>CM042692.1:393306537-393906537 GCA_023614405.1 Avena insularis | reverse complement strand
CCATAACCGGGGACATGGCTAATCGATTAGATTATACACTCTGCAGAGGTTAGTACACTTTACCCATGTGACTTGGCCAGCCCAGCTCGTACCACCACTCTCATTTAGGGTGATGATAGGGAGAAGACCAAGAAGAGACTGTTCGGGAAGTAGCTCCTCAATCCCAACACGCACCGGTCCAACCTACCAAAATTCTACATCTCTGGATACGCGGGTTCGCGTTACCACAACCTACTAAGTCCAACCAACCGCCCATTTCATTATTGGCACATGGTTGTACACGTAAGCTACACAATAAAGAAGCCAATCATTCTCTCTTGATACCTGGGTGCCTTTCCGCAATGAAACCACCAAAACTTATCAATACCATCACACCCAGGGGATTCATTGATTAAGTTGTTTTAGTTTTCACAAACCAATACTTTGAGAAAACAAGTATCAATGATGTAACCCAGCCCTCATTCAACATAGCATGGCTAAGCACATCTACAACGGTGGTTCATCTACAAGGAAAGCCCTACCACAATAATAGGACATAGCATAGCGATAGTATCATCCTACACATGCATCTATAAAATACACGACAATGCATTGAAAATAGTAGGACGATATCATGAACAAAGTAGCATCTACTTGACTTGACTGAAGCGGTCGGAGGAACAATCCAAACACGAGCAAGGGTTGCACTCCACACAATCTACACGACACAATTGCATTCATAAACAAACAATTCACAAATATATGCAACAAAGATGATGCATGAATGCAAGAACGGCAAGTGAATTGGTGCTACAGCTGCACCACATAATACTAATCCATAATACTACCGAATACATGCATGGAAAATAGATTTGGCGCTAGGAAAACTATTAACCAAAAGTAGAGATCACTACTAGAGCTAGAACTTAAATAATTCACTACCGGTAGTATACTGTTTGTAAAATCCTAGAAAAATTCTACCGCGTAGGCATCGCTGATAAGAAACAGTACCAATTGGAATTACTCAAAAAGGAGTTATAAAACATCCCGAGTAATTAAAACACTGCAGAAAGCCATTAGACAAATACTGTAGAAGTTTTTACTGTAAGCCTATCTTTTTAATTCACGATGAGATTCCCCTCGTTCATACGAGTTTAGGGACATATCACACGCGATTTTTGGAGCTACGAAACTTTTACTACGAATTTATTACTCTGAAAAGGCCACTAACTAGTTTGATTAAACCGTACTAAACCCGACGGTAAAAGTCTGAACCAAAGGTACAGCGAGATTCTACACGACTCACTGAACTCGTGCATATTTTATTTGCAATTTTTGGCCAAGCGGTTTAATTTCTACGCAATTTACAAGATTCTACAGAAATCTGCCAACTAATAGGATTAACGAAATTGATCCAGTCAACTGTATGCTTGACTGGTCAACTGCTCGATGATTGGCGCTGCTGGGCGTCGACTAGTCAACGCCTGGAGTGCTGACCAGTCAACGAACGATCTAAGCCGCTGATCTGAGATCTGACGGTGGCTGTCTTCTTACCGAATCGGACGGCGAACGAACTCCGGTGAGCTCGGACGGCGGCAACGATCGGATCCGGTGGCGGAAACTCCTGCAAATGCGCATACGATCAACTTCGGCTCCCGGAATAATAAACGTAGCGTCTGACGCGATCTGCAGGGCGCAGTTGGCGGCGGCGGATGGAGACGCGGAGCACGGGAACGGAAAGAGGGCGGCGAGACGAACCCGGCAACAGACGCGGCGATGAACGGCGACGACCGGAGGCGGCGGCGCGCGGCGCGGAAGGCAGCGACGGCGGCGACGTGCGCCATGAGGCGGCGGCAGGGAGGAGTCGCGCGGGTGGAGGTGGGGTTGGTGGGCACGGGAACCAAGGCAGGGTGGGGCCTACCTTAAGTAGTCCCTCACGTGAGAAAAGAAAGAAAAGAAAAAAAAATCCTGAACCGAATCGGTCCGCAGTTGGACTCCGTTTCAGAAATCGGTCCGGATTTTCGGACCGTTTTCCGGCGGTTTATTAAAACGTCCGAGTCTTTTGCATATGAACTCCGATTGGAGCGATTTCGCGCCTACAAGTTCGTATCGTCGAGGGGAACAACCTTCAGTCGAAGTTTGTGCGAAAACTCGAACCTACAGGGGTGGTTGTTGCAAGACCCTCTGAAGCTCCCCGCAGGAACCTCGAAGCGAAGTAGAAACGGGGTTTTGCAAATAGTGTTTCGTCGATCCTCTCTACTCGACGGTAATGCATGGAAAGATATGATGCGATGCAATGAATGATGTGCAAGACCAAATCTAAAATTTGGGATGTGACATTGAACTAGCTTGTTGATTAATAAATGATCATGGTTTCCTGATCATGGACGTTGGATGTCATTAATAACAAGGTTATATCAATAAGAGAATAATGTGATGGAGACACACACATAGTAAGTGTAGCATAAGGTCAAGTCATTAAGTTCGTATTGCAACTAGCTTTCAAATGCAGAGTAACCTAATCCTTTGACCATGAGGTTATGTTAATCACCATCACCGGATGGGTACTTTGATGACATCAAACACCGCTTCGTAACTGGGTGGTTATAAAGGTGTCATTGAGTATTCTCAAAGTATGTGTTGAAACGCATGGACCAAGATTGGGATTTGTCCATCCATATGACGGATAGATATGCTCTGGGCCCTCTCGGTGGAATGTCATCTAGTTAGCTTGCAAGCATGTGACTAGGTCACAAGGGATGACATATCATGGAACGAGTAAAGAGTACTTATCATTAACGAGGTAGAACTAGGTATGGAGATACCGACGATCAAACCTCGGATAAGTAGAGTATCGCGTGACAAAGGGAATTGGTTTTCGTATATAAATGGTTCTATCGATCATGAAGTCATTGTTGAGTATGTGGGAGCCATTATGGATCTCCAGATCCCGCTGATGGTTATTGATCAGAGAGGTGTCTTCATCATGTCTGCATATTCACGAACCGTAGGGTGACACACTTAAGGTTCGATGCTGTTTAGGTAGATATGGAATGTGCGTTAGAGACCGAATGTTGTTCGGAGTCTCGGATTGGATCTAGGACATCACGAGGAGATCCGGAATTGTCCAGAGAATAAGATTCATATAATGGAGATCATTTTCTAGGTTCGGAAATGTTCCGGAGTGTTCATATGGGCATTCTAGAAGGTTTCGGAATGTTCTGGAAGGTTCTAGAAAATTCTGTGGAGTTTACTTGAAAACCAAGAAAGGAAAAGGGGAAACTTGGGGGGGAAGGAAACTCCCCCAAGCCCCCCTTGTGCGCCGGCCCTAGAGGTGGCCCTAGGGGTGGGAACCCTAGGCGCCACCCCTCCCTCTATAAATAGAGGGGTGGAGGCGCCCCCCTTACCCCTTCCACTCCTTGCCCTAGCCGCCTCTCTCCTCCTTCGCTCTGCTCTAGCTTAGGCGAAGCCCTGCAGAATTCTCTACTCCACCACCACCACCACCACGCCGTTGTGCTGCTGCAATTCCGTGGAGAGATCTACTACCTCCGCTGCTCGCTGGAACGGGAGAGGAAGGTCTGCATCAACTCCGCACGTGTGACCGATTGCGGAAGCGCTGCCGGAACGCGGCGCCGGAAGGCTCGTCCACTCAATCTTGAGATCGGCAAGTGATCGTCTACATCAACCACGAGATCCGATCTCGCACAAGGCTTTCGGATCTACAAGGGTTAGTCCAGATCTATCTCATTGCACATGTCTAATAGATTAGATCTTGGCTTTTATCTAGATTAGATCTAGGTTTTGTTCGTTCTCGCTGTAGAATTTTTTTGTTTTCCATGCTACGAACCCATCACTTACTTATCGAAAAGGCTACACACGATCCCCTATACTTATGGATTATCAAGACCTTTTATGGCGCCGTTGCCGGGGAGCAATAGCGTGTGGGTGAATATTCTTGTGTGCAGTTGTTTGCTTTATCTCTAAGTAGTTTTTACTTTCAGTTTTAAGTTGTTCTCTATCTTAGTATGGATAGGGAATGCGAATTACAAAAAAATTAGTTGTACTTGTTACCTAAAAACGTTTTTAAAAAGGAAAGTGATTGGAAAGATGAGTAATGGTTAAGTGGGGGTCGACCTTGAACACTTGTGTTCATGCCTATGAAATCAAAACAAATCTTTCCATGTAAGCTTTTCAGTTAAAAACTTGTAGGAATGCATGAAGCCTTGAAAAATAAAGATATTTCTGGTATTGATCTTAATGCTTATTCATTCGAAAATAGTTGAATCTTGCTCCTATGGCTAACTTAAAGGCATTAAAGAAAATTACTTATTGGGAGATAAACCAAAAGTTTTAGTTGAGTCTTGGAAGTTATTGCGTCAGTAATAACCTCTCCTTATCCTTTTTATTTGCTTTTTGTGCCAAGAGTAACCTCTAATGAGAGAGAAGTAATTCTTGGGAAAGTTGCTGTCCCGAAACAGATTTTTGTGCTTCGCTGTAAAAATTCGTGTAAAATCTCTATACGTCGGTTTGAGCTGTAAGTTTTTGTTCTTCTGCCCCAGGTTGTTACCCAACTTTCGTTAGTTCAACGTTTTGACAGATTTCTGCCATTATTTGCATTTGCTTCTTGTTGATTCTTTTTTGGGTTCTCTTTGGGGAATTGAGCTTTTTAAGGGAAGTGGTACAGTAGCTTGTGTTTTAATGGAAGTTTTATTTGTGTTGAAACTGAACCCAAAGACTTATTATCTTGAGTACACTAGTGTTGCTAATGAAGATTATGTGAAGTTTTGTATGAAGGAAAAATTTCAGGTGTTAAGGAAAGAATGATGTAATGAGATGAAGAATGGACTAAAGCTCAAGCTTGGCGATGCCACCCCGTGTCATCCTAAGAAATATCTATGAAGTACAAGCGTCAAATCTTGGGGATGCCCAAGGCATCCCCCTCTTCATCAATAAAAATCTCAGGTTCTTCCAAACACTTCATTTTTATTGTTTCATGCACAGTTGTGTTGTTCTTGGAGCATCTTTGTTTTAGTTTTTGGTTTTCATTTGCTTGGTTTGCTTAGTTTGCTTGAATAAATTGGTTGGACCCCCTCTTTCATAAATTAGTTTGCAAATAAGTGTGGTTTGGATTGGAAAAAAGTAGGAAAAGTTCATGCTTAAGTGGTAAAAGGAGCTCATTTTTACGGTGGCCTATGCTTTTTCATGTCATGCTTGATATTGTTTTGGCTTTATGCTTAGTGATTTTTGCTGTAGCATGACATGTTATAAACAATTGATATTTCTTAATGTGTGCCTTGAAAGAATCATGCGTTGTGTTAGCATATTAAAGCATAGTATTGTGGTATTCTCCTTTGATGCTTTATTTCGGTTAACTTGCTGCATGCTCACACCATATTATGACTATCCCAAGTCACCATAGCCTTATGATCCTTTAGTTTTCGACTTTTAATATCACTTTATGCTTTAATTAATGATGTTTTGTCGCTTTGCATGATTATGGCCATTATTGCTTTTTTAGTTGGTCGCTCCCATTCTTTTGCTAGCCTCCATAACCAAGTATGAGTTCCACTCATGCATCGAACTCCAATTAAAACCAAGTTATCCCAAAGAGTCCACCATACCTACCTATTAGCATTTTCTATTCCAAGTATATTCATGCTTTTATCTACCTTCCGAATTAAACTTGTTATGAGCAAAACTAGTGATTAAAGCTCTCACGAACTTGATGGCACACTTTACTTTTCTTGCCCCTAATAAACTTCAACCATTGTGTCATCTATGTTGTATATGCTTGCACATATATGTTGGGGATTAGCAAAACCATGCTGTCATGGGGAACGCTTTCAACATTGCACTTGTACATTGTACCTAGTTGATATCATGCTATTTTATCTACGGATGTCATCGGTGTGAAATGAAAGGGGAGCTTGTAAGTCCATGGAGTTATGTATGCGTGTTAGAGAAACGTCTGGGCCGCCGGTCTAATCCATGCCTAATCATGGTGGAAACCTGCGGCGTAACCATAATGAGCAATCTATGAAACATTCTTCTTGTAAAAAAAGAGATAGAGATTGAGAAAAAAAGAGATGAGAAAAGAGGAAAGAGAGAAAAAAACACCATTTTCCTGTGGTAAATAAGAAGATTGCAGAGATGCTCATTGTCTGCTTGCCTTGTCATTTTGATATGGGGATTCTTCTGTATCATCGGGCAAGGGGTACCCCGTTGGCGGTTCTCTATGATACACATGTACTTACTATGATAAGAACTTACTTGTAACTAAACTTGAGTAGCATGAGGAGCGACCCTTGTATTCAAGGGACATGAGATTTCCAACTTATACTTTGTCAAGTATATACTCCATAGTTTGTTCACTTTAACCTTAATCACTTCAAGATGCTTATGATAGGGGCAATGAGAGCTGAAAGCTAATAAGTACCATAATTTTCAGAAGCTCTTTATGAGACTTGAATCCCTGCTTCCCTCTATGAAGGCATTTCTTCCACTTTTATATTGAGTCTCCATCTTCTATCTTTATGCACCAATTAAGAGAGCATAGTTGTCATTCTTAGTTCTATGTCCATTGTTCCAAGACTTGTTGATTGATGCATAATTTTGATATTGCTTGTTACTAAACTATCTGTATCTAGTCACCTTATGAACTTTGAATGTGTCCTATGCATTTATGTTTTGCTACTCTATGAGGGACAAGCTGAATACCATTCTCATTATGCTTTCTTTATGTGAAATAAACAAATGTCTTGCAAAGCATTGTTATTCATGAATCTTTTGTTTATGCCTTTTCATGTTACCATATAGTTGCTATGTCTTATTGTTAGAACTCTATCTTTCATGATTCATGTTTAGAGTACCTTAATCCTAGCTATCAATCTTTTTACAATAATGATGATCAAGATTGTGTTGTATGCATGTCACCTCAAAAATTATATTGTTTTGATCGTTTACATACTCGAGGACGAGCAGAAACTAAGTTGGGGATGTTGATACGTCCATAACGTATCTATAATTTTTGATAGTTTTATGCTAATAATATGCTTCTGACACTCCTTTTTGTATAAGGTTTATGATTTATTTGGACTAACCTACTAATAGTTGCAAAAGTGCACAATTTTCTTGTTTTACACTTTGTTGTGTGGGAATTACCAAGAATACAAGTGGAAACCTTGTTGGAGTCAAACTGGGATTTTTCTAGAAATCTGTCTCAGAACTCTTTATGAAGATGGTCAGGTTTAGGGTTGAAGATGGCGTCAAACGGAAAACTCTTCAACTACAAAGTTGTTAGAAATTCTGCGACAAACGTTCTGGACATAAAATTTAGCTGATTCCTAGTCCGGACGGGCCTTCTAGGCCCGATTTACTGCCACCCAAGATGGGGTGACAGGAATCCGAGAAGCTATATAAAGGGAGGAAACCTAATTCGCCCAGGGCACCTCGACCCACGAATTTTCAACCACCAAAGCCATGTTTTTGCTTCCCCATGGATCCCATCTCCATGGGGGAGGGATCCCAAGAAGCCATGAAGGAAAGGGGATAAGGGGCGGTGCTCCCCCATGATACCGGCGGCGGGGAAGGAGTCCCCCGCGCTGCCGCCCTCTTCACCATCTTCACCGCCATCTCCATCACCTAATCCTCCTAGCATGCAGTGGTTAATCCTCCCACACACCTCTGTACCGTCCTATGTAAACATGGTGTTTGATGCTATAAGGTATAATCCTATGATCTATGTCATGTTTGCGTAGTTTCTTTGTTCTTAGATTGAATGGTTGAACGTCTTTGGTTCATTAGAGTTGTATGTTGATATGGTATAGTCCTTTGGTGTTCATTATATTTGTACGCACATGGATTAAGCATCATAGGGTTTGTAGTATGTGTAAAAGGAAGGGGGATTTCTGCCGGAGTGACAGAAACCTGAGGACGCGAACCGGAACGTTGCACGTATGGGAGTAAGAGGACCATTAAACTTAAGGCTATGGTTGGAGAAACTTTAATGCATTGATTAGTACTTACGGATGTTTGCTAACAATCTAATCATATAGTACATGTAATTCCAAGTAGTGAAGCGCATGTATATTTAGCCTCTCTAACATTGAAAACTGCATCGAAGACAATGAACCCAATCTATTCGCTATTTAAACTTGGACAAAGCCACCACAATTACCACCACTATTCCACACTCATGGTTATGTTAGTTTAGTGTATTTTATTGCTGCAACAACTAGCTTTACTTTCTTGTTATTTATTATCATGCAAAGCTATCTCTATTACTCTTATAGTTGCTCTAGTTTTATTTCCTAGATAATGCAAATGTATAGTGTGTGTAGAGTTGTATCAGTGGTTGATAGAACTTTAGAGAACATGTATCCTACCTTTAGCTCCTCATTGGGTTCGACACTCTTACTTATCGAAAAGGCTACACATCATCCCCTATACTTATGGGTTATCACGCGGTGAGTGCGGTGATGCAAAGAGAGTGTGGGGCGCGGCGTGGCTGCGCGCGAATGGCTCGGCGCTCTGGCGTGCGCTCGACATGGCAGCGAGTTAAATGGGCGCGCGCTGCTAGCTTCTCCACTACTCGTCGTTGGTCGAGGGGTGGACAAAGGGGTGCGGTGAGGTCACGGCTAGCATCTAGACATCATGGGCGAGGGCGGTGCAGCTCATGGCGTCGTGTCCGTGCTCGACCGGCATGGCACGCTCGGGTTCGGGCGGCACTGGTCCAATTGGTGAGTGAGAGGTGCTCCATTGCACGGCTGGGTACTGGAGGTGGTCATGGGTGAGTAAATGAGGTCGAATGGAGTACAAGGATGATCACAAGATTGATTCAAATAGTGTATAGTTTGTACAATTGTACTCTGTCTATTAAGTGTTCGACTAAATGGCCACATGAATTAAGATTTGAATTTTTGAATTATATTTGGTGGGTGTGCTGTTCACATGCTTAAGTGTCTCTGGTTGCTAGGAATTGTCAAGTGGAGATGGTTTGGTTGGTTTTTGAGAAATAGCCATCTAGATACCTATACTTGATTCAATTTTGAAATGTCTCTGAAATAGGTTTTGAATTCGTTTATGTATGTTTGTAAAGATCACTTGTGTTCATTTTCGCTTGATCTAGCAAGGGGAGAAAAGAAGTAGAATTGTTTCTATTGGAAATCTTTTACTAGAGATGCCCAAAGTGGGCTAGTGGTTAACATTGTCAAAAATGACCATTTGATCATTATGCTTATAAATTGATTTTCTTTGGTTTGAAATTGACCTAGATGATATGGTTTTCATCTTTAAACTAATCATTATCATTTATAGCAATCAAACATGGCATATCAACCATTCATAAAGTAATAACAAACACACATGCATTCATATGGGTTTAAGAATAAAAGTTTTTGGTTAACCCTAATATTGGTTCATTAGAATTGATAATCTTGCTTAATATTTTTGAGATGTTACAGTGGGAGGGTGGCCACACCACCTGCTGGCGCGGCCAGGGTGGGCCCGCGCCAAGGGGTGGTGTGGGCCCCCTATGGCCCATCTCCACTCCTCCTTCTGGCCTCCTTCATCTTCTGGAAAAATAGGATTTTCTGTATATTTTCTGGGATTTTCTGATCTTCGCAAATATTGCATCTGGACAGTGCTTTTTCCATCAGAATCCCGACTCCGGTGGTTCATCCTCCAAAAATCATCAATCATGCAAAAATAGATGAAATAACATAAGTATCATCTCTTAATATGAAATATATCAATGAATAATAGTAAATTATGATATAAAATATTGATGCAAAATAGACGTATCATTGTTCATTAGACAGAAAGAAATAATATCCTCTCCTTGCCATTGTTTAATGGTGCTTTGCAACAAACTAAGGAATTCAATGGTTAGCGTCAATAAGTAGGTACATCATTGTACACAAAGTTTTGCAGGCCAGCTCTATTGCAAAGTAAATTGAAGTCATTAGAAATACCAAGTTGGTTCAATATAATGGGGAAAGCCCACTTGGCGGCCTTCACTTCGTGGTTCTTGATCCTGTTGAAGCAATCACGATGGGCCTCATTCTTGAATCGTATCCCCGTGTGTTCCTGAGCAGCGGCCTCAGAAGCGCTAGCGGTGGCATGGGCACGAGTTTGGCTCCTTGTGTTCATCATCTAAAACATTGAAGAAAGGCAAAAATAAAACTTTTTGATCCAAAAACCAGTAAGTGTATCATATTCCTCATCATAGCAAACTAAAGAATTCTCCTCAAAATAATAATCTAGGCAAGATAATCGTGGCAATTGGTTCATAGTAGGTCTCACCCTAGATTGATAATGACAATAGATCGAAGATGAATTTGCAAAAAGTAATTGGAGGATCGGAGGAGAAACATACCGTAGATCACTTGTGTGTGAGGAAATCGAACAAAATTGAGTAGAGATGGAGATCCCTTGAGGTTTTGAGAGAGTTTGGAGGTAGAAAAAGAAAAAGGATTGAAGTTTTGGAGTTGGGAGTACCTTCCCGTGCGATTTTGTGGTTGGACGCAACTATACGGGTGGAACAATGTGTTATGGCCGTATAGTTGGCCTTTTGTCAAAAATTTAGGTTTTCCTCCTGGCGGCGCAGCTATACGGACGCAACTATACGGGCGAAACAAAATGTTCCAACCGTATAGTTGGTTGTTAAACTGTCTTTCCATGCGAAAGAAAATTTGTAAAGGCAACAATATCTATACGACCATAATTTTTGTTCCCGCCATATAGTTGGTCGTTAAACTCTCAGTACATATGAAAAGAAATCGTATGGAGGCATTGATATCTATACGACCGGAACTATACGGCCGGAATTTTTATTCCGGGCCCTATAGTTGGTCGTTAAACTCTCAGTACATATTGCAGAATAATTTTCGATGGCAAAGATATCTATACAACCGGAGCTATACAGACGGAATTTTTATTCCTACCGTATAGTTGGTCGTTGAACTCTCTATGTGCATCAAAAAAATTATGTTTCTTCGTAAACTATTTCTTTTCCTGTAACTTAGTGATATACCTTGTTTTTGACATAAAATTGACAGTAAATATTGTCGAACAACAATAGCATGAATAAAGCAGAATTTCAAGTACTGCCGAACTTCTTCTCCTCGAATGGAGTTTTTTAGCACTCTTTATTAAACATTAACTTAAACTAAATCTAAAAACCTAAATCAAACCTTTATTTCATATAGGTTACCTCCCATGGAGCACTCTTTTATGGTCAATAGCTTAACCTTGATGATACTCACTTGGGCCAGATGAGTGGAACACCCACTCCAAAGTAATTGGCCTTCAAAGTGATGGCCTCTTTTTCCTCATGCTTGGCTTTCTTCTTCCTGGGGAAAACAATAACAAAAGGATCCCGCGAAGGCAATTGCAACTTCATGTTCGCTCCATGCAGATTAATCAAAGCCTTAATAGTTCGTAGGAAAGGATGTCCTAATATAATAGGATTAGTAGCATCTTCAGGCATGAATACTATAAGAAAATTAATGAGAGCAGGACAGCCTTTAATGTATACCAAAGTGTTCTCCTTAATCCCTATGGCTTGTTTGTAGGTAGAATCTGCTAGATGCAATTTTAACTCAGTAATTTCAAAGGAGCCAAGATTTAACTTGTTAATAAGACTCTTTGGAATTTATTGAGATGCTTGCATCTAGATGACAAAGTGCAACTATATCATTGGTTCCAATTTAATCTTAATAGTAGGCTCAAATATGTCATCTAGTTTAACAGGAAATTTTTCAGCAATTTGATTGTATTCTTCTTCAAGCTCACGTACCTTTATTGCTACTTTATTGACAAATGTTGGTACATAGCTTCCTCACTACCTTAACTTACCAGAATCTTGACGTTGATCCTTTTTACGAGATCTTCAACGGTGTAGCTTGGTGAAGGAGCATTACTATAATCAAGTTCTTCACGCTCGTCCCTTTGGATCCTCATCATTTTGAGTTCTTCAACAGGATTGGGCTCAGCATTCCCTTCAAATTTAGCTAGAATGAGAGTTTGACTCTCGGTTATCTTACCTAGCTATGCCTCAACGATCCTCGTTCTTTCTTGAAGGGCATGTAGATCATTTCTCAAACTAACAGCTTGGTTAGATAGTTTACCAAGCATAGCATCATGGTTCTCCGTAATTTTAACTAGAATGTTATTTTGTTCATTTTGTGAGTCTATGAAAGACTTAAGTGTTTCCTGGAGACTACCATTACTATTTCCTATATTATTATTAGAGGTACCTGTAGGACTAGCATAGTGTTTCTGAAAATTAGGATTGTAACTCTTCTTCCAAGCAGGATTATAATTATTATGAGCTACAAAGTCTATTTCTTCAATATTTGTTTCAGGAGTGGCTCTTACCTGAGTTTTCTTACCTTTTACGGCTAGTATGAGCTCATCCAACTTAGCACTGAGATCTTCGTTCTCTTGTGGTGAGACAGAGTTCACCTTCTTAGTGTTTGATCTTTCCACATGCCATTGGGCATGGTTGGCTTGCATATTGTCTAGCAGCTGCTTTGCTTCAGTAATATGTTTACCCATAAATGTTCCTCCAGCTGCAGTATCAAGCATAGACTTAGATACATGATTAAGATCATTGTAAAATAAATGGAGGATTAACCAATCTTCCATCCCATGACTAGGACAGTTTCTTAGGCATTATTCCATCCTCTCCCACGCAAGCGCTAGTGGCTCACGCTTTTCCTGCCTAAAGCCAGTAATATTAGATCGAAGTTGCATAGTCTTTGCAGGTGGGAAAAATTTAGTCATAAATAAAGAAATACATCCCACCCATGATGTAATAGTATTTTTAGGCAAAGATAGCAACCATTCTTTAGCTCTCCATCTTAGAGAGAAAGGAAATAGACACAATTTGACCACATCAGGGTCAACGTCTTTTATACGCATCATATCACATATTTAAGTGAAAATATTTAAGTGCATACCTGCGTCTTCAACAGCCGAGCCTCCAAATTGATTCTGTTGAACCAAACTTAAGTAATGGGGCTTAATTTCATAGTCATCAGCAGCGATTGCTGGCTGAGTAATAGGAGTATGCAAATAATCATTATTGGCAGTAGCAAACTACCCAAGCTTCTTTTCAGCAATACTTTCTATGTTTTTGGGTTTTCTTAGATAAAGAATTATAACGGTAAAAGCAAGAATTTAAAGGCTAACTATTTTGTTTGGTTTATCAAAATAAAGACTGAAAGCAAACTAACAAAATTAACAACAAGAATTAAAACTATCAAGGTTCCTAATAACCTCACCAGGGTAGCTATTGCTTCCACAGCAACGGCACCAGAAAAAGGGTTGATACCTTCGATCCGGATTACAGATGTAGTATAGCTTCTCTTTCCCTAGTAGACCTTGGTTATCGAATCCTCGAGAATCAAATGTATAGTGAAGTTACTTTAACGGACCTTCAGGAGTTTTAGAATTCCTTTTGTGTTTTCACCGAACCAGTAGCTTGCGTCTTTTTGTTGCTGTCAATGATGCAGACAGAGGGCCTAGGGCGCTCGGTTTCACCTGTAGCTGTGCAAAACATCTGATGGGAATAAAAGATAGAAATAAAGTACATGTGTACTTGTTAGAGCAAGATAAATTATATATGGGTAGTGCATCCATAATTGCTATTGCCTCCAAAACCGCTTATAGCAATAACATACTAGTCTCGTCCATAGAAGAAAGAGAACTAATGATATGCATAGTGATGTAACCGTTAATCCCAAGCAAATCCCTCACATACATCCGTACTACCCCTTTTGTCATTGGTGTTCCCAACCTGCAGATCAGTCAACACTCATACTCCCTATACCTGGCTCAACCCTTGGGATATTGGGTACCTGACAAGTCCTTGGATTGAGGCAAGAGAGGATACAATATTCATCATGTCATACAAACTAATACACGATCCCATCTATGATAATTCACATGCACAATTGCTACATGGCTAGGCCGAAGCCCTTAGCCCAAGGAGAATTACTCACACATAGAGATGAGATCAACAATCATAAACATTGTAATAAAAATCATAAGATTGATAGCAATAGTCTTACAATGTCGCCAATAGGAGAAGAGATCTACTATTACAAGTGGTGGAATATGGCTATGGAGATGGAGAAGGGTTTGGAGATCTGGAGGTGGCTGGTGATCTATGGCAGAGACTTCTAGATGGTGCGAACTCTATTTTCTCGTTGCCCGAGGCTTCTTTATATAGGGGTCCCTTCACTAAAGTTGTTCTGTTTGACCTAACGGTGGCGGCGCCAACTATACGACCGGAGCTATACGGTCGGAATTTTTGCTCCGGGCATATAGTTTGTCATTAAGGCGTCTACCTCTGATGTAAGGCTCCTGGTTTCTTCTGGTAGTTAGAAATCTCGTATCTTTGACTTTATGTAGTGATTCCCTCCTTTAAACGACATTATCTGCGTAGGAAAAATACAAAAGAAAGGATTGCATACCCCTCTGAATATTAGCATTAGTGGCAGGGTTTAGAGAGATATTTCATCAAGAATGTGACCAATATCCAGTTTAAATGTGGACGTTAGATGGCTATATTTCAGAGCCATCACCTAACACATGAAAATTTTGATAACATGGTCTAGAGAAACATGGGAGAAGATTCTAGTATGATGGAGAAGTGTCTTTTGAGGGTTTGTGCATAACATTCATTATGCCGAAGACTATCAATAGAATCTTCTAGATGCTAGAATGGAAAAGAAGATCCAACAGCTAGAAATGCTGGGATTCGTGTGTCTTGATCCAATGGTCAACATTCAAAATTATTCGTACAATATATAGTGGCAAGATAAGATAAGATCATGTAGAAGTCAACGATTATTAGCTACGAGGGAGAAGATTATAGTTTGATGGAGAAGTGTGTTTTGAGGTTTGTGTATAGCATTCATTATGCTGAAGACTATTTATAGAATCTTCTAGATGCTAGAATGGAAAAGAAGATCTAACAGTTGGAAATATTAAGATTTGCGGATCTTGATCCAACGGTCAGCATTCGAAGTTATTCATACACTATATAGTGGTTATATCTCTACTACTATAATGGAGCAGTTTTGAATTGGATCCATAGCACCAATCTTGACCATTAGCCTATTAGATCCAATGGTTCAGAGAAGCTGGATTTGTGTTGAATTGCACCTAGAGAAAACTCAACCATGCATGTTCTAGAACCATTATGTCACCACCCTAAAATTTCATAGCACAGAAGGTTGTATTCTCTCTACTACTATAATGGAGCAGTTTTGAACTAGATCCAAAGCGCAAATCCTGACCATTGGGCTGTTAGATCCAATAGTTCATAGAAGCTAGATTCATGTTGAATAGAAAATCCACCATGTAAAATTTCATAGCACATTAGGTAGTATTCTCAATATGTGTAGATAGTTATTATTAATAGAGTTAATGTATGCATTTTTTCTCAAACAATACTATTGGTATAAACAACTTAATGTTTGTTAAATCACATTTCATACATTAGAGAAAAAATTCATAAATTAAGTATATTAATAATAGCTATATACACATATTGAGAATACAACCTACTGTGCTATGAAATTTTGGGGGTGGTGACATGATGGTTCTAGAACATGGTGGAGTTTCCTCTAGGTACTATTCAACACGAATCCAGCTGCTCTGAACCATTGGATCTAACGGCCCAACAGTCAGGATTGGTGTTATGGATCTAATTCAAAATTGTTCCATTATAGTAGTGGAGATCTAAAACAAGAAATTTTTGGTAACATGGTCTAGAGAAATGAGGGAGAAGATTCTAGAATGATGGAGAAGTGTGTTTTGAGTTTTGTGCATATTATTCATTGTGATGAAGACTATCAATAGAATCATCTAGAATGTTCAAAAAAATAGAATCTTCTAGATGCTAGAATGGAAAAGAAGATCCAACGGCTGGAAATGTTCGGATTCGTGAGTCTTGATCCAACGGTCAATATTCAAAGTTATTCGTACACTATATAGTGGTAAGATTATAATAGGTAAAGCAGAAAAAATATAAATTTGATCAACATCTATAAAGTATGGGTGTATATATTTGGTTCGTGTACTTTGTATATCATGTAGAAGTCAATGATTATTAGCTATCTAAAACTTTAAAAATTTGGAAACATGATCTACAGAAATGAAGGATAAGATTCTAGAATGATGGAGAAGTGTGTTTTGAGTTTTTTTCATAGCATTCATTGTGATGAATACTATCAATAGAATTTTCTAGATGCTAGAATAATGGAAAAGAAGATCTAATGGCTAGAAATGTTGGGATTCGCGAGTCTTGATCCAACGGTCAAAATTCAAAGTTGTTTGTACACTATATAGTGGTAAGATCATGTAGAAGTCAATGATTATTAGCTATCTAAAATATGAATTTTTTGGTAACATGGTCTAGAGAAACGAGGGACAAGATTCTAGAATGATGGAGAAGTGTGTTTTGAGTTTTGTTCATAACATTCATTGTGATGAAGACTATCAATAGAATCTTCTAGACTATTCAAAAAAATAGAATCGTCTAGATGATGGAATGGAAAAGAAGATCCAACGACTGGAAATGTTGGGATTCGTGAGTCTTGATCCAATGGTCAATATTCAAAGTTATTCGTACACTATATCTCTACTACTACAATGGAGCAATTTTGAATAGGATCCATAACACCAATCCTCATCGTTGGGGCTGTTAGATCTAATGGTCCAGAGTAGCTGGATTCGTGTTGAATAGTAACTAGAGCAAACTCCACCATGTTCTAGAACCATCATGTAACCACCCCCAAAATTTCATAGCACAGTAGGTTGTATTATCAATATGTGTAGATACTATTATTAATAGACTTAATGTATGCATTTTTCTCTAACAAGACTTAAAGTATGATGGTTCTAGAACATGATGGAGTTTTATATAGGTACTGTTCAACACGAATCCAGCTGCTCTGAACCATTGGATCTTATAGCCCAATGGTCAGGATTGGTGCTATGTATCCAATTCAAAACTGCTCCATTATAATAGAAGAGATAATGAAGCAGTTTTGAATTGGATCCATAGCACCAATCGTGACCATTGGGCTATTAGATCCAATGGTTCAGAGTAGTTGGATTTTTGTTGAATAGTACCTAGAGCAAACTCCACCATGTTCTAGAACCATCATGTCACCACCCCCAAAATTTTATAGCACAGTAGGTTGTATTCTCAATATGTATAGATAGTTATTATTAATAGACTTAACGTATGCATTTTTTCTCTAACAAGACTATTAATTAATAACAACTTAATTTTTGTTAAATCACATTTCATACAGTATATACGTGTGTGGCACGTGCCTTTTACTAGTTGTGGTTATAGGTAAGATTATAATAGGTAAGGAAGAAAAAATATAAATTTGATCAACATCTACCAGTAAAAATACTTGGAAAACTCACTTCATGATATGGCCTACTATATCATGTACTCCTATGTATGAACTTTATTTGTTTTAAGCCAAATGACCAAGGTCATGGACATACTCTATCTTCATCAAGATAATGATGGTGTCCCCATATTATGGTATGGGTAGGTGCATATGTTAGCATGGTAAAGAAGTAAAAGTATTTTTGGAAGGAATTAAGATTAATATGGATTAGAGTTCATAGCATGTGCCATTTATTTACTATAGTATATAAATGGATTTGATAAATTACATGTTATATTTTTCAAGCTTAATTTTCTAGCTAATTTCACCTACTCGGACGGCTTTCCGTTGATTTGTCGAGTTAGGTCTAAATTAATATTCTACAAGTGCGTGTGAGCAAGTTCAATAGTATAACCAAGTCTTAGGTATAACAAGTGACACGCCATGTATTTCTAGCCTTATACTAGCATGTACAATGCCTAGCAATTGAGCTATAATATACCTAGCATTACGATGTAGCAACCACATCAAAAAATAAGATTAAACATGAATAAAATGAAAAACATATCTACGCCGGCTTGAAAAATCCTAAAACTTGAGAATTGTAAGAAAGCATGATACACTTTGTCTGAAAATCACTACAAGAAAAGTTTCCTTCCGCTACGAATAGGCTCGACAGTCGTCGTAGAAGGCGCGTCTTCCGCGACGAAATTCTCGGCTCGGCCATGGCCGATGGAATACTTTTTTTCCGGTTTCGCGGCCCTCTACTACGATGGATCTGCTAAAAACCTGGAGGAAGCTCAGCCAGCGCATGGCAGAAGCAAGATTTTTGTTTCCTCGCGCGATGTTGACTCGCCGAAGTCTTTTGAGGCGTGTGAGTCCCGGACGTCAGTGTCTCTAGTGGACCATACTTTTCCGTTGTGCCTCCCTGATTTGAACTCGATAACATTGCTTGAGGCGTCTGCCGTTTAGTCAAGATGTTTGGTCCCACATGTCAGCCTCTCATTAGAAGGATCGTGTGCATGATGGAATTTTTTTCCTTCGCTCACGCTACCCTGTTCCGAAGTTGATAGCGCTGCTCGATACATCTACCATCTCATCAACCTCCTGGGACCCACATGTCATCCTCTCATTAGAAGAAACGTGTGTACGATGGAAATTTTTCCTTCGCTGGCGCTACCCCGTTTCAAGTTGATAGCGTTGCTCGATGCATCTACCATTTAACCAAGCTCCTGAGCCCCACATGTCATCCTCTCATTAGAAGAAACGTGTGTATGATGGATTTTTTTCCTTGGCTCGCGCTACCCTGTTCCGAACTTGATAGCGTTGTTCAATGCATCTACCATTTCATTATGATGCCGGCCCCACATGTCATCCTCTCATTAGAAGAAACGTGTGTATGATGATTTTTTCCCTTTGCTGGCGCTACCCTATTCCGAGTTCATAGCGCTGCTCGACACATCTACCATTTAACCAACCTCCTAAGCCCCACATGTCATCCTCTCATTAGAAGAAACGTGTGTATGATGGATTTTTTTTTCTTGGCTCGCGCTACCCCGTTCCGATTTGATAGCGCTGCTCGACGCATCTACCGTTTAAGCAACCTCCTGAGCCCCACATGTCATCCTCTCATTAGAAGAAACGTGTGTATGATGGATTTTTTACCCTCTGTCGCGCCTTCGTGTTCTGAACTTGATAGCTTTGCTCGCTGCATCAGCCGTTTAATCAAACTCCTGGACCCCACATGTCATCCTCTCATTAGAAGAAACGTGTGTATGATAGAATTTTTTTCCCTCGGTCGCACGTCCATGTTCCGAACTTGATAGCGTTACTCGCTGCATCTAACGTTTAATCATGATGCAGGGCCCCACCCCCACATGTCATACACTCATAACAAGAAACGTGTGTATGATGGAATTTTTGCTCTCGGTCGCGCCTCCGTGTTTCGAACTTGATAGCGTTGCTCGATGCATCAGTCATTTTTCCAGGCTGCTGAGTCCCCCATGTGAGACTCTCATTAGAAGAAAGGTGTGCATGCTGGACTTTTTTCTCGCTCGCGTCTCCCTATTTTGAACTTGGAAACGTTGCTCGAGGCAGAACATGTATAAGGCCATGCTACTGGGTCCCACATGCCGGTCTCTCTGTATATACCAAACCTGCGTATGATGGAATTTTTTTCGGCCACGTCCGTTGTTTTAACCTTGGCAACGTTGCTCGATGTGGTAGCCATGTATGGTCTTGCTGCTGAGGCCCCCATGTCACCCTCTCTGGTATGTTTTGGCCAGTGGGTCCCTGATGCCATCCTCTCTGTACAAGTATTTAACTTTTTTTCAAACCCGACCATTAAACTTGAGGGATGTTGTAGGCTGGTGGGTCCGTGATGTCAGCCTCTCCATAATGCGATATTAAAAAGTAAACCCTTTGTAAAAAAAGTAAACCCAAGATATATATAAATATGTAGACATAGTGGATTTGAACTAAAGACCTTCAAATCAAATCAAACAGACATAAACTGAGTGTTTTGCCACAATACCAAAGATACTAATAGAAATTGAATCATTAAACATGTATTAGTACTACAACTTATGTATCAGTCTTCTAAAAAATATTGTTGTGTTTCCATGTTGTCTCTCTTAAAATAAAAGAGCAGTGCTACTGGAACCTCGATTTATAAAAAGCCACATTATGGATTAGTTTCTTAAAAACATGGGTAGGCAGAGTTTTTTAGAGGTGGGGGACACTGCCAAAAAGGCCAAATTAAAAAGTTTTTGGGCTATGGTCAATGGGCTCCTATCTCAAATTTTATTGGGCTATGTCTCGCCAGATTCAAACACAGACCTCTTCGAGGGAGGAAAAAAGCGATAATTCCTTTGAAATATATTCATGAACACACACCACATGCACCAAAACAAGGCTGGTATCCAATGAATTCACTTAGTGAAATCACACTGTATATCTTTACCCTCTCATGTCTGTCCAAAATGCATCCAACGGTTCTGATGACACAAAGGCAAAAGCTCTAGAGCAAGCAACTAGCAGCAATGACAGAACTTTTGACAAATCCAATACCATTTGAAAGATTAAGGAGTACAGAATAATAAGACATAAAAAATCGATAGATTCCTAGTTCATATTCAGCACTTGAACAATTCAGAAGCATTTCAAAGTGACTGATTCAGCAATACAAACACTGAAATTCAATATCACTATAGAGAGACAGTTCTTGTTTTAGCTCTAAAAACCATGTCACGCGATCAATTTGCCCTTTTGTCCAAACACACTCGATCACAACACAATCATTGTCATAATATTTTCTCATATAGAGAACCGTCATATAGATATAGGTATACCATACCAGTACGTACTAGTCACAACTCCAATCCAGCAAAAGGTTATCACAGTTTTACCACCCATATATAATCAGTGGAGATAAGACAACCACATAATTAATTACAATAGCATGTGGCCAAAGAGCTAGACAGCAGGGAAGTTCATGAACAGCATGTCGCATTTAGGGCAGCGAGATATATCGACCTTGACCGTTCTTCCAATAGTAAGTTTGGCTGCTTTCCGGAACATGATCCACCTAGAAGTAGCTGCCAAACGCCCAACAGTCGAGTTAATGGCGTAGCGTCCCTCGATACGCAATCCTTCGCTTTGCATCATGAATACTATTATGCCCTTTCGTCCGGCCTAGAGTTGCTTTGTGACTCTTAGGCAATTTCTGAGTCAAAGCAAGAGATAGACGCATAATTACTAAGCGCGATGCACTGAATCATGTGAAACTTGAGAAGACATTCAGAACAGTTTATCTGCAGCCATATACTCACAAACATAATCCGGTGCGACCTTGTGATGACACATGTGTAGGATATGGTCTGACAAGGTGCTGCCCGGGGTGATGAAGGAGTTTGTGTCGGTGCCTGTGTTGGGGCGGGTGCTGGTGTAGGAGATGGTGCCACTAATTGTAGAGGGGCTGGTGTAGGAGCCAAAAGGCCCAGAAGCAGTGTCGGCGCTAGCAGCTTGATGCTAGATTCCTTCTGAGGGGTAGCTAAGCTGACTGCAGGGATGGTAGAGGCAGATGAGAAGTGTAAAAGCAAAATGGTCTCTTATACAATGGTTACTCACAAGACAGTGATAAGAGGATATGATGAGTATACAAGCAAATTAAGTTACTACCTCCATTCTTTCTACTTAGGTCAACAGGTGCCGGAGAAGGAACTAGGGCTAGTGCCGTTGGGGGTGCCAGCAGCTTGGTGCTAGTTACCTTCTGAGCGGTAGGTAAGGGGACTGCAGGAGTGGTCAGAGAGGCATATGAGATATGGACAAGCAAAATGGTTTCTTATACAACAGTAAGTCCTAGACAGAGATGAGAGTACACATGCGAATTAAGTTACTACCTCTATTCTTTCGCCTACTAAGGTCAACAGGTGCTATTTCAGGAACTAGGGCCGGTGCTGGTGCCAGTGCGAGCAGCTTGATGTTGGCACCCTTCTGGGTGGTACATAAGAGGAAGCGGACTGCAGAAGTGGTCAGGGTCATATGATGAGTAAAGACAATGGTGCAGAACATTTAGTCACAAGAAAATCATTAGAGGTTGTGATGAGTACAGAATCAAATTAATTAGTACTACCTCTGTTCTTGGTCCTTCGGTCAATAGGTGTATGATGGCGTGCAAGTATCTGCCCAGGCTTGCTAAAATCGAATGTTACCTCGTCCCCCTGCTTCAGATCATTCTCACGGACATACTTGGACCAACCTCGGCCACCCAAATAGGTGGTGGTCATCATCTGGGAGACATCCACATCATATAGTTGCCACATGCCTTTAGGGCCCTTGCTATACAGAGTTAGAAACTTGTCATTTCCGAACATCTTGTTTATAATGGGGCGAGGGACACAAGGGACAACCTTCATGAGAAAATTGATAGAGAAGAAAGGCGACAGCTAAAAAAAGTGAGATACAAGATCTTACATCAAGTCGGTCTAGACCACTTGGAATCCATACCTGATACCATGGGGACCCTTTGCGAAGGGTGGCCATGCACCATTTTTCATCCTTCTGCCTTTGGAATGCCATACAGGGCCCCCCTTTCAATCCACAAGCTTGACAGGAGGGGGTATCAGAAAGGGCTGAGCAGCTGGTGCGTGGTACTGATTGAAATTAAGTGGAAAGGTTAAATTGTTGGGTCCGCAGCATAGAAAACAAAAATTTCCTACGATGAGAACTATATGCCAAGATCTATCTACTAGGTACAGAGCAACGGGTGGACATACATCCATCGAGAACTTACCCTCGAAGACAACGAGTTTTGTTAATGATTAGGAACTCGTGGTTGATGTAGCCGTACACTTGCCGATCTCAAGATCGTGAGGAAGTCCGAGTAGGTCCGGCTCCAGCACGTTCTTCAGATCCAGCTCTAGCACCACCAAGTCCAGCACCGCAAAGCAGCGGTGCATCCGTGATTGCACACACGTCTGGTACCCCGACAACCTCCGTCCCTCGCTCTAGCAAAGCAGCGGAAGCAGCAACTCCTTTCCAGATAAAGCCACCGGGAACATGTATCTCGCTAATCCGAGACCATGGGGAATAACTAGAGGGGGAGAGAGATCCTTCACGAGGAGGTGTGTGGAAGAAGGGGAGTGAGGGGGGCCTTTTATAGGAGGAGGGGGGTGCCCCTCTCTCCATGGCCGGCGCATGGGGGGGTGACTCCTCACCTCCCCCATTCATGTGGTGGTAACCCCTCCACGTTAAAATTCCCCTTGACATTCTCTTTTAAAGTCTCCACTTTAAATACATTAAATTTCTCCAAATTTAATGCTCTCTCATTTAATAAAACTATTTTATTATTTTTATTCAGAATTTTGTTAATTACTTTAATTAACAAACATTCACATAAAAACCCCTGCACCATTTCAATATTACATGCAGAACCAATTTCAGCAATTTCACCCGAAACAGTTTCGGTGTCCATTGAAATAATTCCAGCGCTTTCTTAAATCTTTATCTGAAACATATTTGCTCCAAATGGTGTCGGTATCCCTTAAGTGTGTCACCCTATGGTTCGCGAATAATGCAGACATGATTGAGACCCCTCTCAGATCAATAATCAGAAGCGGGACCTGGAGATCCATACTGACTCCTACACATTTAACGATGACTTCTGTGATCGTGAGAACCTTTAACGCTAGTAACTAAATCCCATTGTCTCGCGATATATTACATGTCTGACATTCGATCATCCGTATCTCCATACCTAGTTTGATCTCATTATCAACATGCACTCTTTTCTTGTTCCCGTGATATAACATTCTAGTGATCACATCACTTGCTTCCAAGCTATCTTAATGTGATATCACCGAGAGGGCCCAGAGTATATCTATCCGTCATCGGGATTGAAAAATTCCACTCTTGATCCATGAGCCTCAACATAACACCTTCATAGCACTGAACCCGTCTTTATAGTCACCATGTTACGGTGTGATGTTTGATGTTATCAAGATACTCTTCCGGTGTTGGCAATTAACATGTTCTCATGGTCTAAGGATAAAGATTACTTCGTATGATGTTATAGCAATATAAACATAATGACTTGATCGTAATGCTATACTTCGGATGAATGTTCATCACATCATTCCACCAATGTTGTGACCTCGTTATTAACAACATCCAATGTCCATGATCAAGAAACCTTGATCATCTTGTTAATCAACGAGCTAGTCTATAAGAGAGGCATAACTAGGAACCCTTTTTGTTTATTAAACACACATGTATTGATGTTTCCGATCAATACAATTATAGCATGCAAAATAAACATTTATCATAAACATGGAATAAGATAATAACCACTTTATTATTGCCTCTCGAACATATTCCCTTCAGTCTCCCACTTGCACTAGAGTCAATAATCTAGTTTGAAAAACTTTGCATATTGAACACCTATGGCTTTCTGGTGTTGCATATACGCTATTGCTAGTGGTTAACATAATCTCCGGATCTGACAGTTTCAGGTCCGTGTGTATTTGCATGTCTTTGCGTCTCTACGCATCACTCATTCTCAAATGAGATGGCATTGTATAAATTTGGTCCTTTGGTGAGACCTTTAGTTTGTTCGGGTTAAAATATGTTGATATTATTGTCACACAATATATCTTCATAGTATTAGCCCACTTTGAACCACACCTAGTTTGATAACAAACTACTTAACACAAATGCCCTCCTTTGCTTCTACTATAGCAGTTATATACTTAGCCTTTTGTTGTAGTATCCGTCACAATGTCTCAACTTTGGAACTCATCCAAATCCATCATGGAACATCCTTTCCATTACATTGTGCCACCCATAGTCGAAATTGAGATAAATTTAATTTGTATCTTGTGACAAAAATAGTATCAATGTAACAGTTTACAATGAACTACCTTAACTATTTGTCACTTATACATGATATATTCTTAGTTCTTCCAAAGCTCATGAGAATATCTTTACTATTTTCCAATGATCATCTTATGGATCATTCTGGTATGTGCTCATAACATTTAGAGCATAGGACATTTTGGATATATACATATCACGGTATAATTGATCAAAATCTTCATGTGATTTTACTCACCAAGTGTTGG
Source organism: Avena insularis (assembly GCA_023614405.1). NCBI lineage: Eukaryota > Viridiplantae > Streptophyta > Magnoliopsida > Poales > Poaceae > Avena > Avena insularis. The sequence goes on along the minus strand of CM042692.1, from coordinate 393,881,516 downwards.
AACACTTGAATCTTGATACAATCCTTTCCATGCAGCAAGAACCTTTCTTGTTGTTTCCATATTGAACCCTTTCAATATCTCATATATGTATGTCTGGCACAACCATATTAGCGCCTCAATCTATCCATATAGATATTGATGCCTAATATTCCGGTTTTGCCCAAGTCTTTCATCGAAATCTTATTTTAATGAAATTCTTAACTTGTGTCAATACAAGATACATCATTTCCAATCAACAATATGTCCTCTACATAATGTATTAGAAATATGTCTCAGCGCTCCCACTTAATTTCTTGCAAATGCAAGCATCTTCATCATCTCCCATGAATTTAAACTTTTTTAACAGTTACATCATGGTGAAGATTCCAACTCCGCTATGCTTACTTCAACTATTGAAGTTTGCATGCTCTTTTAGCACCCTTTGAATTAACAAAACCCTTCGGACCGTGTCTTGTACACGTCCTAGGTAACCATTCTATTAGAAGAACATTGTTTTGTTTGTTCAACTACCATACATCAAATTATATGTAGTGGTTGCTACATTAATCTGTAAAGACTAAATATTGCTATGAAAGATCAAATCTTGTCATAGTCAACTCCTTGAACATTGCCGTAAACTTCTTTCCGACATGTCGACTATTTCATAGATGTTAAACATCCATGTCTTATTTCTTTATAGATCCAAACACGACCGATAGGTTTCACGCCTTTCTGGAGGGTCTTCCAAGTTCAGAAACTTGATTTCTCGTGTATGGATACTATCACGGATTCTATGACTTCTAGTCATTTTATGGAGTCAGGTCCCATCATCACTTCTTTGCATGTAGTCGGTTCATTATTGTCAAAACAATAACGACTTGCTTATCAAATCACACTATTTGATTCTTACCGACCCACACGGTTCAATAGGAACTCTAATCTCCGAGATCACACCCTTTGTAATCACGTGAGCCATGAGCATTGTGGACGCCACTGGGACACTTTCCGGCGCTTCGCTACTTAGCACATATAGCTAAGGTTCAACAACCTTATCAAAGTTCTATTGTCCTCCCACTTAACTTTTCGCGAAAAATTCCTTCTGAAGAAACTTGACATTCCAAGTAATAAACTCTTTTGTCATCGGTGTTATGGAGAAATTCCCAACAAATTCTTTGGGATAACCTACAAATACGTGCTTATCCGACTTTGGTTGTAAACATTTTACTTATGCATAGCATACCAAAATGTAAGAAAAGACAATTCAGGTTTTATCCCAAACCATAACTTATATGGTGTCATTTCAACGGATCACGATGGTGCTCTTTTTAGTGTAAAAGCGGTAGTCTCTAAAGCTTTAATCCTTAAAACATAATGGTAGTTTTATAAATGACACCTTTGATCTTACCATGTCAAACATGGTTTGATTTCATCTCTCGAATATGCCATACTCCTATGGTTTATCGGGAAACACAAATCATGGAACAATTCCTCAAATCTTAAGTGTTTTGCTAAACATGTAACTCAAATATCTTCCTTTATGATCGCATCATAAACTCTTTATTTTCTTATTACAATGATTTTCCACTTTATCTTGAAAGTCTTTGAACAATTTTCAAATGTTTCATACTTCTTCCTTATTAAGTAAATATACATATATATTCACTTAAATTTCTGGATAAAGCATATGAAGCAAAAAGATCCATCGCATATGGCTACACATAATGGACTATATACATCTACATGCATAATATCCAATAAATTAGTCATCCGTTCCTCTTTGGCCTATGGACGGAGTTTCAATTATCTCGAGGAAAGTCTCACCAGCGTCAATTGATCAAAATCAAAAGACTCCAAAAATCCATCAACATGGAGTTTCTTCATGTTCTCTTTCCAATATAATTTAAACAGCGATGTCACTTCATAAGTGATCTTTCAATCATTTGTCTCGCGACATTTTAGCAATAGTGTTTATGGATGTGATTTCTCCCACTAGACTTGTAAAAGTTCATCCATCTTTTATGGAATAGGTAATTATTTGAACAACCATTGTTCTCATAATACCAGAACAAAATAACAATTATTAAAACAAATCTTGAAGGCTAGGTTTGATGACAACAAAAAAACACAATAACACTTTATTTGTTTTCGATGAACATCATCACTTATTCTCTTGCTAGTTACTTTAGGCCATTGTAGTTCTTGAATTGTGTTGTCCTGTATGACAGTTCATACCAACCAATTCGGTATCCAATACCGGTATCCAATACCTAAGAACCACATTGTTTAACAAGCAAGGAATACAGCCATAACATGTATATCTTCTATATACCTAAGTTGGACATATCCAACCTTTTCTTTTCTGCCAAATATTTTATAGATTCTCTTTCAGCAATTCCTTTTCCTTTTAAAAGAATCTATCAACATCAATTGTGGTGTCATTCACATGACACATAGTACAAAGCGTATATAGTCAAATACTAATACCTTTGGACTTGCACTTTGAAGTGGATCACCATCATCAAATGTTTGGTGTTCTTTCAAAAATCCATTCTTTAGTAATCTATTAGTGTAGTAAACATTTTACTTACATCTTCTATTCATCCTTATCATGACAACTTTCATGATCAAGCTACTATAGCCTGTAAGGAAGAATCGCGAGTATAATGTTAGTTCCCAAAACCTTTTGGGAGATCCGGATGCTTAGCATCTCCATCCTTCACAAATTCTCATACAACATGAGAACATGTATTTTGCTAAATTATACTCTATCATAATGCAACCAAAAACATTGTTTCAGATATCACAATATCTGTCACACATGATGGTTTCTGAAACAATTTTTAGCTCCAATATAATCTTGATATTAAAACAACTTTTGAATATCAATAACCATGGAGGCAAACATGATACTTTAGATACTAACATTGGAATTACTCTTGATTTAATACTTCTTATTAAACTTCATGGAGTAAATGGAGTTTGCTGAAAGTTTGCAATAGGACTTATAAACTTTAAATTGACATTCAAAACAATACGATACCAGTTCGTAAAGTAAATATCCAGAATTCTATAGTTCTATTATCTCAATTAAAACTAAGCATAAGGTAGTGAACAGATGCCAATGACTACAACAAATTATGAAAATTCACTTCGATTTATTTTATGACAAATTGAGTTCTACTAATCCAAATTAGAAATAAACTCCCACTCAAAAACGACATCCCTCGTGTCCTTTTGGTGATTACATGAACCAAATCCACTACACCAAGTCCGATCATCACGTGAGTTGATGTAGCTTCAAAGGCGAGCATCTATATGGGCATCATATCAACTATATGACTCATGCTTAACCTTTCGGTCCGTGTTCCGAGGCCATGTCTGTACATGCTAGGCTCGCCAAGTAAGAACCTTAGTACTCGCATGTGTAAAACTGTCTTACACCCGTTTGTATGAAAGCGTAGAGTCGAGTACACCCGATCATCACGTGATGTCTCGAAACACGATCCATAGAACGGTGCATACTTAAGGAAGAACACATTTTTATCTTGATATCTAAATGAGGGATCATCTTACAATGCTACAGAAAGTGCCAAACTAGCAGTATAAGATGCTAACATCTAATGTGTAAAGTGAGATGATATGGTCCATGCATTTGATCTCTATCATTTGCATCGTGGTATGATCTCTATCATTCCTTTGTGTGTAAGGCCAAGGTCTATGGAACTTACACGTTGAGTGTGTTGTAAGAGTATCTATCATACATCTACTTACAACAATACCATATCAATACACTAGCCCAACAACGATCTAAACTAGATGCCTCTAATTTATCAATTGCAAGTTTTACGTGGCTTAGGGCTTTTGGAGATAGAACTGTTCTTACCTATGAACATGCAACCACAACAAGGATAATCAAGTTATTAGCAACTCATTGTAAATCAGATATTGACTATAGTAGTAGAGACAGACACCCGCCAGCCACTTATGCAAAACTTGTTGCATGTCAGTCGTGGAACCGGTCTCATGTACGATGACATGTAAGGTTGGTCCGGGCCGCTTCATCCCACTATGCCACCAATATCCAAAATACATGAAAGATGCAATAACATGATCATCATCGCCCACATATAAACATAAGTGTACTACCCGCGCAAAGCACCTACGCATAGATCAGGCTCTGATACCACTATTGGGTCCGCATCATAGAAAACAAAAATTTCCTACGATCCAGCTCCAGCACCACCAAGTCCAGGACCGCAAAGCAGCGGTGCATCCGTGATCGCACACACGTCCGGTACCCCGACAACCTCTGTCCCTCGCTCTAGCAAAGCAGCAGAAGCAGTAACTCCTTTCCAGATAAAGCCACCGGGAACATGTATCTCGCTAATCCGAGACCATGGGGAATAACTAGAGGGGGAGAGAGATCCTTCACGAGGAGGTGTGTGGAAGAAGGGGAGTGAGGGGGGCCTTTTATAGGAGGAGGGGGGTTCCCCTCTCTCCATGGCCGGCGCATGGGGGTGACTCCTCATCTCCCCCTTTCATGTGGTGGTAACTCCTCCACATTAAAATGCCCCTTCACATTCTCTTTTAAAGTCTCCACTTTAAATGCATTAAATTTCTCCAAATTTAATGCTCTCTCATTTAATAAACTCTTTTATTATTTTTATTAAGAATTTTGTTAATTACTTTAATTAACAAACATTCACATAAAACCCCCTTCAACATTTCAATATTACATGCAGAACCAATTTCAGCAATTTCACCCGGAACAGTTTCGGTGTCCATTGAAATAATTCCAGCGCTTTCTTAAATCTTTATCTGAAACATATTTGCTCCAAATGGTGTCGGTATCCCTTAAGTGTGTCACCCTACGGTTTGCGAATAATGCAGACATGATTGAGACCCCTCTTAGATCAATAATCAGAAGCGGGACCTGGAGATCCATACTGACTCCTACACATTCAACGATGACTTCTGTGATCGTGAGAACCTTTAACGCTAGTAACTAAATCCCATTGTCTCGCGATATATTACATGTCCGAGATTCGATCATCGGTATCTCCATACCTAGTTTGATCTCGTTATCAACATGCACTCTTTTCTCATTCCCGTGATATAACATTCTAGTGATCACATCACTTGCTTGCAAGCTATCTTAATGTGATATCACCGAGAGGGCCCAGAGTATATCTATCCGTCATCGAGATTGACAAATTCCACTCTTGATCCATGAGCCTCAACCTAACACCTTCATAGCACTGAACCCATCTATATAGTCACCCTATTACGGTGTGACGTTTGATGTTATCAAGATACTCTTCCGGTGTTAGCAATTAACATGATCTCATGGTCTAAGGATAAAGATTACTTCGTATGATGTTATAGCAATATAAACATAATGACTTGATCGTAATGCTATACTTAGGATGAATGTTCATCACATCATTCCACCAATGTTGTGACCTCGTTATTAACAACATCCAATGTCCATGATCAGGAAACCTTGATCATCTTGTTAATCAACGAGCTAGTCTATAAGAGAGGCATAACTAGGAACCCTTTTTGTTTATTAAACACACATGTATTGATGTTTCCGATCAATACAATTATAGCATGCAAAATAAACATTTATCATAAACATGGAATAAGATAATAACCACTTTATTATTGCCTCTCGAGCATATTCCCTTCATAAATTATGTAAAGAGCAATTAAATCTAATAATATAAGAAAAAACCATTACCTGTAAAGCAAACAGATTTTATTTTTGTGAACTTCTAATGAGCATAAACATATAGTACTAGCTGATAAAAATAACATGGAAAATCATAACATGTGAAATTGTGGATTTCTAAATTATACCCACTTCTTAGAGAGGTCACTGCCCACCTGGGTACTGTGTTGGTGCTTCCTTGTTGTGTAGAGGATGTACTCTTTTGGTGCGGGCATCAGAAATCTACTAGCCTCTACAGCAGCCTCCGCCACTGCAGCAGCACCTTCAATCTGCATAAATAGCAACACAACTCAATAGTTCAATATACTATGTAAAGTTTGGTCGAACTTTCCTTCGCTTGACTATTCAAAAAATACAGTATATGCCTAAGCCTTGGGACGGAGGGAGTACAGTACATAGTAGTCATATACTGACTGAATGAGACAGTCTGACAGATCCAGATCTGGATTCACATAAACACAGCGCCAGAATTAATAAAATCACACATATGTTTCTGAACATCTGATAAGCATGCATCACACCAAGCGGGTAATACTTAAATCTGTCTGCACCATGATAATAAGGGTATTAAGAACAAATACCCTCCTACTTAAGCTGGGCCCTCCCAGCTGGTCGGTGGCCTTGCACTTGTTTTTTGGTGAGTAGTGGTACTCGTCGGATCCTGCGGCATGTGGGGGTACCATCCTGTTTGCCGCACCTAGAGAACCGCACGTTCACAGGTATGTACCACCGTGCTATAGTAAATGAAGAAGAGATGATGTCACAAAGGCTTCCACAAAAACAGGATGCAGACACAGACAACTTAGCACAGGGATACATCCAGGTTACAGCCAACCACTTTCACCATTGGAAAGAACGAAAGAACACAACGAATATACCGCTGCACTACCTTTTTTAGGCAACTTTTAAGGGAACTGACGGGACCATCCCTGTCCGTAGTGGCTGTGCGCGCCACTGACCCATAGTTCTCCATACAGAATCTGATACAAAATCTAAAGGGGATTCGCAGCAGAAAACAAAAAATTTCCTATGATGGAACCCCAAAACTGCCTAGGATCTATCTATGTAGTAATGCGGTAACGGCCAATGCATAGAGAATACATACCCTTGTAGATCGTACGCGGTTAACGTTCCGCGGGGAACATGGTTGAAGTAGTCGTACTCGTAGTCGACCTCAAGGTCGCGAAGCTCCTCGCTGGTCACCCCTTGCTCCTTCTTCATCATGCAGCAACTCTGACTCAGGACATTTAAGCGCCCCAAGTGTTGCACCTCGTGTCTTCATACACATCCGGTGCACGACGAGACCTCCGGATCCCCGATCCCACCGGGAGTGCGGAAGTTGATATCTGACTAAGAATCCCTGCAGCGCAACCGCGTACTATAGGTATGCCTTGTTCGAACAGCCCAAACTTGGGTCCATGGTCACAAGGGCTAGAGAGAGAGGGAAGGAGGAAGTCAACCAAAGGACTTCTCCAATTGATGGTGTGTTTCATCCCACCCATGGGCACCCCCTTTATATAGGGGGAGGGGGTGTGCCCTCCCCTTTGGGTTTCCCATGTGGGACTATTCAAGGGAGAGGGGGGAGGCGCATGGGCCCTTAAGGCACCATGGGCCAGCCGGCCAGGGGTGGGCCCCACCCCGTTCACAGCCCTAGGCTAGCCGGGTGGGCCCCCTTGAGGCGCCTGGGCCTTGGCCCTTTGGCCCTTGGCCCTTCCCTCCTTCGGTTTTCCCTCATGGGCCCTTTTCCCTAGGAAGTTTGGCCCATTAGTGGAATACCCCTTCAAATTAGATTATAATATTATATTTAATATTAATTACATTAATTAATGTGTAAATACATAATAAAAAATCCGTCTTGACCCGAAACACCTTTCGGTTCCCTTTCGATTTCCTCCGAACGACTTCGGATCTTTCCCGGAATGATTCCGGTCCTTTATTCTTTCTCTGAACATCTTCAGATTTCTCCGCGGAATGATTCCGTCTTTCTCTTTCTCTACTATGATTCTGTCTTACGAATGATCACTCTCATCGTACCCTTAAGTGTATCCTCTCATGGCTCGGGAATGCTCTAGACATGATCTGTATCAATGATCAATAGAGGGACACGGGATATCCATGTGACCCCTATGCATTCCTGATGACAATGTCGTTTGAACCGCTAAATGTAGCATCCAATTCCTTTTGTTTCTCGATATGACTTGTCCGAGATCCGATCATTGGTATCACATACCTTGTTCAATCTCGTTCACGACAAGTTATGTTTTCTTGTTACCGTGATATTACATCCCCGTGACCTAGTCACATGTTGCAACATTTATGGATGTAATCTCACCAAGCCGGCCATATGTATCTTTACCCGTCATGTGGGTGAACAAATCTCGGTCTTGCAGTCACATGTCATCTACCGTTTCTTCGGAATACCCAACGTACACCTTTATGGCCACCGTATTACCAGATGACGGTTGATGCAGTCTAAGCATCCTCGGGAAACAGTGAGTAATATGAGCTCACGGTCTAAGGAAAAAGGAGTCTAGGTATAGCTATTGCAACAATGAAATATATGACTTGATCGTGTTGCAATCCTTCGAGGAATGTCCATCACATCATTCTCCAATGATATAACCCCATTGTCAATTGGCATAAATGCCCATGATCTTGAAACCCAGATCATCCTCATGACCAACGAACTAGTATGAATAGAGGCTACTAGGGACTTGGTTGTTTCATACCACACCTATACCAATGTTTCTACTTGGTACAGTTATAGCACAATATGAAACTATTATAAACTAATTGAGATATGACAATAAAAACTTATTTATTATTTGCCTCTAGGGCATATCTCCTTCAGTCTCCCACTTGCACTAGAGTACAAATAATCTAGCTCGCATTTTACTCATATAAACCATATACCATACGCGTTTACGGATCATGCATGCTCATGGGAAACGTCATGTCCATGTTCTGTTTTACCAGATCAGTATGTCTTTTGCAAATCGTTAATGTCTTCCTAATTTTGACATTCACACCATTATCGTATAATGGGTCGAAGTATTTCTTTGGCGATAAAGTGAGACTTTGTTTCTAGTGTTTATAATGACGGTCGTTTTCACTATTGTCATCTAAACTTTGAAACACACTTTGCTATCCTTTGTGTATATAGTGTAGTCATGGCAGCAGAACGAGGCCAGATTCCATGAGCTTACAGTGACTTTAGATCAACCTCGAGGGCTCTCTCATGGGCACTAGGCCCTGGGACACATAATTCTATGTTAAAAGTGAACTAGCCCCGCCATAACATTATACATCACATTAGATGGAGCCTTTATACTTCTGTATCTATGTAGATCCTAGTGCATGCCATGCAACTATGCCACTTACTTTGCTTCTTTCCATTTAAGTACAAACTTAATTCTAGTTCAGTGATCAACTCAGGAATCACTTAAAGACACGTTCTTACAGTTAAGACTTTGTCCTACCAACCAGAACTTCAGGTCACATTACGTCGAGTATACAACATGGTTATATGGAAGAACCTATGACTGAGCCATAGGAGATGCAACGCATCTCTTTCTTTCAACCATAGTTGCAATACTAACTCAATACTTCATATAGTAAGAACTACTTTCTCACCTTGTTCCATTATGAGCTTCTTCAGAATCTTGCTCAGGACATTCTGAACATCTTTCAGAATCAAGTCCAGGAAGCATTCGACATTCATTGTTTATTAAACTCACCAATCTATCTCGATAGATCTTATTGTTTAATAACTTCAACTTCATCCTTATTTATCTAACTTAAATATTATTAACACCAATAACATCATTCACATATGTCGTCCACATATCCCATAATGATTTCACGCTCCCACTCAAAAATGACATTCATGTTTGAGATCCAGGGATTTCACTTAGCTCCCACTAAAAAATGACATTCATGTTTGAGATCTAGGGATTTCACTTAGCTCCCACTCAAAATATGTCAGCTACATATTATGAATTAGCCAAGCTGATTTGCTCCCACTCAAATCTAGGTCCTCTCGATAATCTTGGACATTCCATAATTCTTTGATCATCATCAATTTGAGAATTCCAATTACGAGACTTCAATATCCATATATTTCTAGTGTAAATCCAAAATACTTAAGCATCACTACTGTTGTAGTCAACTCCTTGAATTTGTCGAAACTTGTGACAAATCGAGCTTTTTGTCATTCATTAAGTTTCATTTCCTTCTTATGACTTTGCAGTCATTCAGAAATATCAAGTAAACTTATTTACTTTAATAAGATCAAGTAACATGTTACTTTGCAATCTTAAATGTAACTTAATATAGGATTTTATGACTCCTAGTCATTTCTCACACTCAGGTCCATCACGCTTCTTTGTAATTTGTAGGTATGTCTTGTTCAAAACATGACAAGTGAATCAACAATATAATTCCACGAACTTGTAGAATATATAGTTGAATCCTACCTTCCTCAGTAAAAGTATTCCCTTGAAACTTTATGATCATTATCAACAGTTTCTCCTCTATTTGTAGAGTTTGGTTTCACGAGACAAATTTCGCTGCGCCACTCAACAATCCGGAGGTAAGGTCAAATACCTTGTTTTGATCTTTTACTTTCTTCCCCTTGTATCTTCATCAAGACACGTCAACTTTGGACAACAACAGGTTTACCCCTTTGTGGAAGATGCATTCATAGCTTCCTAAGAATGCTCTACAAAGACTTGTTTATTCGCCACGACTTCGACTTATTGAAATCTCTAGAAACTTGATCTTGCCATAACACTTATGGTGTTGTTTCCACGAATCTTTTAGATGTTCCTTTGTATTTAAAATGAGTGTTTGCTTATTTTGATCTTTAACTCTAAACGACAACTATAACCCCTATAAGAGATGATATTGTACCATATGTATCTTAATACATAATGATTATGATGTTTATACATTTCAACACAGTTTGTATTCGTCCAATTATCATAATTTATGAAACATCTTTTACAAGTCCCTTTTATGCTAAACTTAACTTGAATACTTCATTCATGATGATCAAATCGAAGAGACTTCGTATTCTTGTTAATGTCAATATCCTCTTATTTTTGTGAACTCATTTGAACAATTCAAATCATTTCGAACTCATGTTTCATTAAGTAAATACACTTATTCACTTAAGTCCACAATAAATGATTTCCACTACTTGTTGAAAATACGATACATCACTATGTATAAGATTCAACATTTCTTCGCATATCACCATTTTACCAGAATGCGGAGTTTTAGTCATTCTGTCCAAGAGTCATGGTTTTACAAAGTCTCTAGATTAAGCATCTAGGACCCTGATCTTCATAAAGAACATGCAATAACCAAAATGAATTAAACTATAGTGTCATTTCATTATTAAACTTTGGATATCTTTTAGCATTCCAATCCTTCATAAATGTTTAAACTATTATCAGTAACATAGTGATGAGTATAACTTGTTTGTAATCGTAATGTGACCATAAAGGTATTGTTCATAAGAATAGTACAACGGGCTTGTAACTCGTTCATATGAATAATCGTCTCGCCAAAAGCAAGACACACAAACAGGGATTACAAATTTATATTCAAGGCCACTAATCCAAATGACAAACTTTGAGGAAAGAGGTGATGTCAGCCATCAACTGTTTTGCTTGCCGTCATCAAGTCACCCTACCTCAAAAACAGCAATTCTCAAGCAGATCCTCCTGTTTTCACAAAACGGGACAAGCATCAAATACTTTGCAAACTGCAACGAGTTTTGCAAGAACCACATTTATAATTTTGTATATCTAACATATACCTTTTTCATCCATGACCTCCATTGCAATCAAGCCCTTCCAAGAGTTCTCAACTCTAATGCAAGATCGCTAAGTGTTTTTCCAAACAATCTCTTTTTCATCCATGATGGAGGAAAACCATCCAACAGATCATATTCTATGTGCCTTATTCTGTAGAATACAAAATGTACAAAACTCTGCATCAAATGGAGAATGGCTTATTGGATGGTTATGGAGAAAACACAAACATTCCGGAGTCATCGAATCATCTCCTAATGGTTATTGTATCAAGAAGAGAAGATCACCTTTTACGAGGATATACCTCAGGCGTGGGTATCAATCTATGAAGTTGGACCCTTTGGCTAAGTTCCAAATTAAGCAATATATTCCCATAGTCGCAAAGGGCCTCAATGGGATAGGCCATGATCTACTAAGATATTTTCAAACAGACATATAGACTGTGTTTATAATAAGAGATCAATTTATAATTGGTCTCCACTAAAATTTTCATCCCCTGGACGATTTTAGTGATTGCATGATCCCTGTCCTCTACACCTCCCCCGATCGTCACGGCCATCAGTGCAGCATCAAAGGTAGACATTCACCAATGTCAATCACATCATCCATGTGACTCATGCTCGATCTTTCGATCTCTTGTGTTCTGAGGCCATGTCTGCACATGCTAGGCTCGTCAAATCTAACTTGTGTGTATTCGCTGTGCAACATGGCTTACACCCACTGTATGCGAACGTAGATATGTCTGACCCCTACTCACTGTAGGGCGCCTCATAACGAAGAACTTTATTGGTGGTGCACACACAAGGGGAACACGGAACATTGGAATTAAATAGGGATTATCTTATTTGCTACCATTGAGTATCCTAATACTAGCACACAATACGATGTAAAATAGGTATAAACATCGTATGTATAATGTGATATGATATGGTGCTTCTTGCGCCTTGATCTCCATCGAGCGCTTCGGCATGATCTCCATCCTGCCATCGGTTTGACGCCAAGTCCACGACGCCTCCACCAGGTCGTCCATCGGAACGATGACTATTACTGTACTACTTAGTAACAGAAAAGTAAACTACTTTTCCTTCATAATGACCAATGCCATATCATAATCACATGCCCCTGCAAAATAAAGTTAGACGCCTCTACTTTATCTACTGCAAGTTTTACGTGGTTGTTAGGGCTTTCGCAGTACAACCGTTTCTAATCTACGAACTTTCCAACCACAATATGGATCCAATAGTTTTCTCTATTACACCCCTCTCGGGGCCCTCCATTGTAAATGTTATATCAACTATCGAATAAGAGAAGACACCCTCTAGCCACTTATATGGTACAAGCCATATGTTGAGCGTGGAACCAGTCTCGCATACGAATACGCGTAAGGTCGGTCCGGCTTACTTCATCAAACAATACCGCGATATAAACAAGTACACATTAGACGATAAGAATAAGGGATCAATGCTCGCACAATACTTGTGTGTACTGGCCGTATAGCACTCTGACGCATATATCGGCTCTGATACCACTGAAGGGGATCCACAGAAGAAAACAAAAAATTTCCTACGATGGAACCCCAAAACTGCCTAGGATCTATCTATGTAGTAACGTGGTAACAGCCAATGCGTAGAGAATACATACCCTTGTAGACCGTACGCGGTTAAAGTTCCGCGGGGAACATGGTTGAAGTAGTCGTACTCATAGCCGACCTCGGGGTCGCGAAGCTCCTCGCTGGTCACCCCTTGATCCTTCTTCATCGTGCAGCAGCTCCGGCTCATGACATTTAAGCACCCCAAGTGTTGCGCCTCGTGTATTCGTACACATCGAGTTCACAATGAGACCTCCCGCTCCCCGATCCTGCCGGGAGTGCGAAATTTGATATCCGGCTAAGAATCCCTGCAGCGCAACGGCCTACTATAGGTATGCCTTATTCGCACAGCCCAAACTTGGGGCCATGGTCACAAGGGATAGAGAGAGAGGGAAGGAGGAAGTCAACCAAAGGACTTCTCCAATTGATGGTGTGTGTCATCCCACCCATGGGCACCCCTTTATATAGGGGGAGGGGGTGTGCCCTCCTCCTTTGGGTTTCCCATGTGGGACTATTCAAGGGAGAGGGGGGAGGCGCATGGGCCCTTAGGGCACCATGGGCCAGCCGGACAGGGGTAGGCCCCACCCCGTGCACAGCCCTAGGCTGGCCGGGTGGGCCCCCTAGAGGAGCCTAGGCCTTGGCCCTTGGCCCTTCCCTCCTTCGATTTTCCCTCATGGGCCCTTTTTCCCTAGGAAGTTTGGCCCATTAGTGGAATACCCCTTCAAATTAGATTTTAATATTATATTTAATATTAATTACATTAATTAATATGTAAATACATATTATAAAATCCGTCTTGACCCGAAACACCTTTCGTTTCCCTTTCGATTTCCACCGAACGACTTCGGATCTTTCCCAGAATGATTCTGGTCCTTTATTCTTTCTCCGAACAGCTTTGGATTTCTCCGCGGAATGATTCCGGCTTTCTCTTTCTCTACTGTGATTCCGTCTTACGAATGATCGCTCTCATCGTACCCTTAAGTGTATCCTCTCATGGCTCGGGAATTCTCTAGACATGATCTGTATCAATGATCAACAGAGGGACCAGGGATATCCATGTGATCCCTATGCATTCCTGATGACAATGTCGTTTGAACCGCTAAATGTAGCATCCAATTCCTTTCATTTATCGATACGACTTGTCCGAGATCCAATCATTGGTATCACATACCTTGTTCAATCTCGTTGACAACAAGTTCTGTTTTCTTGTTACCGTGATATTACATCCCCATGACGAAGTCACATGTTGCAACATTTATGGATGTAATCTCACCAAGCCGGCCGTATGTATCTTTACCCGTCATGTGGGTGAACAAATCCCGGTCTTGCAGTCACATGTCATCTACTGTTCCTTCGGAATACCCAACGTACACCTTTATGGCCACCGTATTACCAGATGACGGTTGATGCAGTCTAGCACTCGGAAGCGATGAGTAATATGACCTCACGGTCTAAGGAAAAGGAGTCTAGGAATAGTTGTTGCAACAATGAACTATATGACTTGATCATGTTGCAATCCTTCGAGGAATGTCCATCACACCATTCTCCAATGATATAACTCCGTTGTCAATTGGCATAAATGCCCATGATCATGAAACCCAGATCATCCTCTTGACCAACGAACTAGTATGAATAGAGGATACTAGGGACTTGGTTGTTTCATACCACACTAGTACCAATGTTTCTACTTGGTACAGTTATAGCACAACATGAAACTATTATAAACTAATTGAGATATGACAATAAAAACCTATTTATTATTTTCCTCTAGGGCATATCTCCTTCAAAATCCATTGCACATTACGAGTAGCAACTAAAGGTTACAAAAGTGAAGAACACCAAAATGGAACCCAACCAAATGCCCCAATCTGAACAGCGGTGACCATGCCCTGATTCGGAATCCATACAAAATCAGTACCACCTCCCCCCACCCCCACCCCCACCCCCCATCCCCACCACCACCCCCACCCCACCCAAATGACCCAATCGATAAGAGAAGAGGAAATATATCTTGATTAGGTGATTCTAAAGTGAGCAATAAGCAAGAACTCCACAATCAAAGCATACCGAATACTACTACTCCTAGTACTAATAGTACCACCGATGGCCCAATCGGAAGCAAATTAAGCAAAGCCGGATTTTGAGGTGAGAAAATAGACCCACCTATTTCAACAAGAACTCCCCAATCGGAGGTTGCACTAGTTCCAATAGTTGCTTGCTGGATGTGAGCTAGCTAGTGATGGTTTCTTGTCTTGTCGTCGGTAGAAAGGCATGGGTAGGGGACTAGTAGTACTAGCAGTAGTAGGGCAGTACACTTTTTTCTACAGTATTTTAAGTGGCAGTGGCGGGAACATTTTGCCGGGAGAGAATCCGAATTTTTTATCCTAGCTGTCATGTGGTGGCCTACAGCTGTTTCAAGCAGTACCCACGTCAGGGGTGAGTTAAAGCAGGTCCCACATCAAGTGGGTGAGATAATTGACCGAGCCAACCTCCTCCTTCCCTTGGTACCAGTACTAGTTCTCTCGGGTTCCTCTCCAACGATAGAGAAGATCGCCCCTCTTCGAATCAAATTGGTCCTAGCTTATTATCCTTCTGCTGATTCATCTCACAGAGCAGTGGACAAGATGGCGGTAGTTGCAGCATAGAGCACCAGCGTTGGGGCCTCAAAAACAGTTTAGGAACCGATACAATGATCAGCTCGGATTTCAGACTAGAAACACACACAAACACACATATACTCCGTATATACTAATATATGGAATAGTTTCCAATTACAGTTCTGCTAACAAAGGCCTAGAAATCAGAATAAGGTAGCTCCATATTACAGAACTAAGATAGTAGCGAATCAATCATGGGATAGCTCTACACCCCAAGAGTTTTGTAGCTGGGCTAGTGGTCATGAACGGCACCAAAAGTACACCCCTGATGATCAGCAGCCCTGCATCAAATCCATCCAGATGCAGTGTACCCGATCCACAACCTCAGGTACAGGCTCATTAATGAACAGACCATCGTCATTACCATCAAAGTACTCTTCGGTCGTCTGCTTCTGCGATTAGTAGATTAATAGATACGTTTATAAACAAACATCAAAGACACACAACCTGAACATTTGTCGTTCCAAAGATATACCTTGTCATCTGGCATAGTGGTAGTACCAGAAAGGAAACCTGTTTCATGCAGCTTGTGCTTTTTCTCTCCTCCCCCTTCTCCAAGTTGATCAAGATGCTCAGGAGCTGCCTCTATCAGTTGATCTAGGTTATCAACATCTGCTTCCCCTACTTGATCTTGATGATAAATATGTGCTTCCATCGGTTCATATGGTTCACCATGAAATACCCATCTAACATATGTGCTAAGCAACCCAAATGTAAAAATATGGTCTTCCTCTATACTTTGAGGCAGCACCCTACGATTCGCACACAACCGGCAGGGGCAATCACTACTAGAAAATAGCTTATCTGTGGTGCATGGAAATGAGACTTCTGTGGCGCATATACCAGTCGCCACTGTTACCTCGCCACTGATAATTGCTTCCTGTGGCGCATATAGATATGCGCCACGGAAGTCTCAAACTTCTATGGTGCATTTCTGCCTATACGCCACAGGAGCAAGTTCAGTGGCGCATTCATTAATATGCGCCACAGAAATCATATGTGCCACTGAGTATAATTATATATGTGCCAGTGACTGTATAACACGTATTCAAAGTAAAATACGTTCCTGGTGTATAATTAGGTATTTATACAGGATTTAGATAGTATTTATCTAGATGAGTATAAACAGTACATTGCACAAGTAGTAGATGCGTGAAAACCGACATATATATAGTACAAACACTTAGAGCCCGATCGAGATACATATATAGTGTCAAGTGCCAAATTTTTACACAAGTGCCGAATACAAAATTCATATCATCTCATGTTACAAATATGAAGTGGTCACCGTCGCCTACACTAGGATCAAATAGAATACAGTTGTGATGACGGTGGTGAGCAAGAGCATGAGCCCGACCAATATCATCATCCGGCTCTTCTTTCACAGGTGGTTCCTCCACTTGGCTACCGCCTCCTCTCTAGTCGTGTATCCTTTGTAGATGTTGTCGCTGAACATGTTCACTTGTTTGTGACAATCCTCCCACTCCTTGTAGACTCCTGGAACCCTACCCATGTACACCACATACCACCTCATCGCTATCTCTATAGATGACAAGGCATATTAGTAGAAATACAATGAAAAGAATTAATAAAAGGTTCACATCCATATATATATATATATATGTTCACAGAATATAAAACAAAGGATCCATAAACCTAAAAGATAGATCATCATATAAGCAATAAGTTCAACGAAAACACGACCACAAGGTAGTTTAAGTCTAACAACAATGACCATTTCGACCACAAGATAGTAAAGTTTATGACACACACACTAATACAGCAGGCGTCCATCAAGAATATACACACACTGGATCATGGTAGAGGCACACATCGATCATGAAG
Organism: Avena insularis; assembly: GCA_023614405.1. NCBI lineage: Eukaryota > Viridiplantae > Streptophyta > Magnoliopsida > Poales > Poaceae > Avena > Avena insularis. The sequence goes on along the minus strand of CM042692.1, from coordinate 393,863,894 downwards.
ACTTCTTCTCGCTCAGCTTTGGGAACGGTAGATAGCCCTCTTTTGTCATCCATGTCCTTGTGCACCCTGCTTACGGAGGCGTTCTTCGATCTCCCTCTTACTCAACCCTCTGGCTTATTGTAGCCCCCCTTGTGTTGACATCTTCAATGATGATTTGCGACAACTTCATCTGAATGTGATGGAAGTCTTCTCTAAGATCATCATGGTCGATTCACGCCAAAGTTTCGGCCCATCCTCGGAGACTAGATGGCAGAGTTAGATTCTGGCAATCCCGAACATAGCCTTTAAGGTGATGGAGGATGTAGAAGGCCTCCTTGGCACCAGTAGTCGACTGCTTGACGCAGGGGAACTCGAGCACGTGCTTGAAAACGTGTTTACCATCCTTGATACATTCCCCCTTATCTACGAAGGTGCATCCCTTCTTGGTGTAGCCTTCGTGAGCCTCATTGAGAACACCCCTTATTCTGGTGTAGTCTTTCTTCTTCGTCAAACTCCCCAAGTCGAAATACATGGCTAGCGAATACCTCAGGGCAAGGATGATGTGTGTGCAGTATTTGTCTCTGCGCAACACAATTGGAACGAAATGTTGGAAAAAGAGCAAAGGAAGAAATCTATAAGAAATGCATAAGTTACGATGGCGATGAGCGAGTGTGTGTACTTACTCGGGAAAGAAAGGCAAAAGAAGTGTGTCCTTCCTCTTGTTGTCCACCATGAACTTCTCGAGGTACGCCATCGCCTTGGTCCGTGTCTCTGATCCTTCGACCAACTGGTTGTCCCGCATGTAGTAGGGATCCACTATCACGATTTCCGAGGTACTCTCTCTCTTGATCTTGATCGCCAGATTGAGCACGTATAGGCGGACCAAGTTATAGTCTAGCTGTTTCGTGAGAAACACCTTGAATATGTCCTCGTACGCTATGAAGAATATATCCGCGGGTGGTTCATCGACGAAGCCCACATCCAATGGCACCTTAGCTGTGAAAACCGGGTAATTTGGATCTTTGTCTTTAAGAAGGAGGCGCTCTAGTGTCTTGACACCCTCGTGCAAAGTTAACATGGCTCCAACCGCCATGTGGAGCATATCCGGCGTTAGTATCAGATCACCAGCTACATGCACTCGGGGCAAGCCATATTGTGTGGATGGTACGACGACAGCGTCCTGAGCCCAAATCCTCTTCGGAAGAGGCTGGCTCGCACCCTTATTATTATTATTACCTCTCTTCCTGTAGTGCTTCTTCTTCACAATAGTGTCAGCCACTGCCATCTGCTCATCAGCTGCCTTTCGGAGTGTGTTGGGGCTGAAAACCAACCCCGGTTTCTCTTATGGTGGATCGGCGGCCGGAGACGTCTCTTGAGAAATACCATGGAAGACCAGGCACTACGTACATGTATTGGGCCGACCAGCTTGATGGTCACGAGCTGTGAAGGGTTCTTCATCCATAGAAGGCATATACAATCCTTTGTCGGCACCAGTGTTGATGAAGTCGTCAACATTGAACAATTCATCATCATCTTCATAGGTTCCATCATGTGGTGGTGGTAGCGGGGGCGACGGCGGTCGTGGCACAACGTCTTTGCCATGTGGAGGTACACACGCTGCCAAGAGTTGCTGGTGACGGCTAGTGGTGGTGACGACGGCGGCTGCTGGCTTCCGAGGTGGTGGTCGGGCGATCGATCAAGAGGTGGCGCTGGTGCTCCCCCCACAAGATGAATCTAGGTCTTCGGCCATGTCAAGGGGCAGTTGTAGCATTCTCCAAGGGTCTTGTGTTCGTCGGCTCCCTGAGGTTGAAAGGGGGGTCCATGTCGTCGCACCTCGGCAACCTGACCCTCATTACGTCATCATCCATTGGATTGTTGTGCATCGTGCGGCTCACCGGTTGTATGAGAGTGCCCTTGGCAACATCCTTCAACTCACCGCCGACATCTTTAAGAAGGAGTATGCAAGAAGTGTCCTGAGGCAAAACATGTTGTTGGGCGTCATGAGATGGCTGTAGTCATGCATCAAAGGCATAAAGGAGATGACGTGCACTAACTAATTAGTTACCTTGGTGATGGCGTGGAGCTCGGCTCATGTAGACACACGGCCGATGCCGGCGGCCGGCCTATCATCATCTGCAATCTCCCGCTCGGGTGCCTCGTGAAGCACCACCGCCATCAGCTGCGCCTTATTGGTATCTTTGGCGGGAGGGGGCGTCGGTGTGACCAAAACGAGTGGCTGCGTCCCGACGTTGATGGCCGGTGGGGTCACCAGGTCCGGCGACAAGGTAACATTGATGCCCGAGTTGCTGCCGCTTAAGCTGGGCAGATGTATCGGCCCCTGTCGACCTCCCGCATTCCAAGCAGTAAGCCCCTCGAAAAACTCAGGGGGGATCATCGAGCGGAGCTTCTCATCCACTAACTTGTCCACCGTTTTCTCGTCCACCGCCTTCTCCTCCAGTGTCTGCACCTTCATCTTCAGCTCTTCAATAGTGGCTTTATCCTTAGCCGCCAACTGGTTCTTCCTCTCCCTTCTTTTCTTGGCGTCCTCTTTGTAGTACTCCTTGAACTTCATGCTCATACCGAAGCCGGACACACGGCCAGTTGAGGATGGCGGCAACCCCTTGTCCCTCTCCTTGTAAGCATTGGTCGCCCTGTTGAAAACCGTGTCCCATGGCTCCGTCGAATCCTGGGACGACTCTGTGGTAGTAGCGTTCAGTTCCTCCTCCTGCAAAAACAAGGAAAGGTGAACCCATTTAGATTCTTGGCTTCATTATTTTAATTAGAACGCAATAGACTTGAGATCGGCGATAAATTCCTTACCAGATTCTTCTAGAATTCCTTCACCTCTAGATCATCGGTGATGAACTCCCTTGTTTCCTTGTCCAGGTAGTAGCGGGCCCGAAGAAATTGCCTAAGCTGCAAGTCCGTGATTTTAAGCCAAGGGTTGTATTTACCAAGGCGTTCAAGCTTGGCGTCCTCCTTGTCCCAAATGGCATGTTTCCCACTGTAAGTGCCGCTTCGAAGGTGGTGGTTACCTATGTTCTGTTCCCGCATACTCCTTACCCATTTAGTCCATTTTATAGCGTCAGCGGTAGCTAGATCTGCCTTGAATATCTTAAACTCCTCTTCATCGAGCATTGGGTTTCTCTTACTAATAACCTCCCAGTTTTCACCTTTGTCAATGCTATTCTTCACCCGGGTTTTCCAGCTGCTCAAGGCGTTGCTCATCTTCATGAGGCCTAGTTTGTTCACTGGGTTCTTTCTCTCGAGGTTTCTAAACCGCTCTGGGAATCTGTATTGCATGTGAAGCTTCTTAAGGAGGTTATTGACCAAAGCTGCATTGTCAGCATGTCTGATGTACTTCGTGTTGATCGACATGCTTTCCCGGACAATGCACCCGAGTTGCAAGGCGTACCCTTTAGCAATCGCATGTGGCGCAATGGGTTGGCCACTTTCTGTGACCTCAGTGAACTCATCATAGACGGTGGCAAGCACTGGCACCTTCCGCTCCTTCTTTTCCATCTTCTTCTGAGAAGAGGCCATGTTGCCGCTACCACCATCCGTGTGCTCGCCGCCATCAGTGGTGGCATCCTCTTCGTTTCCGCCTTCACTAGTTCCATCGTAGTCGTCTTCGTCCCCCTCATAATCAGGATCTCCTCCCTCATTGGCCCCAGCAGCTTTAGTGACGATCGCCTCCTCCTCCAGTGGTGGTGTCATCCTCATCGCCTCCTCCTCCTCCTATTGGGACCCCCGCCAGAATGACTCGTTGGCCTGTCTAGCTTGTTCTTCGACGCTGATCATGTGCTTAGAAGGGCCAACCTCGTTGTTGCCCGACATGTTTGCACTACTCTATTAAAAAGAGGCAAAAATTTAGCACAAATCTCGGCCAAAAAATTCGGCATGACCTTTGCTAATTTTTTGACCTAGGAGTGCCCATTTCTCAACCGAAACGGAAGTGAATCGACACTTCGGGAGAAATGGGCAACTCAAATGAAATCCCTGCAAGACAAAACACCCAATCCCCATATTGACAGCCCCATCCCCATATAACAGCACCATGTAATAGCAGCACCATATAACAACACCATATAGCATACAACAGCAGCACCATGCATGTAACAGCAGCACCATATAGCACCATATAACAGCAGCACCATATAGCACCATATAACAACATTTTTGGCCAACTCCCAGTTCTCACAAACCATAAGAAATGAATAAATGGTGGCTAACTACGCCACGCAAAACATTCCTAGGGAAATACACATGTTCAATGTACTTTAATTCGATAGAATGACAGACAGATCTAGTAAAAAACTAATTACCTGTAGTGTAGGTTAGTTCTATGATGTATTTGCCATCAGTCCAACCATAGTGGACCAAAATGCCTACAAGGAGGACAAAAGTCACAATACGCAAAGACAGAACAACACGATGATGGTAGATTAAGCATGCAAGGTTCATTTAATTCAAGGTTGAAGCGTAGATGGTTATTTCAATGATCTATCGAACAAATACAGTAAAGTAGGCGAGAACTAAAGGCAATAGGCATGAGTTGCTTTCATAATCTGGCAAGTCTTTCTGTTCCTTGAATAATATCTTTTGTCTAAGTCTCTCTGTTGAGGAGAAATTCAGTTGCCTGATTCAAACTTGTATTGGTTGTGTGTTGCCCTTCACAGGTTTTCAATGAGCTTAAAACAACACTGGCAAGTATTGTTATTGACATGGTAGGCCCTGCGGTTTGCTATTTCGTCTCCTTCTGGTGCACTTTATGTAGAGGACATCAGAATCATTTTTGGTCCTGCAATTTGCCTTTATCAAGTTAATGATGAGAGGGATGGCCAGCTTATTGACCGTCCCCTTGTAAAGGATGTACTTGGTATCTATGTCGAGATTGGACGCAGTAGTTTGGATGTTTACGAGCTTGATTTCGAACAAGATTTTTGCAAGGGTACTGTAGATTACTATTCTAAGAAGGCACAAACCTAGATGTTGGAGGACTCTTGTCCTGAATACATGTTCAAGGTTTCCACGTGACTTAATATTCTCTAATATATATACACAAGTGCAAGGATAACATCTGATTGGTTCTTTGTTGCATAGGCTGAGGAGTGCTTACAAAAGGAGAAAGAGCGAGTGACGCATTACTTGCATTCTTCAATTGAATCAAAGTTGCTAGAGGTTTCTATCATTTATTTTCTTATTCTATTATTGTTTATTGTATGTTGTTTAGTCATTACAAAAAATAATTGCATCTGACGTTTATCCTTTTAACCCAATTGGTTACAGGATACTATGTTAGAGCTCATAAGTAGGCGTGCCAAACAAATTCTGAACAAGGAGAATTCTGGATGCAGAGTGCTGCTTTTAGATGGAAAGGTTTGATCGGAAAGTAATATATGCCTTCTATTCTTCAAACGTGTAATATTTACTCAAATTTGTTGCCCATCTTATTTTTTTGTAGACTGAGGATCTGTCAAGGATCTATAGGCTCTTTTCTAAGATGGAGGATGGGTTGTTTCAAGTATCACAAATATTTACGGAGGTATTGAAACAATACCTCATGATATGCTTAAATGCACTATTAAAATAGTGGTATCTGATTAAGAGGCTTCCTTATATGTAGCATGTTAATCAAGAGGGCATGTCCTTGTTAAAACATGTAACTGATGTTGCCAATAGTAAAAAGGTGAATAAATACATATCTTTTGAATAATACACATCTTTTGTCAGATGCTGATGCTGCCAGATGGTTATTTGAATAATACATATCTTTTGTCTAAGTCTCTCTGTTGTTGCTTCTGACGACCTGATTCCAACATGTATTATAGGTTTTCACTGAGCTTAAAACAACACTGAATGTTCATCCTACTAGTCCTACTATTCCTACTAGTTCATCCTACTATTCCTTAATGTGACTGAGATATGAGAGGAAGCAAGGCTAGCTCAATTTAGAGTTCATAGGGGGGGACGAACCGTAGGTGTGCGCTGCTGCTGCAGTGGTCGACGATGACGAGGTGCTGCGGTGGTCCGGCGCGGCGGTGGTGGGGCTTCGGTGAGGTGCCCCCTTCTCCTCCTCCTCCTGTTGCGGACGGGCTACGATGGCTCCTCCTCCACGGGCTCTGGCGGCTCCTCCTCCACGCTATAGGTCTCTCCTCCACATACGGGTTCACGGGCGGCGCTAGGGCTCTGGCGCGGTGGTGGCTACACGGCTGGCGATGTGGGCGGCCTCCGGTGGGGGCGAGCGAGAGCTAGGGTTTGTCGGGCGTGATAGATTGGGGAAAAGAAGTGGAAGGGGAAAAGGGGAAGGGGCAAGCCGTTTTGCCTAAGTGCCAAGGTTCTGTGGCGCATTACTTCGAAATGCGCCACTGATACGTCCATTTTGCATCACTATTCTATGTCTTAATTCACTATTATTCATTGATATATTTCATATTGAGAGGTGATACTTATGTTATTTCATCTATTTTTGCATGGTTGATGACTTTTGGAGCATGGACCTGCGATGGATTCGATGGAAAAGGTGCTATTTGGAGGCAAAATTCGCGAAGATCAGAAAATCCGGGAAAATATACGGAAAATTCTATTTTTCCAGAAGACTCAAGATGCCAGAAGATGGAGTGGAGGTGGGCCACAGGGGGCCCACACCACCCCATGGCGCGGGCAGGCCTAGGCCACGCCAGGGAGTTGTGTGGCCACCCTGGCGCACTCCAGCCTCTCCCCTCTGGCGTATATATTCCTCCCGAAACCCTAAGACTCGGGGAGCGACCACAAAAAGATGCCGCCGCCTCTGCGGGGCGGAAAACAACGAGAGAGAAAGATCTCTCCAGCAGACAGATTTCTGCCGGCGGAATTCCTTCCCGGAGAGGGAAGATCATCGCCATCAACACCACCATCAAGCTGGACTTCATCGGGATCATCATCATCATCATCACCACCATCATCACCATCAGCACCCTCATTATCATCTCCATATTTCTGTAACAATTGGATTGAATTTTTCTATAGTTCATAGGGGAAACTTTCACGGTATTAATTACTCTTTGTAGTTGATGCTATTGAGTGAACCATTGAATTATTGTTTATGTTCAGATTGTTATACATCATTATTTCATCTCTGATAATAATCCATATGATGTCTTGTGAGTAGTTCGTTTTGTTCTTGAGGACATGGGAGAAGTCTTGTTGTTAGTAGTGGAGCTGTGTTGAGAAAGATTCAATAGATTGTTATTTAAGTTGTGGTGTACTTCTTCTAGTGGTGTCATGTGAACGTCGACTACATGACACTTCACCTATATGGGCCTAGGGGAATGCATTGTGTATTTGGCTACTAATCGTAGGGGTTGCCGGAGTGACAGAAACCTGAACCCCCGTTAGGAAACCATTGCACAAGGGACGTAAGGGTCTTAGAGTTTAAAGCTGTGGTTAGGTTTCTACCTTAATTACTTTCTTGTACTTACGGATGTTTGCAAGGGGGTTTAATCACAAGTATGTATTAAGTCTTGGATGGGACGGTACATTAGCATAGGTTCACCCACACAACACTTAGCAAGCTAGAGAAGATTAATCGACTATATGAAGCGAAAGCACTTGACAGTCTTCCCATGTGTCCTCGAGAACGTTTGGTCATCTATAGAAATACAACCGGCTTGTCCTTTTCTGCATAAAGGATTGGGCCACTTGCTGCATTTATTCTTACTGTCTTTCATTTACTCGTACTTTGTTTGCTTGCTTTATCAAAAACCCCTAAAAATTCATTTGCTAAGTATTTGTAGAGAATTCCTGATCCATACCACTAGCCAGCACCTTCTGCTCCTCGTTGGGTTCGACACTCTTACTTATCGAAAATACTACGATACACCCCATATACTTGTGGGTCATCAAGACTATTTTCTGGCGCCGTTGCCGGGGAGTGAAGCGCTATTGGAGAGTGGAACTGGTAAAGGAAACTTCTACTGTGAGTATTGTTTACTTCTGCTAGTTGCTTTATTTTCGTTATGGATAATTCGCTGAGTTTCTTATTTGGTAATGCTACTACCGCAGCTAAGGTAGTAGATAAGCCACCACCTGCTGAGAAAGATGTTTTCAAAATACCTACAAGAATTATTGATCGTGTTATGGATAACTACTATGTTGGGGATGGAACTGTCCATCCCGGTGATCATTTACTCTTTATACACGAATTATGCGGGTTGTTCAAGTGTGCAGGTATTACTACAGATCAAGTTAAGAAGAAGCTATTCTCATTATCACTGAAAGGAAGAGCTGAGGAATGGTATAAGATGCTGAAGAATGGTCAAGATCTGGAATGGGAGGAAATAGTGCCTCTCTTTTATTCAAAGTTTTATCCTCCTAGTGAGATTCATAAAGATCGGAATCAAATATACAACTTTTGGCCTCTTGATGGAGAGAGTACATCTCAAGCTTGGGGGAGATTGAAGTTACTAATGCTCAAATGTCCCATTCATGAGCTCCCCCACAATATTATTATCAATAACTTTTATGCAAGACTCCCTCTACATGACAAGGATTTATCGCATGGAAGAAGAAGTTAAATGGGACCTTCTAGATCGTATTCAAGACAATGCTGAAGCTTGGGAGAATGACAAAGGTAGAAAGTCAGGTATAAATTATGATTATGAATGCATTAAATCTTTTATGGGAACTGATGACTTTCAAAATATTAGTAATCTTTATGGTCTTGATTTGCAAGTTATTACGAATTGCTTTAGAGCTTTTGCTTCCTATATCGAAATTCCAAAAAGGGGATGGAACAAGTACCATGCACCTTACAAAGATATTGTAGACTATGCTCCTATTGGAAGTGGTGAGTATTGAATTATTGATCCCATCTTACCCGAGCCTTATATCGAGAAGATTCCCTTTCCCGAAAAGGTAAAGGACCATCCTATGATAACTAATGTAATCACCAAAAGTGAAAAAATAACTGTAAAACCTGATGAACAAATAAACATTGAACCTGTGGTAGCAATTGCGAAAGACCTTGTCACTAAAAGCGTAGAAGATGGGCACATAGTCTTTTTTGAGGATGCTTCTAATATTGTTTCACATCCCAATAGGTCTAAAAAGGCTAGTGTTCCTGTGCTTTCTGTTAGGATAGGTGATCATTGCTATTATGGTTTATGTGATATTGGTGCAAGTTCTAGTGCTATTCCTTATGAACTTTACAGGGAAATTATGCAAGAAATCAGTCCTTGCGAGTTGGAGGAGATTGATGTGGTTATTCACCTTGCTAATAGAGAGACCATCTCTCCAATTGTTATTGTTTGAGACGTGGAAGTTCTTTGTGGTAAGATTAAGTACCCTACTGATTTTCTAGTACTTGGTTCAACCGCTAGTAAAACTTATCCTATCATTTTTGGTAGACCTTTCTTGAGTACTTGTGGTTCTATTATTGATTGCAAGAGGGATAAAATCTTGACTAAGTTTGATGGGGAATCCTATGAGTTTAATTTTTCGAAATTTGCTAAAGAACCTTGCGAAGAGAAAACCCATAATGAGGATTTTAGGGTTGAACAACTTGCTTCTATTTCTCTTGCTCCTAAAAATGCTTTGCAGCAATTTATGGAGGAACATGAAAGTGAAATCTTCATGGAAGAAAGAAATGAGATTGAAATGATTCTCCGTGATCAACCAGTGATGCTTAAGCACGACTTTCCTGTAGAAGACTTGGGTACCACTTTGCCACCCAAAAAGGACCCGGTCTTCGATCTAAAACCTCTCCCTGATGATCTTAAATATGCTTTTATTGATGATAAAAAGATATATCCTATTATTATTAGCGCTAAACTTTCAGGGGAGGAAGAAGAAAGATTATTGGAAGTTTTGAAGAAACACCGAGGAGCTATGGGCTATACTCTAGATGATTTGAAAGGGATTCCACCTACTATATGTCAGCATTCTATCAACATGGAACCAGATGCGAAGCCAGTAGTGGAGCACCAACGATGTTTAAATCCTAAGATGAAGGAAGTGGTAAGGAATGAGGTATTGAAAATCCTTGATGCCGGTATTATTTACCCTATTGTTGATAGTGAATGGGTTAGTCATGTTCATTGTGTTCCTAAAAGGGGAGGTATTACCGTTGTCCCTAATGATAACGATGAGCTTATTCCTCAAAGAATAGTAGTAGGCTATAGGATGTGCATCGATTTTAGGAAATTCAATAAAGTCACTAAGAAAGACCACTACCCGCTTCCTTTTATTGATCAAATGTTGTAAAGATTGTCTAAAAAGACCCATTTTTGTTTTCTTGATGGTTATTATGGTTTCTCTCAAATTGCTGTTAAACAACAAGATCAAGAAAAAACTACTTTTACTTGCCCTTATGGAACTTATGCTTATAGACGTATGCCTTTTGGTTTATGTAATGCTCCTGCTACTTTCCAAAGGTTTATGTCTGCTATCTTTCATGGCTTTTGTGAGGAAATTGTAGAAGTGTTCATGGATGACTTTTCTGTCTACGAAACTTCTTTTGATAATTGTCTGCACAACCTTGATAAAGTTTTGCAGAGGTGTGAAGAAACTAATCTTGTTCTTAATTGGGAGAAATGCCACTTCATGGTTAACGAAGGGATTGTTCTTGGGCATAAAGTTTCTGAAAGAGGCATAAAAGTTGATAGAGCTAAGGTTGAGGCAATTGAGAAGATGCCATGCCCAAGAGACATTAAAGGTATTCGTAGTATCCTTGGTCATGCTGGTTTCTATAGAAGGTTTATTAAAGACTTTTCTAGGATATCAAAACCCCTTACTAATCTTCTTCAAAAAGATGTACCCTTCGTTTTTGAAGATGATTGTAAGGAAGCTTTTGAAACCCTTAAGAAGGCTTTAACTACATCTCCTATTGTTCAACCACCTGATTGGAGTTTATCGTTTGAAATAATGTGTGATGCTAGTGATTTTGCTGTAGGTGCTGTCCTTGGGCAACGTATTGATAAAAAGCTAAACGTTATCCATTATGCTAGTAAGACTTTAGACGCTGCTCAAATGAACTATGATACTACTGAAAAGGAATTTCTAGTTGTTGTTTTTGCTTGTGATAAGTTTAGGCCCTATATTGTGGACTCAAAAGTAACCATTCATACTGATCATGCTGCTATTAAATATCTTATGACGAAGAAGGACGCTAAGCCTAGGCTTATTAGATGGGTACTGCTTTTACAAGAGTTTGATCTACATATAGTAGATAGAAAGGGTGCTGAAAATCCTGTAGCTGATAATTTATCTCGTTTGGAAAACATCTCTTTCGATCCTATGCCTGTTAATGATAGTTTCCCAAATGAGCAATTAGCCGCAGTAGGGGTGAACTCGCGAGGAAGCCCTTGGTATGCTGACTATGCTAACTTTATTGTCTCCAAGTATTTGCCTCCAACTTTTATCGCTCAGTAAAGAAGAAAGTTCTTTTATGATTTGAGGCATTATTTTTGGGATGACCCACACTTATACAAAGAAGGGGTTGATGGTATTATGCGAAGATGTGTTCCAGAGTATGAACAAAAATAAATATTGCGTAAATTTCACGGGAGCGCCTATGGAGGACATCATGCAGGAGATAGAACTGCACAAAAGGTATTACAATCAGGTTTCTACTGGCCTACCCTTTTTAAAGATGCAAGAAATTTTGTTTTATCTTGTGATGAATGTCAACGTGTTGGTAATATTTCTAGACGCAATGAAATGCCTATGAATTACTCTCTAGTTATTGAACCTTTTGATTTTTGGCGATTCGACTTTATTGGGCATTTCCCTCCTTCGAAGGGTTACACTCATATTCTTGTTGTCGTTGATTATGTTACTAAGTGGGTAGAAGCCATTCCTACGAAAAGTGCTGACGGGGAAACCTCTCTAAAAATGCTTAAGGATGTTATCTTTCCTAGGTTTGGAGTGCCTAGGTATCTCATGACTGATGGGGGTTCTCATTTCATCCATGGCAGTTTTAGGAAGACCCTCGCTAAGTATGATGTTAATCATAGAATCGCTTCAGCTTATCACCCCCAAACTAGCGGGCAAGTAGAGTTATCAAATAGAGAAATTAAATCTATCTTGCAAAAGACTGTTAATAGGTCTAGAAAAAACTGGGCTAAGAAGTTGAATGATGCTTTATGGGCTTATAGAACTGCTTATAAGAATCCCATGGGAATGTCTGCTTATAAAATGGTTTATGGGAAAGCTTGCCACTTACCCTTAGAATTAGAACACAAAGCTTACTGGGCAGTGAAAGAACTAAATAGAGATTGTAAGCTAGCTGGTGAGAAAAGGCTTTTTGACTTAAGCTCTTTAGATGAATGGAGGAGTGAAGCCTATGAGAACGCTAGGCTCTTTAAAGAAAAAGTTAAAAGATGGCACATGTTTAATACTTAAGAGAGAATTTCATGTTGGTGAGAAAGTTCTATTGTATAGGTCTCGTCAGATTTTTTGCGTGTAAGCTACTATCAAAATGGGAAGGGCCTTTCATCATTGAAGAAGTATACCGCTCAGAGCAATAAAAATTTCTTCTCTAAAAGATAATACTACGCAAGTAGTAAATGGACGATGACTCAAACACTATATTGTTGGAGATTCTTACAATGAGGATGATGATGCCTTTCAAGTTATAACTCGGAGAAATTCATTGAGGACCAAATTCAGAGACCGCAAAGTCCGTTTCCAACTAGGTAACAGTTACGGTAAGAAAAGTTCCTAAAATACAATCCAACTATATTTTTGCAGTTTTCAACCAATATGGAAAGATACGGTTTAAAAAGGGATTAACGGGAGCCGTGGTGGCCCACACCACCCCATGGCGCTGCCAACCTGGCCGCGCCACCAGGTGGTGAGGCCACCCAGGACTCCGTCTCCGACCCGTTTTCTCCCAGCACCTTCCTTTTGTTATGAAACTTCGTAATATATAACCCCCAGATTTTCTGAGGTTCGTATATCGTGTTTTCGTTGTGTTTTTGTTTCGATCTGTTTCTGCCAGGTGTAATCTCAGATTTGGAGCCACAATGCCTTCCTCTAGTACATCCAAGGGAGATCCTTTAGAAGATATCATCAACAAATACATGAGAGAATTGAATATTCATCCCAAGGAGTTGTTGCTCGAAGGTGGGGAGGTCCGGATTAAGGAGGTTCAAGGCCCTAAAGGTGAAGGAAGTCTGGAGGACAGGATGGAAGCATTGGAGCAAGAAGTCTTTAGGTACAGGAAGATGGCGGAGCGCGAAGTGGACATCATCCATAAGATTTGTTCCGAACTCATCACCGAGCACCAAAAGGAGACTCCTGAACTCAAAGACGAAGTCCTTTCACTCCTCCAAACAACGAACAAACTGCAAGCACAGTTCTATGACGTTCAAAATCAAAACTGTGAGTATGAGGCTAGATTTAAATGCATAAGTGCTGCTGCGAGTTTCAGGATGTTGGAAACCATGATGTCCTTTGTTGATGGGAATCCTTTACCCTGGAAGACGGACGAAGATGAAAAGATACCACCACCAAAGGAGTAATTCATCATCAGGTTTGGCATCCGCTTGGTTTGTTCCAAGCTTGGGGGAGTGTCGCGGTATCACATCACTATCTTCTAACTTTTTACCTTTTTAGTAGAGTCATATCATGAATAGAGGAGTTATTATGTAGTATGGTTTGCATTATGGAAGTGTCCCCTCTCTCGTTAGATATGTATCCCTTGGTGTGAGTTTCCGTTATGGAATATTAATGAGAAGTTATATCATCCACTCTTTTGCATAGCTTATGTTAGTTTTCAATTCGTGGTTATATAATTGATCTTGTTGTTAGTATTGGTATCACTTTGGGATCATTGAGTTAATTTAGTTGGTTTTGGCAAACCTGGCTCGGTCAGTAGCAGCACCTTTTTGAGAGTTGAAAAGAAAAAGATAGAAGTACTCTAGAGAAAAATAATTTCATCATCTTTCTTTCTTGATTTGCTCATAAGTCTAGTATTCTCTAGTTAAGATCTTTTGTGCTTCCAAGGAAGATTGCATGTTTGCCTTTATCACTTGTATGTTTGGTTGTTTCCTTCAACTCTTGTACTTTCTACCCAGCCTTGCTAGCCAAAAACATGTACTGAGAGGGTATTCTTCTCGTGCATCCACCTCCTTTAAACCAAAACCTTTGCCATTTGTGTCCACCATACCTACCTAGTAGCATTATTGCTATTCCAAGTAAATTCTTGTTTTGTCTACCTCCCAAATTAAACTTGTTATGTGAAAATTAGTGATTAAATCTCTCACGAACTTGATGGCACACCTTATTTTCTTGTATTTAATAAACTTGAACCATTGGGTCCTTCTTTGTTGCGTATATGCTTGCGCTTTATGAGTTGAAGTTAGCCGAACCATGTATCATGGGGAACGCTTTCAACACTTCATTGATACTTGTACCTAGTTGATATCATGTTCTTTTGCTTATGGATCCCGGCGGTGTGAAATAAAAGTGGAACTTGTAAGATCATGGAGTTTATATGTGTGTTAGAGAAACGCCTGGGCCGCTAGCCTAAGCCATGCCTAATCATGGTGGAAACTTGCAGCATAACTATAGTGAGCATTCTATGAAGCATCCTCAATAAAAACCTATGCAAATAGCAAATAAAAAGATCGCTGAGATGCTCACTGTCTGCTTGCCTTGTCATTTTGATTATGGGATAGCTCCTGTCTCATGTGCAAGGGGTACCCCGTTGGCGGTTCTCAATGATACGCATATATTTACAATGACAAGAGCTTGCTCGTGACAGAAGTTGAGTAGCATGAGGATCGGTACTCATAAGTAAGGGGCTTGAGATTTCAATTTATAACTTGTCAAGCATATCCTCTTAGTTGTGTCACTTTAACCTTAATCACCTAAAGATGCCTATGATAGGGGCAATGAGAGCTGAAAGCTAGTAAGTATCATAATTTTTGGGAGCTCTTTATGAGACTTGCAATCCCTGCTTCCCTCTGTGAAGGGCCTTTCTCTTTGTAGTTGAGTCAGTAAACCTATTCCCTTCTATCTCAGCAAGTATCTTGAGTTGATGTGTTTCATTCATTCATATGATGATTTATGCATTCATGTTTCTTATGTTCCTTGTTTTGCACATTGCTGTTATCTTGAAGTTTACTACTTTGAAAGCTTTCTTTGAAAACCAGCTATTCATGAACTCCAGCAAATTATCAACTATTTTTCGACCAAGAGCTAAGTTTGCCATTACCAATGATGATTTACTCTATGTATCTTTATTGTGTTTCCTTTACTCATTGCAAGTTGAGTTGTATAATAGTGAGTTGTCTTCTATTATGATCTATGTATTTGATGAATGTGATGCTTCTTGTCCGTATTCTTTTATCGACTCTCCACTCCATAAACTTGAGGTCATGTTTATTGAGCTCAGTTTCGCTTGGGGACAAGCGAAGTCTAAGCTTGGGGGGAGTTGATACGTCCATTTTGCATCACTATTCTATGTCTTAATTCACTATTATTCATTGATATATTTCGTATTGAGAGGTGGTACTTATGTTATTTCATCTATTTTTGCATGGTTGATGACTTTTGGAGCATGGACCGCTGCAGTCAGGATTCTGATGGAAAAGGTGATGTTTGGAGGCAAAATTCGCGAAGATCAGAAAATCCGGGAAAATATACGGAAAATTCTATTTTTCCAGAAGACTCAAGATGCCAGAAGATGGAGTGGAGGTGGGCCACAAGGGGCCCACACCACCCCATGGCGCAGGCAGGCCTAGGCCGCGCCAGGGAGTGGTGTGGCCACCCTGGCCCACTCCAGCCTCTCCCCTCTGGCGTATATCTTCCTCCCGAAACCTTAAGACTCGGGGAGCAACCACAAAAAGATTCTGCCGCCTCTGCGGGGAGGAAAACACCGAGAGAGAAAGATCTCTCCGACAGACAGATTTCTGCCGGGGGAATTCCTTCCCGAAGAGGGAAGATCATCACCATCAACACCACCATCAAGCTGGACTTCATCGGGATCATCATCATCATCACCACCACCATCATCACCATCAGCACCCTCATCATCATCTCCATATTGCTGTAACAATTGCATTGAATCTTGCTATAGTTCATAGGGGAAACTTTCCCGGTGTTGATTACTCTTTGTAGTTGATGCTATTGAGTGAACCAATGAATTATTGTTTATGTTCAGATTGTTATACATCATTATTTCATTTCTGATCATGATCCATATGATGTATTGTGAGTAGTTTGTTTTGCTCTTGAGGACATGGGAGAAGTCTTGTTGTTAGTAGTGGAGTTGTGTTGAGAAAGATTCAATAGATTGTTATTTAAGTTGTGGTGTACTTCTTCTAGTGGTGTCATGTGAATGTCGACTACATGACACTTCACCTATATGGGCCTAGGGGAATGCATTGTGTATTTGGATAGTAATCGTAGGGGTTGCCGGAGTGATAGAAACCTGAACCCCCGTTAGGAAACCATTGCACAAGGGATGTAAGGGTCTTGGATTTTAAAGTTGTGGTTAGGTTTCTACCTTAATTACTTTCTTGTACTTACGGATGTTTGCAAGGGGGTTTAATCACAAGTATGTATTAAGTCTTGGATGGGACGGTATATTACCACAGGTTCACCCACACAATACTTAGCAAGCTAGAGAAGATTAATCGACTATATGAAGCGAAAGCACTTGACAGTCTTCCCATGTGTCCTCGATAACGTTTGGTCATCTATAGAAATACAACCGGCTTGACCTTTGCTGCATAAAGGATTGGGCCACTTGCTGCATTTATTCTTACTGTCTTTCATTTACTCGTACTTTGTTTGCTTGCTTTATCGAAAACCCCTAAAAATCCGTTTGCTAAGTATTTGTAGAGAATTACTGATCCATACCACTAGCCAGCACCTTCTACTCCTCATTGGGTTCGACACTCTTACTTATCGAAAATACTGCGATACACTCCCTATACTTGTGGGTCATCTGCCACAGAAGCTAAAACTTATGTGGCGCATTTCGGAGGAATGCGCCACAGAACCTTGGCACTTAGCCAAATAAACGGCGCCGAGGCTGTACTTGGATAGCAAACACACACTAGCCTAGCGGTTATGAAGCATATTCAGAGACTTGTGGCAGCCAGGTTTGAATCTTGGTTGGGTCAAAAAAAATCTTTATTTAAAAATGATATGTTACAAATATATTTAAAACCAAGCACATAGACATGCATATTTATTCAAAAAACCCTCCCGAATCATATATATATATATGTGTGTGTGTGTGCTTGTCACACATAAATGTGAATTTCTCGAATATCACATTATATGTTTTAGTCTCTAACTAATACCCACACTAATATCACATTATACCCACACGAATTAATACACCATAAAGTCACATAATTGTTAGTGTCTCTTCACAATCTTTTTGACCTTTTTCGTTGCGGTTGAATACTTTAGCCCGTGCACTTTGGGATTTCTTCTTGTGAATGGACAACCTTTAGTAGGTAGTGTGGTCTTCCTACTTACTTTAGTAGTAGTAGGCATGTCGAAGTACTTGTCGAATTCCTCTTCGATCTTCGGGTCGCTGTTTTTGTCGAAGTTTTGCTCGTTGGCGGCTCCTTCCATTCCGATGATGCTCCTCTTGCCCCTCCTAACTACAACACGGTTAGGCTTTGATGGGTCGGTAATAAAAAAACATTGATCAATTTGGCTAGCGAGTACCCAAGGTTCATTTTTTGTGGAGGAGTTCTTCGTCGATTTGGCATCTGGTATAACCATTGTGGTGAAATACCGGCCTTCTTTTTCCACGTTCTTGGTCCATCTAACACGGAACATCGGTACGATCTCTCCACAGTAGTCGAGATCCCATATCTCCTCGATCCTTCCGTAGAATCTTTCCATGACAGTAGTC
Organism: Avena insularis; assembly: GCA_023614405.1. Lineage (NCBI taxonomy): Eukaryota > Viridiplantae > Streptophyta > Magnoliopsida > Poales > Poaceae > Avena > Avena insularis. Next base: position 393,846,052 of record CM042692.1, on the reverse strand, counting down.
TCGTCATCAGCAAAGGATAACATAGTTACTCCTGAGTTTTGATATTCGCTATTCTTGTCCTTTTCCTCGGTGTAGAATCTATAACCGTTTATGTCGTATGACTAATAGGTCCTTATATTGTGCCATGGGCCCTGCGACAAGGAGAATATGAGTTTTTTTATCTTCCGTAGAAGGCGTCTATGGGGGATTGTCCAGTTGCCTTTCCTTGAACCAACCCGTGAAGCTGGAGTTGTGCTCTCTGGTTACGTCTCCCTTCTTCCTCGGCCGGCCCTAGTCGATGTACTCCTCCTTGATTAAGCTTTTGTGCTCTTCGACCCAAGGGTCGTCCACTTCAATGTGTTGTAGCGCGACTCAGTGTGCCCTGTCAAAATCAGTGCATCCACCATCAATGCCGACATGCAGTAAGCGGTAGCCCTCACGGTGACCATATCCACCGAGCCTGCGGAGGTGCTTCTTTGTGGGTATTCCAACATCCTCGTTCTTGGTGGTTAGATAATTCTGGCAGAAGGAGATGCACTCATAGATCAGAAAGCCCTTGGCTATGCTTCATTCTAGACGGGACCTGTTGCTAACGAATCCTTTGATGACACCGTTTAGCCTTTCAAACGGCATCATGTTGTGCAGGAATGTCGGCCTGAGCTGGATGATGTCGTCCACGACATGTACAAGCAGATGCACCATGATGTCGAAGAATGCGGGTGGGAAATAATCTCAAGCTCGCATAGTATCATCACGATCTCTTCCTGTAGCCTGTCGAGCTGCTTCACACCGATCGACTTCCTAGATATGACGTCGAAAAAGTTACAGAGGCCAAACAACATCTCACGGACATGCTCGTCCATTATCCCACAGATCGCAACAGGGAGTATCTGCGTCATTAGCACGTGACAGTCGTGAAACTTCATACCGCTGAACCTCTTCTTCGCCACGTCCAGATATCTTCTTATCTTCCCCGAGTAACCGTGAGGAACTTTCACTCCTAAGAGGCACCTGAAAAACTGCTTGAGCTCCTCCAGACTCAAAGTGAAGAAAGCAGCGCGAAGCACCACCTCATTCTTCTTTACTCTTTTGCGGCAACCTTGAGTCCCTTCCGTCTAATCATCATCATCATCATCATCACTATCAGGGTACTGAAGATCTTTCTTGATGCCAAGCAATTTAAGGTTCTTTCTTGCTTTCGGCCCATCCTTGGTCCTCTCCGGCATGTTCAGTAGAGTGCCAAGTAGACTCTCGGTAACATTCTTCGTGATGTGTATTACATCGAGGCTATGGGGAGTGTGAAGGACCTTCCAATACGGCAGGTCCTAGAAAACAGACCTTGCTTTCCATACACCCAGCAGTGGCTTTGTCCTCGGTCGTTTTTTCTAGGCGCAGGGCAATCTACCCAATTATTCAAAAGCTCCTCGATCTCTTCACCGCTCCTTGGACGCGGGGCTCTTTCGAGCTCGTCCTTACCATTGAACAGGTCACCATGTTTTCTCCACGGGTGATCCATGCGGAGCCACTTTCGAGTACCTTGGAACACGGTTTTCGAAGACCCGGGATCCCTTGGTAGCTGGAGATGTGGTGTCTCATCCATGCACTTGACGCATGCATTGTGTCCGTGGTTAACCTAGGCCAATACATAAGCGTAACCAGGATAGTCCTGCACGGTCGTGAGCAACACGGCTCTCAGATGGAAATATTCTTTAGTGTAGGCGTCCCACGTACGGGCTGGCTAACTCCTCTCTCAATAGCCCGAGATACAGATGCATATCGATACCTGGTTGTTTCGGCCCCTGAATAAGAATGCTCATGTGTACATACCTTTGCTTAGTGCATAGCCACGGGGGGAAGTTGTACGGCCATACAAACACGGGCTAGGTGCTATGCGTGCTACTCGAGTTTCCAAAAGGATTGAGTCCATCGGTGCTCATACCCAGCCTGATGTTCCTTGCATCGTCCCCGAACTCTTCGAACTCGATGTCTAATGCAAACATTCATGCACCACACAAGCATCGTCTCGCCATGGATCGCACACACATACCACCCGCGCAACAAGCTTCACCTACATGTTCATGGCCAAGTACTCACCTAGTAGACACAACAATAGCGAGACGAGACCGCGCGATGAGAGAGTTTGGACAAATAGATCTACAAGTTGGTGGAGAGGAAATTAGTAAACAAATAGAGATGTGAGAGAGAAAAGTAAGCTTCCACTTACCAATCTATGGACTAAAGTAGGTTTAGTTACAAGAAAATGGAGAAACTATGGGAAAAATGGGGTGTGAGGGAGGAGGAAGACGAGTTGGGAGGAGGTAGAAAGAAAGAGATGTGAAATGGGTGGTGGTGGATAGATAAGGTGGGAGCTTGTCACCTTTTTAATATGGATCTGGACGCCCTCATCTGTGGTGCATATGGAAGAAATGCGCCACAGATGCTCAAACTTCTGTGGCGCATAAGTCCATATGCGCCACAGAACTTATCGTATAGGGTAAAGTGGTGGGACCCAAGGTTAGGTTTCTGTGGTGCATGTGTGGATACGCGCCACAGAAGTGAAACATATCTATGGCGCATATCCACACATGCGCCACAGATCGTGGGTGAAAAAGTATCTGTGGTGGGGCCCGCCTCCAAGTTCTGTGGTGCATAGTGGAATATGCGCCACAGAAGAGGCACCTTCTGTGGCGCATATCTCATTATGCGCCACAGAACTTGGATCGCCCCACCCCGGTTGGTGGGTCCCACCAATCTTCTGTGGCGCATATTGTACGAAATGCGCCATGTTTCCTAGTGCGCCACTGACAAGTCTCTGTGGCAGATAGATTTACATATGCGCCACAGATTAACTTGTCTACATATAGGCTGTTTCCTAGTAGTGAATGTACTTTTGAGTTGTCACAATGAGCTCTAACAAATCCCATAAATCGTAGAACATCAAGGATATGTTTAGCGCTGCCTAATGGAGCAATCTCTATCCAAAATCTTCCCATATTTTTAATTATGACATACAATGTTGGTTATTATTAAAATAAAAGCACAAAACATATAGATGAAGTACAAAATATATATATGCCTATGTGTTTCAGCAAACATATTGACAGCAAAAATCACTGAAGGTATTTAGGAACATAGATCTAGCGCAGAATAAACTATGACCATGCAGATTGAGGACAAATTAAACTACGTAGGAGTATTTGAAAGGGCAATAAAATGCCAACCAGATCGAGCTAGAGATAGAAGGACTACCATGGTATCGATGTGCCCACCGGTGTGTCTCAAAAAGACCGACGGGTAGGGAAAGCTTCTTCGCGCATGTTGGTGATGAGGAGCGGCCGTAAGTGCGTCCGTTTTGTGGTGAAGGGGTGAGGCCTAGGTGGTGGAGGGTGGAAGTTAATACACAGCGCGAAGGGGTGTAGACTGTGGAGGGATAACTTTGGAAATTCTGACCTGCCCTGCTTCGAGCACCACCATATACGTGGCCCACCTGCCAGTCACCATAGATCAAAATTGATCCAAAACTTGTCAATATACAAGTTTATGTTTTACCATGGAAACTAATGCACCTAGCATTGCACTTTGTAAACGAATGGCTTTATGTCAAAAAGTTATTTAATTTCAGCATCTTCAGCTAGGAAGCTTGGAAACTCATGAAAGTAGGGCATTATCCATCATATCTGGAATCTCCTATCTAAACAATTCCTTAAAATGCCAAGATGCACCGATCTACCAAAGATGGCCAGGTTTGTAAGCTTGGTTGGCGAAGATACTTCAATGTACGGAGTAGTAGAAAAGATGAAAAAGGTATAGAAACTATGGTTGTGACCTTGCTCCTCTTGTTTGAAAGCCTTGAATTAATGTTCATTAATTTTGGCAGATGTCTATAAACTCATTAAATGCTGGAAAGCATACAGGCATGTGGGTCTATCTAACGGGGACAGAATCCCAAGTGGGAGTAGCGTACCTTAGAAGATTCAACTTCAAAATTTCGGTAGAGCGCCGAAATATCCCGCCCACCCATTCAAACATCCAGCCCCAAAATTTATTTTCTTGCACAAATTTAGCCTGGAAGCTTGAAAGGGCATTATACATTGTGTGAAAAAAGGGAGCGATGGCATTTTGAGCCATCATCTTTGTAGTTTCTTCACAACAAAACACATTGTTGTTACTTGGAAATTCGAAAACAAACTTCAAATTTGGAAGCAGACATATTGGTTGATTTGCAAAGATGCACCGATCTACCAAATACAGACACGTCATCATAAACTATTTCCATGACCTTGGTCACCTTTTTTTGGACGATGGCCATCTTCTTGAAAGCCTTAAATTGTTCGAAAATTTCAGCAAATGCCTAGAAACTCGTTTAAATGCTAGGAAGCAACTCTCGCTGGGGTGTGGGCCTAGACGGTGATAGAGCATCTGAGAGGCCCCACGCTGGAGTAGCGTATGCTAGAAGCTTCGACCTCAAAATTTGGTACAGCGCCAAAACATCGCACGCATCCATTAAAATATCCGGCGCATCCATTCAAACATGCTTCACCTCTCTCTAGAATGCAAAATTCCTCTTCTATCCCTGCTCCGGAAACAAGAATCCGAGGGAGCACTGCAATAATAGAGGGATATAGGTGGTAAATTTGCCTTCTCCCAAGTGCATCACCCCATCCACGTTTCCCAGCCCTTCTTCAATATTTACCTGCCCACCTACTCTGACCTACACCGACTTTTTGGACCCACTATGCAAGTGGCCCACATGTTAGTGAGCCAGAATTACGGGTAGTAGAGATTCCCATCGCTTGTTGTTCAAAATTCAAACATTTTTTGCTAAACCGAGATAAAATCATTAAAATCATCCAACCAGGCTTATACTATCATTCCACTATGTCAGAGTAAAAACTAAAAAAACAAAGCCAAAAACAGGTTCGTAGCTTTATAAACCAAAAATCAAAAGCCAGAATTCGAGCCCAACCAAATAGGCCTAAATCTCAAGGAACTCTTCCAGTTTCTCCCTTGTTTTAGTACCCAGGTACATTCAATTTTATTTAACAACAAATATGACCAAGCAGGATATCATCGACTTGTAGATCAATTTTTGAGATACTTTCATTAAATTGTGGTAACACCATTCTGTTCCACGAATATATATAACCATAAAGATTGAAAATATTATTAAGAATTCACGGAATCCTAAACCATAAAATCTAACCCCCTAAACCCTGACCAAGCAGGTATCGTGCAACTATAGATCAAAAACTGAGATACTTTCGTTAAATCAGGTAACGCCATTCTATTAGACAAATATAAGCATAAATCATCAGCATTACCAAAAATTCTCTGAACCCAAAATCGGAAACAACCCATAAAACTAAAATGTAAAACCCTAAACCCTCGGCCATTAAACCCTGATCAAGGAGGTAGCATGCACTTATATATCAAAATTTGAGATACTTTCCTTAAATTGCGGTAACGCCATTCTATTCCACGGATATAAGCATAAAGCTTGAACATTATTTAAAATTCCCGAAACCCTAAAATTTAAACACTAATTAAATCCAAAATCCTTACCAAACACGTAGCATGCACTTATCGATCAAAAGTTGATATATTTTCATTAAACTGGTAACTCCATTCTATTCGATGAATATAAGCATAAAACTTGAGAATTATCGAACATACCCTAAACAACCCTAATACATTGCAAATGTATCTATAATTTTTGATGTTCCATGCTTGGTTTTATCCACTTTCTTGTGTTTTGTCCACACTTTGGAGTACTTTTCATATGATTTCTTGGACTAACCTATTAACAAGAGACATAGTGCCAGCTGCCTGTTTTCTGTTGTTTTTGGTTCTAGGAAAGTCGGAAAATAAATATTCTCGGAATTGGACAGGACAAAAGCCAAAGTGCCTATTTTTTCGGAAGTCATCAGATGCCAGAGTACGAGACGGAGAGGGGCCAGGGGCCACCACACCACCTGGCCGCGCGGCCTAGCCTGGCCCGCGCCAGGGGTGGTCTGGCCGCCTCTGGCACCCCCTCGGCCTCCCCTTCTGCCTATAAGATGCCCTCGGGACGAAAACCCTAAGTACCCGATCAAAAATCCACGAAAGAGTCTGTAGCCTCCGTCATCTCCATCCCTAGATCGGGAGGGATCTGAAGCTCTTCCCGGCACCTGCGGAGAGGGAATTCACCACAGGCCTTCTTCATCACCATGCAAGCCTCCGGTGTGATGCGTGAGTAGTTCATCCTTGGACTACGGATCCATGTAGTAGCTAGATGGCTGGTTCTCCTCCTTTGTGCTTTCATGTCTATATCTTGTGAGCTCCGTTCATGATCAAGATCATCTATTTGTAATTCTGCATGTTGTGTTTGCGGGGATCCAATGGATATTGAGATGCTATTTCAGATTGATTATTGATTCTATCATGTCTTTGTTATTTGTGATCTTGCATGCTTTCCGTTGTTAGTACCTATCTTGGCCAAGTAGATGCTAGCAACTCCAAGAATTAGTATTTATGCTCGATAGTGGGTTCATGCCTCTGGTAATCTGGGGAAGTGACAGAAATCTCTAAGGTACTAGATGTGCTATTTCTACTAGGGAGAAAACAGCAATCCTTTGTTCGTAGAAAAATCGTATTGTGTACTTTACACGCAATTCATAAAGCAATAATATGTTGCTTGCAACTTAATACTGGAGGGGGTTCAGATGATAACCTGAAGGTGGATTATTAGTCATAGATGCAGTTGGATGGCGGTCTATGTATAATGTTGTAATGCCCAATCAAGTTCCAAAGGAGTCAAGATGATTAGTATATGCTTGTATGCTTTCTCGATGTTTGTCAATTGCCCCGCTGTAATTTGTTCACCCAACATGTTATCTATCTTAAGGAGAGCCACCTCTAGTGAACTATGGATCCCGGTCCTTTTCTTTTACATACAATCTATAAACTGTTTACTACTTTGTGTTTACTTTCTGCGAACTTTTACTTCCTTCCATTCGATATGTTTAATCCTTTGTTTTCAGCAAAACACGGTGAGATTGACAACCTCGTCGCAAGTTGGGGACAAAGTTCGGTGGTTGTGTTGTGCAGGTCTCCACGTTGCTACTAGCACCAGTAGTGCGCCCTGCCAAGGCTCGGCTAGCAACACCTTTGGGGTGTTTCCTTGCTCCTACTGGTTTGATTAAACCTTGGTTTCATAACTGAGGGAAACTTGCTGATATGCTCATCATACCTTCCTCTTGGGGTTCCCAACGAGCTCTACATCAACACCGCACCAGCATTTTTCTGGCGCCATCAACACTGAGCCATCAAGCATTTTTCTGGCACCGTTGCCGGGGAGTCAAGGACATATTCACAAGGGGAGTCCCTCATAACCAATCTCTTTACTTTGTTATTTTTGTTTTCCTTAGTTTCTTCTTGCTTTGTTTGCTTGTCTCTTTATCAAAAGCACACAAAAATTAGTTCTACTAGTTTGCTTTCTTATTTGAAAACACACAAAAAATGACTACTCTTGAAAACACTAAGTTGTGTGACTTCACTCGCACCAACAACAATGATTTTATGAGCACACCTATTGCTCCACCTGTGCTTGAAGATACTTTCTTTGAGATTAAACCTGCTTTACTCAATCTTGTTATGAGAGAACAATTTTCTGGTATTGGTAATGAACATGTTGCTGCCCATCTAAATAACTTTGTTGAACTTTGTGAGATGCAAAAGCATAGGGATATAGATGGTGATATTATTAAGCTGAAATTGTTTCCTTTCTATTTGAGAGGAAAAGCTAAAGAATGGTTGAATTCCTTAACTAGGAATAGTATTGATTCTTGGACTAAGTGCAAAGATGCTTTCATTGGAAAATACTATCCTCCTGCTAAGATTATATCTATGAGAAGTGAAATAATGAAGTTTAAACAATCTGATAATGAACATGTTTCTCAAGCTTGGGAAATAATGAAATCTTTGGTAAAGAATTGTCCCACTCATGGACTGACTGCTTGGATGATCATCCAAACTTTTTATACAGGATTGAACTATTCTTCAAGGAACCTATTGGACTCTGCTGCTGGAGGTACCTTTATGACCATCACTTTGGGTGCTGCAACAAAGCTTCTGGATAATATGATGGTTAACTATTTTGAATGGCATACTGAGAGAGCTCCACAAGGTAAGAAGGTAAATTCTGTTGAGGAAACCTCCTCCTTGAGTGATAAGATTGATATTATTATTTCTATGCTTGTTAATGGGAAAGCCCATATTGATCCAAATAATGTTCCTTTAGCTTCTTTGGTTGCTCAAGAAGAGCAAGTTGATGTGAACTTCATAAGAAATAACAATTTGGCCGTAATGCTTATAGGAATAATTTTGGTAACAACAATTATAAGCCATATCCTCCCAACAATGGTAATGCTTATGGAAGTTCCTACAACAATAATAGGAATGTTCCCTCTGAACTTGAAGTTATGCTTAAGGACTTTATTAGTAAACAAACTGCTTTCAATAAAACTATTGAGGAAAAACTCTCTAATGCTGAAAGAAATATAGCATCTTTGGCTGAAGCTCAATCTTCTTTGAATAAAATAGCTGCTAAACCTGAAAATAATGATAATCCCTTTGCAGCTACTAATGCTATACAAGTAAGAATTGATGAAAATGTTTGACTATTAGCTAAATTACATGCTAAGTGGGAAAGAGAAGATGAAATTGCTAGAAATATTAGTGTTTCTACTATCACCACCACTAGTGTTGAGGCTAGTAATAGTTCTACTACTCTGGATGATAATTTTGATTTTGATCTTGATGGTTGCAACATCTCTGAAGTTATTAAGTTCCTACAAAAGCTTTCTAAAAGTCCTAATGCTAGTGCTATGAACATGGCCTTTACAAAACACATTACTGATGCTCTCATAAAGATTAAAAAAGAAAAGATGAAACATAAAGCTTCTATTCCTATAAAACAAGAGGATGGTTGGGAACCCATCATTAATATGAAAATGAATGACTTTGATTTCAAAGCTTTATGTGATCTTGATAGTAGTGTTTCTATTATGCCTAGAAGGATTTATGATATGCTTGATTTGCCTCCACTTGAATATTGTTATTTGAATGTCCCACTTCATGATAATGCTAAAAAACTCATGGGGAGTGTTAATGATGTTCTTATTATGGTTAACAATGCCTATGTCCCTGTTGATTTCTATGTTTTGGATGTTGAATACAATGCTTCTTGTCCTATTACTTTGGGAAAACCTTTTCTTAGAACTGTTGGTGCCATTATTGATATGAAAGAAGGCACCATTAAATATCAACTCCCACTCAAGAAAGGTATAGAACACTTCCCTAAGAAGAGATAGAAGATTTATTTTGCTTCTCCTATGAAAACAAAATTTGGTCTTAATGCTTCTTCATTTGAGAACACTTGATTCTTTTTCTTGCTTCTTATGCCTAACTTAAAGGCGTTAAAGAAAAGTACTTATTGGGAGATAATCCAAAATTTTAGATGAGTCTTGGAAGTTATTACTTCAGTAATAACTGCTCCTTATTCTTTTTATTTGCTTTTTCTGCCAAGAGTAACCTCTAATGAGAGAGAAGTAATGATTGGGAAAGTTGTTGTCCCGAAACAGATTTCCGTGCTTCACCGTAAAAAATCGTGTAAAATCTCTAAACGTCTTTTTGAGGCGTGAATTTTTGTGCTTCTGCTCCAGGTTGTTATCTAACTTTTGTTAGTTCAACACTTTTTGATTTGAGCAACAGAAGGTCTTCGAACAAATTCGTCTTTACCTGCTGGTCTGTTTTGACAGATTTCTGCCATTTTCTGCATTTGCTTCTTGTTGGTTCCTTTTTGAGTTCTTTTGGGGATTTGAGCTTTTTGAGGGAATTGCTACAGTAGCTAGTGTTTTAATGGAAGTTTATTTGGTGTTAGAACTGAAACTGAAGACTTATTTATCTTGAGTGCACTAATGTTGCTAATAAAGATTGTGTGAAGTTTTGTATGAAGGAAAAATTTCAGGTGTATGGAAGGAATGAGTAATGAGATGAAGGATGGACTAAAGCTCAAGCTTGGGGATGCCACGCGTGTCACCCCAAGAAATATCCAAGAATTACAAGCGTCAAAGCTTGGGGATGCCCAAGGCATCCCCCTCTTCATCAATAAAAATCCAAGGTTTCTTCCAAACGCTTCATTTTTATTGTTTCATGCACAGTTGTGTTGTTCTTGGAGCGTCTTCTTTTTTGTTTTTTGTTTTGGTTTTTGTTTCCTTTTTGTTTGCTTAGTTTTCTGAATAAATTGGTTGGACCCCCTCTTTCATACATTGGTTTGAAAATAGTTTGGTTTGGTTTGGAAAAGAGTAGGAAAGTTCATGCTTATGTGGTAAAAAGAGCTTGTTTTTGACTGTGGCCTATGCTTTGTCATGCCATGCTTGATATTGTTTTGGCTTTATGCTTAGTATTCTTTGCTGTAGCATGACTTGTTATAAACAATTGAGATTGCTTAATGTGCCTTGGATGAATCATGTGTTGTTTTAGCATATTAAAGCATTGTATAGTGGTATTCTCCTTTGATGGTTTATTTGGGTTGACTTGGCGCATGATCACACCATGTTATGACTATCAAAATTCACCATAGCCTTTATGATCCTTTAGTTTTCAACTTGTAGTATCACTTTATGCTTTGATCAATGATGTTTTGTCGCTCTGCATGATTATGGCCATTATTGCTCTCTTAGTTTGTTGCTCCCAGTCTTTTCCTAGCCTCCACAACCAAGTATGAGTTCCACTCATGCATCCAACTCCCTAAAACAAGTTATTCCAAAGAGTCCACCATACCAACCTACTAGCTTACACTATTCCAAGTATATTCATGCTTTTGTTTACCTTCCAAATTAAACTTGTTATGATAAAACTAGTGATTAAAGCTCTCACGAACTTGATGGCACACTTTACTTTTTTGCATCTAATAAACTTGAACCATTGGGTCCTTCTTTGTTGCGTATATGCTTGCGCTTTATAAGTTGAAATTAGCAGAACCATGTATCATGGGGAACGCTTTCAACATTTCACTTGTACTTTGTACACCGTTGATATCATGTTCTTTTGCTTACGGATCCCGGCGGTGTGAAATAAAAGTGGAACTTGTAAGATCATGGAGTTTGTATGTGTGTTAGAGAAACGCCTGGACCGCTAGCCTAAGCCATTCCTAATCATGGTGGAAACTTCCAGCATCACCATAATGAGCACTCTATGAAGCATCCTCAATAAAAACCTATGCAAATAGCAAATAAAAAGATCGCTGAGATGCTCATTGTCTGCTTGCCTTGTCATTTTGATTATGGGATAGCTCCTATATCATGTGCAACTACAATGGGGTAGCTCCTATATTATGGGGTACCCCGTTGGCAGTTCTTTATGATACACATCTACTTACAATGACAAGACCTTACTTGTGACTAAAGTTGAGTAGCATAAGGATCGGTCTTCGTAAGTAAGGGGCATGAGATTTCGGTTTATAACTTGTCAAGCATATCCTCTTAGTTGTGTCACTTTAACCTTAATCACCTTGATCAAAGCTATAAATACCATAATTTTTGGGAGCTCTTTATGAGACTTGAATCCCTACTTCCTTTTATGAAGGCCTTTCTTCCACCATTATATTGAGTCTCCACCTTCTACCTTTATGCACCTACTTTTAGAGCATAGTGGCCATTCTTAGTTCTTTGTGCATTGTCCCAAGACTAGTTGATTGATCCATAACTTGATATTGCTTGTTTTAAACTATTTGTATCTAGTCACTCTTATGAACTTTGAAGGTGTCCTATGCATTTATATTTTCTACTCTATGAGGGACAAGCTGAATACTATTATGCTATGTTTTCTTTATGTGAAACAAACAAACGTCTTGCAAAGCATTGTTATTCATGAATCTTTTGTTTGTGCCTTTTCATGTTGCATCATAGTTTCTTTGTTTTATTTCTAGAACTTTGTCTTTCATGTTATGATTGAACTACTATGATCCTAGCTTTGAATGTTTTACAAATACTTTGATCAAGTCTTTGATGGTGCATGTCACCTCAAAAATTATTCTTTCTTTTTATCACTTACCTACTCGAGGACGAGCAAGAGTTAAGCTTGGGGATGTTGATACATTGCAAATGTATCTATAATTTTTGATGAGTACATGCTTGGTTTTATCCACTTTCTTGTGTTTTGTCCACACTTTGGAGTACTTTTCATATGATTTCTTGGACAAACCTATTAACAAGAGCCATAGTGCCAGCTGCCTATTTTCTGCTGTTTTTGGTTCTAGGAAAGTCAGAAAATGAATATTCTCGGAATTGAACGGGACAAAAGCCAAAGTGCCTTTAAACTATTTTTAAAAAGTCAAGAGAAAGCTATATCACACACTTTGTAGTACATAAATATACTTACTTTCAACCGTCAAAAAGTTATTTAATTTCAGCATCTTCGTCTAGGAAGTTTGGAAACTCATGAAAGTAGGGCATTATCCATCAAATCTGGAATCTCCTTTGTAAACAATTGCTTGAAATGCCAAGATGCACCGATCTACCAAATATGGCCAGGTTTGTAAGATTGGTTGGTGAAGATGCTTCAATGTACGGAGTAGTACAAAAGATGAAAAAGGTACAGAAACTATGGCTGTGACCTTGCTCCTGTTGTTTGAAAGCCTTGAATTAATGTTCATTAATTTCGGCAGATGTCTATAAACTCGTTAAATGCTGGAAAGCATACAGGCATGTGGGTCTATCTGACGGGGACAACATACCAAGTGGGAGTAGCGCACCTTGGAAGCTTCAACTTCAAAATTTCGGCAGAGCGCCGAACTATCCCGCCCACCCATTCAAACATCCCGCCCATCCATTCAAACATCAAGCCCCCCAAAAAAACATCCAGCCCCAAAAATTATTTTATTGCACAAATTTATCCTGGAAGCTTGAAAGGGCGTTATACATTGCGTGAAAAAGGGGGCGGTGGCATTTTGAGCCATCATGCTTGTAGTTGCTTCACAACAAAACACATTGTTGTTACTTGGAAATTCGAAAACAAACTTCAAATTGGGAAGTAGACATATTGGTTGATTTGCAAAGATGCACCGATCTACCAAATACGGGCACGTCATCATAAACTATTTCCATGACCTTGGTCACCTTTTTTTGGACGATGGTCATCTTCTTGAAAGCCTTAATTTGTTCGAAAATTTCAGCAAATACCTAGAAACTCGTTTAAATGTTGGGAAGCAACTCTAACTGGCGTGTGGGCCTAGACGGTGACAGCGCGTCTGAGAGGCCCCACGCCCGAGTAGCGTATGCTAGAAGCTTTGACCTCAAAATTTGGTACGGTGCCCAAACATCGCACCCATCCATTAAAATATCCCGTGCATCCATTCAAACATGCTTCACCTCTTTCTAGAATGCAAAATTCCTCTTCTATCCCTACTCCGGAAACAAGAATCTGAGGGAGCACTGCAATAACAGAGGGATATAGGTGGTAAATTTGTGTTCTCCCAAGTGCATCACCCCATCCACGTTTCCCAGCCCTTCTTCAATATTTACCTGCCCACCCACTCTGACCTACACCGACTTTTTAGACCCACTATGCAAGTGACCCACATGTCAGTGAGCCAGAATTACGGGAAGTAGAGATTCCGATCGCTTGTTGTTAGAAATTCGAACATTTTTTGCTAAACCGAGATAAAATCGTTAAAATCATCCAACCTGGGTTATACTATCATTCCACTATGTTAGAGTAAAAGCTAAAAAAACAAAGCTAAAGACACGTTCGTAGCTTTATAAGCCAAAAATCAAAAACCATAATTCGAGCCCAACCAAACAGCCCAACCAATTTTATTTAATAGAAAATATGACCAAACAGGATATCATCGACTTGTAGATCAATTTTTGAGATACTTTCATTAAATTTTGGTAACACCATTCTGTTCCATGAATATATATAACCATAAAGTTTGAAAATATTATTGAGAATTCACGGAATCCTAAACCATAAAATCTAAACCCCTAAACCCTGACCAAGCAAGTATGGCGCAACTATAGATCAAAAATTGAGATACTTTTGTTAAATCAGGTAACGCCATTCTATTAGACGAATATAAGCATAAATCATGAGCATTACCAAAAATTCTCTGAACCCAAAATCGGAAACAACCCATAAAACTAAAATGTAAAACCCTAAACCCTCGGCCCATAAACAATAATCAAGCAGGTATCATGCACCTATATATCAAAATTTGAGATACTTTCATTAAATTGCGGTAACGCCATTCTATTCCACGAATATAAGCATAAAGATTGAACATTATTTAAAATTCCTAAAACCCTGAAATCTAAACACTAAACCCTATATCCTTACCCAACACGTAGCATGCACTTATCAATCAAAATTGATATATTTTGATTAAACTGGTAACTCCATTCTATTCGATGAATATAAGCATAAATCTTGAGCATTATAGAAAATACCGTTAATCCTAAACAAACCCTAATAAAACCTAAACCTAAAACCCCAACCCTTGACCTATAAACCCTAACAGATCAGGTATCATGCACTTATAGATCAAATTTGGAGATACTTTCAATGAGTTAGGTAACACCATATATATTCTATTCGACGAATATAAGCATAAAGCTTGAGTATTATTGAAAATTCAATAAAACCCCTAAACCCTATTCAGTCCATAAAACCTAAACCGTAAAACCCTAAACCCTCGACCCATACAAAAACCCTAACCAAGCAGGTATTGTGGACTTATAGATCAAAATCTGAGATTCGATATTTCATTAATTGCAGTAACGCCATTCTATTCCACGAATATAACAATAAATTTTGAACATTATTGAAAATTCCTGAAAACTGAAACATGTAAAACCCAAATCCTAAACCCCTAAACCCTATAACCCTAAACCCTCACCAAGCATGTGCATGCACTTATAGATCAAAATTTAAGATAATTTCGTTAAATTGGGTAACGCCATTCTATTTGACGAATATAAGCATAAATCCTGAGTAATATAAAAATTTCCCTAAACCCTAAACAACCCCTAAAACTTAAACCCTAAACCCTAAAGCCCTAAACCCTCAGCCATAATCCCTAACCAAGCATGTGTCATGCACACATTGATCAAAATTTGAGATACTTTCATTAAATTAGCTAACACCCATTCTGTTCTATAGAGTATAAGCATAAATCTTGACCATTATTGAAAATTCGCTAAACCCTAAACCCTAAACAACCCATAAACTAAACCGTAAAAACCTATAACCCTAAACCCTCGACCCATAAACCCTAACCAAAGAAGGTATTGTACACTTATACATCAAAATTTGAGATACTTTCAATAAATTGATGTAATGCCATTCTATTCAATGAATATAAGCATAAAGCAACTTGAACATTATTGAAAACTCCTAAAATCCAAAACCAAACCCTAAACCCCTAAAACCCTAAACCCTAAACCCTTACCAAGCACGTAGCATGCACTTATAGATCAAAATTTGATATACTTTTGTTTAATTTGCTAACGCCATTTTATTCGATGAATATAAGCATAAATCTTGAGCATTATCAAAAATTCCCTAAACCCTAAACCCTAAACAACCCCTAAAACCTAAACCCTAAAACCCCAAACCCTCAACTCCTAAACACTAACCAAGCAGGTATCATGCACTTTATAGATCAAAATTTGAGATACTTTCATTAAATTAGGTAATGTCATTCTATTCGACAGATATAACAATAAAGCTTGAGCATTATTCTAAATTCATTAAACTCTAAACCCTATACAATGATAAAACCTAAACTGTAAAACCCTAACCAAGAAGGTATCATGCACTTATAGATCAACATTTGTGATAATTTCATTAAAGTAGGTAACGCCATTCTATTCGACGAATATAAGTATAAATCTTTGAGAATTATTGAAAAATCGCTAATACCTAAACCCTAAACAACCCATAAAACCTAATCCGTGAAACCCTAAATCATCAACCCATAAACCCTAACTAGCAGGTACCATGCACTTATAGATCCAAATTTGAGATACTTTCGTTAAATTGTCGTAACGCCATTCTATTACATGAATATAAGCATAAAGCTCGAACATTATTGAAAATCATAAACCCTTAACCGCAAACCCTAATAACCTCCTAACCCTAAAACTCTAACTTCCTAACCCTAGAACCCTAAACCCTTACCAAGGAGGTATAATGCACTTATAGATCAAATTTTGAAATACTTTTATTAAATTATTGCGATAACGCCATTCTATTCCATGAATATAACCATATATATAAAGCTTGAACATTATTATTGAAAATTCCCTAAACCTTAAAACCTAAACTATCATAAACCCTAAAACCTTGAACAACCCTAAACCACTAAACCCTAAAAGCCTAAACCCTAAAATCCTAAACCATAAACCATGAACCCTTAAACCCTCAACCCAAAATAAACCCCGAACCCTAAACTTAATTCACCCTAGGCTATATATACTTTGAGTGAAAACCGGGGCATTGGGATTTAAAGCCATGTTTTGTAGTAGCTTCATGACTAAAGACATTGTTGTGCATTAGAAAATTGAAATAACTTCCAATTCGGAAGCTTCCTTTGTAAATAATATTTTAAATGCCAATACACACCATAACAAATATGGATAGGTTATTATAAACTGTAGAAAAGATATGGTGATGACCTTGGTCATCTGGTTTGAAAGCCATGCATATTCTTACATTGTACTCCTATATATTATGATACAATTTTTTCTCAGAAATTATCAAATTTCAAGATTATATTTTTCCATGGAATATAGCTAGTGCACATAGTGAGACACGAATAGAGAAAATAATGGATGTATTTCTTTTTATATTTTGTTTCTCTGTATTTTTTTAAAATGGCTAAAATTAGGTGTCATTACCATTCATATCAAAAAGTTGAATTTTCCAAAACTCTCGGTGGTTCTCCAATATTTGACTACTTGATATCTTTGAATTATTTTAAAAAGTGAAGAGCAAGGTAGATCACACACGTTCTAGTTCAAAATTAGACATATTTACTTTAGATTGTCAAAAAGTCATTTTATTGCATAGATTTAGCTAGAAAGTTTGGAAATTCATGAAAGTTGGGCATTGTCCATCAAATCCAGAATCTTCTTTTGAAATGCCAAGATGCAGCTATTTACCAGATATGGACACGCTATTATAAACTATAACAGAGATATGGTCGTTACCTTAGTCATCTTGTATGAAAGCCTTCAAAATATATTGTTTATCAATTTTGGCTAATGTGTGGAAACTCATTTATATGTTGGTAAGCATACTGTCGCTGGCGTGTGGGTCTAGACGGGGCCAACACGTGAGAGCGGTCGTGTCAGAGTAGCGTACGTCAGAAGCTTCGACCTCAAAATTTCCACATGGCGCTGGAACATCCCGCGCACATCTATTCAAATATCCCTCCCCGCTTTTTGCAAATGCAAAATTCCTCTTCTATCCCTGCTCCGGAAATAAGGACCATGGCAATACTGCAATAATATAGGGGTATAGGTCGTAAATGTGTGTCATCCCACCTATATCCCCCCATCGTCTCTTCCCCGCCCACACCCCTCCAACCTCGACCTTCCTCTAGATGCTTCACCGCCGGCCCTCTCTTCCACACCGGAGTTCCACTGCAGGCGCTCTTTACCGGAACTATTTCACCGACTCCCTTGCGACACCGGATCTGCTTCGCCAACACCGTCGTCTACCCTATCGGGGCCGCTTCACTGAATCATTTGTTGCTGACCCCGAAATGCCGAGCCACCGCCCCGCCACCCACTTGCCCGTCCCACCCGTCCTCGGCCCGCAGCAGTAATTTCTCTTGCCCGTTTGCTATATTTTTGTTACTCGTAAGCTACGAAATCTTCAGGATGTTGCTCAATATCCTGGATGCTATTGCCATTTCCTTTGCACCCTTCATCTTGTAGGTCCTATCCACCTCATTAGCTTCTTGCTTTTATTCCCTTTCTTTATTCCCACGCTATCTGTTTAATCCTCCAACACGAACTCATAGATTCTATTCTTTCCGAGCGCTCGCACGGGTGATACATTGCAAATGTATCTATAATTTTTGATGTTCCATGCTTGGTTTTATATACTTTCTTATGTTTTGTCCACACTTTGGAGTACTTTTCATATGATTTCTTGGACTAACCTATTAACAAGAGTCACAGTGCTAGTTGCCTGTTTTCTGCTGTTTTTGGTTCCAGGAAGTCAGAAAATGAATATTCTCGGAATTGGACGGTACAAAAGCCAAAGTTACTATTTTCCTAGAAGACTCATGGAGCCAGAAGGAGAGTCAGAGAGGGGCCATAGGGTGGCCACACCACCCCTAGGCGCGGGTCCACCTAGGCGGCGCCAGGGCATGGTGTGGGCCCCCTGGCCGCCCACCGACCTTAGCCTCTGGCCTATAAGAAGCCTCCTGAAGCCAAAACCCTAAATCATCAATCAGAAATCCATGAAAAGTTCTGTTGTGCCGCCGCCACCGAAGGGGAGATTCAGGGGACAGAAAGTCTCTGTTCCGGCGCCCTGCCGGGACGGGGAAGTGCCCCCGGAGCCATCTCCATAGATCTTCACCACCATCTCCATAACCATTGCTAATTCCCATGATGAGGAGGGAGTAGTTCTCTCTCGAGGCTGAGGGTTCTACCGGTAGCTATGCGTTCATCTCTCTCTATGCATGATCATATTGAGATCATGAGCTTGTAATCTATAGATCTACCTTGCTACTCAAGTGCTTTAATAGATCTCTGCTCTCCCCATGTGTGTGAAAGTGACAGCGTGCTCACCATGGTGGCACTTAGGCTAGAGATTACAAATACTTGTTATGAGTTATATTTGGAGTTGGATGTTTCTATGAAATTGTGGTGTTTGTTGGACTCATCTAGTACTCAAGGTGATAGTGTGGGGTTTTCTAGATGGGAAAGGCTTACTTTGAGGTGTGCTGTTATAGCCCTACCATCGATTAGAGTGTCCAACCGGAGAGTAGTTAAGAGTAGTATCATAAAGAGAATTTATTTATATGAGAGTGTTCACTAGTGAAAGTATGATCCCTAGGCCTTGTTTCTAAGCATTGGTACACCGTTTGCAATTAGATCTGTTACATGTTTGCTTGCTTCTATCTTTATTTTAGTTTGCTTTTAGTCTCTTCCACGCCATCAAGTTATCTTCTATCACTGTTACCACTTATATTTATCCATACCGCTTGTATTTCACTATCTCTTCGCCGAACTAGTGCACCTATACACCTGACAAGTGTATTGGGTGTGTTGGGGACACAAGAGACTTCTTGTATCTTGATTGCAGGGTTGCTTGAGAGGGGATACCTTTGACCACTTCCTCCCTGAGTTTGATAAACCTTGGGTGATCCACTTAAGGGAAAAATTGCTGCTGTTCTACAAACCTCTGCACTTGGAGGCCCAACAACTGTCTACAAGAATATAAGTGTGTAGACATCAAGCTATTTTCTGGCGCCGTTGCCGGGGAGGTAAGGTAAAAGGTATTCACACCGGAGGATTAAAGAAGAAGAACCTCCCACGGCAAACGCCTATTTTCTGGCGCCGTTGCCGGGAAGGTAAGGTAAAAGGTATTCACATCCTCCGGTGTGAGTGCTCGAAGTTGTTTCCTTTAGATTCTGCAATTTTGTCTTTTAGTTTCTTGTTTTCACTAGTTAGGCTTAATGGAAAACAACAACAAAATTAGAGAGCTTTATAGTATTTATCTTGAGTAGGACACGAAGTGTTTGAAGAGAAAATTAAAAAACCTATGGAACTTTATTTGCATGCTAATAGCAATGTTGTTAGTATGAATTCTTTGGACACCGTTATTGCTAATGCTATGGAAAATATTAAGCTTGGGGAAGCTAGTTTTTATGAAAATGATCTTTTTAGTTCCCCAGCTTTGGAAGATAGCTATTCTATTGCTTATGATGATACCAAACCTCCAATATATGATGATTACAATGATGAATATGATATTTTCAGTCCACCTACTATTGAGGAGGAAATTAATTATGACTACAATATGCCTCCTATATTTGATGATTATGGTGATATAATGATAGCTATTTTGTTGAATTTGCTCCCACTATAATTAATAAGAATGACTATGTTTATGTGGGGAGTATTAATTCTTTCATGCATGTGGCTCATGATAAGCATGTTTTATGTGATAGTTATATTGTTAATTTTATTCCTATTGCAACTGAAAGTTATTATGAGAGAGGGAAACATGGTTCTATGCATCTCAATAATATTAAGTTTCCCCTCTTTATGTTGAAAATTTTGAAATTGCACTTGTTTTGCTTTCCTATGCTTGTTGCTTTATGCTTTCATGGCTTGTTCCTTTACAAGATTCCTATGCATAGGAAGTGGGTTAGACTTAAATGTGCTTTGAATTTGCTTCTTGATGCTCTCTTTTACTTCAATTCATATTTCTTATGTGAGCATCTTCTCAAACTATCATGCCTAACTTAAAGGCCCTAAAGACAAGTACTCATTGGGAGATAACCCAAAAGTTTTAGATGAGTCTTGGAAGTTATTACTTCAGTAATAACCGCTCCTTATCCTTTTTATTTGCTTTTTGTGCCAAGAGTAACCGCTAATGAGAGAGAAGTAAAGATTGGGAAAGTTGCTGTCCCGAAACAGATTTCTGTGCTTCACCGTAAAAATTTGTGTAAAATATCTGAACGTCTTTTTGAGGCGTGAATTTTTGTGATTATGCCCCAGGTTGTTATATAAATTTCGTTAGTTAAACACTTTTTGATTTGAGCAACAGAAGGTCTTCGAAAAAATTCGTATTTACCTGCTGGTCTGTTTTGATAGATTTCTGCCATTTTCTGCATTTGCTTCTTGTTGGTTCCTTTTTGAGTTCTTTTGGGCAATTGAGCTTGTTGAGGGAAGTGCTACAATAGCTAGTGTTCTAGTGGAAGTTTATTTGGTGGTGGAACTGAACCTTAAGACTTATTTATCTTGAGTGCACTAATGTTGCTAATAAAGATTGTGTGAAGTTTTGTATGAAGGAAAAATTTCAGGTGTATGGAAGGAATGAGTAATGAGTAGAAGGATGGACTAAAGCTCAAGCATGGGGATGCCAAGCGTGTCACCCCAAGAAATATCCAAGAAGTACAAGTGTCAAAGCTTGGGGATGCCCAAGGCATCCCCTTCTTCATCAATAAAAATCCCAGGTTTCTTCCAAACGCTTCATTTTTATTGTTTCATGCACAGTTGTGTTGTTCTTGGAGCGTCTTCTTTTTCGTTTTCGCTTTGGTTTTCATTTTCTTTGGGTTGCTTAGTTTTCTGAATAAGTTGGTTGGACCCCCTCTTTCATACATTGTTTTGCAAATAGTTTGGTTTGGTTTGGAAAAGAGTAGGAAAGTTCATGCTTATGTGGTAAAAAGAGCTCGTTTTTGACTGTGGCATGTGCTTTGTCATGCCATGCTTGATATTGTTTTGGATTTATGCTTAGTATTCTTTGCTGTAGCATGACTTGTTATAAAAAATTGAGATTGCTTATTGTGCCTTGGATGAATCATGCGTTGTTTTAGCATATTAAAACATAGTATAGTGGTATTCTCCTTTGATGCTTTATTTGGGTTGACTTGGCGCATGATCACACCATGTTATGACTATCTCAAGTCACCATAGCCTTTATTATCCTTAAGTTTTCAACTTGTAGTATCACTTTATGCTTTGATCAATGATGTTTTGTCGCTCTGCATGATTTGGCCATTATTGCTCTCTTAGTTTGTCGCTCCCAGTCTTTTGCTAGCCTCCACAACAAAGTATGAGTTACACTCATGCATCCAACTCCCTAAATCAAGTTATTCTAAAGAGTCCACCATACCTACCTACTAGCTTATGCTATTCCAAGTATATTCATGCTTTTGTTTACCTTCCACTTGTTATGAGAAAACTAGTGATTAAAGCTCTCACGAACTTGATGGCACACTTTAATTTACTTGCCTTTAATAAACTTGAACCATTGTGTCTTCTATGTTGTATATGCTTGCACTTATTTGTTGGGAATTAGGAGAACCATGCTTTCATGGGGAACGCTTTCAACATTGCACTTGGTACTTGTACCTAGTTGATATCATGCTCTTTTGTATATGGATGTCGTCGGTGTGAAATGAAAGGGGAGCTTGTAAGTCCATGGAGTTATGTATATGTGTTAGAGAAACGCCTGGGCTGCTGGTCTAATCCATGCTGACATGGTGGAAACCTGTAGCGTAACCATAATGAGCTGTCTATGAAGCATTCTTCTTATAAAAAATGAGTCCTATATTGAGAAAAAAGAGGAAAGAAAAAAAAGATACTATGAAAAGAGGAAAGAGAGAAAAAAGCACCATATTCCCATGGTAAATAAGAAGAATGCTGAGATGGTTGTTGTGTGCTTGCCTTGTCATTTTGATATGAGGATTCTTCTGTATCATCGGGCAAGGGGTACCCCGTTGGCGGTTCTCAATGATACACATGTACTTACAATGACAAGAACTTACCGGTGACTAAACATGAGTAGCATGAGGAGCGGCCCTCGTATACAAGGGACATGAGATTTCTGACTTATACTTCGTCAAGCATGTACACCATAGTTTGTTCACTTTAACCTTAATCACTTCAAGATGCTTATGATAGGGGCAATGAGAGCTGAAAGCTATAACTACCATAATTTTTGGAAGCTCTTTATGAGACTTGAATCCCTACTTCCTTTTACAAAAGGCCTTTCTTCCACCATTATATTGAGTCTCCACCTTCTATATTTATGCACCTACTTTGAGAGCATAGTGGCCATTCTTAGTTCTATGTGCATTGTCCCAAGACTAGTTGCTTGATGCATATCTTGATATTGCTTGTTTTAAACTTTTGTATCTAGTCACTCTTATGAACTTTGAAGGTGTCCTATGCATTTATATTTGCTACTCTATGAGGGACAAGCTGAATGCTATTATGCTATGTTTTCTTTATGTGAAACAAACAAACGTCTTGCAAAGCGTTGTTATTCATGAATCTTTTGTTTGTGCCTTTTCATGTTGCATCATAGTTTCTTTGTCTTATTGCTAGAACTTTGTCTTTCATGTTATGATTAAAGTACTATGATCCCAGCTTCGAATGTTTTACAAATACTTTGATCAAGTCTTTGATGGTGCATGTCACCTCAAAAATTATTCTTTCTTTTTATCACTTACCTACTCGAAGACGAGCAGGAGTTAAGCTTGGGGATGTTGATACATTGCAAATGTATCTATAATTTTTGATGTTCCATGCTTGGTTTTATCTACTTTCTTATGTTTTGTCCACACTTTGGAGTACTTTTCATATGATTTCTTGGAATAACTTATTAACAAGAGCCACAGTGCCAGTTGTCTGTTTTCTGTTGTTTTTGGTTCCAGGAAGTCAGAAAATGAATATTATTAGAATTGGACGGGACAAAAGCCAAAGTTACTATTTTCCCGGAAGACTCACGGAGCCAGAAGGAGAGTCGGAGACGGGCCATAGGGTGGCCACACCACCCCTAGGCGCGGGTCCACCTAGGCTGCGCCAGGGCATGGTGTGGGCCCCCTGGCCGCCCACCGACCTTGCCCTCTGGCCTATAAGAAGCCTCCCGAAGCCAAAACCCTAAATCATCAATCAGAAATCAACGAAAAGTTCTGCTGCGCTGCCGCCACCGAAGGGGAGATTCGGGGGACAGAAAGTCTCTGTTCCGGCACCCTGCCGGGACGGGGAAGTGCCCCCGGAGCCATCTCCATCGATCTTCACCACCATCTCCATCACCGTTGCTGATTCCCATGATGAGGAGGGAGTAGTTCTCTCTCGAGGCTTAGGGTTCTACCGGTAGCTATGTGTTCATCTCTCTCTCTCTCTATGCATGATCATATTGAGATCATGAGCTTGTAATCTATAGATCTACCTTGCTACTCAAGTGCTTTAATAGCTCTCTGCTCTCCCCATGTGTGTGAAAGTGACAGCGTGCTCACCATGGTGGCACTTAGGCTAGAGATTACAAATACTTGTTATGAGTTATATTTGGAGTTGGATGTTTCTATGAAATTGTGGTGTTTGTTGGACTCATCTAGTACTCAAGGTGACAGTGTGGGGTTTTCTAGATGGGAAAGGCTTACTTTGAGGTGTGCTGTTATAGCCCTACCATCGATTAGAGTGTCCAACCGGAGAGTAGTTAAGAGTAGTATCATAAAGAGAATATATTTATATGAGAGTGTTCACTAGTGAAAGTATGATCCCTAGGCCTTGTTTCTAAGCATTGATACACCGTTTGCAATTAGATATGTTACATGTTTGCTTGCTTCCATCTTTATTTCAGTTTGCTTTTAGTCTCTTCCACGCCATCAAGTTATCTTCTATCACTTTTACCACTTGTATTTATCCATACCCCTTGTATTTCACTATCTCTTTGCCAAACTAGTGCACCTATAAACCTGACATGTGTATTGGGTGTGTCGGGGACACAAGAGACTTCTGGTATCTTGATTGCAGGTTTGCTTGAGAGGGGATACCTTTGACCACTTCCTCCCTGAGTTTGATAAACCTTGGGTGATCCATTTAAGGGAAAACTTGCTGCTGTTCTACAAACCTCTGCACATGGAGGCCCAACAACTGTCTACAAGAATAGAAGTGCGTAGACATCAACAGGTCATGCAAATAGCTCATAGAGGATCCAACACTGACAATCTGACGCCCAGCAAGGCTGAATCATGAGGTTTCCTTGTGTTACTTAGGCCAGTTTCTTGTCATGTTAATTAGTTTTCATTCTACCTAAGAACTTGCCATGAAATTTGCATTTATGTTCAATTGTGAATATATGTGCGAATGCTTAATTCGGAAAATGTCCATCTAGGTTGGATGATATATCTGGTCATTTTTAATGCTATATGTTGGTGTTTTCACCTGCTGTCATCCTTCCAAACCAGCTATCTAGTTTGAAACATACATCTGGTAATTTTTAATGCTATGTTTTTGGTGTTTTTCAAGAGTTTTCATCCTTCCAAACCAACCAACTTGGTTTCAAATGTCATGCACAGAAATGACAATGGAGTACAAGGACCAGAGTTCCAACTGCTCTGCTCAGATTCTTCTGGCAGATTGACCAGGAGTCGCACCTGGTCGAGAAGGAGCTACTGTCAGCTTGAACATGCTACTGTAAGTTTATACTTACTTTAAATGATCTCTTCTTTATATAATACTACTTGTTTCCCTTGTTTGTTTTAACCTGTTTCACCATATTTTAGCAGACTGTAGTTAAAACCCAGCAGGAGTCCTTGGAAGGAGGGACTGAAAGTTGTGATCCCTCGTCCCATTCATCCTCCCATTGCATTGCCGAAGCAAACTTACTTAACAGTCCACCTAGAACAACTCATGCATGTGATAAGTATATAAATTCTGTATTGCATGCAGAACGAAAGGGTGTAGCTGCTCTTAGATTTGTAGCTGAAATGTTGAAGAAGAGGACATATGATACAGTGAAGCGAATCGCCATGTACCGATCACTTATTGATGGTACTAACACATTGTAATCTGTCAGAATTACAATCGTGTTGTATAACCTGTTGTAACAAACTTTTATTGTTGTGTAATAAGTAATGTTAATTTTTATGTGTTTATTAATTAATGTCTTGATATTCACCTGTTCTGCAAAAAGTAGGCGCTAGCAAAAAAAGTCCGAAACAGTAACAACGTGCGCATGGACGGCCCAAAGCGGCCAGAACAGTAAAAGGCCAGAACAGTAAAATGCCAGAACAGTAAAAGGCCAGAACAGTAAAAGGCCAGAGCAGTAAAAGGCCAGAACAGTAAAGGACCATAACAGTAAAAGGCCAGAACAGTAAAAGGCCATAGCAGCAAAAGGCCAGAATAGTAAAAGGATGATACATTGCAAATGTATCTATAATTTTTGATGTTCCATGCTTGGTTTTATCTACTTTATTGTGTTTTGTCCACACTTTGGAGTACTTTTCATATGATTTCTTGGACTAACCTATTAACAAGAGCCACAGTGCTAGCTGCCTGTTTTCTGCTGTCTTTGGTTCCAGGAAAGTCAGAAAATGAATATTCTCGGAATTGGACGAGACAAAAGCCAAAGTGCCTATTTTTCTAGAAGACTCTAGGAACCAGAATACGAGACGGAGGAGGGCCAGGGGCTGGCCACACCCCCCTGTGCTGGTTGGGCCTGTGGCATGGTGTGGGCCCCCAGGCACCCCCTCGGTCTCCCTCTTCGCCTATAAGAAGCCTTCTGACCTAGAAACTCTGGGGGTTTGACATTTTTCCAGAAGGAGTTCCACTCCGCCGCCACCACTAGATTCAACGAAACAGCACCAGAAACTCCGTTCTGGCATCCTGCCGGGACGGGGAATTGGAGGAGATCATCGCCATCGTCATCACCATCGCTTCTCCATCGACCATCCATGTTTCCCCCATCTATGAGTGAGTAATCCCCCGCTGTAGGCTATGGGGATGGTAGGGATTGGATGATATCGTTCATGTAATGGCATCAGATTGTTAGGGCATGGTGCCTACTATCTTCTATTAGTGCTTTATGACTTTGTTGCGACTTGTTATGCTTAATGCTTGTCACTAGAGCCCGAGTGCCATCATTTCAGATCTAAACATGTTATTGATTCATTATGATAGTATTGTTTATGGTCTTATCTGCAAGTTGTATACACATGTTGTTGTCCGGAACCAATGGCCCCGGCGATGTAAATCGATAACCGAGGAATGGCTTTGATGTGAGGATCACATGTGTTCACGGAGTGTTAATGCTTTGCTCTCGTGCTCTATTAAAAGGAGCACCTTCATTGCCAGTAGTTCTCTTGAGGCCCCGCTGCAAACAGGCTGGCAGGACAAAAGATGTTGTGCAAGTTCTCATTGCGAGCACGTATGACTATAAATGGAACACATGCCTAGGATTGTCTATTACTTGGATGCTTTATCTTATTTATCTGCAATTGCCCTATGTTCTTCTTGCTATGTGAATTGTCTTGTCGATGCAACGCCCATCCATCCATCCCTATGTCTACCGCACTTGAATCCTATTGTTTACTACTATTGTTACTGCTATTATTACTGTTGTCTTTACTTTACTACTGCTGCTACTTTACTATTCCTACTACAAAACTGTTGCTACTGATAAACTGCTGTGAGCAAGATTGTTTCCAGGTGCAGCTGAATTGACAACTCAATTGTTAAGGATTATAAATATTCTTTGGCTCCCCTTGTGTTGACTCAATAAATTGGGTTTCACTTCCCTCGAAAATACTGCGATACACCCCCTATACTTGTGGGTCATCAAAGGACAAAACCATAAAAGTCCAGAACAGTAAAAGGCCAGAACAGTGGAAAGGTCGGAACAGTAAAAGGTCGGAACCGTAAAAGGTATCAAAAGCAAAAGGCCAGTATAGTAACAGGCCAAATAGTGCCGGCCTTAACAGGCAAAAGCTCAAACACTAAAGGGCCTAAACAGTAACGACTCAAAATTCCTAAAAGGCTGAAACAGTAATAAGACTAAATAGTAAAAGGCTAAATTGGTAACAGGCCTGAACAGTGCAGGGACGGACTTGTGTAGGCCTCAAGTGGTAGCGCATTTTTGGCCAAACATGGGCCTTCTATAGGCCGAAACAGAATCGAGCCTGAAAGTTCGCGGGCCGCATCTCTGGGCCTATTTCAAGCAGTGTAGGAGAAAATAGTAACGGACCATCTTCTTGTTGGGCTCCCCTGATGGGCCAGCCCGGTTAGTACTTAGCAGGCCTGACTTCTGCCACGGTTTCTATGACCATTAACAGCGGTAACCAGCCGCTAACAGGGGCTTCCACGTGGCAGTTTGCATGACGTTAGTCGTTAGCGTGGCTGGTGAACAGATCTATGACGGAACATGTTTTCGTTGCTGAAGGGTGCGATCCGCCATGGGCAAAAAAACCATGGTTAATTCATTTGTGACGCGGCTTTTACCACGATGGCCATCCATCACGCAAGACTCTTTGTCCATGAAAAATGGGCTTTCAACCATGAAAATCGTCCATTGTAAAAGCCAACTTTTCTTGTAGTGAATTGGGGTGGTGACATTGTTTATTTATTTTTTGGAACCAGGGTACAATAGATCCTGTAGGAGCGAGACTGTCCAATTATATCCCTAGGGTTTGTAATCGTCGCAACGTGATTTGAGGACCTTTTTGTAATTATTATTATTACTTGTGAGCCTTTTTTACTGGTGTTGATGATTATTAATCTAGTACTAGATCGCTTGAACTTTGGTGAAAAAACGGTTGCTGGAAGTAGATCGGTGTGGCGTACCAAGGCACACATGCGCAACGCCACGCAGTGGACGAGGAAGAGACAAGCCGGACTATGCGCCCGTGGTTGTAGAGAAGAAAAGATCGATAGAAGATGGCTAGTGGACTATACCCTATACCTCGTGTCAGCAGCCCATCGTAGCTTTGCTCTGACATCACATCGCCTTCTACTTCTCTTCTTCGCTTCTATCGTCCTGCCTCCCTTTTGGAGTAGTAGTACGGAGTAAAAACTATGCTCATTTCGAGCACTATTCTTCATACGAAGTAGTAGAGTACTTGCTTTACATGAAAAACATTTTCGTCGCTTAGAAAATTGGAGTTGTTTCTTTTCCTAGTATTTGGAAACTCCCATTGGCAACACTGTTTACCAATGCTAAGATGTGCACATCTACTTTCTTGTAGTACTAACAAATATGGGAAATTAACCATAAACTATGATGTGGGTATGTCCATGACTTTGCTTGGTTGCTCGGCCTGAAACTTGTTCATACTTACACGGTAGGCCAATTTTCTGAAGCGGTTTTTTTGTAAGTTATGAAAACTCATGTTTATCTTTTTCATGGTAGGTAATACACGCAAAACGACGCCATGCATGCGTTTTTTTGGCTATTTCTCTTTTTTGTCAAAGAAAGATCAACTTTAATTTGTCGGCATGCAAAGTCTAGAAAGAAGTTGAATCTTTGAAAACTCTCGGTTGTGTTCTCGATATATTAGTTGTCTGGTGGGCAACTTCAAAAGATGTTTTTGAAATTTAAGAGCAATTGGCAGCTCACATGTGGTTCGAAATAATTTGACCAAATTTCGAGAGACTCCTTCCGATCCATATTAGTGTTCATAGATTCATCTAGATTCAAATGTATCTAGTCATGTTTCTGTGCTAGATACATATATCCGAATCTAGACAAATCTAAGAACATTAATTTGAATCGGAGACAATAGTGTAATTTAATTGGGTTAATTTATCTACGAATCTTGAAAACTCAAAGAACCTAGTAATCACAAGTAAAACATGGATGATTCGCTATGTCCAAAAACGTGGCATGCTTCTCGCATTTCGAGACACATTCTTCTGATTTTCTTTACTGCTAGTACAAAACATCCCGGTAATCAGTTGGAAAAGTGAAAAATGTTTTTCCTAATTGTTTGAAACTCCCACAGGCAATATTGTTTACTAGGCTAAGACGCACGCATTTACCCAATGTCAGAACCCTATGTAAAAGTGTAGCTAGGGTATACATTGATATAGAAGCCATGACCTTATTGGTCATTCGTGCTGAAAACCAAGAAAAAAGTTACATCATGGTGGGCTATAATGTGAATCTGTTTTTCCTAAAGTTGTCGAATCTCATGTTTATCATTTTTCTTGGCAATTAATAATACTAGCAAAAGTACCCCAATCATACTGAAGTCTCATGTTTTTGTTTTACGCTTTATTTTGTTCGAATGTTTTCCATACGCGGTCAAATTTGTTAGTATGCAAATACTAATCAGTAATGGCATTTCTCAAAACTATTGTTGGCCCATGATATATTGGCTGCCTGAGTACCTTCAAAAGAAGTTTGGATATTTTCAAGAGTAATAGTCTATCACGCTCACATGTATTCAAGTTTCACCTAATTTCGTTTCATCGACATGGAATCATGCATTTAAGTGCATGTGGAGCTTTAGCTTGGAAGTTTGAAAAATACTTAAACTTGGGAACTGTAAGAAAGAATTGTTCACTTTGTATGAAAATTTGGTGGAGGTATTCTTTCTTCTTTTTCTACCAGTAAAAGTACTTGAAAACTCACACTTCTAGTATTGCGTACTATATAATGTACTATGTATGACCTTTCTTGGGTTTCAAGCAAAATGACCAAGGTCATGGACATACTCTATCTTCATCAAGATAATGACGGTGTGCCCATATTTTGGTATAGCTAGGTCGGTGCATGTTAGCATGCATGGTAAAGAAGTAAAAGTATTTTTTGGAAGGAAGTGCAATCAATATGGCTTAGAGTTGATAGCATGTGCCATTTATTTACTATAGTACATAAAGTGGTTGGATAAATTACATGTTATATTTTTCAAGCTTAATTTTCTAGCTAATTTTATCCACTCAGACGACTTTCCGTCGATTTGTCGAATTAGGTCTAAATTAATATTCTACAAGTGCATGAGAGCTAGTTCAATAGTATAATCGAGTGTTAGGTATCACAAAGTGACACGTCATCTATTGCCGGCTTTATACCAGCATGTACAATACCTAACATTTGAACTATAGAACAACTAGCATTACATATAGCAACCTCATCAAAAATCAAGAAGATTAAACAGGAATAAAATGAAAAACATTTCTATGCCCGCTTGAAAAATCCTAAAACTTCGGAATTGTAAGAAAGCATGGTACACTTTGTCTGAAAAATTGGGGCGGTGGCATTCTTTATTTATTTTTTGGAACTGGGGTACCGTAGGTCCTGAAGGAGCGAGACACTCCAATTAGCGCACTAGGGTTTGGAGTCATTGCAATGTGGTCTGAGGACCCTTTTATAATTATTATTATTACTTTTGACACTTTTTGTATTGGTGTAGATGATTATTAATCCAGTAGATCGCTTGAATTTCGGGGGGGGAACAGTTGCTGGAAGTAGATCAGTGTGTCGTACCAAGGCACACATGCGCATTGTCATGTTGTGGACGAGGAATAGACAAGTTGAACTATGCACTCATGGCTGCAGAGAAGAGATCGATGGAGGATGGATGGTGAGAGCCAGCGAAGGAGAGAGAAAACACAACTTGTTTTGTGTGCATATTACTAGTAGTAGGTCCATATATTTACTATTAGTGGAGTGTACCATGTACCTCGTGTCAGCAGCCAATCATAGCTTTGCTCTGACATTGCATCGCCTTCGACTTCTCCTCCCGCTACTCTCGCGCTGCCTCCTTTTTTGGTAGGATCCGCCTCCCTTTTCAAGTAGTACTAGTAAAGGAGTGGAGTACTCTGCTTTACAGAAAAAATATTTCCATCGCTTAGAAAATTAGAGTTGTTACTTTTCCTAGTATTTGGAATCTCTCATTGGCAAAGTTGTTTACTAATGCCAAGATGCGCACATCCTCTTTCTTGTAGTACTACTACCAAACTGCCATAAACATGGATATGTCCATGACCTTGTTTGGTCGCTCGCCCTGAAACATGTTCATACTTATACATAGTAGGCCATTTTTGTGAAGCGGGTTTTTTCAAAAGTTGTAAAAACTCATGTTTATTATTTTTCATGGCAGGTAATACAAGCAAATGGACGCCATGCATGAGTCCTCCTACTTTTTTTGCCTCTTTCTCTCTTTTTTTCAAAGTAGGGTCAACTTTGTCAGCATGCAAATTTTAGAAAGAATATGAATCTCTCAAAACTCTCAGTCGTCTTCTCAATATATTGGCTGACTGGTGGGAAACTTCAAAAGATTTTTGTAAAATTTTAAGAGCAATCGGGGGCTCACATGTGGTTCGAATTAATTTGACCTAATTTCGACAGACTCCCTCCGATCCATATTAATGTTCATAGATTCGTCTAGATTCAAATGTATCTAGTCATGTTTCTTTGCTAGATACATATACCCAAATCTAGAAAAATCTAAGAACATTAATTTGAATCAGAGAAGGTAGTGTAATTTAAGTGTTTATCTATGAACCTTGAAAACTCAAAGAACCTAGGAATCGCAAGTAAAACTTGCATGGTCCGCTATGTCCAGAAACATGGCGCGCTTGTCACATTCCGAGCCACATTCTTCTGATTTTCTTACTGCTAGTACAAAACATCCCTATAATCACTTGGAAAAGTGAAAAATGTTTTTTCCTAATTGTACGAAACTCCCACGGGCAACATTGTTTACTAGGCCAAGACGCACCCATATCTACCCGATGTGAGAATAGTATCTAAATGTGTAGCTAGGGTATATCTTATCTTATCACTATATACTAGTAAGTTGCACGTGTCCTGCACGATAGATAATAGACGTCTGACATATCATCACTATGTAAAATTATAATAGGTAAAGTAGAAAATATAAATTTGATCAACATATATAAAGTATGGGTGTATATTTGGTTCTCCTACTTTGTATCATCATGTGTAGAAGTCAAAGATTATTAGCTACCTAACACTTAAATTTTTTGGTAACATGGTCTAGAGAAATGAGTGATAAGATTCTAGTATGATGGAGAAGTGTTTTTTGAGGTTTGTGCATAGCATTAATTATGCTGAAGACTATCAATAGAATCTTCTAGATGCTAGAATGAAAAAGAAGATCATTTCAAATGTTCGCTAGATCTTCTTTTCCATTCTAGCATCTAGAAGATTGTATAGATAGTCTTCAGCATAATTAATGCTATGCACAAACCTCAAAACACACTTCTCTATCATACTAGAATCTTCTCCCTCGTTTCTCTAGACCGTATTACCAAAAATTTCAAGTGTTTTAGATAGCTAATAATCTTTGACTTCTACATGATGATACAAAGTACAAGAACCAAATATACACCCATACTTTATGTATGTTGATCATTTATAAATTTTTGTGCTTTACCTATTATAATTTTATATAATGATGATATGTCATACTCTATTATCCGAGTCACACGTGCAGGGCACTCCTCTCGCTTCTCTCGCACTACCTACCTTTTGGAATAGCAGTACGGAATGAAGTGGATTACTTTGCTTTACAGAAAAAAAATCCATCGCTTAGAAAATTAGAGTTGTTACTTTTCCTAGTATTTGGAAACTCCTATTGGCAAAGCTTTTTACCAATGCCAAGATTCACACATTTACTTTCTTGTAATACTACCAAATTACCATAAACTATAATGTGGATATGTCCATGACCTTGCTTGGTCGCTCGTCCTGAAACCTGTTCATACTTATACATGGTATGCCACTTTTGTGAAGCGGGTTTCTTCAAAAGTTATGAAAACTCATGTTTATTATTTTTTATGGCAGTTAATACAAAAAAAGGACGCCATGCATGATTCCCCATGTTTTTGTTGCCTATTTCTCTCTATTTTTTCAAAGTAGGGTCAACTTTGCCAACATGCAAAGTCTAGAAAGAAGTTGAATCTTTGAAAACTCTCGGTCGTGTTCTCGATATATTGGCTGTCTAGTGGGCAACTTTAAAAGATTTTTGTGAAATTTAAAGAGCAATTGGCGGCCCACATGTGGTTCGAAATAATTTGACCTAATTTTGATAGACTCCCTCCAATTCATATTAATGTTCATAGATTCATCTAGATTCAAATGTACCTAGTCATGTTTTTGTGCTAGATACATATATCCAAATCGAGACAAATCTAAGAACATTAATTTGAATTGGAGAAAATAGTGTAATTTAATTGGGTTAATTTATCTATGAGCCTTCAAAACTCAAAAAACCAAGAAATTGCAAGTTAAACATGGATGGTTCGCTATATCCGGAAACATGGCGCACTTCTCGCATTATGAGCCACATTCTTCTGATTTTCTTTACTGCTAGTACAAAACATCCCCATATCAATTGGAAAAGTGAAAAAAAAAATCCTAATTGTTCGAAATTCCCACGGGCAACATTGTTTACTAGGCTAAGACGCACCCATCTACTTGATGTCAAAACCCTATGTAAAAGTCTAGCTAGGGTATACATTGATATAGAAGGCCATGACCTTACTGGTCGTTCGTGTTTAAAACCAAGAATAATATTACATCATGGTGGGCTATAATGTGAATCCGTTTTTCCTAAAGTTGTCGAATCACATGTTTATCATTTTTCTTGGCAATTAATAATACTAGCAAAAGTACCCCAATTGTAATGAAGTCTCATGTTTTTGTTTTACGCTTTATTTTCTTTGAATGTTTTCCATACACGGTCAAATTTGTCGGTATGCAAATACTAATCAGTAATGGCATTTCTCAAAACTATTATTGTCCCATGATATATTGGCTGCCTGAGTACCTTCAAAATAATTTTGGATATTTTCAAAAGTAAGTCTATCGCGCTCACATGTATTCAAGTTTGACCTAATTTCGTTTAACCGACATAGAGTGTAACACATCAAAAATGCTAAACAAGATTATCAAGCTCTAATCACCCCAAGTTTAGGGTTAACAAAAACTTTCATTATTAAACCGTATATGAATGCATGAGTGATTTCCATTAATGCATGAATGCTTGCATTTGCCATGTTTGATTGCTATAAATAATAAGGATTAGTTTAAAGATGAATACCACATCATCTTGGTCATTTTCAAACAAAATGAAATAAAAATAAAATCAAATATGAAGCATAAGATCAAATGGTCATTTGGCCAAAGTTAACCACTAGCCTACTTTGGGCACCTCTAGTAAAAGATTTCCAACAGAAACAATTCTACTTCTTTTCACCCCTTGCTAGACCAAGTGAAAATGAACCCAAGCAAACCTTACAAACTAACAGGAACTAATTTTAAATCTATTTAAGAGGCAATTCAAAATTGAACTAAGTGTATGTACCTAGATAACACTTTTTCAAAATCCACTCAAACAAACACCACATGGAAATCCCTAGCAACCATAGATACTTAAGCGTGTGACTATCACACTCACCAAAAATCATTGAATAATTCAAAGGTTAAGCTCATACGGCCATTTCTTCAAGCACTTAGCGGACAGAGTACAAACTCAACAACTATCTACTGTTTTGAGTCAACCTTGTGCTCATTCTTGTACTGCAATCAACTCAGTAACTCACCCACGACCATCCCCAGTACCAGCCTGTGCAGCTAGCACCCCTCACTCACCCCCTGCGCCAATGCCATGTCGTACCCGAGCATGTCCATGTCGATCGATCATGGACACGACGCCACAGACCGTGCCGCCCTCGCCCATGATGCCTAGCTGATAGCCATGACCTCACCGCCCCTCACTATCCACCCCTTGACCAACGGCGAGCAGTGGAGAAGCTAGCAGCGCCGCGCCCATTTATTCCCTTGCCATGCCGAGAGCATCTCAGAGCGCCAAAGCTGTCTCGTGCAGCCACGCCGTGCCTCGCCCTCTCCACGCGTACCCGCACCCGCTGCGTCACCAGCCACCTCCTAGACACGACCATTCACCACCGCGCGCCCCGTGAACACCGTACTCGATGATGAACACCGCCATACCTGCACAGAGCACGAACCTCTCCCGACCGACTGAGACCGCCCCTTGCCGCGCCACTACGTGTGTGACAATCGCTGCTGTCCACCGCGTCGACCCATGCCATCCGCCATGCCCATCATCACCTGTAGCAGCGTCACTGATGAGCCCGAGCCATACCGCCCTGCCTCCAATGATGGTGTATAACTAGGACCCTCCTCAGACCTCAAACGGCACACCATCTCACTCCCCTCTCTCTCAGAAACACCCCTAGACCCTTCCCTGGAGAAAGGCGAGGACCACCCCATCGGCATTTGGCCGGAGCACGTCACTGCAGTGAAGGAAGGGCGCCATCAATTGGAGCCACCCCAGGAGCCGCCGTGACCACCAATCGACTTGCCCCCGTCGACCAGCCCGTTCGCCCCCATCACCGGACCTAGCTGGAGCCCTGGTAAGCACCCAGGGACCCTCACCATGCCGCTAGGTTTAGAATCCCGCCAGCGCCCTGTGACATAGACGATGCACCTCAGCCGTAGATCTTGTTCTAATCGTAGCGCTGAGAATTGCTGATACCGTTTCGGTTAGATAGAGCCGCTGACGCGTGGGACCAACCTGTCAGCAGCCCGCTGGGCGCGCTGTGCAGTTGGGCTGACCCAAATTCTTTCCCGCGCAAAGCCCAGCGATTCAAATAGAATTTGTCTATTTAGTTTAAAACCCTATTCTGTAGTTGTATTCAAAATTCAATTCAAAGAGATATACTACCAAATTGCATGATCCCAATTTTTTTGGAAAGGGAGTAAAAATATCTAATCACTCCCATTGGATTTAAACCATTTGAAATTATAGATCACCTATAATAAAAATAACAAGACAGAGACTTTTACCACTTCAAACATTTTATAAAATCAACCATAAATTCCTTTGAGTTGATTCCAACTGTAAAAAATCACATTTGCCATGCTCTACATGGATATGTAAAAATATTTTGTTTTACAGATATTAAACATGGATTAGTATTAGAAAGAATGCTATATAGGCTTTTCTAGTCACTTTAATATTATTAAATAGCAATATTAAATCTTGTAATATATGACCACCACTTTAAATCACATTCCCAAGTATTGAGATATGTGGTGATGACATGTGTCAACATGATCCCATGTTTTAATTGGAGAATATTAAACCTTGAGTATTTTCAATGAGTAGAAATTACTTTTCCAAAATAAGATAAATATGAAGGTCTAAATATTTCATGTGATGATAGAGATGATGCTAGATCATCTAGTTTGAGCCACATGTGCTAAATAGAAGTAGTTCAGTATTGTTTGGTGATTGTGTACATTGAATGTATTTATAGACGCTAGTACCGACCTGGGATATGACGAGGAGGAATACTTCGAAGAAGAGGAAGAGAACTTCAACAACTGCACTGCTCAAGGCAAGCTATCTATGCAAGCCCACTATGTTATATAACCTATGCAAAATGCACCATGCATTCTTGGTTATGCAACTTTGATTATACCAATCCCAGTTTTATATGCAAGCTTTACTTTTCCTTTTACTAAAGTTTCTTACTTAGTTAATAAATTGCGATTATAGGAAAAATAGGAGGGATACCATCAAGATTACAGAACTATCCTTGGGTACTTATACTTGATTAGCACCCCTCAACAATGATACCCCCAATACTAGTGGCTAGTGCTAAACTAAAACTTGATCACTTTAGATGGGAACACTTGGTGAAAATGATTATGAAAACCTTGGAATGAGGATTCATTCTATTGAAATGTTGTGATATGTGTTATGAAACACAATGAGTTGGAGATGATACTGGATGAAACACATGCCTTGACTTTGATAAAAAAAATGATGGTTACATTCGGATGCGAGACCATTCCAATTTTACCGTACAACCACAATACTTGGGTTGGGTAGGGCTTAACTGGAAGTTTATATGTCTTAGTATGGGTTCCCTTGCGGAAGAGGTTGAGCTAAGGCTACCTCGTGAACATGAATGTCCACCTATGCAGTTCCCGGGATGGAAGTTGGCCATGGCTGGGAGGCCAAGCTCATAGGGGAGGTGCCTATACTAGGGTGTGTAATTGAAAGGTTAGGATTTATTATCCCCATACCAAGTATGATGATTCAGGGTTATCCCTGATGGATGTATCGAATTTTGTGGTGAAAGTGTACCACCTCTGCAGAGTGTCAAACTATTCGAATAGCCACGTCCACGGTTATGGACTGTTGGAGTGGGCATACTGTTCTATTGTTAGATGTTTTCAAAATGACTTGTGACCTGAAAGATGAGTTTGAATTGACCGCAACGGAGTTGTGGACATAAAAACTAGGTTCTCACTTAAGAAATGTAGAGAACTGAAGTTAGGTCTTTACTCTTAAGTCCTTATGGAATAAACCTGGCTTTTTGCAAACAAACCTAGATCTTAAGATGCCTACTAGTTTTACCTTACTTATGTTAGTAGTAGTTTGCGAGTACTTAAAGAGTACTCATGGCTTTGTCCATGACTATTCCCATGGCCAAACTAGGAGGAAGAATACCCGTAAGATGGACATTAGGAGGTCTATGATAACTAGGATCATCTCCCATCATCAGCATTGCCTGTGACCATGAAGATGGAGCCCTACTACATTTACTTTCCGCTGCTTTGATTGTATTAAGACTGGATCATGAGATCCTTTATATGTAAGACTATTATGGTTTGTAATGGATGATGTATTGTGGTACCAATTCTGTTATGTCTCGCAAAAATGGTAATCCTGGGATTGCGATGTACGGCATAACAGGCATCTGGACTTAAAAATCCGGGTGTTGACATAGAGTCATGCATTTAAGTGCACGTGGAGCTTTATCTTGGAAGTTTGAAAAATACTTAAACTTGGGAACTATAAGAAAGAATTTTCCACTTTGTACGAAAATTTGGTGGGGGCATTCTTTCTTCTTTTCCTACCAGTAAAAGTACTTGAAAAACTCACACTTCTGGTATTGCCTACTATAGCATGTACTATGTATGAACTTTCTTGGGTTTCAAGCCAAATGAGCAAGGTCATGGACATACTCTATCTTCATCAAGATAATGATGGTGTGCCCATATTTTGGTATAGCTAGGTCGGTGCATGTTAGCATGCATGGTAAAGAAGTAAAAGTATTTTTTGGAAGGAAGTGCGATCAATATGGCTTAGAGTTGATAGCATGTGCCATTTATTTACTATAGTACATAAAGTGGTTGGATAAATTACATGTTATATTTTTCAAGATTAATTTTCTAGCTAATTTCATCCACTCAGACGACTTTCCGTCGATTTGTCGAATTAGGTCTAAATTAATATTCTACAAGTGCGTGAGAGCTAGTTCAATAGTATAACCGAGTGTTAGGTATAACAAAGTGACACATCGTCTATTGTCGGCTTTATACCAGCATGTACAATACCTAACATTTGAACTATAGAACAACTAGCATTACATGCAGCAACCTCATCAAAAAGCAAGAAGATTAAACATGAATAAAATGAAAAATATTTCTACCCTGCTTGAAAAATCCTAAAACTTGGGAATTGTAAGAAAGCATGGTACACTTTGTCTGAAAATTGGGGCGGTGGCATTCTTTATTTATTTTTTGGAACCAGGGTGTTGTAGGTCCTGAAGAAGCGAGACACTCCAATTAGCGCACTAGGGTTTAAAGTCGTCGCAATGTGGTCTGAGGACCTTTTTGTAATTATTATAATTACTTTTGAGACTTTTTTTATTGGTGTAGATGATTATTAATCCAGTAGATCACTTGAATTTCGAGGGGGGCGGTTGCCAGAAGTAGATCGGTGTGTCGTAACAAGGCACACATGGGCAGCGCCACGCTGTGGACGAGGAAGAGACAAGTCGGACTATGCACCCGCGGCTATAGAGAAGAGATCGATGGAGGATGGATGGTGAGAGCCAGCCAAGGAGAGAGTAAACACAACTTGTTTTGCGTGCATATTACTAGTAATAGGTCCATATATTTACTACTAGTCGAGTGTACCATGTACCTCATGTCATCAGCCCATCATAGCTTTGCTCTGATATCGCACTGCCTTCGACTCCTCCTGCTACTTCTGTGCTGCCTCCTTTTTTTGGAAAAAACTGCCTCCCTTTTCTAGTAGTACTAGTACAGTGGAGTACTTTGCTTTATAGAAAAAATATTTCCATCGCTTAGAAAATTGGAGTTGTTACTTTTGCTAGTATTTGGAAACTCCCATTGGCAAAGCTGTTTACCAACGCCAAGATGCGCACATCTACTTTCTTGTAGTACTACTACCAAATTCCCATAAACATGGATATGTTCGTGACCTTGCATGTGTTGTTTATCTTATCTTACCTCTTACCACTATTTAGTGTACGAATAACTTTGAATATTGACCGTTGGATCAAGACTCGCGAATCCTAACATTTCTAGCCGTTGGATCTTCTTTTCCATTCTAGCAACTAGAAGATTATATTGATAGTCTTCATCACAATGAATGCTATGCACAAAACTCAAAACACTTCTCCATCATTCTAGAATCTTCTTCCTCGTTTCTCTAGACCATGTTACCAAATTTTGAAGTTTTAGATAGCTAATAATCATTCACCCTACATGATATACAAAGTACGAGAACCAAATATACGCTCATACTTTATAGATGTTGATCAAATTTATATTTTTTCCACTTTACCTATTATAATTTTATATAGTGATGATATGTTAGACGTCTATTATTTGAGTCTCACGTGCAGGGCACGTGCAACTTACTAGTTTACTATAGTACTACATGAATAGGTTGGATAAATTACATGTTATATTTTTCAAGCTTAATTTTATAGCTAATTTCACCCAAAAGTGCATCATGCTTCAATCAAAATGGTCGGTGAATTAAAGGTTACATCAAAAAATAGAAAATTACATCCAAATCCATACAATTGGTACAAAGGCCCCTAAAATTTAGCTTGGAAAGACAGTCGGGTCCGGCTTAATTTCAACCGAGCAGCTGAGCCATACTATTCCTAGTATTGTTTGCTTCACACACAAAACACAGCGCGCTCCTCCGTGTTGATCATGGTCGAAGGGACAAGATTGCTCGGAACAAGTAGAGGAGAATAGCCAAGAATCTGGTAAAACCAATTCAAGGACTGAATTCACTGTTGTACGTGGTTAACGTCATGCGAAGGTTCGAAGAGGTCGACTTCCCCCGCTACCGAGTTGATTCCCCCAGCCGCACCTTCGCCAGCCGCAGGTTCCTCGCTCGAGCATGTCCTGATGGTAAGAAAGGGCCAGCATAGGATCGATAGGCTCGAGGGGACCCGGGATGGCGTCGTCTTCCATGGCCACGGTGACCTGGCGCCCACCCGAGTTGTCTGTCCCGGTCGCATGCTCGCTGGACACAACTTCCTCGCGCGAGAGCTCGAACTCGAGCATGTCCTGATCATAAGCAAGGGCCAGCATTGGATCAATAGGCTCGAGCGGACCCAGGACGGCATCAGCCATGGCCACAGCAACCTAGCACCCACCTTAGTTGTCTGCCCTAGTCGCATTATTGCTGGCTGCAGGTTCCTGGCGGAAGGATTGGCCGTTGTCTCGCACGGGCTTAACTTGGACACGATTGATGTCCAGCCAGAGCGCATGCCCGGACGAAGCGGCATCACAGTTGAAAGAGAGGCACATCAGGACCGACGCTTTGTTGTAGAGGTCCACTTTTATTCGCATGTCGTGTTAACGCCTCCGTGACATGGCCAACGCGGGATCGGTAGCCTCGAGGGGGCCCAAAATCGTGTCGCGGCCGGCAGGGCCAACGCACATTTACCACGGGCGACCAAGCGCTCTACAAAGGCGGCTCCAACGGCGGCATGTTCCCGCCAGATGAACTGTTCCTGGGCCTGGCCTCAAGTGGAAGCAGACCTCCAAGGACGATGCAGCCAATCCACCGGGATTCCTTCAAGTATTTGTGAGGGTAACATGCCTTTCGTGGAAGAAAGAAATTTCACCAGAGAGTAGAATGAAGGAAAAGTTGAAATGCTCTTTGTGAAGGAATAGTATACTACTAGTAGTACTACTAGCGGTGCTACTTAGCTTTACTCCCACCGCTACAATGAGGAGACCTCATTTTAGGTGTTTTTTCTTTGACCAAGCATTTCTCTAAGGAGTACTTTTTTTAATGCTCCAAGGAGTATGCAAAGGAATCGCTTGGCGGCGCTTGAGTTTTTTCGCAGTCGGTGGTTGTCCGAGGCATTAACTCATAAGAT
This sequence comes from Avena insularis, assembly GCA_023614405.1. Classification (NCBI taxonomy): domain Eukaryota; kingdom Viridiplantae; phylum Streptophyta; class Magnoliopsida; order Poales; family Poaceae; genus Avena; species Avena insularis. The sequence continues at coordinate 393,804,338 of CM042692.1, read as the reverse complement.
AAATGTCATATCGGTACTTGTAGCGATCGTACTTTTAGCTAGCCACAGTCTAATCGGATAGTAGGAGTACGATACACTCTCTAAACATAGGTGGCGAGCAGCTGGCAGCTCGAGCAATGAGTCTGGTATATTCTTGGAGTATGTACTCCAGAATATAGTACTAGTATAGTAATAAGTTGCACAAGCCTTAGTGCTTCGGCACATGATAGAACTATAGAAGTATGTCATAATGTCACTATATAGAAGTACTCTGGCACGTGAGACTCGATCATATTCATATTTTTTTGAGTTTTACCTATTATATAATCTTACCACACTACATTGTGTACGCGGTACTTTGAAGTTTGAAAAATCGATCAAGCCTAGAAAATCCAAACATTGCAAACCGCTGGATCTTCTATCCATGCTAGCATATAGAATATTCCATTGATACTCTTTAGCACAGTAAACGCTAAGCATAAACCTCAAAACACACTTCTCAATAATTTTAGAATCTTCTTCGTTATTTCTCTCCAGAATATCGAGTAATAGGTAGCTAATAGTAGTAGGTTGATTTTTATATGATACAAGAACCAATTATTTTTCAGCATCACCTATTATAGTTTTATATAAATAAAAGATGATATGTCATACGCGGATATTCACTTCGGCTCGCAGGTGCAAATGCACCCATTATGAGAAAACATATTTCAAAATGCAAAAAAAATCAAAAATAAAATCCGCATATACATTAGAATATTTTATGTTGGTTCACAAGTTTTCGGGATAAAAGAATATTTTATGTGTCGTGTATAAAAAGACAAAATGTGTCATAGGAATACGACTATGCACATCACATTTTTTGTCTTTTTTATACACAACACATAAAATATTCTTTTATCCTAAAAACTTGTAAACCAATATAAAATGTTTGAATGTATATATAGAATTTTTCTTTCGAACTTTTTGACATTTCAAAATATGTTTTCTCGCAATAGGTGCATTTGTACCTATGAGCCGAATTGCCACCTCCATGGCATACGGTACTTTTATTACTATCTAATTCTCACGTGCAAGGAACGTACAACTTACTATAGTCCTAGGACTTCATATAAGGTACGCACTACTCCATCCCGGAGTACACCTCCCTCGGTTTTTGATTATAAGGCCAGAGACCTTTTTAAAATTGTTTGAGATTATAAGCCATATCTCATTAGTTGTTCTCTCTTCACCAATAATGCATTTTTCTCTCTCTCTTCTATGATACAAATGAAAATATTTGTGCACCAGACAATAATGAGGTAGAGTAATTAAATTTTTTGGTTTTATTAACTTGGCTCTATGGCCTAAGGTTGGTGGAGTAAATTAGAGTACTCCCTCCGTTTCGGTTTACTAGTCCTACGCGTATATCTAGATTATCAATTTGTCCTATATAATTTGAATTATATAATATAAAAATTATATCATTGGAAAATACAAAGTTTAAAGTTTTTGGCGATATTTTTTGTGATACATACCTCACTAAGTTGCTCAATTTAGCGACATAGAAGTACGGCAGGACTTGTAAACCAAAACGGAGAGAGTAGTACCATATTACTACTACTCTAAGTTACTACTTTCCTACTAGTGGGTAGTGTTATAAGTATAGTAACATAAGTAGCAAACCTTATTTATTATTTCTTAGACACATTTTGCATTGGAAAGTGTGATGTGATGTTAACATATTATTTATGTTACTCTACTCTCTCTGTCCCAAATTACTCTGCATTATTGGCTAAAATTGATAGTTAAACATTTTCTTAAACTACGTGCACGCCTAATAAACCGGAACGAAGGGAGTACCACTAATGTTACTCTCACTATGACTAGCCTTAGACTAGTCACAATGGAGAGGAGTACTATCTTTGTTTAGGATTATTAGTCCTAAGGGCCAAGTTGCTAATACCAAAACACTCCATAACTCTCTCTCATTAATATATGCATGCACCAATAGTTTTACATGCATGAGAGAAGTGAGAGGAAAATAAGAACATGCATTGGACAAGAGAGACTAATAAATGAGATAGCCCTTACTCTTAAGACTAATAATCCCAAAAGGAGGTAGTATGATACAGTAGTATCACATACTACTCCCTCCGTCCGGAAATAACTCTATTACATTTGTCTAGATTCAAATGTATTTAGACATGTTTTAGTGTGTAGATACATTCAAATCTATACAAATCCAAGTCAGTTATTTCTAGACGGAGGGAGTATATTATGATACTAGTATTTGATACCATCTCCACAATGCGCAATACTAGTAGTATCATAGTCTTAGTGTATTTATTGTTTTGTAATCTTAAGGTAAAATTGTGTAGAAGATTTATTTGAGATTATTTTTTCTATGATACTCTACTTGTGATACCAACACAATCTCTTTCATCATTAATTGCCGTGACACATAAGCATTTTTCATGCATTTAATAATGCATGATATGTACCACCTGATATCCCCATTAGAGCTAGTCTCATCCCAAACAGAGGTAGACTAGTAGTAGTACCTCCATCGTAGAGTAGTACTCGAGTACAGTATTTAATCTTCCATGTAGCCCAAGGTCGTCAAAGCAACGTGTACAGCGGGTCAGAGGGAGATAATTACTCGGGGAACACAATGCTTCTCTAGTTTTCTCCACGCTAGTCTCATGCCAAAGAGATAAGGTGTCGGTTCTTGGCGGTTGAATTTGGATGGACGGACGATATTTCCTAGAGTGAGATGAGGAGTCTAGTGCTCCTAGTATTTAACTATAGTACCAGTATCCCTCGCTCGCTCTCAACAACCCTGTCAGATCTGCACTCCTCCCTCTGCTCTCTCGCTCGGTCTCAAAATCCCTCTCAGATCCGCCGTAGTTGAAGAAGGCGGATCTATGACGAAGGAGTGGTTTGAATCTACGATTGGCATGAGTTTCAATGAGGCAGGTCTACAGCTATAGGTTGTATTCTCAAATTGTTCGTCGTCCCGCATACATGGTTATTACTTCTTTCTTCAGGATGTTTTCCACACTGGTTCAATACAACTCTTGTTTTTTGGCTAAATCTCTTTTCCTTGCACGAGCAGTGCTTTGGCAAGGCCGCAGCGCACATTGCATGCGCACAATGTGTTGGAAAATTGTCTGATGTCCAGTGTCCAGGATGTGAATACGGAGGCATCTTCGAACCAACCAGTACTGTGGATCATATGTCCTCAGGAATGAGGCTCAAGTGTAGCAACAAAGGTTGTGACATGGCTGGCAGCTTCCTAGAGTTCATTGAACACCAAACGGCATGCCGCACGGGCAGAGGGCGACATAGGTTCTTGACAAAAAATAACTATATGATATTCAGATGTTTATGTGTGTGTTGATTCCGTCTAGAGTATGGTTTTGTTTCTGCCGTGGTTGTGTTGTACCTATACTTTTTAAGTTAAATAAATAAATTGAATCATCATCGCATCCACATAGTTTCTCTCTTTTACCGATAGCAAGGGGAAGTACCACCAACCTATGCATCTACATAGTTGCTCTCTTTTAGCTAAAAAGCTTGAAAATCCGTAGAACTTGGGTGTCCCTCCACAGCGTATGCAAATATCGGTGCCCAAACCACTTCTCATCCATCCAGCACCGGTGCCTACGCTGCACCACCAATGCCATAAAAAAATTCAAGGAACCAGAGCAGCTACTTGCTCCGATGCCCAAACTCAGCATATGTTAAAATATTGGTATTCCCTATCCAGCTCAACAACCCTTCCTTTATTTAACGCAGAGACAACAGCCATCCCTCTCGTTAGGTGGGCGTAACTTATTACTAGCTAGTAACTTGCATGTACATGCAATGCCAACTAAGAAAATTGGTGGCATGGCATGATAATTAATGATGAAAGAGAGCAAGGTATTACCATAACATCACACATACCAATACTATATGAGTCTAGAACCTAATTAATTAGGTTTTGCATGACACCACACACATGTTATCACCCACTATGAAGGTAGTAACATCTACAAGTTACTATATTTAGCGTTATGACCAGCCTAAATAGAACCATGAAGAGAGGACGAGTCAGGGCTAACGTTGGTGAGTGATGAGGTAGCGCGGCCCCGCCTTTCATTCGAGCAGTCCACTCTCACCCATTTACCCTAGCATATTCCCCCTCATCCAGGCCAGCACCATCGACTAGCCCCCACCCCCTCCCCTCCCCCCCCCCCAAAAAAAACTCCCCAAATGGCAGTGGCGCCAGAACTAGAGCGCTCCTCATAGGAGCACATCATGGAGTCTGGCCCCCATGTCTTCCGTGCCTGCCGCGTCTCCGCAGCCACAACCGACTTCTCCGTCGTCGAGCTACAGTTAGTTAACGAGGCGATGTCATACACAATGACACTGAAGATCTTCTTCTCGAGGACAGACGAGCTCAGGAGGATGCCTAGCTCCAGCCCAACCCCTCCAGAGGAGGACGATGGCGCGACCACACCCTGCGAAGAGGAGGTGTTGAATCCCAGCCTACCTCCCAGCAAGCTGCGAAGAGCGAGTAAGGTTGTGGGAACTATGCACAAGGTTCTTGGCCGTGTAGGGCTGCTGAAGAACCTGCAAATCATGGAGGAGGAGTGGGGTCATCATGCCGTACGAAATTTTGCACCGGCTCTTGCATGAGGCGTGTATGTGGGTCGATGGGTTCCACTTCGACCTAACCCTCATCATGGATCTCCGGCTCATCGTCAACCTGCCGGTGCTTCAAGACAGTTGGTACCTAGTTGAGCACGAGGATGGCCACTATAGCATATGCATGCAGGTGTTATCGAAGCACACAACGGTATGTTTCCAGGGATGCAACCATCCGTACCACCGCAAGTGCATCTTCACTTCGTTTGAGACCAACACCAGCTGCCCTATCTGCCGAGACAATGTGCTCGCCCATCTCTACTGACACGAGGTGCATATACCCCCTTCTGTATGAAACCTGGTCCTTTGGTTGATAATTAATTGATGTACTGAACCAATGTAGTTGTTGCATGCCAAGTGAACATGTTCTACATATGTTTGCACTTGTCGAATTAAGCTTAATCCAATTTAGACAGGGAAAACAATTAGTCTAGGATTAAAATCCAACAGGAAATTGTCATCATGCCTCATACATTTTACAAAGAGAAAACCAATATGAAATATTGTTCATCATATCACTGCATAATATGAAATAATAGTCTAATCATTGTCACCATCATCGCTTTCAACACCGCCACATTCTAGATCCACATATTCCGACTGGGTTGGATCTTCTTCCCCTTTCCATTCATCATACATGTCATGAGATTCATTAGGTAGAACCAGTTTATTCCTGTCTTTGTTGACTACACTAACCTCGACAGTGAAATCTACTTGTCCATCATGCGCAGAGCCGCCTCTGGCAATCAAATTTTCATCGACATCAGCAGTTCACTTACCATACAACCACTAGGATCATCTTGGTGGGCAACATTTGTGGTGACTGGCTCGTCATACTCATTCACATCATAGGTGCTCCTTGCCTCAAACTTTTGCACATATTGCCACTCCTTATTATCTCTATCATCTAAGAATATTACCTTGAAGCTTGAGTTACCAAAAAATAAGGTTCCTCCTTGTACAACTCAGTAGTAGTATTGATCGATATGAAATTCCCATCATTTATGGGGCCTCTTTTCTTGTTCGGATCTTGGTCATACCAATAACACTTGAATAGAACCACAGATCGACCACTAGTCTTGTCGTTATAATTCAACTCAATAACCTCTTTTATACGACCATAATGATCATAGTCATCTGACTTCTTCATTTTGGCTATCAAGTGCTCTTCACTGGTCGTAATGCCGCTGTTTTGTGTCTTCAGATGTTTCTCACGCTCATAAGTGTTGTAGTGGATACCATCGTCATTGCAAGCTTAAGTTGTCTGCACCCTCTTTACTAGACCACGTGATAGGGCATAGAGACCATCACTAACATCGCCCAGATTCTCTTCATAAAGCTTTGTGATCTGCGATTTTACAAAATAATCAAGAGGTCATCTCATGTGCACAATTCGTATGCAATTCAAAGTTCAATTAACGATCTTACATGATTCCTAAACCATTCTTGAAACCCAACCCCACATACTGGTACAGTATAATATTTTCCTTTGGTTGCTTTAAATAACCTACAAAAATGATACTCAACTAAGACATCTGAACATATCTTGCTACAAGTTCCATTTCATATAAGTGAGGATATGTATGAATAGTACTCACGCAACAAAGTTTTCAGCCTCATCAGCGTTATTCAGAACATACCAACTAAGTTGTTCATATTCGTGTTGCATTAATGTTCTATGTTCCTCCTTTCCTACTAGGCAAACACCATGGTAAAAATAGATTTTTCAACTTCTTCAATTCTGCCACCCAGATTGGATCCAATTTTACGATCAGGAATGTATCTTGAGCAAAATGCAAATGCTTCAGTAGTAATGTATGCCTCTGCAATGCAAGCCTCTGCTCTAGCCTTGTTCCTAACAGTACCCTTGAAAGTGCAAAGTCAACTTTCTATAGGGTACATCCATCCGTACTGTACGGGACCTCTATAAAGTGCATATTTAGTCAGATGAACAGCCAAATGCACCATCACATCAAAGAAGGCTGGTGGATATATCAGCTCAAGCTTTTACAGGATTTCTGCTATGTCCGTCTGAAGACACGCTGCAACTCTTCTGTCTAGAGTTTTGCTACAGATTTCCCTACAGAACTTTCCCAACTCTGCAAGCACGTTGTACAAATCCTTGTTCACTAAACCTTTAACGCCAAGAGCTAAAAGCCTTTGTAGTAGGATGTGGCAATCGTGAGTTTTCACCCCTTGGAGCTTGTTCCCCTCTACATTGATACAATTTGCAATGTTGGAAGCAAATCCAGATGGAAACTTCACACCTCGGAGGAAGACACAAAATAGTACCCTTTTATTCATCGGCAAGGTAAATTCTGCACCTCAGAATTTGTAATGTTTTTCACCGTCCTAATCAACTATATCTTCAAGATGCATCTTCAAGTTGTTGTTAACGTTGAGTTATGGAATGCTGAGTAATGTGCCTATAATGTTGTCACATATATATTTCTCCATGTGCATGACATCAATATTATGTCGAAGTGCCTTACCAGCCCAATACAGCAAGTCCCATAGAGTGGATCTACACTTATAAAATATTCTCGGTTCCTTTTACTTCCCTTGGGAATCTGCTGCTACTTCTTCCGCTCTCTTCCTTTTGGATGATGCTCCTACTGTCGTTGCATCTTCTGTATTCTTTCTTTTATCTCGTCTGGCAACTAGTTGTTTTCTTAGTTTGACATTTCTGACCTTTTGTAAATGCGCCTGCAACTCAGCTGCAGTGAACTTTTGTGGTACAGTGCCATATTCAATCCTCTTTCCATAGAACTGCAATTTTTAAAGTTTTTTTGGAATTTGTGGCCTTGAGGAAGAAAAACCCGGTGGCCAAGGAAACCAGTATTATTTTGTAGCCTCAATGTGACCTGTTTTTTCTCATAGCGAACACATGCGTTATAACCTATTGTCACTCTGCCTGACATAGTGCCAAGAGCTGGAAAATCATGGGTGCAGAATAGCACAGCAGCATGCATAGGGAACTTGGCATCTTCAGGTTTGCTGGCAAGGATATCAAGAGTCATGACATCCTTCTATAGTTCCTGCAAGTCTCGTATAAGAGGCTGCATGAACAGATCAAAATCCTTCAACTACAAGAAAAGTTTCCTTCCGCAATGACTTGGCCAGACGGTCGTCGTAGAAGGCGCGTCTTCCATGATGAAATTCTTGGCTCGGTCATGGCTGATGGAAAACTTTTTTTCTGGTTTCGTGGCCCACTACTATGACAGATCTGCTAAAACCGTGGAGGAAGCTCGGTCAGCGCGTGGCAGAAGCAAGATTTTTGTTTCCTCACGCGATGTTGACTCGCCGAACTCTTTTGAGGCGTGTGGGTCCTGAACGTCAGTGTCTCTAGCGGGACATACTTTTCGATCGTGCCTCCCTGATTTGAACTCGATAATGTTGCTCGATGCGTCTATCGTTTAGTTAGGATGCTAGGGCCCACGGGTCAGCCTATCATTTGAAGGATCGTGTGTATGATGGAATTTGTTTCCTTCGCTCGCGATACCCTGTTCCGAAGTTGATAGTGTTGCTCGATGCATCTACCATTTAATCAACCTCCTGGGACCCACATGTCATCCTCTCATTAGAAGAAACGTGTGTATGCTGGAATTTTTTCCCATGGCTATTGCCTCCCTGGTTTCAACACGATAACGTTGCTCGATCTATCTGCCGTCTAGTCACGCTGTTGGGTCCTCCATGTCAGCCTCACATTATAAGAATCGTGTGTATGATGGAATTTGTTTCATCACTCACGCTACCCTGTTCTGAACTTGATAGCGTTGTTCGATACATCTACCGTTTAATCAAACTCCTGGACCCCACATGTCATCCTCTCATTAGAAGAAACGTGTGTATGATATAATTTTTTCCCTCGGTCACGCCTACGTGTTCCGAACTTGATAGCATTGCTCGCTGCATCTACCATTTAATCATGATGCAGGGCCCCACATGTCATCCACTCATTAGAAGAAATGTGTGTATGATGGAATTTTTTCTCTCGGTCGCGCCTCCGCGTTTCGAACTTGATAGCCTTGCTCGATGCATCAGCGTTTTTCCAGGCTGCTGGGTCCCCCATGTGAGCCTCTCATTAGAAGAAATGTGTGCATGCTGGACTTTTTTCTCGCTCGCGCCTCCCTGTTTCGTACTTGGCAACGTCCCTCGAGGCAGAACCTGTATAAGGCCACGCTACTAGGTCCCACATGTAGGTCTCACTGTATATCAAACCTATGTATGATGGACTTTTTTTCGGTTGTGTCCGCTGTTTCGACATTGGCAACGTTGCTTGATGTGGCAGCTATGTATGGTCTTGCTGCTGAGGCCCCCATGTCAGCCTCTCTGGTATATTCTCGCGAGTGGGTCCCTGATGCCAGCCTGTCTATACAAGTATTTAACTTTTTTTTCAAACCCGACCATTAAACTCGAGGGATGCTGTAGGCTGGTGGGTCCATGATGTCAGCCTCTCCGTAATGCGATATTAAAAAGTAAACCCTTTCTCAAAAAATAAAAGTAAACCCAAGATATATATAAATATGTACACACAGGGGATTCAAACTAAAGACCTTCAAATCAAATCAAATAGACATAAACTCAGTGTTTTGCCACTATACCAAAGATACTAATAGAAATTGAATCATTAAACATGTATTAGTACTACAACTTATGTATCAGTCTTCTAAAAAATATTTTGTGTGTCCCTGTTATCTCTCCTAAAATAAAAGAGCAGTGCTACTACAACCTCAATTTATAAAAAGCCACATAATGGATTAGTTTCTTAAAAACATGGGTAGGCAGAGTTTTTATTAGAGGTGGGGGCAATGCCAAAAAGGCCAAATTAAAAAAAATTGGGCTACGGTCAATGGGCTCCTATCTCAAATTTCACTGGGTTGTGGCTCGCCAGATTCAAACATAGACCTCATCGAGGGAGGAAAAAAGCAATAATTCCTTTGACAGATATGCATGTAAAAATATCTAATGAACACACACCACATGCACCAAAACAGGGCTGGTATCCAATGAATTCACTTGGTGAAATCACACTGTATATCTTTACCCTCTCATGTCTATCCAAAATGCATCCAACGGTTCCGATGACACAAAGGCAAAAGCTCTAGAGCAAGCAGCCAGCAGCAACGACAGAACTTTTGACAAATTCAATACCATTTGAAAGATTAAACAGTACAGAATAATAAGACATAAAAAATCGACAGATTCCTAGTTCATATTCAGGAGCACTTGACCAATTCATAAGCATTTCAAAGTGACTGATTCAGCAATACAGACACTGAAACTCAATATCACTATAGAGAGAGACAGTTCTTGTTTCAGCTCTAAAAACCATGCCACGCGGTCAGTTTGCCCTTTCTCCAAACACACTCGATCACTAGAACACAATCATTGTCATAATATTTGGTCATATAGGGAACCGTCATATAGATACAGATATATCATACCAGTACGTACTAGTCATAACTCCAATCCAGCAATAGGTTATCACAGTTTTACCACCCATATATGATCAGTGGAGATAAGACAACCACATAATTAATTACAATAGCATGCGGCCAAAGAGCTAGACAGCTAGGAAGTTCATAATAGCATGAGGCATTCAGGACAGCCAGATACATCGACCTTGACCGTTCTTCCAATAGTAAGTTTGGCTGCTTTTTGGAACATGATACACCTAGAAGTAGCTGCGAAGCACCCATTAGTTGAGTTAATGGCGTAGCATCCCTCGATTCGCAATCCTTCGCTCTGCATCGTGAAGACTATTGTGCCCTTTCGTCTGGCCTGGAATTGCTTTGTCGCACTCTTAGGCAATTTATGAGTCAAAGCAAGAGATAGACGCATAATTACTAAGAGCAATGTACTGAATCATGTGAAACTTGAGAAGACATTCAGAGCAGTTTATCTGCCGCCATATACTCACAAACATAATCTGATGCAACCTTGTGATGACACATGTGTAGGATATGGTCTAATAAGGTGCTTCCCCGGGTGATGAAGGAGCTTGTGCCGGTGCCTGTCCTGGGGATGGTGCTGGTGCAGGAGATGGTGCCACTAATTGTAGAGGGGCTGGTGCAGGAGCCAAAAGGCCTAGAACCGGTACCGGTGCCAGTAGCTTGATGCTAGATTTCTTCTGAGGGGTAGCTAAGCTGACTGCAGGGATGGTAGAGACAGATGAGAAGTGTACAAGGAAAATGGTCTCTTATACAATAGTTACTCACAAGACAGTGATCAGAGGATATGATGAGTATACGAGCAAATTAAGTTACTACCTCCATTCTTTCTCCTTAGGTCAACAGGTGCCGGAGCAGGAACTAGGGCCAATGCCATTAGGGGTGCCAGCAGCTTGGTGTTGGTTACCTTCTGAGGGGTAGGTAAGGGGACTGCAGGAGTGGTCAGAGAGGCATATGAGATGTGGACAAGCAAAATGGTTTCTTATACAACAGTAACTCCTAGAAAGAGATGAGAGTATACAAGCAAATTAAGTTAGTACCTCTATTCTTTCTCCTACTGAGGTCAACAGGTGTCGTTGCAGGAACTGGGGCCGGTGCCAGCAGCTTGATGCTGACACCCTTATGGATGGTACATAAGGGGAAGCAGACTGCAGAAGTGGTCAGGGTCATATGATGAGTAAAGATAATGGTTCAGAATAGTTAGTCGCAAGAAAATCATTAGAGGTTGTGATGAGTACAGAATCCAATTAATTAGTACTACCTTTGTTCTTGGTCCTTCGATCAATAGGTGTACAATGGCGTGTAAGTATCTTCCCAGGCTTGCTAAAATCGAATGATACCTCGTCCCCCTGCTTCAGACCATTCTCACAGACATACTTGCACCAACCTCAGCCACCAAAATAGGTGGTGGCGATCGTCTGGGAAACATCCACATCATATAGTTGCCACATGCCTTTAGGGCCCTCGCTATACAGAGTTAGAAACTTGTCATTTCCGCACATCTTGTTTATAATGGGGCGAGCGACACAAGGGACAGCCTTCATGAGAAAATTGATAGATAAGTAAGGCGACAACAAAAAAGTGACATACAAGGTCTTACATCAATTTGGTCTAAACCACTTGGAATCTATACCTGATACCATGGGAACCCTTTGCGAAGGGTGACCATGCACCATTTTTCTTCCCTCTTCCTTTGGAATGGCATACAGGGGCCCCCTTTCAATCCACAAGCTTGACAAGAGGAGGGTAGCAGAAAGGGATGAGCAGTTGGTGCGTGGTACTGATTTAAATTAAGTGGAAAGGTTAAATTATGTAAAGAGCAAGTAAATCTAATAATATAAGACAAAACCATTGCATGTAAAGCAAACAGATTTTATTTTTGTGAACTTCTAATGAGTGTAAACATATAGTACTAGCTGATAACAATAACATGGAAAATCATAACATGTGAAATTGTGAACTTCCAAATTATACCCACTTCTTAGAGAGGTCACTGCCCACCTAGGTATTGTGTTGGCGCTTCCTCGTTGTGTAGAGGATGTCCTCTTTTGGTGCGGGCATCAGAAATCTACTAGCCTCTACAGCAGCCTCAGCCTCCACAGCAGCACCTTCAATCTGCATAAATAGCAATAGAGCTCAACAGTTCAATACTATGTAAAGTTTGACCATGTTTTTAGAAAAAATATATAATAAAATATGAATTATATATCCTTGGATACATCATGAAACATATATTCACGTCGTATGTATATAATATCATAGTTCTTGATAGTTTTTTCTAAAAGTTTGGTCAAACTTTATATGGCTTGACTTTTCAAAAAAGTTGTATGCCTTAAGACTTGGGATGGAGGAAGTATATGCCTAAGCCTTGGGATGGAGGGAGTACAGTACATAGTAGTCATATACTGACTGTACGAGACAGTCTGACAGATCCAGACCTGGATTCGATAAATACAGTGCCAGAATTAATAAAATCACACATATATTTCTGAACATCTATTAAGCATGCATGACACCAAGCAGGTAATACTTAAATCTGACTACACCATGGTAATAAGGGTATTAAGAACAAATACATTTCTCTTTAAGTTGGGCCCTCCCAGTTGGTCGATGGCCTTGCGCTTGTTTGGTGAGTAGTGGTACTGGCCGGATCCTGCGGCATGTGGGGGTACCATCCTATTTGCCGCACCTGGAGCACCGCACGTTCACAGGTATGTACCACCGTGCTACAATAAATGAAGAAGAGATGGTGTCACAGAGGCTTCCACAAAAACATGATGTAGACAGAGACAACTTTGAGCACAGGGATACATCCAGGTTGCAGCCAACCACTTTCAGCATTGGAAAGAATGGAAGAACGCAACGAATATACTCCTACATTACCTTTTTAGGAAACTTTTAAGGGAACTAACGGGACCATCCCTGTCCGTAGTGGTCGTGCGCGCCACTCACCCATAGTTCTCCATACAGAATCTGACGCAAAATCCATTGCACATTACGAGTAGCAACTAAAGGTTACAGAAGTGAAGAACACCAAAATCGAACCCGACCAAATGCCCCAATCAGAACAGCAGTGACCATGCCCTGATCTAGAATCCATACGAAATCAGTACCACCTCCCCCACCCCCACCCCCATCCCCACCACCACCCCACCCCACCCAGTGACCCAATCGATTAGAGAAGAGGGAAAATATCCTGGTTAGGTGTTTCCAAGATGAGCAATAAGCAAGAACTCCACAATCAAAGCATACTGAATACTGCTACTCCTAGTACTAATAGTACCCCCAATGGCCCAATCGGAAGCAAATTAAGCAAAGCCGGATTTCGAGGTGAGCAAATACACCCACATATTTCAACAAGAACTCCCCAATCGGAGGTTGCACCAGTTCCAACAGTTGCTTGTTGGATGGGAGCTAGCTAGTGATGGTTTCCTCTCTTATCATCGGTAGAAAGGCATGGGCAGGGGAGTAGTAGTACTAGTAGTAGTAGGGCTGGCAGTACACTTTTTTCTACAGTGAGTATTTTTAAGTGGCAGTGGCAGGAACATTTTGTCGGGAGAGAATCCCGAATTTTTGATCCCAGCTATCATGTGGTGGCCTACAGCTATTTCAAGCGGGGCCCATGTTAGGGGTGAGTTAAAGCAGGTCCCACATCAAGTGGGTGAGATAATTCACCAAGCCAACCTCCTCCTTCCCTTGGTACTAGTAATAGTTCTCCCGGGTTCCTCTCCAAGGACATAGAAAATCGCCCCTGTTCGAATCAAATTGATCCCAGCTTATTATACTTTTGTTGATTTGTCTCACGGAGCAGTGGACAAGACGGCAGTAGTTGCAGCATAGGGCACCAGCACTAGGGCCTCAAAAACAGTTTAGAAACCGATAAAATGATAAGCTCGGACTTTAGACTAGAAATACACACAAACACACATATACTATATACTAATATACGGAATAGTTTCCAATTACAGTTTTGCTAACAAAGGCCTAGAAATCATAATAAGGTAGCTCCATATTACAGAAGTACGACAGTAGCGAACCAATCATGGGATAGCTCTACACCCCCAGAGTTTTATAGCTGGGCTAGTGGTCATGAGACTACCTAGACGGCACCAAAAGTACATCCCTGATGATCAGCAGCCCTGCATCAAATCCATCCAAAAGCAGTGTACCCGATCCATAGCCTCAAGTGCAGGCTCATCAATGAACAGGTCATCGTCATTACCATCAAAGTCCTCTTCGGTCGTCTGCTTCTATGATTAGTAGATTAACAGATACATTTATAGAAAAACATCAAAGACACACAACCTAAACATTTGTCGTTCTACAGATATACATTGTCATCTGGCAGAACGGTAGTACCAGAAATGAAATCCGTTTCATGTAGCTTGCGCTTTTCTCTCCCCCTTCTCCAAGTTGATCTAGATGCTCAGGAGTTGCCTCTGTCAGTTGATCTAGTTGATCAACATCTGCTTCCCCTACTTGATCTTGATGATAAAGATGTGCTTCCCCCGGTTCATATGGAGGATCATATGGTTCACCATGAAATACCCATCTAATTAACATATGTGCTTCATTAGCACGATTATTAGTAAATCTTTAAATCTAATATAAGCCCTTACTAGTCCTTCATTAGCAAGATTCTTCCAAGTCATTATAAGATGCCTGATTCCAAAAGATTTTTATAATGGATAATATTTTGATAGAAATTCACAAGCTAGATTATCCCAAGTAGTAGTGGCTTCAGGGGTAGAGATCTATACCATGAGAGAGATGTACTTGTCAAAGTTTGACTAAAAAGTTTATCCTTACCTCATCAACGGTATATCCCGTCAATAGAAAAGTGCCATTTATATCTTTAAAACATGCAATATGCTCATATGGATCGGGATCTTCTTCATCTCCAGTAAATTGCTTCTTATGTAGAATACTAAGTAGTAGAGGATTTATTTCAAACCCCCTTGTCTTATCATTGGAGTTGTCTCTTTTATAAATATCATAGGGCTTCCCAAAGTGGTTGAGTGGGTTAGCACTAGTCATATGCTCAAACTCCATCATATTGATGGATACCTGTAACTCAAAACAAAATTTAGAAAGACAAAAATAAATAAACAAAAATTAAAAGACCTACAGCGCTTAGCTCCCCGTCAGCGGCGCCAAAAATAGCTTGGTGACTGCAAGAGCATAGATCATTTGTAGCTAGTTTCTAAATAAAGATATCGATCCCACAGAGAGCAGGAGTCTGGAGTCTAATAACTCTTGAAATAAATATTACGATAGAAATGCTAGATAAAGTTCTAAGTGACAAGATAATATGCGAGTATTGTGTAAAAAGGTGTTTTTGGGTTTTGGCTATAAGAGCAATAAAGTAAAGTAAAACAACTGAGTACAGAATCGTGTATGTAAGAGAGATTGGAACTACAGTAGGGAAAAAAGCATTCTCAGGGAGTAGCGGATACACCACTACTATTGTAAAGATCTAAGATAAAGATTATCATCATGAACATTCTCAACTATGTGTGGGAGGAACTCCGTATTTGGACGAATAGGCAACAACCGCTGCTCACATCATCCTCATAACCACAGCAGTCAGCAATCGACATCAATCGAATTACTGCACTATTAAGGGACGTAATCCCGTAGGACCTATCCCATGGCATGGATAGTGTTCCATGATTTTCCTCGGTTTCCCAAGTTGATACGTAAGGGGTGCCGACAGCTTTCTAGTCACTGTCAGTGCTAACACACCTCTATCTACCAACAAGTAGTTTCCTCCATCAAGTCCCCACTAGAGGAAAATATTGAGAGGTCAACTTCTCTCAACATCAAGATGTAGAAAATCTAACACATGGTCACAGCGATGAATATCATAATAGACTTTATCTTATTTCAATCTCATACTAGGGTTTCTCCATCTCCCCAAGAACTAATGATCTGCACAGACATGGAGGCAATCAACATCATGGCAATGGTAATGGAAACAATCATAGATGAATAGTACTTGTATAAATCCACAATGAGTATAGGAATTACAACAAGATCTAGACAAGATGTAGATGGTGCTAATGTAGCGGTGGATGATGAAGATCGATGCCTTAGCCTCCCGGGTCTGTGCAGGCCGAAGATGGATCCCTGGTACAAGAGTTCCCCCTCTAGATGCCTTCCGGAGGTGAAGTTTCTGTGATTTCTGGTGTTCTGTATGTCGTCTCTCTGAACCAATTGCACGGGGTGAAACTATTTGACGAGGCGGAGGTGGGGCCAGCTATATGGCCGGAGCTATACGGCCGAAAAATTTGCTCCACCCGTATAGTTGGTCGTTGCGATCTTTGCCTCCCTTGTTCGCTTCTGGTTTTCTTCTGGTATTATTAATATTTCCCAAATAAGCGATTTACGTTGTTTTTACTCCTTTTCTCCATAGTACAACTGCTTCAAGAATTGTATCCATTGGATCCATCATCTATCTTGATCCTGGTGAAAACAGACATAAAATGTGCGTGCGAACGCCGTAAAATACCAAGATCCTACATCTACAATGCAAAATAATAATATAAAACATGATGCAAATGTGCACTCATCACTATTCATATATCAATAAAGCAAACACAAACTCAATATTTCTCCATATATAATAATAAACTCGGAATTTCATAAAAGGGATCGACTATTCCTGAAGGGAATTCTAATGATACAAACTTTATTGCTAGTTTGAACTAATGCGAAAATAGTAATAAAAACGTATAGGATAGATTACAAGGTCTTAAAGATCTCCCCAAGCTTGGAATCAAGCCAGGAGGGATCAAATAATCCCTTGCGATTATTTGATACCGTGATTGTTGCAGATCACTGTGGCGCCATGGCACGTGGTATCTTCTCCTCACGGGCCAGCCTGAGGCGGAGAGATTGATTGACAGCGTCTAATTCTTTAACACGTAGCTTGTAGAAAAGATTGTTCCTCTCTAGCACCTTCACTTGTTATTTAATGAACTCATTGTTATCCTAAAGTGTTTGTAGCGCCTTAAGACTCATAGAAAAACCTGCTACGGTTGTCCGCTTGATATCTTTATCTAATTTATCAAGATAAAGTCATAGAAATCGAAGGTGTTTGGGTGTCCCTGGCTTCTCCTTGTCAAACTCTTCAATCCTTAGCTCCAGGGCCTTCAAGTCCCTCTTCCGACACCCATGGTCGGTGTCAAGGAACTCTATAGGGATGGTCTCGATCTCCTTGCCTTGCTCGCTATTGCTTCCGATCTCCATAGGATATTTTCTTCTTGACTTCTATCCCTTGGTTAAGAGTCCTCACATGTGAATAAGAGATAGATTGGTTTCTGGAGATTATGATTAGAGAGAGAGACAATGGTAGTATATAAGGGGGGTCATAGGTCAGTAAAACTCGCGAGAAACACCAAATTGTCGCTCAAGAAAAGAATCTAAACGAAACAGGGAAAGAAATCACGGATTGTGAAGTTTCCTTCCGCGTAACGACCAACTATATAGGCGCGGCTTGTATAGCTCCGGGCGTATAGTTGGTTCCAGGCAGATATTTCCAAATATCTTGAGTCCGGGTTGATTAAATCACGACTCAGAACCGATAATAACATTTTTTAGATGAATAAATGAAAGGTCAAACGAAAAAGTGTCTGAGAGTTTAATGACCAACTATATGGCCAGAATTTTTGGCTCCGGTCATATAGTTGCGACCGTATAGATACAAACACCAAAAATCTAAAGTGTTTGAGAGTTTAACGACTAACTATACGGCCAGAATTTTGGCTTCGGTTGTATAGTTACGACCGTATAGATACAGACACCAAAAAGCAAAACTATCTGAGAGTTTAATGCCCAACTATACGGCCGGAATTTTTGGCTCCGGTCATATAGTTGCGACCGTATAGGCTCAGATAGCGAAAACAATTTCACGAAGATGATATAGAGAGTTTAACGACCAACTATACGGCAGGAGCTTCCTCTCCGATTGTATAGCTCCGCCCGTATAGTTGGTAAAACCCCTCTAAAACTCTAGAAAAACACAAGGAATTCAAAGACAGAATTTTCAAAAGTAAAAATTGTGAAAACAAATCACTTATTTGGGTAAGAACACTTACCTTGCACTTACCATTTCTTTATTCGGGGATAAAAAGTTCCTCCAACAATGAAGACTTCTTCTCTCTTGGAGGAATTGACCTTAATTCATTGAATAATTCTTGTAAACGAAAATCACCAGGACTAAAGTTCCTTTCAACAAGATTGGTGTCTTGTTGGGCAAACATAGATACTGTATTGAGCATCTTTATTACTTTCCTCTGCATAATCTGCAACTCAAATTCTTGAAGCGAAAGAATCCAATAGATCAGTCTTGGCTTATGGTCTTTCATCTCAAGGAGTTCTTTTAAGACATCATGATCTGTGTGAACTCTTACCTTTGCATCAAATATATAGGAACAAAATTTATCACAGGAGAAAAATACAGCAAAAATTTCCTTTTCTTCCTTAGGGTAATTCTTTTGAGCACCATTAAGAGTTCTACTAGCATGATGTATAATATTAAATCTACGACCAATATGTTGCCCCAGAGTTACTCCTACAACATCATCACTAGCTTCGCATATTAAGTCAAAGGTTGTATCCCGGATAGGTGGTTTAATAATAGGAGCATGAGATAAATCATTTTTAGTCTATTAAAGGCTCCAAGGCACTTACCATCAAAATTAAATCTTATTCCCTTTTGCAGGAGGTTAGTCAAAGGTTTAGATATTCCAGAGAAATTTCTAATGAACCTTCTATAAAAACCCACATGACCAAGAAAACTTCTATACCTTTAATATACCTAGGTTGTGGCATTCTCTCTATTGCCTCAACCTTAGCTCTATCAACTTCAATTCCCTTACCTGATACCTTGTGTCCAAGGACTATACCTTCTTTGACCATAAAATGGCATTTCTCCTAGTTTAGGACAAGATTAGTTTCTTCACAATGCTGCAAAACTTTTTTGAGATTATCCAAGCAACTAGTAAACGAAGTTCCATAGATAGAAAAGTCATCCATATATAAATACTTCCATTATAAGTTCTATAAAATCAGCAAAAGTAGCAGTCATGCATCTTTGAAAAGTAGCTGGAGCATTACATAAACCAAAAGGCATACATCAGTAAGCATGTAAACCATACGGACTAATGAAAGTTGGTCTAAGTTGGTCATCCGAATGAATAGCTATTTGAGAAAAACCAGAGTATCCGTCCAAGTAGCAAAAATGAGTATGGTTTGCTAACCTTTCTAAAGTTTGATCTATGAAAGGTAATGGATAGTGATCTTTCCTAGTCTCTTTATTTAATTTTCTGAAGTCTATGCACATCCTATGCCCAACAATAGTTCTAGTAGGTACCAATTTATTGTTTTCATTAGGAACAACAGTAAAACCGCCCTTCTTAGGGACACAGTGAATAGGACTTACCCATTCGCTTTCTTTAACAGGGTAGATTATACCTGTGTCCAGTAGGCGTACAATTCCTTTTCTTACCACTTCTTTCATTTCGGGCTTCAATCTTCTATTAAATTCTGCAACTAGTTTAGCACCTTCTTCCATGAATATTCGATGGACGGCTATCATGGGACGGATGCCCTTCAAGTCATCCATTGAGTACCCAAAGGCTTGGCAATGCTCATTAAGTATCTTCATGAGTTCTTCTTCTTCTTCTCTTGAAAGTTTAGCACTAATAATAACAGGAAATTTATTTGTATCATCTAAAAACCTGTATTTAAGATTTTCTGGTAGTGTCTTCAACTCCTGGGGTGGTAGTTCCTCGTCCCCTCTCTTTTCTGGCTCTTCAAAAGCCTCATCGGTTGGAGGTCCCATAATGGGAAGTGAATCAAATTCATCTTCTAGTTCTCCCAGGGACTTGTTATGCATAACTATTTCTTCATAATTTGGATCTTCATTTATTTCATCTTCTTGATTA
Source organism: Avena insularis (assembly GCA_023614405.1). Lineage (NCBI taxonomy): Eukaryota > Viridiplantae > Streptophyta > Magnoliopsida > Poales > Poaceae > Avena > Avena insularis. Next base: position 393,784,282 of record CM042692.1, on the reverse strand, counting down.
CTAAAGAAAAGAGCCACCATTGCCTCAATAGTTCTCTCTTCCTCTTTTTCTCGTATTTGTGGAGGCATGTCCTTAAATTTGGAAAAATGGAATTTATTCTCCGTTCCCCAAAGCTTAAGAGACACAATCTCCTTCTTGAAATTAACATAGGCACCTATATCACCCAAAAAGTTCCTTCCAAATATAATTGGGCAGAGAGTGTCAGCTGGCATATCAACAACTAGAAAATCGATAGGAAATTTTTTATTGCCAATTGTGGTAGTTGCATCTTCAACTACTCCCATTGGAATTCTAAGGTTTATATTAGCTAACATAATTGTCATTTCAGTATTTTCAATTGTGGCCGGTTCTATTTCTTATTTTATTTCTAGGTAGAAGTCATAAGATATAACATTAACTTTGGTGCCAAGATCACATAAACCGTAATGCGAGGTTTCTTTCAATATGCAGGGAAGAATAGGCTTACCCACATCTTTTACCTTTGTTTTACCTTCAACCAATACGGAAGTCTCTTCATCAAGCTCAACTATGTTACAATGTGCATGCATAGCCATAATTGCTTCCTTGGTTACCTCTTCATCTTTGGTTTCTTCCAGATGATCCACGACTTCTGGCATGCTTTCCTCTTCCTTCTTCTCCTGTACTGCTTTGACCTGTTCATACTCAAGAATATGCTTTTGTGCAGTGTTAGGAAAAGGCAATTCATGCATTAGTTCTAGGGAGGCTAGTGTTGCTTTATCTTCTCTCTTCTTTTTAGGTTCGGGTGGTGGATCATACTTGACTAGACCCCATTTTGGAGCTTTTATATGTTCAGTAAAAGCTTTAACAACTTGCAACACAAGAGCTGAATCCAGATAAAGATCTTTAGATAATTCTTTAACATGGCCTTTTTATTGTAATCATGAATACAATCATTCTCTATTTCTATGCCTCCTTCACTTCCTAGACCAAAATACCATGAAATTCTATGATCATGAATTCTATTAAGTAAAGCCCAAGCTTTAGGTATAGGAAGATTCATAAAGGCTCCTTCTGTGAAAGAGTCTAGTTCAATTTTATTAGGTTCAATTAAACCGCCATAAAAGATATGTAGTAAATACCATTCAGGCAAATCATGATGAGGACATAGATGTAATAAATCTTTAAATATGATATAAGCTCTTACTAGTCCTTCATTAGAACGATTCTTCCAAGACATTATAAGATGCCTGATTCCAAAAGATTTTGATAACGGATAATATTTTGCTAGAAATTCACAGGCTAGATCATCCCAAGTAGTAGTGGCTTCAGGTGGTAGAGATCTATACCATGAGAGAGCTATACTTGTCAAAGTTTGACTAAAAAGTTTAACCCTTACCTCATCAGCGGTATATCCCGTCAATAGAAAAGTGCCACAGATATCTTTGAAACATGCAATATGCTCATGTGGGTCAGGATCTTCTTCATCTCCAGTAAATTTATTTTTATGTAGAATACTAAGTAGTAGGGGATTTATTTCAAATCCCCTTGTCTTATCATTGGAGTTGTCTCTTTTATAAATAGCATAGGGCTTCCCAAAGTGGTTGAGTGGGTTAGCACTAGTAATATGCTCAAACTCCATCATGTTGGTGGAAACTTGTAACTCAAAACAAAATTTAGCAAGACAAAAATAAATAAGCAAAAACTAAAAGACCTACAGCGCTTAGCTCCCCGACAACGGCGCAAGAAAATAGCTTGATGACTACAAGTGCATAGATCGTTTGTGGCTAGTTTCGAAATAAAGATATCGATCCCACAGGGAGCAGGAGTCTGAAGTCTAATAACTCTTGAAATAAATATTACGGTAGAAATGCTAGATAAAGTTCTAAGTGACAAAATAAAATGCATGTATTGTGTAAAAAGGTGTTTGGGGGTTTTAGGTATAAGAGAAATAATAAACTAAAGTAAAACAACTGAATACAGAAAGTAAGTATCGCATATGTAAGAGAGATGAAACTGCAGTAGGGAGAAAGCGTTCTCAGGGAGTAGCGGATACACCACTAGTATTATAAGGATCTAAGATAAAGATTATCGTCATGAACATTCTCATCTATGTATGTGTGGGAGCAACTCCGTATTTGGACAAATAGGCAGCAACCGCTGCTCACATCATCCTCATAACCATAGCAGTCAGTAATCGACATCAATCGAATTACTGCACTATTAAGGGACGTAATCCCGTAGGATGTATCTCATGGCATGGATAGTGTTCCGTGAGTTTCCTCGGTTTCCCAAGTTGATACGTAAGGGGTGCCAACAGCTTTATAGTCACTACAAGTGCTAGCACACCTCCATCTACCAACAAGTAGTTTCCTCCATCAAGTCCCCACGAGAGGAAAATATTGAGAGGTCGACTTCTCTCAACATCAATATGTAAAAAATCTAACACATGGTCACAGCAATGAATATCATAATAGAATTTATCTTATTTCAATCTCATACTAGGGTTTCTCCATCTCCCCAAGAACTAATGATCTACTCAGACATGGAGGCAATCAACAGCATAGCAATGGTAATGGAAACAATCATAGATGAATAGTGCTTGTATAAATCCACAACGAGTACGGGAATTACAACAAGATCTAGACAAGATGTAGATGGGATGGATGGAGATGGTGGTGATGCAGTGGTGGATGATGAAGATCGATGCCTTAGCCTCCCGGATCTGCGCAGGGTGAAGATGGATCCTTAGTGGATGAGTTCCCCCTCTAGATGCCTTCTGGAGGTGAGGTTTCTGTGATTTCTAGGTGTTCTGTATGTCGTCTCCTCGAACCAATTGCATGGGGTGAAACTATTTGACGAGGCAGAGGCGGCGACAACTATATGGCCGGAAAAGTTGCTCTGGTCGTATAGTTGGTTGTTGAACTCTCTGCCTCCCTTGTTCGCTCCTGGTTTTCTTCTGGTATTATTAATATTTCCTAAATAAGCGATTTACGTTGTTTTTTACTCCTTTTCTCCATAGTACAACTGCTCCAAGAATTGTATCCATTGGATCCATCATCTATCCTGATCCTGGTGAAAACAGACATAAAATGTGCGCACGAGTGCCGTAAAATACCAAGATCCTACATCTACAATGCAAAATAATAATATAAAACATGATGCAAATATGCACTCATCACCTAGCCCTAGTAGGCACTCCGCGTGGGGCCCACCTAGGGCCGGCGGCACCCCTTGGTGGCTGGTAGGTGTGGGCATTAGTCCCACACTACCTGTCCCTTGGGTGTTTCCCCTCCCCGCCTACTATAAATAGGGGTCACCCCTCCCCTTGGAATCATCCCATTCTCTCTTCTCTCTCTCTCTCTCTCTCATTTTCTTTGAGGTTTTATCCATAATATTGGAGAGGACCTTGAGGGACTTGAGTTATCCACCCTTTCACTACTGTCGTGCGCTCTTCGGTCTCCATCTTTCTTCTTACTCTACTCGGCTGGATCGAAGCCTGGGAGACGTCGCCTACACCAAACGTGTGTAGAACTTCGGAGGCGCCACACTTGGGGCACTTGGAGCTACTCTCCTTCATCAACATATGCCTAGCTGCATAAGGCATACCTTGGTCTTCAAGGGTATGAATATCTACTCCTTCTCTGTTACTTATGTCTACATAGAGTAGATCCTGGTTATAGTGTTCGCGTAGTTAGAATTTTTTTTTCTGCTGTGGAACCCAACAGTGGTATCAAAGCGAATCTATGGGTAGACATGTCGTATGGATAGAACACATAGAAATATGTGGGCATTGATTTTGTAGTTGCTACCCTCTTTCGTGTTTTGTTATATTGCAACACTATTGATGAAGCGACCCCCAACCGACATTACATGGTGATTCACGAGACTAGTCCACTAATGTAGGTGGCTTTGGGGGTTTCTATCTCTCTACAGTAGTGTATATGACATTCACTATGGAGGGCCCTAAAAAGGGAAGATAAAAGGAAATCATTGAATCCATGTTGTGGCTCTATGTAGGTGGGAAAGGGGTTCTACCGTGAAAGCCCTAAAGCCACGTAAAACTTGCAAAAGATAAAGTAGAAGCGTCTAACTTTATTTTGTAGGGGCATATGTCGTGACATGGTAGTGGTAAGTTTATGAAACACTTTCCATTGGATCTCTCGATGGCGATCAAGGCACTGCAACCATGTCATGGCACCATACTTTGTTTATGCATCTTATTTGCTAGTGCATTGGATATACGACGGTACCACAATAGGATGATCCCTCACATAATTCCAATTATAGTGTTCCCCTCTGTGTGTGCACCACCAAGAAAGTTCTCCATTATGAGGCACGCCATGACGATTGGGTGTCATACATATCTATGTTCACATACGATGGGTGTAATCCATGTTGCACTACAAACACAAAAGTTAGAATTGGCGAGCCTAGTATGTACATACATGGCCTCGGAACACAAGAGACCAAAAGGTCGAACATGAGTCACATGTGATGTGACTGACATTTGGAATGTCTACCTTTGAAACTGTATTGCCAGCCGTGATGATCAGGGGTGGTGTAGTGAATTAGGATAGTGTAATCACCAAACAAATTGAGGGATGTTCGTTTGAGTGGGAGTTCCTTTTTTAGTTTTATAATAAATTAAACTTGAACTCGTATTATGAACATGATCTAAATACTTTGCAAATCTATTGAAGATGTCTCACCCACCTACCTTCAACCTTAGCTCATTCCTAGAGAAGGCCAAGATGAAAACTGAGGGAACCAACTTCACCACCTGGTACCGTAACCTAAGGATCCTCCTAGTCCCCTACAAGTTGACTTATGTCATTGAGGTTGCGCTCCTCGCCAAGCCTACAGTAACCGCCTTTGAGGATGACAAGAATGCCTAGTAGTTCAAGGCGGATGATTTCTCCCTCATCAAGAATGGAATGCTATATGCCATGGAGCCGGAGCTTCAAAAGCATTTTGACAAGATGAATGCTTTCAAGATCATTGAAGATCTCAAGGTTGTCTTTGCTCCATAGGCTTGGGTGGAGAGGTATGATGCTTCCGGGATCTTCTTCTCTACTAAGATGGAAGAGCATAGCAGTGTGAGTGAACACGTAGTCAAGATGTCTGGCTACGTCAAATGCTTGAATGCCCTGGATTGCAAGATCCTGGAAGAGCTCACGATTGATAGGGTGCTACACTCTCTACCCCCTAGTTAAAAGAGATTTGTGATGAACTACAATATGCAAGGGATGAATAAGACCCTGGCTGAGGTGTTCGCCATGCTCAAAACTGCTGAGGTTGAGATCAATAAGGAGCACACGATGCTGATGGTCAATAAGACCACCAACTTTAAGAAGCCAGGGCATAAGGTCAAGGCAAAGAAGCCTAAAAATGATGGCAAACATGTTGCCAACACCACTAAGGCTGCCAATCCCGGTACTAAGGCTGGTCTCACGTGCTTCTACTGCAAAGGGGACAAGCACTGGAAGCGCAACTTCCCCAAGTACCTTGAGGACAAGAAAGCCGGCAAGTTAGCCACCAAAGACAAAGGTATATTCGATATACATATTATAGATGTAATCCTAACTAACACCAGGAGTAACACCTGGGTATTTGATACTAGTTTTGTGTAGGGGTTTCGCGTATGAAAACAATAATTTTTACCCTACGCCCTTGAACCCCTGATGTTGCCAGGACCTATTTATTAGTAATGCAGTAACAGGAGGGGCTTTTCACGAACTTACCCTTGAAGACCGAAAAGTGTTGTCAACGCTCAGGAGAGCGTGGTTGATGTAGACAAGCCAAAGCCGACCTCAAGGTCGTGATGAAGTCCTTGTGCTCCTATGGCTCCAACGACTTGAGTTCCTCAAGTTTGACACCTCGCGGGGAGTTACACACATCCGGTGCCTGACGATGACTCCCGCTTCCCCGATCCAGCAGCAGTTGCAGAAGTAGAGCTCATGGATCCGAATCCCGCAGCACGACGGCACTCCGCGATGAAGATGTCTCTCGTTCGCAGTCCGAAGTTGGGACCACAGTCACATGAGAGAGAGAGAATATCAATTGGAGGTCTTCCCAAAAGTTAGAAGACCTTTATTGAATATTGTGTGTATTTATCTGGCCAAATACCCCACTTTATATAGGGGGAGGGGAGGTACTACCTCCCTCAAAGTCCCGGGGTGGGACTAAAGGAGAGGAGAGGGGGAGGGGTGGAGCCACCGGCCACCCCCATGGGCCCCGCGTGGGGCGTGGCCCACTAGGGCACCGGCCACCACCTCTGGTCCTTCTCCCTCTTGCCTTTCCCTAATGGGCCCTCCAGAATTGGCCCATTAAGCCTTTTGACCTTTAAATTGATTTTCTCTTATATTAAATAATTATGAATAAATGATTAAATCAATATTTAACATTCATGCACATATTATTCAATCTCCATGGCTATGGAACACCTTCCACCTCCACTCCGGACATCCTCCGGACATACCGAAACCCTTCCGGTTTTCTCACTATTCTTCGGCGATTCTTCCGATCCTATAAACACTCTCTAAGCATCATTAAACCCTTAAGCGTGATACCCTACAGTTCAGGAACACTCCAGACATGGTCGGGACACTCCCGGACCAATGATCAATAGAGGGACCTGGATGGCCATGTGACCCATGTGCGTTCCATGAAGATCTTTTGTCATTTGAACCGGGACGGTCGTGTCTTATTCCCTTTGTCTCTCGATACTTGCATTGCCCGAGATCTGATCAATGACATCACCATGTCGTGTTCAATCTCGTTACGAAACAATGCTACTTGACTCGTTCTGACAAGTGATATCCATGTGATCAAATCACACGCTGCGCAGCTATTGGATATAACTTCTTCGAGTGGGCCCTTGAGTATGTTTCCGTCACGTGGACGGACAAATCCCGCTCTTGACATATATTGCCTCTACGTTTTCCTCCGAGTACCTGAACACACCTTTATAACCACTGTATTACTAAGTGGCGCTTGATGCTATCTAAGCACTCTCGGGAGACAGTGATTGATATAGCCTCACGGTCTAAGGAATAGTCAACGAGGATCCATTTCTAATCATCGTAACTTGAACTTCGTGACATGATCGGGTCATGATGTTTAGGTTGGGTATTGGTTCATCATCTCATTCTCAGAATGACTTGACTCCATTTCCAACTGGCATAAATGCCACATGATCAGGAAACTTGATCATCTGTTGACCAATGAACTAGTGAATCTTTCTATTTCACATGGAGGAGTGTGCGTCTTTATGTTGGGTGTTCTTCTGTCGTGTGACCCAATGGCTTATGTGCGACCTGTGGCCCACGCCTCCTATTATATTTGTTCAGGGCAGGCGTATATCCTTGACAAAGGGTACTATTTATATCATAATCTACATGTAGCGGGTATAGTTTAGTGGTAAAAGTGTGATTCGTTATATTAATAATGAAATTTGAAATGAGATACTTAAAAGGCATCTTTAAGTTTTTTATATTCCGATGAAAACTTTAGTTCTTATAAAGGATTTAATCCTTTTCCTCTCAATAGCATATTGAGGAAGAATATAAATTCTCGCGATTTGTATCCAAAGACTAATTGAAATTGCATCCAAAATACAAATTAGATTAGGAGTACAGAGTTGCAAAGCATAATTTTGCGTTGGAGTAATTATTCCCATTTTAAAAATATGGGACTAGAGTTTCACTAGGAACCCCTGGTTGTTTATATATCACACGTGTATTGATGTTTACACTCAATACAGTTATAGCATGATATAAAACTTGATCATAAACTTTATGAAATATGGTAATAGTCCTTATTACTATTTGTCTCTAGGGCATATTTCCAACAGTCTCCCACTTGCACTAGAGTACAAATAAACTAGCTGCATTTGTTCTTAATCGTTGGCACCATATATCCAGTACCCTGAACATGCTTTCTCATGGAAGAGGTTGAGTCTTGGGTCTATACTTTACAGCCCCAAATCCTTTGCAACTTACTAATGTCACCTTGATTGACATTAATACTTTATCATCACATGATAACATCTATGTGTATGCATCATCGCTATGGTGGCAGAACGAGGGCTAATTCCAGGAGCTTACAATGACTTTAGATCAACCTCGAGGACTTTCTCATGGGCACTGTGCCCTGGGACACATCATTCTACGTTAAAAGCGAACTAGCCCCACCATAACATTATACAAAACTTTAGATGGTACCCTTATCTATTATTATAAATGTAATCATCGAAACATGAGTGCACCTTGTGCAACTTTAGATGTTTTTGTTCACCTCGCTTCCTACTTGACTCTAATCGGTATTACGGGAGTTTCCAACATATTCCCTTATAACATAACCCTTTATGTTTTAAGATATGTCATCCTTTATGGATTTGGAAAATATGTATGCAGTTCTCTATTAGACACTATGGACAAACCTAGCTCAACGTTCCGTCATTCAAACTTAATCACCTTTAAATGTTCCTTATTGGATCATATATTATGTTAAGTTATCATCATGGTTTTCAAAGATAGAACCTATGTCTCAACATAGTGGATGATGGTCATCCTTTTCTTTCTCTCAACCATTAATGTCAAACTTAATAATATTCCTAACTTGAGTTATTAAGTACCAGTTCCTTAATTAACTTTTATTCTGAAACCCTTTTCAGAATCCCTTAAGGAATACTACATAATATCATAATACACCTATTATCAACTTCTACTCCTTATAAATCATTATTTATTGGTACTTGCGCTTTTATTCTTAACACACTTAAGAATCACTCCTATAAGCTCCCACTCAAAATATGTTCCTAACATATTTGGGTATGAGTCACTACTCTTACTCAAACTATGTTCCTACATATTTGAATTTGATACTTATATTGCTCCCACTCAAAAATATGTCATTCACATATTGTTTTAGGAAGACTTTCATAGCTCCCACTCAATTTCATGCAAATTGCATATCTACTCACTATTTTGAACAATTTCAAAATCCTTTGATCAAATATCAAACTTGGAGATTTACTATGAGATACTAGTACTTTTACTAGTTTTAAATCTACTAGACATTTAGCACACTTGAATCAAATTCATTTGAATTCGTCCAATACTTGACAAATTGTGCTTTTGTCATTGATACATTGTAAATGTATCTATAATTTTCGATGTTCCATGCTTGGTTTTATCTACTTTCTTGTGTTTTGTCCACACTTTGGAGTACTTTTCATATGATTTCTTGGACGAACCTATTAACAAGAGCCACAGTGCCAGCTACCTATTTTCTGCTGTTTTTGGTTCCAGGAAAGTCAGAAAATGAATATTCTCGGAATTGGACGGGACAAAAGCCAAAAATCCTATTTCACTAGAAGACTCCTGGAGCCAGAATATGAGACGGAGTGGGCTGGGGCCCAGCCACACCACCTGGCCGCGCGGGCTGGGCCTGGCTGCCCCAGACTCCCCATCGGTCTCCCTCTTAGCCTATAAGTTGCCTTCTGACCTAAAAACTCAGGGGGGTTCGACGTTTTTCTAGAAGGAGTTCCGCTCCGCCGCCACCACCAGATTCCACGAAACAGCACCAGAAGGAGTCCAAAACCAATGGCCCCAAAGTGACAGAAATCGGGATAACCAGAGGGAATGGCTTTGATGTGAGGATCACATGTGTTCATGGAGTGTTAATGCTTTTCTCCGGTGCTCTATTAAAAGGAGCACCTTAATTGCTAGTAGTTCCCTTGAGGCCCCACTGCAAATGGGCTGGTAGGACAAAAGATGTTGTGCAAGTTTTCACTGCGAGCACGTATGACTATATATGGAACACATGCCTAGGATTATCGAGTACTTGGATGCTTTATCTTATTTATCTGCAATTGCCCTATGTTCTGATTGCTATGTGAATTGTCTTGTCCATGCAACGCCCGTCCATCCATCCCTATGCCTACCGCACTCGAATCCTACTGTTTACTGCTATTGTTACTGTTGTCTTTACTTTTACTACTGCTGTTACTTTACTATTCCTACTACAAAATTGTTGCTACTGTTAACTGCTGTGAGCAAGATTGTTTCTAGGTGCAGTTGAATTGACAACTCAGTAGTTAAGGCTTATAAATATTCTTTGGCTCCCCTTGTGTCGAATCAATAAATTGGGTTTCATTTCCCTCGAAAATACTGTGAGACACTGATGTCTACGCACTTCTATTCTTGTAGACAGTTGTTGGGCCTCCAAGTGCAGAGGTTTGTAGAACAGCAGCAAGTTTTCCCTTAAGTGGATCACCCAAGGTTTATCAAACTCAGGGAGGAAGTGGTCAAAGGTATTCCCTCTCAAGCAACCCTGCAATCAAGATACAAGAAGTCTCTTGTGTCCCCAACACACCCAATACACTTGTCAGGTGTATAGGTGCACTAGTTCGGCGAAGAGATAGTGAAATACAAGTGGTATAGATATAAGATAACGGTGCTAGGAAATAGCTTGATGGCGTGGAAGAGACTAAAGGCAAACTGAAATAAAGATGGAAGCAAGCAAACATGTAACAGATCTAATAGCAAACGGTGTTTCAATGCTTAGAAACAAGGCCTAGGGATCATACTTTCACTAGTGAACACTCTCATATAAATATATTCTCTTTATGATACTACGATGAACTACTCTCCGGTTGGACACTCTAATCGATGGTAGGGCTATAACAGCACACCTCAAAGTAAGCATTTCCCATCTAGAAAACCCCACACTGTCACCTTGAGTACTAGATGAGTCCAACAAATACCAAAATTTCATAAAGACATCCAACTCCAAATATAACTCATAACAAGTATTTGTAATCTCTAGCCTAAGTGCCACCATGGTGTGCACGCTGTCACTTTCACACACATGGGGAGAGCAGAGATCTAATAAAGCACTTGAGTAGCAAGGTAGATCTATAGATTACAAGCTCATGATCTCAATAAGATCATGCATAGAGAGAGAGATGAACACATAGCCACCGGTAGAACCCTTAGCCTGGAGAGAGAACTACTCCCTCCTCATCATGGGAATCAGCAATAGTGATGGAGATGGTGGTGGAGATCGATGGAGATGGCTCCGGGGGCACTTCCCTGTCCCGGCAGGGTGCCAGAACAGAGACTTTCTGTCCCCCGAATCTCCCCTTCGGTGGTGGCGGCACTACGGAACTTTTCATGGATTTCTGATTGACTATCTAGGGTTTTGGTATCGGGAGGCTCTTATAGGTGAAAGAGGCAAGGTCGGTGGCCGGCCAGGGGGCCCACACCATGCCCTGGCACGGCCTAGGGTTACCCGCGCCTAGGTGTGGTGTGGCCACCCTGTGGCCCCTCTCCGACTCTCCTTCTGGCTCCATGAGTCTTTCGGGAAAATAGTAACTTTGACTTTTGTCCCGTCCAATTCCGAGAATATTCATTTTTTGACTTCCTGGAACCAAAAACAGCAGAAAACAGGCAACTGGCACTGTGGCATCTTGTTAATAGGTTAGTCCAAGAAATCATATGAAAAGTACTCCAAAGTGTGGACAAAACACAAGAAAGTAGATAAAACCAAGCATGGAACATCAAAAATTATAGATACATTTGCAATGTATCAACATCCCCAAGCTTAACTCCGCCTCGTCCTCGAGTAGGTAAGTGATAAAAAGAAAGAATAATTTTTGAGGTGACATGCACCATCAAAGACTTGATCAAAGTATTTGTAAAACATTCAAAGGTGGGATCATAGTACTTCAATCATAACATGAAAGATAAAGTTCTAGCAATAAGGCATAGCAACTATGTTGCAACATGAAAAGGCACAAACAAAAGATTCATGAATAACAATGCTTTGCAAGACGTTTGTTTGTTTCACATAAAGAAAACATAGCATAATAGTATTCAGCTTGTCCCTCATAGAGTAGCAAATATAAATGCATAGGACACCTTCAAAGTTCATAAGAGTGACTAGATACAATAGTTTAAAACAAGCAATATCAAAGTATGCATCAATCAACTAGTCTTGGGACAATGCACATAGAACTAAGAATGGCCACTATGCTCTCAAATTAGGTGCATAAAGATAGAAGGTGGAGACTCAATATTATGGTGGAAGAAAGTCCTTTGTAAAAGGAAGTAGGGATTCAAGTCTCATAAAGAGCTTCCAAAAATTATGCTACTTATAACTTTCAGCTCTCATTGCCCCTATCATAAGCATCTTTAAGGTGATTAAGGTTAAAGTGACACAACTAAGAGGATATGCTTGACAAGTTATAAACCGAAATCTCATGCCCCTTACTTATGAAGACCGATCCTCATGCGACTCAACTTCAGTCACGAGTAAGCTCTTGTCATTGTAAGTACATGTGTATCATTAAGAACCGCCAACAGGGTACCCCTTGCCCGATGATACGAAAGAATCCCCATATCAAAATGACAAGGCAAGCACACAATGAGCATCTCAGCATTCTTCTTATTTACCATGGGAATATGGTGATTTTTTCTCTCTTTCCTCTTTTCATAGTATCTCTTTTTTCTCTTTTCTCTTTTTTTCTCAATATAGGACTCTTTTTTTAAGAAGAATGCTTCATAGACAGCTCATTATGGTTACGCTGCAGGTTTCCACCATGTCAGCATGGATTAGACCAGTGGCCCATGCGTTTCTCTAACACATATACATAACTCCATGGACTTACAAGCTCCCCTTTCATTTTACACCGATGACATCCATAGACAAAAGAGCATGATATCAACTAGGTACAAAGTACTCGTGCAATGTTGAAAGCGTTCTCCATGAAAGCATGGTTCTGCTAATTCCCAACAAATAAGTGCAAGCATATACAACATAGAAGACACAATGGTTCAAGTTTATTAAGGGCAACTAAAGTAAAGTGTGCCATCAAGTTCGTGAGAGCTTTAATCACTAGTTTTCTCATAACAAGTTTAATTCTGAAGGTAGATAAAAACATGAATATACTTGGAATAGCATAAGCTAGTAGGTAGGTATGGTGGACTCTTTGGAATAACTTGGTTTAAGGAGTTGGATGCATGATTGGAACTCATACTTGGTTATGGAGGCTAGCAACAGACTGGGAGTGACAAACTAAGAGAGCAATAATGGCCATAATCATGCAGAGCGACAACACATCATTGATCAAAGCATAAAGTGATACTACAAGTTGAAAACTAAAGGATCATAAAGGCTATGGTGACTTGAGATAGTCATAACATGGTGTGAGCATGCGCCAAGTCAACCCAAATAAAGCACCAAAGGAGAATACCACTATACTATGCTTTAATATGCTAAAACAACGCATGATTCATCCAAGGCACATTAAGCAATCTCAATTGTTTATAACAAGTAATGCCACAGCAAAGAATACTAAACATAATGCCAAAACAATATCAAGCATGGCATGACAAAGCATAGGCCACAGTCAAAAAACAAGCTCTCTTTACCACTTAAGCATGAACTTTCCTACTCTTTTCCAAACCAAACCAAACTATTTGAAAACCAATGTATGAAAGAGGGGGTCCAACCAATTTATTCGGAAAACTAAGAAAACAAAGCAAACAAAAACCAAAAACAAAAAACAAAGACGCTCCAAGAACAACACAATTGTGCATGAAACAATAAAAATGAAGTGTTTGGAAGAAACCTGGGATTTTTATTGATGAAGAGGGGGATGCCTTAGGAATCCCCAAGCTTTGACGCTTCTACTTCTTGGATATTTCTTGGGGTGACACGCCTGTCATCCCCAAGCTTGAGCATTAGTCCATTCTTCATCTCATTACTCATTCCTTCCATACACCTGAAATTTTTCCTTCATACAAAACTTCACATAATCTTTATTAGCAACATTAGTGCACTCAAGATAAATAAGTCTTAAGGTTCAGTTCTAACACCAAATAAACTTCCATAAGAACACTAGCTACTGTAGCACTTCCCTCAAAAAGCTCAATTTCCCAAAAGAACTCAAGAAGGAACCAACAAGAAGCAAATGCAAAAAATGGCAGAAATCTGTCAAAACATACCAGCAGGTAAAGACGAATTTTTTTCAAAGACCTTATGTTGCTCAAATCAAAAAGTGTTGAACTAACGAAAGTTAGATAACAACCTGGGGCAGATGCACAAAAATTCACGCCTAAAAAGGACGTACAGACATTTTACAAGAATTTTTGCGGTGAAGCATAGAAATCTGTTTCGGGACAGCGACTTTCCCAATCATTACTTCTCTCTCATTAGAGGTTACTCTTGGCACAAAAATCAAATAAAAAGGATAAGGAGCGGTTATTACTGAAGTAATAACTTCCAAGCCTCATCTAAAACTTTTGGATTATCTCCCAATAAGTACTTTTCTTTAATGCCTTTAAGTTAGGCATGATAGTTTGAGAAGATGCTCACATAAGAAATATGAATTGAAGTAAAAGAGAGCATCAAGAAGCAAATTCAAAACACATTTAAGTCTAACCCACTTCCTATGCATAGTAATCTTGTAAAGAAACAAGTCATGAAAGCACAAAGCAACAAGCATAGGAAAGCAAAACAAGTGCAACTTCAAGACTTTCAACATGCTGGATGCGCAATAGATGCTGGAAGGAAGAACACCAATAGAATACCAATAGATGCGCAAAACCACTTATCAGATAGAGATTAGCAACTCCACATTCGGTGAAACATGCTGGAAGGAAGAACACCCTTAACAAGATGGCACCGGTTAACAAAGAGTTGGATAGATCGCGTCGGTTTACACAAAGCCTGTCGGTATGGAATGTACCAACAGTTGATAACCAAAAGGTAGATTGCGATAACAAGGTTGGATGCAACAGATAGACAAGGAATTACACACTCACACATACTTTCTATGGTACTACGGAAACCCAGAACACGTGAATCCTAGTTTGAATTTTTAGAAGAGGATTGAAAACGTTACACTTCCTTACCAGAAAAGGGTGGTTGGGTGGGTAAGAAGAAAAGTGGAAGCAGTCCTACTCTCACGTTTTGTTTTTCCCTAGTATACATAGCTACCAAAATATTTGCTAGACTGACAACGACCATTTGGCTGAGACCACGAAGGCGGGATGGCTCGATACCAATTGTAACTACCTCGGTGAATTCGCTCTTAGTTACATGCCCGGATGAGCGAAAGTGGTTAAAATAAGTGCGATTGGGGCAGGGGCCACTCACGGAGTGAACCTTTCGGCCGTCCTAACCACTTCCAAAACATCAGGACAAGAACGAGCGGCGTAATCGGCAGGCGAAGGGATCAACTACATACACAAGTGAGTATGTATGCAAGCCACCATACAACTGTTCACAGAGCCATTCCATCTAAAAGAAATAGAAATATTGTAACGCCATACGGCAAGATCCAAATATCCTAGATAGAGATAATATTTTAGGATAGCTCCTCATACATCAAACATCAGAGTATCAGGCGGAAGCAGAAAACAAGATCTGAGTACGGATAAGAAGCGAATCGACATAAGATGCCACATAAATAAACACATCCCGCCCACAGATCTCACGGATCCCCGTTCCTGGAATCTCTACACCGAGTGATCGTTTCCAACATCATCCGTCTCCTCCACCCAGTATCCATCTTGCGAATACACCTGTTCATCTGAATCAAACAATTTATCGTGTGAGACCCTAGGGTAATTTTCGGCAAGTCTTTATGCCTCTAAAGGGGACATAAACCTGGGGTGACGCAATTGTAGCAAAAGATAATAACTAACAAGTCTATAGATACTCGCTAACCATCCGCCTAACCAATGATAGACGGATGTCCGTTAATTAGTGACAACAGTTATAACAGTATAATTAACAGATCCATCATCCTTCTCGCTTACCAACGAGAAAGCGGACGAACAACCCATCTGTTGGCAGTTTTATTAACCATTCCATGAGTATTGCACTATTTACTAGTCAAGTACTTAGTAAAATTAAAAGCGGTACATTAGTTATACTTGTCTATGATCGAGAAACTGTGCTCCAAGTCGTCCATAACCGCGGACATGGCTTTCAGAAAGATTTACCCTGTAGGGGTGCACAAATAGCAACACACACTCGATCAACCTCGGAAAAACCAACTCAAAACCCAACGAGGCATTCACGACAAAGCGATCATAGGATTCAGAAATATTTCAGGGGGCCACCCCATTAAGCTACCCATAGCGAAGTTGGCGGCTCGAGACGAACCCAAGGTTTGCGTCAATGGTACATAACGATTTGGGAACCCGAAAGTGTGACTAGGCTTGTCGATACCGCGAAAACACTCCGCATCCAAAACAGTAGAGGTGCTCCTCGCACAATCTTAAAGAAAGCAGTAAAGCATGGCATAAGTACAGGATAGTAATAAAGCCCCAAACTACTTTGTGGCCCCAAGAAATAAGAATGAATCAAGCTCTGGCTCAGGAGGGTCCATAAGGCCTCCCGGATGTGGATAGTGCGAATAGTCAAGGAACAGGAATCAAGTACTCGGGGTCCTACGGGACACAAGTGAGAATGAAAAGCCAAATAGCAGATATTGCCCACCGGTGCCTCTTTCATTAGTTATCTCATTACTACTCAGGTTAAGTTGTTTAGGTACCTCGTTATCCATCAGACACTCACATACCATACACATGCAGTTCTACGACTCGCATGGCTCAAACAACTCCTATAGTAATGGCTCATGGGATGGAGGAACAAGCTTCGGTGGGTTTAAAAGTAAAGGCTATGCAGTACTTGGGATTCAATTTAATGCAATCGCGACTCAATGATGCAAGAATAAGATAGAGGCAATAGGTGCTATATGTATGCAAGCATGTGGTAGTGCTTGTCTGGCAGCTCAGTTGAAGCGAGAGTCGGATCAGGTAGTGCTCACAGGATTCCTGATATATCCCCTGCTCGGCGTCTATTCGAAGAAGAACCAAACAAACAAGGGCCAACATAAATAAAGTGCACAAGCATATGGATTAAAATGCGACAAGCAAACAAGCATGCCATGATGAATAATGCACAATTTACATGGCAATTAAAGTAGCATGGCATGGGTGAGGTGTGGGGTACAAGAATAAAGCATTTTATTGAGTTTTAGCCATGTTTTGATCCCATATAAGTTGCTGTATACTTTATATTTATATGATGCATGCTGCAATTCAGAACATGGAATGCATAGATAGAACGGGCTCGTTGCGTTGATCGATTTAGACATATTATTTGTCAAATTTGGAGTTGTAGAATTAAAGTTATTAATTATTTAAGAAAAGGCGTTTTTATTGCATTTAAACAATTTCGAAAATTTAATTTGCCCAAAAGATATTTTGAATGGCATATTTGAATTCTTCACATTTTTCTGATTCCAAAACATATATCATTTGTATTATTTGGGTTTATAATTTAAAAGTTATTAAAAACAGATTTAATTTCTTATTAAAACATTTTCTGAAATTGTTTTTATAAAACCAAAAAACGGGAAAACCTTTTATACCCAGCCACTTCTAGCCTTAGCCACAGACAGGTGAGGCCGATGCTGACTGGGCATAACGGCGCGCAAAAACTTTTCTCACCGCAAGCTTACCTAGCCCACGAGACAGACAGGTGGGGCCTGTGGTCAAATGGCCCAGCGCCCGATGGTGAGCGACTTGAGTGCCACTTTGCAGACAGGGAGGGACGGGTTGAGGCCCAGACTTTGTGGTGCCTTTTTGTAAAACGACCACGGTGCTGACAGGTTGGGTCGGAGGGGAGCGCGGGTTGAGCAGAAAAAAGGTTGGGGGGTTTGTTTAAAGCACGCAGCTGCTACTGTTGTTCTTCTTCTACGTATTCTTGTGGATCAGATCTGTCGGGCCTTGCCTTGGCCGATTTGAACCAGCGATGCCTTCGCTTCATGTGGCAGAACCAGTGCGGTGGCTAAGGGGATGATGCTGGGTTGTCGCTGCGCGGCTTCGTAAAATACGATCACGGGCGGGACATGCTGGCTTCGCGCTCGCCCGGCGCCTGACACAACGTTCGGCGAGGCTAGGCAGCGACGGCGAGAGAGAGGATGTCAGAGAGGGAGGGTGGCTCACCGCGAGGTGGTCGGCAGTGGTGGATCGGGCCGGGGAGCGACGGTGCGCCGGGGATGCAGACGCCGGCCTGAGCTAGGGTTTCTCACGGGCGCGTCGACGATCAGCAGGTACAGGGGCGTCTCCTCCTTCCTGCAGGGCACAGGGGCGATCCAGGGGCTCGCCTAGGTCTTCCTCGACACCCAACGCCACGCCCGCCGCCGTGTAACATCGAGCGGAGGTGGATGCCGACGGTGGCCGCCAGGGTGGATGTGGGGGAGAAGGGGAGGGAGAGGAGGAAGGGCACGACCCTGGTTAGATCTGGGTGATGCCAGGACAGAGAGGGAGTAGATAAAGAGAGGGAGAGGGGAGAGGTGCTGTGGGGGGTCGGGGTAGAGAAAAAGGTGGCTTCGGCCACCTTTTCCTTCCTCTCCCTCACGTGCTCGGCGTGGGAAGACCAGGGCAGGGGCCTGGTGTGGCTGCAGGTGGGCCAGAGAGAGGAGAGGGCTCGGGTGTGGGGGCCCTTTGGTAGGGAGAGAGAGAGAGGAACCGAGAGAAGAGAGGGTCGGGTAGTTAGGGTAGAGGGCTCGGGTTAGGGTTAGAGATAGAGGGGTAGATGGCAAGGGGTGGGTCCCTGTTGGCAGAGAGAGAGCAGCTAGGAGTGCTCGGCATGGGGTGGTTGAGCATGGGAGGCTCGGGTAGGGTTTATATTAGAGGGGGTGGTTCGGCTAGCTAGAGAGAAGGGGGATGGTTAGGGTGGTGGTTATTAGGTTTAGCTTAGGGTTTTGCATACCCACATGGTCAAGCAACGAAGGGTGGAGTGATGAATAAGGAGGGAAGGGGTGAGGGGTGCACTTGGTTGAAACATGATGATGGTGAATAGCAACACAAGAGAGAGAGAGAGAGATGTGTAGGGTTTTAGGTGCACAGGGCAAGGAGAATAAAGACCAAGATGGTGAGGGTTTAGGGTAAAAGAAAAAGAAAAGAGCCACAAGAAATGAATCCCAAAGGACCATGATCCACTCAATAATCAAAGTAAAAACCAAAATAATGGGATGGTGAGGCTTGTTGCATGGCCCATGCAAAAGCATTAAATGCCATGTTAGTTTTTGTGAAAACAAAATAATAGTCATGGCATTTATACACATGCATTCCCGAAATATGGAGTAAGGCCAAGCTAAAAGAATTAGAAAGGAGGTTCCATGTGGAGTAGATGGAGGTGATCATATTTGAATATACTTGGGACTTGCTAGTGTGTATATTCCACTAGATGTTTAATAGTCTCAAAAATATTCCAACATGAGCAATTATCCCAATCCAATCCATATGGAAGCTAGGAAAAGGGGTACCACTCACAAGGCATGCAAAGGTGGCTCCACATATCAATAATGTGGAAACAACATGATGCTAGAGTGAGGGCATGTGGAAAGTAGAAGTGGATCCATCCCAACCCACATGAGCTAGATTTAAATGCCAAAGGAAAAGTAAAACTCATGGATAATTAGGATGATGGAATTATAAGGTGGTGACAAAGAAAGGTGATGGAGTTGAATAAAAGAGATGCCCCCAACTCAACTTGGGCATCAAACATTATCAAGAACCAAATACAATATATCAAGAGCCAAATACAATTAATAATGCATATGAGATAAGAACCAAATGAAAAAGGGTTTTATATGATGCTCAAATGCAATGTGGCATGATGACATGAGCATGATATAATTATGATGCAACAATTACATGTAGGAAGTAGCATATATATAGACTAGGCTAGTAGCATTGCAATTGTTAGACAATTGGGATGCTCCAATGAAGGAAGCTAAGAAATGTCTTAAGGAGAAGGGAATTAAAGCTGCAGATGTCAAGAATTTACCTCCTATAGAAGAATTATGTAAGCCTATTCCCTACTTACCCACACACTCTCTCCAACACTTTGATGAAGGTGATATCCCTTACTCCAAACCTCCTGATTAATGCTTAGAAGAATTTGATATCTTTATTATTAAGCAAGATAATTTTAATAAAAGGGTGCAAAATCATCTAATGGAAAACACTAGAGCTATTGTTGAGTTGAAGGATATTGTGGAAAGAACCTCTAATGATGTTAAAATGATTTTTAAACACTTTCAAATGGTTCAAACTCAAATAGATCAACTCGTTAAAGTGCAGAAAGACTTGCTAGTTAATGCTGCTAAAGAAAAACATGGTTATGAAATTAGAACTAAAAGTGGTGCTGCTACCCAGGATCCTCTTTATCCTGAGGGGCATCCCAAAAGAATTGAGCAGGAATCTCAACAAGCTGAAAATAGTGGCTCTACTCGTAAGAAAAGGAAAAAGAAACATAAAACTATTGTAGAACCCTCTGAACCTGCTATAGATCCTAATAGTATATCTATTTCTGATGCAGAAACTGAAAGTGGTAATGAAGAAAATGAAGTTCCTAATAAAGAAAAAGTTGAAGAAGAACCTGAAAACCACACTAAGAATACTAAATACACCAATGAAGATTTTATTGCTAAGAAACATGGTAGTGAAAGAGAGCCTTGGGTCCAAAAACCTATGCCTTTCCCTGATAAGAAACACAAGTCAAAGGAAGATGAACACTATAATAAGTTTTGTGAGTGGATGAAAGCTTTATTCTTGCAAATTCCTTTGACTGATTCTATTAAATTGCCTCCTTACTCAAAGTATATGAAGGATATTGTCTTGAATAAAAGGAAGATCCCTAATGAAGAAATTTCTACTTTGCTTGCTAATTATTCCTTCAATGGTAAGGTTCCTAAGAAACTTGGAGACCCAGGGATTCCAACTATCCCTTGCTCTATTAAGAATAGTTATGTTAGAACTGCTTTGTGTGATTTGGGAGCTGGAGTTAGTGTTATGCCTTTCTCTCTATATAAGAGGCTTCAACTAGAAAAACTGATACCACCTGATATATCTTTGCAAATGGCTGATAAATCTACCACTATTCCTGTTGATATATGTGAGGATGTACCTATTCAAGTGGCTCATAATTGCTTGATATTAACTGATTTTGTTGTGCTTGAAATGCCTGAAGATGATAATATGTCTATTATTCTTGGGAGACCTTTTCTTAATACTGCAGGAGCTGTTATTAATTGTAATCAAGGAAAGGTGAATTTCAATGTTAATGACAAGGAACATACTGTCTATTTCCCCAGGAAGATTGAAAGGACTTATGGTTTGAATTCAATTGAACATGTTGAGGGCATTCAAGTTGGAGAAATATATTGTCCCATACCAAGAGAAAATTTTGAAACTATTATGATTGGGACCATTGCTATCAAGGTTGAGGTAACATAATCATTAGTGGAATACAAAGTATTGTCTCATATGAAATTGTTTTTGTAACAAGACCTGATCAACCTTGTTAACAAAAGGATTTCATTGAACAAAACAATGTTTTCACCATGATTATCTCCGCTTACTTCTATTCTATCCATTTTAGTTTTTGCTTATGCCTAACTTAAAGGCGTTAAAGAAAAGTACTTATTGGGAGATAATCCAAAATTTTAGATGAGTCTTGGAAGTTATTACTTCAGTAATAACTGCTCCTTATTCTTTTTATTTGCTTTTTGTGCCAAGAGTAACCTCTAATGAGAGAGAAGTAATGATTGGGAAAGTTGTTGTCCCGAAACAGATTTCCGTGCTTCACCGTAAAAAATCGTGTAAAATCTCTAAACGTCTTTTTGAGGCGTGAATTTTTGTGCTTCTGATCCAGGTTGTTATCTAACTTTTGTTAGTTCAACACTTTTTATTTGAGCAACAGAAGGTCTTCGAACAAATTCGTCTTTACCTGCTGGTCTGTTTTGACAGATTTCTGCCATTTTCTGCATTTGCTTCTTGTTGGTTCCTTTTTGAGTTCTTTTGGGGATTTGAGCTTTTTGAGGGAAGTGCTACAGTAGATAGTGTTTTAATGGAAGTTTATTTGGTGTTAGAACTGAAACTTAAGACTTATTTATCTTGAGTGCACTAATGTTGCTAATAAAGATTGTGTGAAGTTTTGTATGAAGGAAAAATTTCAGGTGTATGGAAGGAATGAGTAATGAGATGAAGGATGGACTAAAGCTCAAGCTTGGGGATGCCACGCGTGTCACCCCAAGAAATATCCAAGAATTACAAGCGTCAAAGCTTGGGGATGCCCAAGGCATCCCCCTCTTCATCAATAAAAATCCAAGGTTTCTTCCAAACACTTCATTTTTATTGTTTCATGCATAGTTGTGTTGTTCTTGGAGCATCTTCTTTTTCGTTTTTGTTTTGTTTTTTTTGTTTGCTGAATAAATTGGTTGGACCCCCTCTTTCATATATTGGTGTTCAAATAGTTTGGTTTGGTTTGGAAAAGAGTAGGAAAGCTCATGCTTAAGTGGTAAAAAGAGTTTGTTTTTGACTATGGCCTATGCTTTGTCATGCCATGCTTGATATTGTTTTGGCTTTATGCTTAGTATTCTTTGCGGTAGCATGACTTGTTATAAAAAATTGAGATTGCTTAATGTGCCTTGGATGAATCATGTGTTGTTTTAGCATATTAAAGCATAGTATTGTGGTATTCTCATTTGATGCTTTATTTGGGTTGACTTGGCACATGCTCACACCATGTTATGACTATCCCAAGTCACCATAAGCCTTTATGATCCTTTAGTTTTCAACTTGTAGTACCACTTTATGCTTTGATCAATGATGTTTTGTCACTCTGCATGATTATGGCCATTATTGCTCTCTCGTTTGTCGCTCCCTTACTATTGCTAGCCTTCACTTTCACTGAGTATGTTTTACTCATGTTTCCAACTCCCTAAAACCAAATATTGCCAAAGTGTCCACCATACCTACCTATTAGCATCATTTGCTACTTCTGTGCATATTCAATATGCCTTGTTTTCTTCTGAATAAAATGTTTGCTTGTTATGAGAAAGTTAGTCAGTAAAGCTCTCACGAACTTGATGGAACACTTTATTTTCTTGCATTTAATAAACCTGAACCATTGCGTCCTTCTTTGTTGCGTATATGCTTGCGCTTTATAAGTTGAAGTTAGCAGAACCATGTATCATGGGGAACGCTTTCAGCATTGCATTGGTACTTATACCTCATTGATATCATGTTCTTTTGCTTATGGATCCCGGCGGTGTGAAATAAAAGTGGAACTTGTAAGATCATGGAGTTTGTATGTATGTTAGAAAGCACGGGCCGCTAGCCTAAGCCATGCCTAATCATGGTAGAAACTTGCAGCATAACCATAATGAGCATTCTATGAAGCATCCTCAATAAAAATCTATGCACATAGTAAATAAAAAGATTGCTGAGATGCTCATTGTCTGCTTGCCTTGTCATTTTGATTATGGGATAGCTCCTGTATCATGTGCAAGGGGTACACCATTGGCGGTTCTCTATGATACGTATATACTTACAATGACAAGAGCTTACTCGTGACTGAAGTTGAGTAGCATGAGGATCGGTCTTCGTAAGTAAGGGGCATGAGACTTCGATTTATAACTTGTCAAGCATATCCTCTTAGTTGTGTCACTTTAAACTTAACCATTTAAAGATGCTTATGATAGGGGCAATGAGAGCTCAAAGCTAATGAGTACCATACTTTCAGCATTTGGAAGCCTTTCAAACTTTTCAAAACTTGTTCATTTCCTTGTTGAGTCTCCACACATTCTATGAGCACTTTCTTGAGAGCATAGTGGCCATTCTTAGTTCTATGTGCATTGTCCCAAGACTTGTTGATTGATGCATACCTTGATATTGCTTGTTTTAAACTATTTGTATCTAGTCACTCTTATGAACTTTGGAGGTATCCTATGAATTTATATTTGCTACTCTATGAGGGACAAGCTGAATACTACTATGCTACGTTTTCTTTATGTGAAACAAACAAACGTCTTGCAAAGCATTGTTATTCATGAATCTTTTGTTTGTGCCTTTTCATGTTGCATCATAGTTTCTTTGTCTTATTGCTAGAACTTTGTCTTTCATGTTATGATTGAAGTACTATGATCCCAGGTTTGAATGTTTTACAAATACTTTGATCAAGTTCATGATGGTGCATGTCACCTCAAAAATTATTCATTATTTTTATCACTTACCTACTCGAGGACGAGCAGGAGTTAAGCTTGGGGATGTTGATACATTGCAAATGTATCTATAATTTTTGATGTTCCATGCTTGGTTTTATCTACTTTCTTGTGTTTTGTCCACACCTTGGAGTACTTTTCATATGATTTCTTGGACTAACCTATTAACAAGATCCACGGTGCTAGTTGCCTGTTTTCTGCTGTTTTTGGTTCCAAGAAAGTCAGAAAATGAATATTCTCGGAATTGGACGGGACAAAAGCCAAAAATCCTATTTCACCAGAAGACTCCCAGAGCCAGAATATGAGACGGAGTGGGGCTGGGGCCCAGCCACACCACCTGGCCGTGCGGGCTGGGCCTGGCCGCCCCAGACGCCCCCTCAGTCTCCCTCTTTGCCTATAAGTTGCCTTCTGACCTAAAAACTCAGGGGGGGTCGACGTTTTTCCAGAAGGAGTTCCGCTCCGCCGCCACCACCAGATTCCACGAACACACGAAACTCCTTCGCGCACACACCCGAGAGGGGGAGGAATTGGAGGAGATCATCGCCATCATCATCATCATCATCGCTTCTCCATCGACCATCCATGTTTCCCCCATCTATGAGTGAGTAATCCCTCGCTGTAGGCTATGGGGATGGTAGGGATTGGATGAGATCGTTCATGTAATGGCATCAGCTTGTTAGGGCATGGTGCCTAGTATCTTTTATTAGTTCTTTATGACTTCGTTGTGACTTGTTGTGCTTAATGCTTGTCACTAGGGCCCGAGTGCCATGATTTTAGATCTGAACATGTTATTGATTCATTATGATAGTATTGTTTATGGTCTTACCTGCAAGTTGTATACACACGTTGTTGTCCGGAACCAATGGCCCAGTGGCGAAATCGGGATAACCGGAGGAATGGCTTTGATGTGAGGATCACATGTGTTCACAGTGTTAATGCTTTGCTCGGTGCTCTATTAAAAGGATCACCTTAATTGCCGATAGTTCCTTGAGGCCCCGCAAGCGATTTTGGCAGGACAAAAGATGTTGTGCAAATTCTCACTGCGAGCACGTATGACTATATATGGAACATGCCTAGGATTATCGAGTACTTGGATGCTTTATCTTATTTATCTGCAATTGCCCTATGTTCTGATTGCTATGTGAATTGTCTTGTCCATGCAACTCCCGTCCATCCATCCCTATGCCTACCGCACTTTTCGAATCCCTCATTTCTTGCTATTATTGTTAACTTTAACTTTACTTTTACTACTTTGTTACTTTACTATTCCTACTACAAAATTGTTGCTCTTGATAAACCTTGTGAGCAAGATTGTTTCCAGGTGCAGCTGAATTGACAACTCAGTTGTTAAGGCTTATAAATATTCTTTGGCTCCCCTTGTGTCAAATCAATAAATTGGGTTTCACTTCCCTCGAAAATACTGCGATACACCCCCTATACTTCTGGGTCATCAGTCATTCACCCCTTTTCCACTATGGCTTTGCAGTCATTTGGGAAAAATTCAAGTAACCCCTTTTACTTGTGAGATTCAGCAACGAATTGCTTTCTAATCTCAAGTGAATTTTGCTTCTAGGATTTCTCATAATTCTAGTTTACCATTATTTCCTTAGTAGTTCGCAGGTATGTCATATTTAGGTAATCATGAAAAATGATTGACAAATGTCTCCATACAAGATATGGGTTACATTTTGAATCCTATTTCATGTAGTGAAAACACCAGTAGGGAAAACACAATGATCATTATCATTGATTCTTTCCTTCGTGAAGAGAATCATTCAGGAACATTGTTCGTTGCACTTCTCAACACTCTGAGGCAGGGTTTTGAAGCCTCATCGTGTTTTTCACTATCTTCCATTTGCTCCATAATCGATAAATATCACTAAATGCGAACTTTCTCGAAAATGTACCAAAATCCAAGCAATACTAGTTTTGCTTCTCTTTTGGTTTTAGCTATGGATTTCGTATTCAAAGTTTCCAATGAATACTCTACAAAGACTTATTCGCTATTGTTTTGGTTATATCGAATAACCCCAAAACTTCCATGACTATCCATACCAGATATGGAGCCGCTTTCACGAATTCAAATGGTTCACTATATATTCTAATTGAGTGCAAACTATTTCTAACTAATGGTCTCTACATCTGCACTACAATGATTTATTTGGCACCATCTATTCACCCATTTTGATATAAAATATCATATTGTGATGCTTTGCATTTTGATGTTTCAAAACGCTTTACATTCCACAATTTTCTTTTATGCCAATCTTATAAAGTTGAATTTCATTACTATTGATCAAATCGTAGTAATTAGATTCTATTTCTATATTTGTACCCTTTGTTGATGAAACACTTTGATCATATCAAATAGTTTCATACTCATGTTTTCTTTGGTAAACTTCTTTACACATTTAAACAATCATATAATGATAATTACCATTCTGTCAAAACACAATACATCGAATATGTATTTACTTTTAACAATTCATTAAACACTTTGTATTCAAGTAATACACGGTGTTCAAGTTATTTTGCCAAACTGAGGCATGATTTATATGTGACAAGAAATCGAATGTCTTTCACATATTATCACATAACTTTTGAATTTAAACAAGGGTTTCATTCATTAATGAACATATCATAAGTTGGGTATTTTAAGGCATTTATATATTTTACAAATGTTCATGCATTATCAATTAGTTTCAAACAACCAGGATAATTCACATATAATCAAACAAGATATGAATGCAAATAGAGATCATTCATAAAAGTGGAACAACTGTTTGTTACAAGCTCATATGAATAACCGTCTCACAAAGTGTGAGACACACTAAATAAGTTCACGATCTATTGATTACAATAATCATCCTAAACACAAACTAAGTGATAAACATCGAGGGAGAGTGTCGTTGGCCATCATCATCATGCTAGCCATCAACACGCAACGTCGCCTCCTCTCCAACAAGCACCTCTCATGCAGAAGGACCTGTTTTCAGTAAAACAGAACAAGTATCAAATATACTTAACACTGCAAATGTGTTTGCAAGATTATAACATTTATAAAATTGTATATCAATTATATACCTTTGTCATTGATGACCTCAGAGACAATGGGTTCAACCATCACATTCCTAAGATGTGATATGAACCTGTGGAATTCCAGTGATTCCGCGTTGCCTCTCATAATGCAAGTCCTGACTTGTGCTTGGTAGCTTGGTGGCAGCGACCGCAACACAACGCTGTTTGCAAAAGATCCCGTCATCCGGCTATCCATGAAGTATGCAGGCCTCATGTACGCATCATGCATGCGCTCCAAGTGGTCGTCAAGCGATGAGTTCTCCTCCATCTTAATGGAGAGGAAGTCTCCAATCAGCTCATGCTCCGATATGCGTGCTTGTTCCACGAAATGTGTCCTAAGATGTACCACAGTCACATGAGGGTCAAGATTGCCCACGACTGGCCACAGCTCATCCACAATCCTGTAGCACATTGTAGATGATATGAAGGTGGACATCTCACGACTATAATAGCGGTCCTCCCGCTGTTCTGGGGTCTCATAGAAATAGGGCTGCTCCAAATCCATCTCGTCGAGTACATAGTCGACCACGTTATTCTCGCTAAGGAGAACATGGAGATGCGTAACCCATATAGAGAAGTTTGATCCGTCTAGCCTAAGCTTCTCTCCTTCTAACCAATCGTCAATAGGAAAGGTAGCATCAGGGAGAACCATTTTCTACATTTATAATTGCAAAAGAAATTTAGACTAAGTTTATAATTAAATGAGTTAATAATAACTCCACTCAGAAACACCTATCCCATGAAGGGTTCCTAGTGATAACACGACCCCTTTTCCCCACATCTCCCCCGATCATCACGGCCATAAATGTGGGTTCAAGGGTGGACGCTAAATGTCGGTCACATCATTGATGCGACTCGTGCTTGATCTTTCGACCATCCACGTTCTGAGGCCACGTCTCTGTAACATGCTAGGCTCACCAACTCAACCTTAGTGTATTCACTATGAAACATGGCTTACACCCACTGTATGTGAACGTAGATATGTCTGACACCCGCTCACCGCGGTTGCGCCTCATACCGAAGAACTTTCTTGATGGTGCACACTAAGGGGGAACACAATCATTGGTAATTTTAACAGGGATCATCTTATTAGGCTACCGTCGAGTATCTAATACTACCACACAATAAGATATACAAACAATAACATTGAATGTAAATGCGATGTGATATGGTCCTTCACGTCGTGATCTCCATCCATCATCACTGGATTCCGGCGCCAGGGTTCTGGCGCCGTAGACACCAGGGTACCAGTGTCTTTCCGGCGTGGTAGTCCAGCATCTCTGTGACTATCTACTACTATGTAACATAAGGTAATCACTTTACCTTTGCCACAACCATAACACAAAGCAACGCCCCCTGCAAAACAAAGTTAGATGCCTCTACTTTATCTTTGCATGTTTTACGTGGCTGAATGGGCTTTCGCACAAGAACCGTTCTTACCTACGAACTTTCAGCACAACGTTAATCAAGTAGTTGTCTCTACTACACCCCTTTCAGGGCCCTCCATTGCAAATGGCATACCAACTAATGCGAGAGAGACAGACACACTCTAAGCCACTTTATACGGTACAAGTCGTATGTCAAGCATGGACCAGTCTCGTGAATGAACGCATAAAGTCGGTTGGGGGCCTCTTCACCAAGCATTACTGCGGTATACACAAGTACACATGGGAGGGTAACAACTAAAAGATCAACGCCCACACGCTACATCTTGTGTGTTCTACCCGTACTAGCATTACTACGCATAAACCAGGCTCTGATACCACTGTAGGGGTTCCGTGTATGAAAACAATAATTTTTACCCTATGCCCCTGAACCCCTGATGTTGCCAGGACCTATCTATTAGTAATGCAGTAATGGGAGGGGCTTTTCACGAACTTACCCTTGAGGACCGAAAAGCGTTGTCAACGCTTAGGAGAGTGTGGTTGATGTAGACGAACCGAAGCCGACCTCAAGGTCGTGATGAAGTCCTTGCGCTCCTGTGGCTCCAACAACTTGAGTGCCTCAAGTGTGACACCTCGCGGGGAGTTACACATGTCCGGTGCCTGATGATGACTCCCGCTTCCCCGATCTAGCAGCAGTTGTGGAAGTAGAGCTCCTGGATCCGAATCTTGCAGCGTGACGGCGCTCCACGGTGAAGATGTCTCTCGTTCGTGCAGTCCAAACTTGGGACCACGGTCACGAGAGAGAGAGAGAGAGAGAGAGAGAGAGAGAGAGAGAGAGAGAGAGAGAGAGAGAGATAGAATATCAATTGGAGGTCTTCCCAAAGGTGAGAAAACCTTTATTGAATATTGTGTGTATTTATCTGGCCAAATACCCCACTTTATATAGGGGAAGGGGAGGTACTATCTCCCTCAAAGTCCCGGGGTGGGACTAAAGAAGAGGAGAGGGGGAGGGGTGGCTCCTGCGGCCACCCCCATGGGCCCCGCGGGGGGGGGGGGGCTAGCCCACTAGGGTGTCGGCCACCCCCTCTGGCCCTTCTCCCTCTTGCCTTTCCCTAATGGGCCCTCTAGAATTGGCCTATTAAGCCTTTTGACCTTTAAATTGATTTTCTCTTATATTAAATAAATATGAATAAATGATTAAATCAATATTTAACATTCATTCATATATTATTCAATTTCCGTGGCTATGGAACACCTTCCACCTCCACTCCGGACATCCTCCGGACTTCCCAAAACCCTTCCGGTTTTCTCTCTACTATTCTTCGGCGATTCTTCCGATCCTATAAACACTCTCTAAGCATCATCAAACCCTTAAGCGTGATACCCTATGGTTCGAAACACTCCAGACATGGTTGGGACACTCCCGGACCAATGATCAACAGAGGGACCTGGATGGCCATGTGACCCCTGTGCGTTCCACAAAGATCTTTCGTTGTTTGAACCAGGACGGTCATGTCTTATTCCCTTTGTCTCTTGATACTTGCATTGCCCGAGATCTGATCAATGACATCACCATGTCGTGTTCAATCTTGTTACCGAATAATGCTACTTGACTAGTTCCGACAAGTGATATCCATGTGATCAAAGCACACGTTGCGCAGCTATTGGATATAACTTCTCTCGAGTGGGCCCTTGAGTATCTTTCCGTCACGTGGACGGACAAATCCCGCTCTTGACATATATTGCCTCTACGGTTTCCTCCGAGTACCTGAACACACCTTTATAACCACTATATTACCAAGTGGCGCTTGATGTTATCTAAGAACTCTCGGGAGACAGTGATTGATATAGCCTCACGGTCTAAGGAATAGTCTATGAGGATCCATTTCTAATCATCGTAACTTGAACTTCATGACATGATCGGGTCACTGTGTTTAGGTTGGGTATTGGTTCATCATCTCATTCTCAGAATGAGTTGACTCCATTTCCAACTAGCATAAATGCCACATGATCAGGAAACTTGATCATGTGTTGACCAATGAACTAGTGACTAGAGTTTCACTAGGAACCCCTGGTTGTTTATATATCACATGTGTATTGATGTTTCCACTCAATACAGTTATAGCATGATATAAAACTTAATCATAAACTTTATGAAATATGATAATAGTCCTTATTACTATTTGTCTCTAGGGCATATTTCCAACATTTTGTTGCTAACATTTGTAACTCTCAATAGGAGCTACAGAGTAAGAGGTGCCTGAGGAAGGACAAGGTGATGATGCGCGTCGGCAATAGCTTGAAGGTTGACGTGGTGGCCGTCAACACTCTACCTCTGTGTCTGCCGTCAGGATTAATTTTAGTCTTGAATAAATACTACTATGTACCGACATTAAGTATGAATATTGTGAATGGATCTTGCTTGTTGCAAGATTGTTATTCATTTAAATCCGGAACAAGTGGTTGTTCTATTTCAATGAATGATGTTTTTTATGTTCATGCGCCCATGTGTAATGGTTTATTCTTACTGGATCTTGATAGCAATACTCACATCCATAATGTTGATGCTAAGCGTTGTAAACACAATGATGATAATATCATGTATCTGTGGCATTGCCGTCTTGGTCATATTGGTGTAAAGCACATGAAGAAGCTCCATTCTGATGGACTCCTAGAATCATTGGATTTTGAATCCATTGACACGTGTGAGCCTTTCCTCATGGGAAAGATGACTAGGACATCCTTCTTCGGCACGATGGAGCGGGCTGCAGACCTATTGGGAATCACACATACATATGTGTGTGGTCCAATGAACATCTCAACGCACAATGGTTATCGTTATTTTGTTACCTTTACTGACGATTTAAGTAGATATGGGTATATCTACTTGATGAAGAACAAATATGAGACCTTTGAAAAGTTCAAGGAATTTCAGAATGAAGTAGAGAATCAACTTAACAAGAAAATCAAGCATCTTCGATCCGATCAGGGAGGCGAATATTTGATTTATGAGTCTGGCATGCACTTGAGGGACTGTGGTATCATACCACAGCTTACGCCATCCGGAACACCTCAGCATAACAGTGTGTCAAAACGGCATAACAGTACTCTATTAGATAGTGTACGTTCCATGATGTCTTTGAATGATTTGTCTGTATTGTTTTGGGAATATGCGTTAGAAATCGCCGCTTTTATTTTAAACAGAGCACCATCCAAATCCGTGGAGATAACACCATATGAGATGTGGTATGGCAAGAAGCCAAAGTTGTCGTTCTAGAAAGTTTGGGGTTGTGAGGCTTATGTTAAGAAACTACAGCCTGACAAACTCGAACTCAAAGAGGAAAAGTGCATCTTTGTGGGATACCGAAAAGAGACTATTGGGTACACCTTTAATAACAAGGCTGAAGGCAAAGCGTTTGTCATGAAAAGCGACACCTTTCTTGAGAAATAGTTTCTTGCTAAAGCATTTAGTGGAAGAAAGATCGAGCTTGATGAGGTTGTTGATCCTTCTCTCCAAATACCGAGTAGCACAACGGAAGCTGTTCTGGAACCGCCCTCCACCATGGAGAAAGAATCAAATGATAATGAGCAAAGAAATCACATCGAAGCTCCTGTAGTTCTTAAGTCTACAAGAATATGTACCTCTCTTGATTGGTATAGTAGTCTTGTGATGACTGTCTTGTTAAATGAACAAGAGGAACATGCAAACTATAAAGAAACTATGGAAAGTGCTGACTCTGAGAAATGGCTAGAAGCCATGAAGTCCGAAATAGGATCCATGTATAAAAACCAAGTTTGGACATTGGTGGATCTTCTAGAAGGCCGCAAGGCCGTGGAAAATAAATGGATCTTTAAGAAAAATATAGATGCAGATGGTAATGTGACCATCCACAAGGCTCGACTTGTCTCAAAGGGTTTTTAACAAATTCAATGAGTTGACTACGATGAGACCTTCTCTCCCGTAGCGATGCTGAAATCTATCCTGATTCTACTAGCAATTGCTGCGCATTTTGATTATGAAATATGGTAGATGGATGTCAAGACCGCATTCCTCAATGGACACATTGATGAAGAGTTATATATGATGTAGGTTTTGTTGATCCAAAGGATGCTGGGAAAGTATGCAAACTTCAGCAGTCCATTTATGGATTGAAGAAAGCATCTCAGAGCTAAAACCGTCGTTTTGATCAAGTTATCAAAAGTTTTGGATTTTTCCAAAACCAACAAGAGTTCTGTGTTTACAAGAAAGTGAGTGGGAGCTCATGGCGTTCCTGGTAGTATATGTGGATGACATATTACTGATTGGGAATGATGTGGAACTTTTGGAGAGCATAAAAGAATATCTGAGTAGTTAGTTTTCCATGAAGGACCTAGGTGAAGCTGCATATATATTATGCATCAAGGTCTATAGAGATAGATCAATACGCCTAATTGCATTAAGTTAGAGTACTTACCTTGAGAAGATTTTGAAGAGATTCAAAATGGAAGAGGCCAAAAGAGGTTTTGTGCTTGTAATAAAAGGTAGAGCATTCAGTTTGACTCAATGTCCAGCAACTGATGATGAAAGAGAGAGGATGTCTAAAATCTCCTATGCCTCAGCCATAGGCTCCATCATGTATGCTATGATGAGTACTCGACCTGATGTGGCCTTGGCTCTTAATCTGATGAGCCAGTTCCAAAGTAATCTAGGAATGGATCATTGGACAGCTATGAAATGTATCCTAAAGTATCTCAAGAGAACTAAGGATATGTTTCTAGTCTATGGAGGTAGTGATGAAGCTCTAAGCATAACTGGTTACGTGGATGCGAGCTGGAACACAAATCCTGATGACTCAAAGTCTCAAACATGATATGTGTTTATGGTGAATGGTGGTGCGGTAAGCTGGAAGAGTAGGAAGCAATCAGTAGTGGCACAATCTACAGTGGAGTCAGAATATATCACAACTAGTGAAGCGGCGAATGAAGCTGTTTGGCTAAGGAATTTCATCATCGAATTGAGAGTTGTTCCAAGTGCGCAAGACCCCGTGACGATCTATTGTGACAACACAGGTGCCATTGCAAATGCAAAAGAACCAAGAACTCATTCCACGACCAAACATATCAATCTACGATTCCACGCCATTAGACAAAATGTTGAAGAAGGGTGAAATCAAGATTTACAAAGTACACACGATTCTGAATGTTGCAGATCCATTGAATAAAGGTCTTCTACAAGCCAAGCATGAACAACACTAGGATGCCATTGGTGTTAGACTTTTGCCTAATGTAAACTAGATTAATTTGTACTCTAGTGCAAGTGGGAGACTGAAGGAGATATGCCCTAGAGGCAAATAATAAAGTATTTTATTTGATATATCTCTTGTATGTTCATAATACATTTCATGCCATGCTATAATTGTGTTAATACGAAACGTTAATACACGTTTAGTATATAAACAAACCGTGTCTCTAGCTATCTCTAGCAAACTAGCTCATTGGTCAAGTGTATGATCTAGGGTTTCGAGATCATGGGCATTTGTGCCAATTGACAATGAGGTCATATCATTGGCTGAATGATGTGATAGACAAACACCCAGTAGTTATATCATAATGAGATCTAGTTACAAACTTTCATCATTAATGATAACAAAGGAAACCTCACAACCTGATCGCTATACTATGAGATAATACAAATCACCATTACTGGAGGGAGCTTTGATGGTATCAAGTATCAAGCCGTGAAAGGGTGATAAAAATGTGCCACTCAGGTTTTCCAAAGGAACATGTAGACGAGTACATATCAAGACCATGATTTGCCAATCCAAGTAACAGATAGATACACGTGGGCCATCTCGGTGACATCACATTAACGAAGCTTGCAAGCGTGTGACTAGGTCATGGAATGCAACGATATGGGAACGAGTTCATCACTAACGATATTGAACTAGGTGTGGAGATTGAACTAGGTATCAAGTGGAAAACATAATGAGGCGCGACGTTGAAGATTCAAGCGATGAGATTCGTGAAACACACGGGGGTCATTATGGGCATCTAGGTCCTGTTGATGATCATTGATATGAGAGAGGTCTCGGTCATGTTCGGAGTTTTTCCGAACCAAAGGGTGTCACGCTTAAGGGTGGGGACGCATAGGGATTGATACGGCACCATATGAGAAATGAGAGAGAGAAACCGTAAAAGTTCCGTGTAACACCCGATGTTGATCGGAGGGGTCCGAAAGGAGTTCCAGAGTGAAAGGTATAATAATATATGTGTTTTATGTTAATTAATTGAATTAATAGTAAAACATATATTTTTTATTTTATTTTTATAGACAACCCATTGCTAATGGGCCTCACGTGGAGGGGAGGCCCAAGAGGGCAAGGCGCCTAAGGGAGGAGGGCCAGCCGGCCTAGCCCTAGTGGGCTCCCTGCGTGGCACCCACCTAGGACCGGCGGCGCCCCCTTGGTGGCTAGCGAGTGTGGGCATTAGTCCCACACCGCTTGTCCCTTGGGTGTTGCCCCTCCCCTCCTACTATACATAGGGGTCACCCCTCCCCTTGGAATCATCTCATTCTCTCTTCTCTCTCATTTTTTTTGAGGTTTTCTCCGTAATATTGGAGAGTACATTGAGGGACTTGAGTTCTCCATCTTTGCACTACCATCGTGTGCTCTTCGGTCCACCAACTTTCTTCTTTCACTGCTCGGCTGGATCGGAGCCCTAGAGACATCACCTACACCGAATGTGTGTAGAACTTCAGAGCCGCAACACTTGGGGTGCTTGGAGCTGCTCGTCTTCATCAACATACGTCTACCTGCATAAGGCGTACCTCGATATTCAAGGGTATGGATACCGTCTCCTTCTCCATTAGTTATGTCTGCATAGAGTAGATCCTGGCTATAGTGTTCGCATAGTTAGGGCCCGTTTGGAACATAGGATAGAGAAAACATAGTAATGGGAAAATCACAGGAATTAAGATGACACACCCCAACAATCCTATGGGAATCTAAAGCACAAGAAAGGAAATTTTTGTCATTTGGCTTGCAGGATAGGAAACATATAGGTTTTTTTTAGTTTGAGCCATTTAGCTGTTGCTTTCGTATATTGGCACAAGATCAAATAAATCCTTATATGAATTTACCTTCGTATAATACAAATAAATCATCACAATATGGAAATGATTTATCTCTCCATCCGAGAACATCCTTATTAATACGCTCTCCAAATGACTCCCATAATGAACCTGCTAGCAGCCGGAGGGAGTAGCATGGCTATTCGTTAGCTGTTGCGGTGTACCTAGCTATCTATGAAGCCTTTTATTTCACGCGAAGGAAAGTTTTCAAGAGGTCAGACCAAATGTTTCTTTTCCTGTAAAAGGTGAAGCATAGGAATCCAATTCTGTAAAATTTCCTTTCCTATTCCTACAATCCAAAGGGTACAAAGAAAATATTTCCAGCGAAAATCCTATCCTCTGGTTTTCCTATGAGAATCCCGTGTTCCAAACGGGCCCTTAGAATTTTTTTTGTTTTCTGAGGTGGAACCCAACGGTAACCAAAAAAGTAACCCATGATTGCTACAGAAATTATCTAATTTGGTGTTGTCAAATTCACGACCGTTATCAAATTGGATGGATTTTATAGGGAGTTAAAATTGATTGGATGCATATGCGTGAAAGGTAACGAAGGTGGAGTAGACATCAGGCATTTTATGTAGAGGAAATCTCCAAAAGAAGTGTGTATAATAATTGATAATAACAAAATAATAATGATAGCCAGATGTGCTGGGTAAAGGAGATGTCCAAAGATCACAATGGATACGTTTAAATGGACAAAATGTTGTAGACTATGAAGGAAAAACGGTAATCTAACATGTTTTCCTAGTTGAAAAGCATGACATAAACTGGAGCCGACTTTATTGGTTGGTAGATGATGAAGTTTTTGTAGACGTAACATGGTCGGAGCGCCAGGATGATCGAGACGACGATGCCATAGACTTGTGTTTGAGGTGGCGACGTAGGCTTCAGTGGACACATGGACTGGATAGAGAGGGCCGAAACTATTACATCGAAGAACCACGGTCCCCGTGACAAGATCCTTCATAAAAAAGCCATATGGGTCAAATTCAATAGAACAAGAATTGTCGGTGGTAAATTATCAAATAGAAACAAGATTTTTATGATTTGAGGGACTATTGAGTGATGGATATGATTGCACCATTGCCAATAGTGACAGATTGAAAAGAATTAGAAGGGATTAGGGAATCAAATTTACCATGATCAGATGCCACTAGAGATGGCGCATCTTGAGCTTGCACTTTATTTTTTATGATGTATTGAATATAGCCATAAGGAACTCCATCTTCTTCTTCAAGACACTCCTGGTCTTCTTCTTCTTCTTCTTCTTCTTCTTCATCTTCTTCTACATGATTCCAAAAGGCACAAAGCCCTTGGACATTGCTTCTTCTTCATCTTTCAACCATGAAACTAACACATGGCCCAAGCGATGCCAATGAAAAAATCTTACAGGTGAAACTCAATTCAAATATTAGTCCATAGAGATTATCATTAATTAGTAAAACTACACATAGGGCACACATGCCCTTTCAACTGTCAAGTCGAGGACCTTCTCATCCTCAAAAAGATCTTTCATCTTCAAAACATTTCCCATGCTTGTAACAGCCTCCAATCTATCTAAACATGTTTCCTTCTCTCTGATGTAATACATGGTGTCTTTGTAACTATAACCACCAAATTTCTCAATAAGTGCCACCAAATTCATATAGGTTATGTCTGTACACAATGTTCTCTCTAGATTGTCCTCACCGGGGAAATTAAATCTAATTTCCTAGATGTCATCATCAAAACTGCAGTTAAACAAGTTATCCATGTCAGAGATCAGTGTTCACTTTCAGTTTATCTACATTCAGTGCATAGTTCATTCTAGACAATCAACATACAACTATCCTTGTCATTATACATTTCATTCAATATACGGTTATCCATGTCAGGATTAGTTCATTCCACTCCAATACTATATAGATCATTATAGTCAATATACGAAATAGTATTACTAGCCACTACTGCTCAGTTCATTCCACTACTACACGCTACACAGTTCATTGATGTAAGATATTATCATGGAAGCAAACACTACACTAATCCCTAATCAGTGGAAGCAAACACTACACTAGGCCTTATCAGATGACAAAGAAGGGGGAGTGGGAGCTTACTCGATGTCGCCGAAGGAGGACCCCCAACGGTGTTTCGTCTTCACTGGTGAATCAAGAACCGCCCTTGCCAAAGCGGCGACAGCTCCAGTGGTTAAAAACCGCCCTTGCCAAAGCGGCGACAGCTCCAGTGGTTCTCGCCAACGAGCCAACGCCATCTCGTGGCGACGATGGGGATAAGGTGGTGCGTACAGACGAATCTGTGCCTTCGCCGCCGCTAGAATCTGAATCACTACCGGTGTTTAAAGGGGCGCCGCCGTCCGGGTCGCCGCCATCGTCGACCAGCACGCGGGGGAGAGAGCAAGAGCGCGCTTGGAACTGGGGGGAATAGAAACCTAACTGTCTATCAGACAGGCCGTTAACTTCGTGTGACGGTCGTGGTCCCAAGGCGTCTCCCCTTTACCACGTCAGCCTTCTGGTGGGGCTCACATGCCGGAAACAGGTCAATTCGCTGAAAATCAGAGTATAGTGTGAATTCCAAAAAATCCGCAGCAAAGTGATCACGTTTTGTGAAATTTTCGAAGGCGATGATTTTTCGAACATTTTGCACAAAAATTAGTGGTTTAATCAAAATTGGTGGTTTTATGCTAAAAACTCGGATAAATGCAAGTGCTAGGTTGAACCCAATTGGTTCGACCCATACCGTGTGAAAGAAACCCTTCGTGTCAGCTTCTTCTTCCTCCCCTAGCACTAGCAGTCGGCATCGCTCGCCCCAGGCACGGTGCCAGCCACCTCCGCGGCTCCGCCTATGTCGTCTGCGCGTCTTGGGTTAGATCCTAATACGGTTGCCTGCTCCGTGGCCGACCCGAACGGTCCCGTGCTCGGCCGTCACCGGATGACTAGATGAAACATTGGAGAGTTGCTCGCGAGCCGGCTGGTGCGGATGGTATTCAAGACGCCGCTAGAGGAGTCCCAAATGATGAGCCTCGTCGTGGTTGCCGCTTTTGGTGCCCCAAAAATTCTTGGAGCGGTAGGGTCTTAGGCCAATACTGCGGCCACGGCCATCTCCGTCCTGCCGACGCCTAACGTGTTCTTGGGAAGAAGTGTCCCCATGCTGAAATGTGGCGGCGCCTGGGTGATGGATCTTCTCACTCGTACTCTGGTCAGCATGGGAGGGATGGAGCCCAACTCTGTGCTCTTTTTTGAGGTGAGGAGAACTCGATTCCTGGTACTTCAATGTTGTTGATTGTTTTCCATTCCTGTTGTTTACAGATATGCAATCAAACCGGTATTTTTATAGTTAACAATTGGTAACTAGACAGTTGTTTTGAATTGGGTATTCGTATTACAGATGGGCAAATAGTTGAATGTCTCACTTGAAGATGTTGCTGATGCAATTATGCATGCCATTGTTAGCACATCCGATTATCTCCAGCAGCAAGTCTGTTTTGGCAAACTAAATTAGTTTGCCAAAACATACTACATTATGGAACAGATGGACTAGCAATTTTTAGGAAGATTTCTTATCTAGTAACTTAAAATGACCAGCTTTGTAAAATACTACTGAATTCTACCTCTGTGACTAACTGTCGGATTGCGTCATTACCACTCTGCCAAGAACTATCAGGTTATCTTTAAATTTAACATTTATTTGAACTTCCAACTTCATCCTGGTTGTTCTTCACTATTGTGGTTCGATTTCATTATTTTCTATTGTTGCTCTTATAGCAGCAAGTTACGGCTCGGTGAGTTGTCTTACATACCTAAAAATTAGGTCTTGTTTAGTTCTCAGCCTATATGATAGGCCCATATCTTGTCTGTCTGGTCATACTAATAACAAAAACTCATCCGTGAGCGAATGTCAAATTAGTTTGCGTTTTGTTCCAGTAAGTGAAGTATTAAAATTTTGCTATCCTTCTTCAATCGTTATATTTTTCGATTGCTTATTCTCAATTTTACTGCTTTTGGCACATAAATCTATTTTCCCGACTTTGCTTTCAAGTGAGAAAGGATATATTTGTGCAAATCCCAAGGCTTGAGGCTGACTAGAAAAGCTATTGTTCATATTGATATACAGATTGAAAATTTTGAGACCGTAACTTTGCAATATCATAACAAAAAAGACACAGATTGTGCATCTCTGAGACTATTACTGAGAGTAATGGAGGATCTTACCTGTTGCCTGCCACTGTTGCTGCATTCTAGATTTCTGAAGTGCATAGGACTTACCAATTCAAGTTTGGGGAAATTCATTACAGACTTATATTGTTTGTTGTCCTTTGCTCTTCCCGCATATACCGATTTTTGCTAGTATGGTCATCTTTATACAACGGCAAGTGTTTTGACCATTTGAAATCTCGGAACATTGTGAGGCAGTATGTTCACCACAAGAGAACCATGATCCTGGAGTAACTTAATTGGCTCTTTTTTAAAGAAAAAGCAAAAAAACTTTCATCTCGATGCATTAATAGAAAAGAGAGTGATGGCTTTTGAGTAATGAACTAATGATTATTCTGTTTGCTTTCAAGATAGTATGACATGCCATACTAGCTCTTTACTGAAAGTTGTTCTTTTGCATTGCCATCACGAGCTTTTAGTTATGGCTCAACGCATGAAATAGTTTTTTCCGATGAGGAATGTTCCTAATGATATTTGGGGTACATATAATTCATGGGGATAAACAATATTGACATTATGATGGCTCAGTTTCCAGTCGTTGAACTGTGCTGTGCTGAAACTTGTTGTGTAAGTTCTGTGGAAAAGTAGTTGTGACAAGTTGACTGCTGTGCTGAAACTTGTTTTGTAAGCTCTGGAAAACTAGTTGTGACAAGTTGACGC
The DNA here is from genome assembly GCA_023614405.1 of Avena insularis. Lineage (NCBI taxonomy): Eukaryota > Viridiplantae > Streptophyta > Magnoliopsida > Poales > Poaceae > Avena > Avena insularis. Next base: position 393,743,782 of record CM042692.1, on the reverse strand, counting down.
TCTGTTTGGCAAACCGGATTATTATCTAACTAACGCCCAAATAACCAAACTAAAATAGTACACTTATCACATAGCTGAATTTATGTTTTCTATATTTCTCAGCTATCCAAAGAGAGGCATCTAATTCATTTCTCCGAAGTATTTCAAAAGCAGGTAGACAACTGGAAAATACAAAAAGTGGCACAGTCATTTGGGATTATAATAATCCACCACAATGCCAAACATGTCCACCTTCTTTCAGTCTATTTGTATTTTGTTCAGGTTGGGGCCTGAATCCTGATTTCACTGTCCAAATAAGGCTATGAGTGCTCGATGTTGTTTGTAGGCCAGTTGTATTATAAATTTATTATCCTTTTATACAAATTCATATGCCCCAATGAAATTAGTACCCATCCAATATAATCTAGATACATATATCTTTCATCTATATGCTTTTTTGTTAGTCAGAAGAATATATGCTGCTATTATCCCTAATTATAGAAGTACGTAAATAGTTTCGTAAGTATTTTCTGCTAATCACCGCTTGCTTGATTTGATAGTCAGCTTGTCACTTTCGTAGCATTTTCCTGTCTGACGTCCGTAGGCTGATAGTGATGGAATTAGGAACCATTCCACCCATCCAACCATACAGTATTGAAAAACTGTCCTCTGTTCACACTTCCCTATCTATCTTAACCATTGACAGGAACAAAATGGAATATCAATGCGTCTATTTAAGTTGTAAGGTTAGTTTTGTTCACTGTAAGGTTAGTGATGGAACTAGGAACCATTCCACCCATCCAACCACGCAGTATTGAAAAACTGTCCTCTGTTCACACTTCCCTATCTGTATTAACCATTGACAGGAATAAAATGGAACAGCAATGCGCCTATTTCAGTTGTAAGATTAGTTTTGTTCACTCTAAATTTCTTTCTGTCTTCTCCACCCAATCTTACCGTCTTTACTGTTACTGCTGTCAGCATGCATCTGTCTCCTCTCCACTGCATCATCATCTTGCTCCTGATTTCTTGGCCCTTCAGCTCTGTGCTTATCTGCACATCTGTCAGTGTGCTTGTCCCTGGCATGAGACTCACTCCTAGCAAAACTCTCACCTCCGACCAAGGTTCGTTCGCCTTAGGCTTCTTTTGCCCCTCAAATTCAACTCAAAATATGTATGTTGGCATATGGTTCGATGACATCCCGGTGCACACCGTTGTCTGGGTTGCCAACCACGATAATCCGATCACCGACGCTTCGTCTGCGATGCTTGGTATGGCCAACAACTCCAAACTTGTGTTGTCTGAAAGCAATGGCCACCACATACTTTGGATGGCAAACACGGTCACAGGCAGCAACTCCTCAGTCAAGCTTCTCAACAATGGTAACCTTGTTGTCCTATCGTCAGATGGTGCCACGTTATGGCAGAGCTTTGATAACCCAAGTGATACCGTCCTTGCTGGCATGCCTATGCGGACGACCCATGATACACACCCACCCTGGCGGATCGTCTCTTGGAAGGGACCTGAGGACCCATCAAAAGGCAGGTTCTCTGGTGGGAATGACCTTAACACTCCCCTACAGTTCTTCGTCTGGGATGGGTCAGTGCCATACTGGCGTGGCGCAGTATGGACCGGCTATATATCCTCCAACATGGGCCTCCAGACCGTTAGTTCGCTCATGTATTTGACGGTTTACAAGGGCACCGCCGGCGAGTCCTATGCAACATTTGGACTATCAGATGGCTCCTCCAGGATATTATACAAGATTGACTACTCCGGAAAGACGGTGCTATTGAGATGGAATACCAGCTTGACAGATTGGACACCCTTAACACCCTGGCCAGTTTACCCGGTGCAATTTCTATGGGTACTGCGGTCCATATGGCTACTGCGACAACACAGAGGCAATTCCTGCATGCAAGTGCCTTGATGGATTTGACCCTAGTAACAAAACATAGTGGGTTACAGGAATTTTTTCTCAAGGTTGCCGGTGGAAGGAAGCACTAGAATGTGGTGGGGGAGACGGTTTCTTGACCTTGCCGGCAATGAAGGTGCCAGACAAATTTCTACGCCTGTGGAACAAAAGCTTTGATGACTGCACAGTGGAGTGCAGCAGAAATTGCTCATGTCTAGCATATGCTTATGCTAATCTAAGCACTAATAACATTGATGGGGATACAACAAGGTGCCTGATGTGGACTGGGGTGCTGATTGATGTGGAGAAGGTCGGTGGCATCGGCAATGAGAACCTGTATCTCCGGCTTGCTGGCTTGTCAAGTAAATTCCTCTTTTTCTATTGCTCTTTATGTTAATGAACGTTTTGGTCCATGATTTTTTATGTTAACGTAAGAAGAAGAGCATAACAATTCGCTGCCTTTAACTTGCAAATAACTTGTGAGTTGCTGGCACTTCGGCTCCATTGAGCAAAATCCCTGGATGGTATTAGTTCTCTGATTCCTAACATGTTAGTTTTAGAAGCTATGCTTTTACTCTGCAGATTTTTTGATTATGTCCTATCCCATCCTGTTGTCAATTTTTTGGTGTTTGTAGGATGCATGCCATATGAATATGATGGTGTCTAATGGTCAGTTGCCTGAAACCAGTCAGTTTTGCAGTAGCCTTTGATTTTGCCTCCAGCTGCTGTTCTCTTCGCTATTTGTTTGTTTTTAGATGAGGTTTTATTGGCTACATCTGTATGGGCCTTTCGACATAAAGGGATTTACTCGGTTAATTGGCCATTTCTCTACTATTTCACCATTAAGATCGTAGCATCAGGAGCTTGAGTTTTGGAACATACTTATAAATTTTCAACAAACACCAGAAAGTAAGTTTTATTCTCATCTGTGTCTTGCTAGAGTAGACGAACGATGATAGAAAAAAGAAACAAAACCAGATCACAAAAAAAAAAAAATGCTAAACAAACATTAACTACTAGAATAGATAAAATTCCTGGAGTGGAATTACTGAGGAACCAGAAAAATCAATTACATAAGTTGCACACACTGTGTACACAACTTTATACTGTTCCATAACTGCATAACATGCAAAACCAGTATAAACTAGTGCAAGTTTCGAATAACAATAGAATTATCTTGAAATGATGCTCTTTGAAGTGCTTAGGGAGCAACATAGTTAACAGCAATTTTCCCAGTCTCGCACCTATAATTGAAGCAACTAATGTAAAAGTTATGTACTATTTCGCCAAAACCTACATCTAAAACATCTAGAAAATTTAATGAGATTACAAGAAATTTCAGGTGGCTGAAGGTTAGAAAAGGCGTACAAACATATGCCAAAATGGTGGTACTGGTGGTGAACCTAAATGCTCATCTAAAACATTATTGATGCAGTTAACTTAACTGTACATTACTTGTGAGGCCCAGATAAACCAGTCGATTAGAAACAGTTAAAGTAGCAATATACAATAAATCAAACCTCATAACTGATGGACTTGTTCTTTTTCAGGCAAAGGGCGAAAGAGCATCATTTTAAAAGTTATACCAGCAATCTCAGCAAGTCTGTTGCTGGTACTTTTATTGGCATGCCTTGTATGGTTCCGCAAGTTTAAAGGTAGCACGCTGATTTAATTTATGGAATAATTTGGAAGACACATGTTGTGGCCTTTTAAGACAACACAGCTGATGTTTCTTTTAGGCAAACATGGCAAGAAAGGAAGTCCAAACAGATTGATAGTGGGGGATTTGAGTATTACTGATGGACTCGGGGAGGAAACTTGTGAAGTTCCATTTGTTAGCTTTGAGGAAATAGTCTCTGCAACGAACAACTTCTCTGTGTCCAACTTACTTGGACAAGGTGGCTTCGGCAAAGTTTACAAGGTAAACAGAAACTCTACAGTGTGTCCCTAATCACACGGAAATTTGGAAATTTATCACTTATTTCTGTGATTCAAAACTGAACCACACTATGTTATAACCTAATTGTCCATTCGTTGCAATAATCCAGGGGCTCTTACATGGAGACAAGGAAGTTGCTGTTAAAAGGCTCAGTAGAGGTTCTGGGCAGGGGGCGATAGAGTTCAGGAATGAAGTAGTCGTAATAGCTAAACTGCAACATAGAAACCTTGTAAGGCTTGTTTTTTATAGTGTGCAGGGCGATGAAAAGTTACTTATTTATGAGTATCTTCCCAACAAAAGCCTCGATGCTTTCCTTTTCGGTATGTTCTGACCAGGAATGAATCAGTCAAAATGCATTTGATTCCACATCTTAAATTAAATCCAACCCTACTCCTTCAGATTCTGAAAAGAAGCTAATGCTTAATTGGACGACACGATTCAATATAATAAAAGGAGTGGCCAGAGGACTAGTCTAACTCCATCAAGATTCAAGACTGATGATAATTCATAGGGATCTCAAAACAAGCAACATTTTGCTAGATGGAGATATGAATCCCAAGATATCTGATTTTGGCATGGCAAGAATCTTTGCTGGAGATGAGCAACAAGCGAATACTAACCGAGTTGTCGGAACATAGTAAGTACAAGTACTATCTTGTAAGTACTGTTCATCAAAGTAATACATGGTTAAACTCAACACGGAACATACAAGTCTTGCTGATGATATGCTTTATCCAGCGGTTATATGTCTCCGGAATATGCAATGGAAGGACTCTTTTCTGTTAAGTCGGATGTCTACAGCTTTGGGGTGTTGGTATTGGAAACAGTAAGTGGTCTAAGGATTAGCTCAACCAAGAACACCAAGGAGTTCCCCAACCTTATAATATATGTAAGAATACAATTTATCATCGCCAATGCCTTGAATGCCTTGACCACATGACTTAAAATTTGATTTTGTTTGTTCAGGCATGGAGTCTATGGAGAGAAGGGCTAGCAAAAGATCTGGTGGACCAATCTATCTTGGAGAGCTGCTTTAGTGAAGAGGTTTTGTGTTGCATCCATGTTGGGCTCTTGTGTGTTCAGGATGATCCGGATGCTAGACCGCCCATGTCAACCGTTGTGTCAGTCTTGGAGAGTAGAAGCACACCAACTGCAACGCCTGATAAGCCACTGTATTTTTCTCAAAGAAATAAGGTGCCAAAGCAAAGAGGCTACGTTCAGGACTCTGTAGATATGGAGACTCTTACGCTGATAGAAGGGCGATAGGGTCTTTAAGTTTTCAAATTTCAACCTTGCAATGTTTCTCAGTTGTGGCAACAATTAGCTGAAGGATTGAGCTGCCAGTGGAATCACACGAACTGGAGTCTTTGTAGATTTATGCGAATTAGTAGTGATGTACAGTATGTGGTAAATGTGAACCAGGATCTTATATATGTGTGACCCTGAATATTTATGGAACTTGTAGATGTTGTGTGATACATCTGTATGTATATATGAACCGTGTGTAGGAAGATGGCATCAAATTACAGGGGACGTTCTATCCAATTTTTGAATTTTTGTATTAATATCGAGGACCAGGTTTTTCAATTAAAGTCGGTTCCGTGACCAAATGTATGCCTTATTTATTGGGCCGTGCTAGGCGTCCCCGGGGGATAACTGCCCCCGATCCCCCGGGTTCCCAGACCAACACGTGTCCTCAAAAATATCCCCAATCCGGCTTTTGCTACAAAACCACTGATTTTTGCTACAAATAATCTCGTTTTTGCTACATGTAGCAAAAAACGGTTCGTCCACGAGACAAACATAAAAACATAAATCTCGCTTGAGTTTCGCCGGAGTTTCGATGAAGACTATGTAGCAAATTTTTTGGACCCGACATCGCCGAAAACATCGCCGGAAACTTTCACCGGAAGACCTCGCCGGAGATCTTTTTAGCAAAAATTTTGCGCTGTTGTAGCAAAATCATAATACGGTTGTAGCAAACAAGATTAACAATTGTAGCAAAAAGTCTTTGTCAACGGAAAACATAATATCGCCGGAGAAGACGCCGGAGTGCCTCTGTAGCAAGGCCGTTGTGCCCCTGTAGCAGCGCTTCGCACCGTTTGTAGCAAAAAAGCCGTCACCGGAGAAGGTGATGCCGTACCTCTGTAGCAAGGATGTCGCCATCGTCGAAGAAGACGATGACATACCTCTGTAGCAAGACCATCGTGCTTTTGTAGCAGAGTCTCACACCGCTTGTAGCAGAAGGTGCCTCCGCCATACCTCTCCCCGTCAGTGCCTCTGTAGTGAGGCCGACATGCCTCTGTAGCAAGTCCGGTGACCGCTTGTAGCATAGGCTCACACAGATCGTAGCAGGGGCAGGAAGTAGCACCGCCACCGACGCGGGGCAGCACCACCACCGGCGCCAGCAGCACCTGCAACCGCAACCCGCGCAAAGCCACCACCGGCGGGGGCAGCACAACCACCGCGCCCAGGCAGCACAACTTGTCGGCCAAAGCTCATGCCCATGGCGGAGATGGAGACGACCACCGGCGTGGGCGGCAGCACCACCACGCGGGCAGCACATCCTGTCGATGGTCCGAGCTCTCAGCCATGGCGCGCGTGCGGACACGGGGGAGAAGATAGGAACCGGCGGCTGCAGCAGCGCGCGTGCAGAACCGGCGACGGGCGCGTGGGCACGGGCCTTCGGTGGCGGCGCGTGCTGTCTCCGGCGGCGGCTGTCGGCGAGATTGGGGAGCTGGGCGGCGTCGGGAGCGGCGGGGCAGACCTCTCGCTCGGAAAAAGAAGAAGAGAAGGTAACCGAAGGGAGGAGATAAGGTGGGCCCCTCCAGGCACGCGTCACGGGCGAAAAAGGAGGCGGGGGATGAAGAGGTTGCGATCCCCGGGGGAATCGTATCATTTTTCTTTTTCTTATTTAATCATATGTATATGGCCAAATATGTAAGATAACCGCTGCTTTGCCTTGTACAAATTTTGTGTAACATAATGCACTAGGGACAAAAGCGTCCTTTCATCTTGCTATTTAACATAGTTAGTGTTTAAAATGAACTAGAGTGTTATATAAAGCAAAAAAAATTGGACAACGTGTCAAAAAAGAAAGAGAAAGTTTTCAAAACCAGGTAAGGAACTGATACTTTAAAGGGGACTAAATAGGGAATTCTCCCTATTTTCAATTGGACGGCCCGGAGAAGCAACTCGTGTGCATCGTATATGTTCTCTCGGTAAGAGCATCCATCTCCGGTCAGGCTCCGGGCTCCCTAAACAATGTTGGGCAATAGCTCTCTCTCCAGCCGCGGTCCCTAAAGATTAATTAAAATTTAGGAAAATTGGAAATTTCATTCAAACTTTGATTACATTTTACAAAATTGAATAAAATTTGATCAGCTAACCCAGCTAACTCTAAACTAAAACTAATCTAAATCTAAGTGCCGCCATCCCCTGGCGAGATGGACCAACTCGGCGTCGTCCGTGCCCCGCTTCTTTGTCTCTATCTGAGCCTTCCATTGGGACCGCCTGGCCATTTGTTCTTCTACCATCCGGTGGTGCTCCGCTGCCACTGGTCAGCATGCTTTTGTGCATCGCCGGTCATTCCTTGCTGCCACAACTGCTTCCCACGCTTGATTGGTCTGTTCCACCAAGGTAGTGTGGGCAGCCTCGCGAGCGATGGCGCCCACCCATTGATGCGCAGAGTGGCATGTTGCTTGTCCTCCATCAGCAGGCGACCGCGCTCCTCCCTCGACACCCTCTCGTGGGAGATCTACATGGCGCGGGCCAATATGGCCGCACCTGTCTCCTACAGTGCTTGAGCAACATCCCTTTAATGGCGTGTTGTCTCGTAGGAGTTGCCTCTTGCTCTGGGTTGGTCGGCGTTGGCCCCTCCTCCGACTCCTCCTCTTCCTCTGCATCATCCTCCCACTGCTCCGTGTCCTTGTCATTGCAGTCGATGTAGTCGAACGAGTCGATGTTGTCCGAAATCAGTGGGCTTGGGTTCGGCTCCGCTGGCGGCGACGGGATGTCGGAGGGATTACCCCCCGATAGGCTAAGCCGGGCCGAATGACCCTCAAAAGAAGGTCAGGCCAGATGGCCAGCATATATGAAGCCTAGGACGGTTGGCCAGCCCCAACCGGTCAACCCTCAAGAGTACCCAGATGGACCATCTAGCCGGTCAACCAGAAGATCAGGTCAGGTGGCCCGCTCCATCCGGTCACCTTGGAATCAGTACCGGTTATCCGGAGCATGTGATGATGAGACTACAAGCATGCCTCCGGATCCCCTGCAGCGCGTCAGATAAATTAGCTGTACCCCCAGGCTGAGACGTAGCACGCCTTCGGCTCCCAGGTGGCGCGTTAGATGAAGTAGCGGTGCCTCTAGACTGTGCAATGGGACGTCCGTCCGGCGCGGTGTAAAGCTGTAGCAGTAAGTACGACAAAACACTATAGCGCTGATTATTACACTGGGCCCCACCGGCTGGCCCCCACCAGGCAGCCATGTCTTCTAAACAACACCCCTATCCAATATATAAGGGGGGTACCACCTCTATAGGGAGGGAGGATCGATAAACCCTTCTTATTTCTCCAATTTCTCCCAGTTCATCTGGGATACAGCTCTAGGAGCATCTGTACCGGGCACTTAGCCATCATATATTGAGTCCTTGCAGGAGTAGGGGTGTTACCTCGCCGAGAGGGTCCTGAACGTGGGTATGTCGCTGTGTTTGCAGTGCATGTGCCCAATCCCGCCTGCAAAAGCCATCGCTAGCTCCTGATTGTCCCCTCTTAAGCCACCCCTGATGGTACTGCAGTGTTTGACACCATGACACACCATGGGGCACAGCGCTTTGGCTGGGATCATCTTCCGCTCGAGACTTCCACTCGTCGCCGATGAGCGCGTTGCCTCAGGCCTCATGCTCACTCTCCGTACCTTCGACTGCGTCATCAACAACGCATCATGCTTCACCGGGGCTAGCTTCCCCGAGAATGGATCCATTCTCTAGTTCGGAGACCACCACGTCTACATTGCCACCGTCGTCGAGGCTTTCCCTCGCGAGATCCTCACCATCTCCTCCTCGCCTTCCGGCTACATCGCTCCTAGCATGGACGCGGTTAACTGCAGTGTCGAGGTCGTGATGGCTTGCTCCGGCCACAACCATTGCCCTCCTCTCGAGCGCCGCCCGGACGACAACAACTCCACTTCTCGCAAGCAGGAACCTGACCTGCTAGCAACTTCCATCTAGCGCCTTTGTAGCCCCGTCACCAAGAAGGCAGATCCGACCACTACTACCGCTTCCCTAGAGTCTACTCGCCAAAACCTCCTAGACAAGGCCAACCGTGTCGCCGCTGCACAGCACCAGCTGAATGCCACCATGCGTGAGTACAACTCTACACATGGCTTCACCCCTCTGTGCTCGACACGAGCCAATACATTCAGCACCGAGGACGCGACCTCGACATGGAGATGGACCGCGTAGCTGACCCACGGACCCCTGGGGCACAACCGCTTTACAACACCCCCGCCAAGAACATGAGAGCGACAGAGGCCACGGTGGCAGAGATGGAGAACCTCGAGGGAGAGGAGTTGCATCACCAGCAGCTGCTCGTCACCGCCACCAACCGACTGGCAGAGGAGGCTGGCCCAAGCGGGGCCAGAAGCAAAAACCCGCCCCCCGCTGGACAACGGACCTGCAAAACCCTGGTGGGGGCAATTAGGCTCATCAGGCATCTTCGCCACATGGGCCGAGGAAGAACAACCAAGCGTGCGGTGCATACGACAGCAAGAACGAGCGGTACCATGACCCGGATGCGGTCACGAGCAAGCAGCGAGGTCCGCCTGGCGGAGCCGACCAAGGGCACCATCACCATGCCCCGGTTGGTACAGCTGGTCAAGGCCATAGGCTCCAAGAATCGGCTGGAGGAGCCGGTCAAGGCTACACTCCCCTGCGTCCTGTCTAACTAGATGCCTCGGTCCTCATGAAGCGGAGGCTCCGGATGCGCACAGACGCATCGACTTCTTGATATAGTCGCGCATCACGGAGGAAGAAAGTGCGGCCGGTCCAAAATGCTTTGGGCTATGCATCCGGAATGAGCCATTTCCCAATGGATTTTCGCTCCCATGAGACACCCTGTAACATCCCAGCATTTAGGACTAAACGAAGGATAGATTTAGGATTTTGTGCATCTGCATGCATGCATCTGAAAATCCGGGTAAATTTTTCGCCAAATAAAAAGACTAGAGTGATCAGAATTCTCTCACTCCGATGAAGTTAGGTTTAGTGCCATCCGAGGTGAGTGGGATGAATTTTGACATGATCTCTATTGATTTTATGATTTATGAGGGGAGAAGTTTGAGTTATGAATACTAATAAATAGTATCTGAAGCTAAGAGGAAATAAATGATGAAAAGAAATTTCAATGAATAAAGAATATTTTATACTACAAGTAAGTAATAAATAAAATAAATTGAATACAAATAAGAAAGTAGTATTCTTTAATTTTAATCCATATAAATAAGAGATTAAGGAATTGCTTACAATAATTCAAATACAAGTAAAAAGTTAAATTCCAATACAAGAAAAGAATAATTTTATTAATTGAAACAAGTATTCCAACATTCTTTTACAATAAAAGAATAGAGGTAAACAGTAAGAAAATGTAATTAAGAAATGAAACAAATAAAAGAATTCTTATTTACAAGAATATATCTATTGCATTGTTTTCTACAAATAAGTAAATGAATAAAGAAAGTTATAGAAGGATAAAAGAAAGTCCTAGACTATTTATGAGTTAAGTCTTGAGCCATTCTTTGATTTCTTAGAATGATCTGGGTTCCTGCAAAATACAAACAATAGATAAAATAAGAGAAAGGGGTTCAGTGTGTTAGGTGTACTCTCAGATTGGGCATAGAAGTGCTATGCCAATATCATTATTGAGTATTAATAAAAGGGGCTAAATGTATCAGTATATGTTCCTATCAGATTTGGCCTCAGACTTGTGCATCACAGGCATGGGGCAAGTTTCACCAAAGTCAAATAAAAAGGTAAAAAGGTAGAACATCAGGAAATATCAAGGTTTTGCTTGATCTGGTCCACTAGACACAGGCAAGCAAGCAACTCACACACAACTGCATGCTGGTGTGCTGTCGACACAAGAGGCTCCACAGGGAGTGTAAAAGGGAGGGCACAGTGGTAGCACCATCCACTGTTCTCACTTCACAACCACATCTATCCAGTTCTATTCACACCACATGTTCTTCTCAAGAACACACGTTCATTTCTTCACACCACCATCAAATCCACCACCCAATCAACATGTAGTTGCTTTCATAAGCCATCCAAGAGCATATCAAATAGTAGAAGGAGAGGGGAGCAGGCATAGCACAACAAAATACGTAATCTCAAGAAGCTAGTTCTTTTGGATCTAGAAGGACAAGGTTCAGGAGCACAAGATTTGCATGAGTAGGCTGATCAAATGCAAGGCAGTAGTACCAAAAGGAACATATACACATTAGCAGATCTTCGAGTTAACAGCCAGAAGATCAAGAAGTCAAGATATAGTTCACAAGCTACACATCAACAGGTAGCTATACCAAACCACCAATCTTAGTATCTGTTCTTATCAGACCTATTAAATATATATTTTGTGGTGGTGGGATACTCTCAAATTTGCACACAAATAGTATGCTAGTATCATCACAGAGTTTTTGTTTCTATACACAAAGAATTATAACTATCCCTATTTTACATAGATGTGCCTCAACCTTTGCATCATTGGCTTGGAACCATCCAAATTTTTGACAAGCAATAAAGTAGCACATCATGCACATGATCTTGGCCATTGTGCTTCCTCCAAAGAGGTATCACAACAGCTAGATCATCTAGAGAAGCCACAAGGATTGCGTACAGGACATAGCCAATAGATCAAAGTATAAGCTTTATAAAACCTTAAATAAGCTAAATCATTTTCCTAGTGTTGGTCACTAGGAATCATTTCAAATAAAGCCACTGTTCAATTACTAACCAGCACAACTCTCAGCCATCCAAAGGAACAACAAATCCTGCTGTTGGAACCCACTACTATGCACACTCTAGCATGGGAGGCACCACAGTAGGGGATCACAACAATTGAAATCACCAGATTAAATTGCACAAGTCAAGTTGTTTAGCACAAGTTACTTGGCAATGAGCCACATGTTAAGTAGTCATCTTCAAGCCAAAGGAAACCAACATCCTTCTAATTCATCTGCTGGTAAGCAGAGGTTGTATGAAAATCATTTTCCTAGATAGTTTTCTAGGAATCATAGTGTTTCGAGATCACCATTCCACCTATATCCAAAATTTCACTTAAATATAATTTATTCAACCACAACCTGCAGTAAAGGCAGTTACTGAATCAAAGATGCAAGTGCCATAGTATAACCGTTTAAACAGAGTTACTTCCAACATCATCTCCCTAGCCTGTAAAAGGTAGCACTTACATAAAAACTTGCTGATTTATTGACAGAAAATATATAAAAAGAGCTCAACTTTAGATGTAGAAGATATCAAGTGAGATCATCTCAATTTGGGCCATCTTAATCTGCCAGCACAACTTTAAATTATTACCAGGCTCGTATCACTGGTAAAATAGATAGGAAAAGTCCACTACTATCTCAGCCACTCAAAATTAGTGTAGCCAAGGTCCCAAGTTAAATCTTAGAACCTAAAATCGATTGGCCGCTAGAAATTCCAATGCTTCAACATGGTCATTATTTATTCTTCATCAATGAATCTGACAATAATAAGTTACAGTCTACAATCTAGTTAAGCTCAAAAGTAAGAATTAGAACAATGTTAATAACCACACCAAGATCATCACGCAATCCTCAGAGAGCCACTGCTAGAATCGATTAGGGGAACCCCTAATTAGGGATTAACATAGGGAGATGAAGAGAGGCAAGAGAGGACTAGCGGATATGTACCTGGCGCCCGGGGAGCAACCAGCACGGCATGGCGAGACAGAGACTGCGCGACCACGGCGGCGTGCACATGAGGATGACTTCATGTTCTTATCATAGCCAGCCCAGCGGTCATGGCACGAGGAGCGCCACCTCGCTGCACTGCACCGAGCCGCACCACCAGCACGACGCCAACATCCAAACGCCTCACCAAACCACCGGGGTTGCGGTTGGATCTCGCCGTCCCCCCAGCATAAAAGGTAGGGTTAGGGTTTGGAGTTGGTACTGAGCGCGTAGTGGCGAGGTAGTCAAATTGAATTGGATAGATAGAAAGAGCTCGATGAGGCACATCAATTGGGACCAATAGCATCGGCCAGGGTGGCCGAAATTCACCGGAATCAGGGGTGAGGGAGGAGGAACCATGGCATCGCCCAAGTGAAGTCGAGAGCAGAGTGAGGGATGCGAATACGACCAAGTGAGGGGGAGAGTGTAGGGTGGGCTCGGGTTAGCCCAGCCCAATTGGGCTGTAACGGGCCGTGGGTGGTATTGTGTACTGGGCTGGCTCACAGGCTAGGCCTAGTTAAAAAAATGGGAAATTAAAAAAGAGATTATTAAGAATAAAATTAAATTACCACAATGCTTGTGAACACTTTTAACCCTAGAAAAAAATATAAAAAAAATAATATCCTAAGAATATATATAAAAGACCACAGAAATAATATCTACCTAAGAAACATATAACCTTGCTTTTTTAAGTTAAATAAAATACAAATACATATTAAGGACACTAAAACTCTAATTGAAAGTTATTAAAATAAGAAGAAATCCTAAAAATGAGTAAAAATCATTTTTTTGCATACAAAAATAAATTCACTATTTTATAAAAATACTAGTTAGATTTTTACAAATAAAACTTAAAACTAATATCTATGAACATTTAATCTTTTGTGGATTTTTATAAAAATAAGGGCACTTCTTAAAAACAAATAAAAACCATTTTTAAGAACTTAAATAATTATATTTTACTAGAAACATAAAAAATATATTACTCCAAGGGTTTTTAGGATTTTAAGGTAATGAATCCTTATCTATTAAAATACCTATTTTATAAATTCCTTAGAAACATTTCTTAAGTAAGACATAATCACAATTCTATGTAAAACCTTAAGTCTTCTATGTTCAAATACTACTTCCAAGACCATAACTTGAATCTATAATGAAACTTAATTGTAATCAATTAACTCTATAAAACTCTTGTAAAACCATAAATCCAAATTAAATGAACAATTTCATATAAATTTTAAGCACCATTTCACTCATGATAAAACTGAATGTTCTTTATGTTTTAAGCATGCTTAACATAATTTTAAAACCCTAACAATTAATGAGACCATCTAAATTTTCTTTCTTTAATAAGTCAAATCAAGTTCATACTAACTAATCACATTTAAACTCATCATTCACTTACACTAGAAGTGAATGATCCCATACTCTTAAAACAATATGACTTAAACCATTATTATAGTTAACTTTGGTCCAATATACCATAAACTAAGAATATAATAACTCAAGATCATTTGAATCTTATCAACAACCATAACTTTAGCCCTATCAATCTTCGGAGTTGATCCACTTAACATAAATAATAATTTTCATCAACTATTACTATTTCTACCACTTCAAGAGAAACACTATGTTATTTCTTTTTAGTCACAACAACTTTAAACATGGTCCTTGTAATAATTACAAGATATCACTCAACCCAAATTTTGTATTATGATTTTACTTCACCTTTTATGTCTTATAAGTTAATCTTAACATCCTTGCAATTTTACTCTTTTGTGAAGTAAGCTTGAAGATAAATCAAATCTTAAATAAATCATCTAAAATTCCAACTCACTTGTAATGTTAAGAATACTTTGGAGATTTTAAACACATCCATATCATTACTTATGCATATCAGCATATTGCTTCTTAAAACATTGTCCTTACCGGGCAATGATGGCATTTTGTAGAACCCGAGGTCCAGGGTCAAGTCGAGACATTCGACTACAATTCTTCACTGTACCAAGGCAAGTTCACACTTGCTCATGTCCTTTCGTTATTTTCTATCAAGTATTTGTAAAATGTTGTTGTCATCACCTGCATTTCAAAAAGGTCAGAAAACACTATTTTTGATAATAATGTGAACTATTGGTTAATGATCCAGGGTGATTAGTTAACCTATTAAGCCTGGCAATTGGAATACCATTGTCTAGGAATATATCATCTAGGACATAACAACCAATGTCGCCAGTGATTCTAGCGTCGTATATCACGCGTTAACCATAAGATCTATAATGGCTCTGGGGAAGTCAGCTGGATCTTCTCCCTTTCGTATGCTGACGGACAACTTTTATTGGAGTAGTGATCCTACATCTAGGCATGTGCAAGGGTGGGAACCGTCAATTCCCCGGTATTACTTGTCGACTTTTGCCCTCTTCAGGAGTGTAAATCGGCATAGATGTTGTCTTGAGCTAGCAAAAGAGTGAGTATACGGGGTCGCGGAGAAGGGCAGTACTGGCTTGGATCATCTAACTAGGCCCCATACCAAAGGAAGTGTGGACGGGAAAGATCGCCCGGTTGTGCAACAAGGATTTGATCTCTTATGGGTAAAGTAGCGCACCTCTGTAGAGTGTAAGAACTGTGACATGTTTCCCTGTTTCGAGAAGGAGCTGCGAACGCTACAGGAAAGGAACTCCACGAAAGTTTTGGTAAACCTGTGAAGGATGACGGACATAGTTTTTCAGAATAAAAGCAACCTTCGAAGAAATGTTTATGAAAACTTGCATAGCCTACGACCTATGGTCTGTGGCTGTAGATAGTGCATCAAACACTCCTTTTTAGTGAACTTGCTGAGTACGCTCGTACTCAACCGTACCTTCTTAACCCTTGCTATATTCTGAGGACATTGACAACCAAGAAAATGAAACACTATATTCAGCTGAAGACCAAATGTCAACACCCAGATTTTTAATCCCAGATTCCCGTTATGCCATACCTCGCAATCCCAGGATTACCATTTTTGCGAGACATAACGGATTGGATATCACAGTACATCATCCATTACAAAACAAAAAAAGGTGTTACACAAATAAGGATCTCATGATCCAGTCTTAATACAACAAGCAGCGGAATTAAAAGATAAGCGTAGCGGTGGGGTCCATCTTCAGGGGCACAGGCAATGCTGACGAAGGCAGATAGTCCTAGTTATCATAGTCGTCCTGCTGGCCATCATCTTGATAGTCTCCTTCATAGTCTGTCCATGAGAATAGCCAGAGACAAAAGCCATGAGTACTCTTTAAGTACTCGCAAACTACCTCTAACAAGTAATATAGTTCTAAGTCAAGTACTAACTCTATGTTTAACTATAAAGTTAAGTTTGAAACCTAAGCTGAGTACTGAAGCAAAGAAATATAAAGTAAAGTTCTAGAATCACTTAAGTTGGGAAGCTAGTATCTTAAACACAACCCTATTGTGGTCAAGTCAAGATTCATCATTCATTTCATAAGTTGTTTGGAAAACATCTGACAACGAAATAGTATGGCCATTCCAACTGTCCATAATCATGACGACTATTCGAATAGTTTGACACTCTGCAGAGGTGGTACACTTTCACCACAAGATTCGATACATCTGTCAAGGATAACCCTGAATCATCATACTTAGTATGCAGATAATCAAACATAACCTTCCCTTTACACACCCTAGTATAAGAACCTCTCCTATGAGCATGGCCTCCCAACCATGACCATCAGTCATCTTGGCCACTGCATAGGTGGACATCATGAGAGGTAGCCTCAGCTCAAACCTCTCCCGCGAGGGAACTAATACTAATGCATATAAATTTCCAGCTAAGCCTTACCCAATTCAGGTAGTGTGGTTGTACGGTAAATTTGGAATGGTATCGCATCCGAATCCAACCATCAGTTTTATAAAAGGGTTAAGGCTCATGCCTCATCATTTTCATCATCATAAACCATTTGTGTTTCTCAACACATGTCAAAACATCTCAATAGAATGACTCATCATTCCAAGGTTTTCACAATTCATTTTCACCAAGTGTTCCCATCTAAAGTTACTCCAGTTTTTGATCTACTCTAAACTACTAAGTTAAGAGTGTTCACTAAGGTGGAAGTGATGGGTTCAATCTCATGCCATAGAATGACATCTAAAGGTTTCTAAATAGGTCAAGTTTTATACTCTTTATGCTACCTTCAAAATAAGTAAAGAACTTTGTGTAAACTAAGGGAGGTAACACTTGTAAACCAAGACTTGGGGTAACTAATAGTTAAAGGGGTGTAATCAAAGCATGCCTAAAGCATCTTTGCTCATTCATATCTCTTAATTCTAGCTTTCTAACAATATCTTGCACTGTTAATGGTGGCTTGCCTTGGTTGGTGAAGTGGTTGAAGTTTTCTTCTTCTTCTTGGTAGAACTCCTCCTCCTCGTAGACTTGGTCGATACTATCGTCTATAAATACATACGGAACACACAATCACCAAACAATACTTAACTAGTCTAATTAGCATTCTAAGACACACATTTTATGATCTATTATCATCACAATATCACAAGTTTAATTCACTAGTTTCATTCTTTTTAATTTAGAAAAGTAATTTCTACTCATTGAAAAATTAACTAAGATTTAATATTCACCACTTAAAATATGGGATCATGTTGACACATGTCATCACCACATATTCTAACATGTGGGAATGAGATTTAAAGGTTGGATCATAATTACTTTGGTTTAAGTTCATTATTTAATGATTTAAAGTGACTAGAAATGCCTATATAGCATTATTTTGGTACTAGTCCAAAGTCACTGCATGTAAACCTTAATATTATTATATATTCTGATAGGTGTGGTGAAATGTGATTTTTGAGAGGTGGAATCAACTCAAAATCTATCTTGGTTGATTTTAAAAAAATGTTGTAAGTTGCAAAAGCTTTTGTTTTGTTATTTTTATTAGGAGAGATCTATAACTCTAATTGAATTAAATCCAACAGGCTTGTATAGATCATTTCAATACCTTTCAGACAAAATTAGTTTCATGCAATTTGAATTTATAAATCTCTCTAAATTGATTTTCAAACTAGGGGACAGAACTAATATTTAAACTAAAAAGAAAAATCCAATTTTGAATGGCTGGGCTAGCGCGGGAACGAACATGGGCCGGCCCAGTGGCGCTCCGCGGCGCGGGGCTCAGCTGACATGTGGGCTCCACCAGCCAGCGACGCAAAAACACCGAAACGATATCTAGCATTCTAGGCCGCACGATTAAAAGGGGATCTAACGTTGGGGGTTCATCATCGTCGGCGGATTACTCCGACGAGAACTTGACCTAGACGCGGAGGTGGGGGTCGACTGGGGGCGTACCAGGGCTCCAGCAAGGTCGGTGAGGTGGGCAAACAAACTGGAAGACGACGGCAAGGCGAGGCGCGGTTGTGGCGGAGCTTGGGGTGCCCTAAATTGCATGCGCCCTTCTCCTCCTGCTGCGGCGGCTACGGCTCCAATTCCGGTGAGGCAGAGCTCGAGCGGCGTCGGCGAGACGTGGGTGAGGTTTAGTGAGAGGTGGGAAGTGAGTGAGTGTGGAGAAATGAGGCTGGCGAGGCCGGCTTATATAGGCCCGACGGTGAGACCGAGCGGTGTGGGCAGGCGGCTCCGGCGAGGGCGGCACAAGGGGCTAGCAGCGTGGCTCGAGGTAGGGGACGGTGGCCTGTCTCCTGGTGGTGTGCTGAGGCTTAAAGGCGCGGCAAGGCGAGCTCTGTGCTAGTCGGGAGCGTCACGTGCTCTGGGTGGCAGAGGCTGCGGGTTCGACGGCGAGCGGTGGCTAGGATGCGTTGGGCGTCCAGCGGGGGTGTCTAAAGTGTTCCCTAGGTGCTGGCGGAGCGGTAGGCACGGGCTGCGGCCGAGGGGCGATCTGTGTATGCGGGGATAGTGCACGCTCTGCGGGCGGCGTCGGCATGGTCGACCAGCTCCGGGCGCGGCGGTTCTTGGCCATTCTGGTCTCTGGCTCTAGGCTGGGGCTGGTTGGACGGTGGAGGTGGACCACGGGCGACGTGCTGGACAAGGTGAGAGGGGCTGGCGGCTGCTGTGGCGCGATGTCGCCGGTGAGGGTGCTCAAGGTGCTCGGCCTTAATGGCCATGACCATTTGGTCGTGTGCACAAGGCATGGCCGGGCTAGCAAGGGGTAGGGGTGCACTGGGGGGGGGACAAGGGGACCAAGTTAGGCCCAAATGGTGACCAAAATCACTGCTCAAAATAGTGTTTTGAATTTGGCCAGATTTGTGCCTGCCACCTGTTTGATGAAATGGCCGCAAGAAGTAAACTTTTGAATTTTGGTTTCAAAATTTTTGGGTAATCTACACTAGTGCTAGGTAGCCTCTGGTTGCAAGGGTTTTGAAAGTGCAGCTCATTTTGATGATTTTTCAAATAGGGGTGATCTATGCATATGCATTGAATTCAATTTTCACATGCCATTTAAAATAAGCAAAAGAATGTTTTTAGCAGATCAAAAGGTGGGCCTTGGTACCTCATTATGTGTACTAGCAAGGGGTACAAAGATCATGAATTGTTTCTGTTAAGAAATGAGATCTAGGAACACTCAAAGTAGTGTAGTGGATTAAAATGGCCAAAATGACCATTCCTCCTTTTTAATTGTTTTTGATTTGATTTTCTTTAGTAAAAGTTTGGGAATGGTGTAGATGATGTTTAAATCACCTAAGAAACATTTTACAACCAAAGAATCACAGAACCATGGCAATTCAAATCAATTCCTAATTTAAATGCACATACACATGAATGCTTTCATTTTTAATTTGGAAAAGTTTTTGTTAACCCTAAATTTTGATGATTTAGATCTTGATAAGCTTGGATTGAAGTTTTGGGATGTTACAAATCTTCCCCCTTAAACAAAATCTCGTCCCGAGATTTACAAAGAAACTAGGAACTAAAGAGATCTGGGAACTCTGTCCTAATGGAATCTTCGCGCTCCCAAGTGGCTTCCTCCTCTGTATGGTTGCTCCACTGAATCTTGAGAAACTTGATGCTCCTGGTCCTGGTGGTTCTGTAGGCTTCTTCTAAGATACGGATAGGCACTTCCCGATAGGTCAGGTCATTGTTGATTTCTACGACTCTGTGATCGATGTTCTTGAAAACTTCAGTCTTCTCGGGCACTTCCAAGCATTTGTGAAGTAACGAGATATGGAACACATTGTGGATGGCTGACATCTCTTCAGGCAGTTCCAGTTGATACAATACTTCTCCTCGATGGTTCAGAATCTTGAATGGCCCGATATATCTGGGGGCTAACTTTCCTTTTAGACTAAAGTGTTGAGTTCCCTTCAATGGTGAAACCATGAGATATACAAAATCTCCGACATTGAAAGTCAGGTCTCTCCTCCTCTTGTCAGCATAACTCTTCTGTCTAGATTGGGCGGTCTTGAGGTGCTCACGGACTTTGTGAACTTTCTCTTCTGCTTCTCGGAGAATGTCGGGTCCAAAGATCTGACTCTCTCCTACTTGCGACCAATTCAAAGGGGTACGACACTTTCTTCCGTATAGGAATTCAAATGGTGCCATCTGCAAACTAGCTTGATAACTATTGTTATATGAGAATTCTGCGAAAGGCAGGTAGTCTTCCCATTTTGATCCGTATTCCAACACACAAGCTCTAAGCATATCCTCTAGGATCTGGTTGACTCTCTCAGTCTGTCCATCGGTTTGTGGGTGATACGCGGTGCTGAAGTTCAACTTGGTTCCTAATCCTTCTTGAACTTTCTGCCAAAATCTCGAGGTAAACTAAGTTCCTCGATCTGATACTATGGTTTTGGGGGTCCCATGCAGACTAACAATCCTAGCAATATACAGTTCTGCTAGCTTCACACTCTGGTAGGTAGTCTTGACAGGTATGAAGTGAGCTACCTTGGACAGTCTATCAACTATGACCCGGATTGAGTCATTTCCCCTACTGGAAGTAGGTAAACCGGTGATAAAGTCCATTCCGACGGAATCCCATTTCCATTCCAGAATCTGCAATGGTTGTAATAGTCCTGCAGGTCTCTGATGTTCTGCTTTGACTCTTTGACAGATGTCACACTTGGCGATGTAGCTTCCGATTTCTCTCTTCATCTTGTGCCACCAAAATTGCTCTTTCAAATCCTGATACATCTTTGTTCCTCCGGGGTGGATAGAATAAAGAGTATCATGAGCTTCCTTCATGATAACTTCCTTCAGCTCCGAATCTGCTGGCACACAGATACGTCCTTTGTACCACAGTACTCCTTCTTCGTCTTCAGTGAATCCAGGTACCTTTCCTGTACCAATACGATGTTTGATCCCGTCGATACTTTCATTCCTCTTCTGGGCTTCCTTGATTTGGCTAGTCAAAGTGAGTTGAAGTTCAATGCTAGCCAAGAATCCTTTGCTAACTAATTCAGTCCTGAACTGCTCCAACTCTTCGTACAAACTTGGTTGCTTCTCCTTGATCATGGTGTTTAGCCTACATGGCAATCTGCTAAGAGCATCCGCTACCACATTGGCTTTGCCGAGGTGATAGTGAATGTCAAGGTCATAATCCTTGATTAACTCTATCCATCTCCGTTATCTCATATTCAGCTCTTTCTGAGTGAAAATATACTTCAAGCTCTTGTGATCTGAGTAAATCTCACAGCGATTACCCATCAGATAATGACGCCATGTATTCAATGCTAGAACCACAGCTGCTAGCTCAAGATCATGGGTCGGATAGTTTTGCTCATGCTACTTCAGTTGTCGAGACAGATACGCGATGACTTTGCCTTCTTGCATCAATACACATCCTAGACCAATCTTAGATGCGTCACAATACACATCAAACGGCTTCTTGATGTCTGGCATGACCAATATTGGGGTTGATATCAATCTCTTCTTCAGCTCCTGGAAACTGGCTTCACATTTGTCAGTCCATTCAAACTTCTTGTCCTTCTTCAACAATTGGGTCATGGGTCGGACGATGCTTGAGAATCCTTCTACGAACTTGCGGTAGTATCCCGCTAATCCGAGAAATGCACGGACTTGGGTTTGAGTGGTTGGGGCTTCCCATTCTTCGACATCTTTGATCTTGGCGGGATCAACAGAGACTCCTCCGGTAGACACAATATGTCCTAGGAATCCTACTTCTTTCAGCCAAAACTCACACTTGCTGAACTTGGCATACAACTGATGCTCTCTCAGGGTTTCTAGGATAACTCTCAGATGTTGCTCATGCTCTTCTTCTGACTTGGAGTAGATAAGGATGTCGTCGATAAATACAACTACAAACTTATCTAGGAAATTCATAAAGATCTTATTCATGAGATTCATGAAATAAGCAGGGGCATTGGTTAATCCAAAAGACATAACCGTATACTCGTATAAACCATAGCGAGTAGTAAAGGCGGTCTTCGGAATATCCGTTGCACAAATCTTAAGTTGGTGATAACCAGTTCTAAGATCAATCTTTGAGAATACCTGGGCTCCAGTCAACTGATCAAATAGATCCTCTATCTTTGGCAAGGGGTACTTGTTCTTGATGGTGACGTCATTCAACTTTCTGTAATCTGTACACAGACGGTTGCCTCCATCTTTCTTGTCGACAAATAACACTGGTGATCTCCATGGTGATGCGCTTGGTTGAATCAAGCCTTTCTCTAACATGGCATCCAACTGCTTCTTCAGTTCCACTAACTCTGAGGGGTTCATGCTATAGGGTCTCTAGGCTATGGGTCCGGTTCCAGGGATTAGTTCGATAATGAACTCAATATCCCTATCCGGGGGCATACCTGGCAATTCATTTGGGAATATGTCGGGGTATTCACAGACTACTCTGACCTGGTCTATGGTGGGCAGGGCTAGACTCTTGTTGCACTTGAATTGACGGGTTAAGGTTTCAGAGATATGCTCTACTGTTACTCCAGAACTACTGGTCATGGTGATGGCTTTCTTAGCACAGTCTATCAGTCCTTTATGCCTTGACATCTAGTCCATACCTAGTACTACTTCCAATCCTTTGGTTCCAAGTACAATTAGGTTGGCATAAAAATCTATCCCATGTGTTCTGATAGGCACAGCTTTGCAAATTTTTCTAGCCTTAGTTGTTGAGCCGGGGATTTGAACTATCATGACATGCTTCAAGTTGGTTGGATGAATCTTACTAGTGCATGCAAATTCTTTGGTGATAAATGAATGCGATGCTCCCGAATCAAACAATACTCTTGCTAAAACTGAGTTGACAGAAAACATACCCAGCACTACATCTGGCGCTTCCTGGGATTCTTCTGTGTTCACGTGGAAGAGACGACCGTTGCGGTTGTGAGGGTTCCCTGGGGCAAATCTTCTTCCTGGTTGAACACGATGTTGCTGTTGAGATGGGGCATTCACAGGGGCATTGGCGGCAGTCTTCTTGGGACACTCATTGGAGTAGTGACCCTTCACTCCACACTCGAAACAAGTGATTTGGGACTTGTCCTTGGCTGTGACAGGCACACCATTGCTGCCAGTTCTGGGTGCAGTGTTGTTGTTGTTGCTCTTGGGAGGGGCACGCGTGAAATTGTTGGCATTGCCGGAGTTGGGATTGTTTCCTCCGGACTTCACATTGCCTCCGCTACGGTTGGAGTAGCTTGGGCAAGAATTTGGGGGTCAGTTGTTCCTTGGTGCATATCCTGGTGAGGGGTTGTGACGGTACTTCTGGTGACTGCTAGATCCAGATTGCTGCATCATGCAACGCTTGCGGTTTTCGTTTGCCTGGTTAATCTTCCCTTCCATCTGAATGGCAGAGTCGACTAGCTCTTCGAGATCCTGAAAACGGATATTTATGAGGACAGTCTGCATCTCATCATGCAGTCCGTTCAAGAATCTCTCCTTCTTCTTGGCCTCCGTGTTGATTTCATCAGGTGCATATCTGGCAAGTGACAGGAATCTATCACGGTACTCCACCACAATCATTCTTCCTTGCTTTAATTCGTGGAACTCATCTCTCATCCTATTGACTAGACCTTGCGGCACGTGGGTGCGACTGAACTTGATTTTGAATGCTTCCCATGTCATCACTTGACCATGGTTCATATTGCGGATACTATTCCACCAAGCTCTTGCATCTCCTGCCAGATAGTGGGTGGCAAAGAGAACTTTCTCACTTTCATCAACTCCTGCAACTTCGAGGTTGTTTTCCATGGTTTGTAACCAGTCATAAGCATCTAATGGGTTTTCAGATTGGTTGAAGATTGGGGGATTGGTATTCTGAATTTTTTTGAGTTTGGATCCATGGAGATCTTGATTTCCATGCCCTTGGTTGTTGAGAGCCATTTGGGCGATCTGCTGCAATGTTGCTAAGTTGGCTTGTAGCTCTGCCCTGCTTGCTTCACGGTCTGCGATGAGATTCTGCAAGATCTACAGCATTGGGTCTTGCGACGAGATGCTCCCTCCTTGGTTTCCACGAGTCATCTGAAGATTGAGATAGATATAGGGGTAAGAGGGAAATTCTAAGGTTCATGGTTTTGGGTTTTCAAAGCTAAAACTTTGAGTTAGACTCAGGTTTTTCAACTAACTTCATTTTCATTCATGCAAGTAAGCACACGATACAACACACACCACAACAAACAAAGGAAAGCAGATGGTTTGAAGAACCATTCTGCAAGCTACGATACAGTGGGACCGATACAAATCATGCTACGACAGTGCTCTCGTGCATCTACTCGTCGTCGATGAAGTCGGAGTCCTCGTCATCAGTGTAGAAGTCCATAGCATCCTCCTCCAGAAAGTCATCATCGTTGCCGAGGTAAGAATCCATGTCTCCTTGGATGTCTTCACCCTCATCTTCTTCTTCCTTGGCGGCAAGCTGAGCTTCCTGCTCCTTGATGGTCTTCTCGAGGTCGGCCACCTTCTTGGGAAGACGGGCGATGGTGCGATCCTTCTTGGCACGCTGGCGGCAAAGAGACTGACGATCCTGGACTAGCAGTGCGAAAGTCTAGGCCTTCTGGTCGGCAATGGCACGGTTCTGGTTGGCTAACTCCCTAGCATTGTCCAGTTCCTGCTGTCTGTCATGAAGCAAGAAGTCAAGATTCTCCACTTGACGCCTCAACTCTGGGTGGCTTGGCATCTCCATCGGCATTCCCATGAAGTCACGTCTTGCATAGTGAGCAAAACGGGTTCCTTGGATCTTGTTGACACTGAGGGCACATAGACGTGCGAGAGCTTCATGCATTGCCCTGGCTAATCCATCTAGCTAGTTGTTCTCTCTCACGGAGAACTGAATTCTCCCGGAAGTTGGTGCTTCGATGCGTCCCCTAAGATCTGCGGTGACTAGCCACTGTAGGTCTCCTCCTGGGGGTCCTGGAAGTTGAGCTCCAAGAAAATACGGATGTGGGCGTCCCAAGAACTCCGACAGTGAATCCAGATCCCTCTCGAAGATCAGTTGACCTCCGTTTCCCAACTGGTAAAACTTGCGGAACTGAGTCTCCATCTACAAGAATTAAGGATGAGGAAATTAGTGAAGTGATCAAGTGTGTCAAGTTTTAAGTAGTAATGTAAGAATTTTGAGGAACATGAATTTTTGAGAAGGAATGAGTGCACAAGGATTAGAGAGGAAATAGTTTTTCATAAATACTCACTTTGGTTTTGAAGCTAAGTTTTTGGTTTGGACGTCCATTCTAACTAGGGTCTCCTATGGTCAGGATGGCTCTGATACCAACTTGTCAACACCCGGATTTTTAATCCCAGATGCCCGTTATGCCATACCTCGCAATCCCAGGATTACCATTTTTGCGAGACATAACGGATTGGATATCCCAGTACATCATCCATTACAAACCATACGTAAGGTCTTAAACAAATAAGGATCTCATGATCCAGTCTTAATACAACAAGCAGCGGAATTAAAAGATAAGTGTAGCGGTGGGGTCCATCTTCAGGGGCACAGGCAATGCTGACGAAGGAAGATAGTCCTAGTTATCATAACCGTCCTGCTGGCCATCATCTTGATAGTCTCCTTCATAGTCTGGCCATGAGAATAGCCAGGGACAAAAGCCATGAGTACTCTTTAAGTACTCGCAAACTACCTCTAATAAGTAATATAGTTCTAAGTCAAGTACTAACTCTATGCTTAACTATAAAGTTAAGTTTGAAACCTAAGCTGAGTTCTGAAGCAAAGAAAGATAAAGTAAAGTTCTAGAATCACTTAAGTGGTAAGCTAGTATCTTAAACACAACCCTGTTGTGGTCAAGTAAAGATTCATCATTCATTTCATAAGTTGTTTGGAAAACATCTGACAACGAAACAGTATGGCCATTCCAACTGTCCATAACCGCGGACGCGGCTATTCGTATAGTTTGTCACTCTGCAGAGGTGGTACACTTTCACCACAACATTCGATACATCTATCAGGGATAAGCCTGAATCATCATACTTAGTATGCAGATAATTAAACATAACCTTCCCTTTACACACCCTAGTATAAGCACCTCTCCTATGAGCATGGCCTCCCAACCATGACCATCAGTCATCTTGGGCACTGCACAGGTGGACATCATGAGAGGTAGCCTCATCTCAAACCTCTCCCGCGAGGGAACTAATACTAATGCATATAAATTTCCAGCTAAGCCTTACCCAATTCAGGTAGTGTGGTTGTACGGTAAATTTGGAATGGTATCGCATCCGAATCCAACCATCAGTTTTATAAAAGGGTTAAGGCTCATGCCTCATCATTTTCATCATCATAAACCATTTGTGTTTCTCAACACATGTCAAAACATCTCAATAGAATGACTCATCATTCCAAGGTTTTCACAATTCATTTTCACCAAGTGTTCCCATCTAAAGTTACTCCAGTTTTTGATCTACTCTAAACTACTAAGTTAAGAGTGTTCACTAAGGTGGAAGTGATGGGTTCAATCTCATGCCATAGAATGACATCTAAAGGTTTCTAAATAGGTCAAGTTTTATACTCTTTATGCTACCTTCAAAACAAGTAAAGAACTTTGTGTAAACTAAGGGAGGTAACACTTGTAAACCAAGACTTGGGGTAACTAATAGTTAAAGGGGTGTGATCAAAGCATGCCTAAAGCATCTTTGCTCATTCATCTCTCTTAATTCTAGCTTGCTAACAATAGCTTGCACTGTTAATGGTGGCTTGCCTTGGTTGGTGAAGTGGTTGAAGTTTTCTTCTTCTTCTTCTTGGTAGAACTCCTCCTCCTCCTCGTAGACTTGGTCGGTACTATCGTCTATAAATACATACGGAACACACAATCACCAAACAATACTTAACTAGTCTAATTAGCATTCTAAGACACACATTTTATGATCTATTATCATCACAAGTATCACAAGTTTAATTCACTAGTTTCATTCTTTTTAATTTAGAAAAGTAATTTCTACTCATTGAAAAATTAACTAAGATTTAATATTCACCACTTAAAATATGGGATCATGTTGACACATGTCATCACCACATATTCTAACATGTGGGAATGAGATTTAAAGGTTGGATCATAATTACTTTGGTTTAAGTTCATTATTTAATGATTTAAAGTGACTAGAAATGCCTATATAGCATTATTTTGGTACTAGTCCAAAGTCACTGCATGTAAACCTTAATATTATTATATATTCCGATAGGTGTGGTGAAATGTGATTTTTGAGAGGTGGAATCAACTCAAAATCTATCTTGGTTGATTTTATAAAAATGTTGTAAGTTGCAAAAGCTTCTGTTTTGTTATTTTTATTAGGAGAGATCTATAACTCTAATTGAATTAAATCCAACAGGCTTGTATAGATCATTTCAATACCTTCCAGACAAAATTAGTTTCATGCAATTTGGATTTATAAATCTCTCTGAATTGATTTTCAAACTAGGAGACAGAACTAATATTTAAACTAAAAAGAAAAATCCAATTTTGAATGGCTGGGCTAGCGCGGGAACGAACATGGGTCGGCCTAGTGGCCCTCCACGGTGCGAGGCTCAACTGACATGCGGGATCCACCAGTCAGCGGCTCAAAAACACCGAAACGGTATCTAGCATTCTAGGCCGCACGATTAAAAGGGGATCTAACGGTGGGGGTTCATCGTCGTCGACAGATTACTCGGCGAGAACTTGACCTAGACGCGGCGGTGGGGGTCGACTGGGGGCGTACCAGGGCTCCAGCAAGGTCGGTGAGGTGGGCAAACAAACTGGAAGACGACAGCGAGGCGAGGCGCGGTTGTGGCGGAGCTTGGGGTGCGCTAAATCACAGGCGCCCTTCTCCTCCTGCTGCGGCGGCTTTGGCTCCAATTCCGGTGAGGCAGAGCTCGAGCAGCGTCGGCTAGAGGTGGGTGAGGTTTAGTAAGAGGTGGGGAGTGAGTGAGTGTGGAGAAATGAGGCTGGCGAGGCCGGCTTATATAGGCCCGATGGTGAGACCAAGCGGTATGGGCAGGCGGCTCCGGCGAGGGCGGCACATGGGGCTAGCAGCGTGGCTCGAGGTAGGGGACGGTGGCCTATCTCCTGGTGGTGCGCTAAGGCTTAAAGGCGCAGCAAGGCGAGCTCTGTGCTGGTCGGGAGCGTCACGCGCCCTGGGTGGCAGAGGCTGCGGGTTCGACGGCGAGCGGTGGTTGGGGTGCTTTGGGCGGCCAGCGGGGGTGTCTAAAGTGTTCCCTAGGTGCTAGCGGAGCGGTAGGCACGGGCTGCGGCCGAGGGGCGGTCTGTGCATGCGGGGACAGTGCACGCTCTGCGGGTGGCGTCGGCATGGTCGACCAGCTCTGGGCGCGGCGGTTCTTGGCCGTTCTGGTCTCTGGCTCTAGGCTGGGGCTGGTTGGACGGTGGAGGTGGACCACGGACGACGTGCTGGACAAGGTGAGAGGGCTTGGCGACTGCTGTGGCGCGATATCGCCGGTGATGGTGCTCAAGGTGCTCGGCCTTAATGGTCATGACCATTTGGTCGTGTGCACAGGGCTTGGCCGGGCTAGCAAGGGGTAGGGGTGCATTGGGGGGGACAAGGGGACCGAGTTAGGCCCAAATGTGACCAAAATCACTGCTCAAAATAGTGTTTTGAATTTGGCCAGATTTGTGCCTGCCACCTGTTTGATGAAATGGCCGCAAGAAGTAAACTTTTGAATTTTGGTTTCAAAATTTTTGGGTAATCTACACTAGTGCTAGGTAGTCTTTGGTTGCAAGGGTTTTGAAAGTGGAGCTCATTTTGATGATTTTTCAAATAGGGGTGATCTATGCATATGCATTGAATTCAATTTTCACATGCCATTTAAAATAAGCAAAAGAATGTTTTTAGCAGATCAAAAGGTGGGCCTTGGCACCTCATTATGTGTACTAGCAAGGGGTACAAAGATCATGAATTGTTTCTGTTAAGAAATGAGTGCTAGGAATAGTCAAAGTAGTGTAGTGGATTAAAATGGCCAAAATGACCATTCCTCCTTTTTAATTGTTTTTTATTTGATTTCTTTAGTAAAAGTTTGGGAATGATGTAGATGATGTTTAAATCACCTAAGAAAAATTTTACAACCAAAGAATCACAGAACCATGGCAATTCAAATCAATTCCTAATTTAAATGCACATACACATGAATGCTTTCATTTTTAATTTGGAAAAGTTTTTGTTAACCCTAAATTTTGATGATTTAGATCTTGATAAGCTTGGATTGAAGTTTTGGGATGTTACACCAAACAAAATTTCGTTATGAGGAGCTAGAGTTATCCGGAAGCATCGAGGGAAACAACTACGAAAACAACTATGGAATGGAGGCCGAAGAGTCTGAAGTGTAGATGCATCAGATATAGTTAGTTAAGCCTAGTAGTTTAGATCTCTATCCTGTATCTACTAATCTCGTATAAATCTTAAGGTGTAGTTTGCTTCTTTACCTTCTTCTCAAGTTATTATAGTATAGCTTTGAGTCATCGAGATTCCTCTATGTACCTAGGAGAATCTCATAGTCGTCATGTAATTTCTAATTGTAATGATATTAATGTATGCTTGTGGACCCGCTTTGTTTCTGTTGTACCACTCTAAGGATGTAATATTTGCGGAATGGTGTTCCGTTAGTGTTATGTCCACGACTATAGTATACTACAACATGAAGTGGTATGCTGGGTCACCGTAGCTGGTATCAGAGCAAAAGCTTTGACCTTAGGTTGGAAACCTATTAAATGGGTAGAACTGGTAGAAAGTATTTTAACAACGGTAAAGAGTTCTCTAGAAATATGACGAGGATTCAATTGAGAATTACATTGTCATGTTTCTAGTGCGATAATTATTTATTATGATGCATTTTAGGAAATAATAATGAGTTATAACTTAGTAGGACTAGTTATAATTACTTACGCAAAGTGAGGTATGACATCTTTGTATAAATGCCAGAATGCTCAAGTGCTGAATAGGAGTTTAGATGACTATGGAGGCAAATGGACACATCTTATGCGACAACTTCTTCATAGTTTGGATTGCGAATCTCGACTTCTCGTCAAGGTTTATAGTCACTATGTTAGACAAGTGTTAGCCAAGCACCATTTAGTGCTTACGTTACCCAAAAAGTTGGGAATAAGTGGAGAAGTGCCATCTGGGGAGGCATGATGTATGGAGGTGGCGCATCAAGTTACGATAACAGGAGCAATAACCATGATCTGAAAGCAGAAATTCAAGGAGATAGAAGATAGTGCTCACCATTATACCTTGTGATTCCCTAAGTCATAGTCCAAGTTAGATTCTTCTGTTCTTGTGCAGACTGAATCTACTTTGGCTACTGAATACATGAATCATTATAGGTCACTACTCAATACCTATCATAAAAACCTATCAAGTTCTAATCCAGGAGTGGATACTGTCCTTGAGGATTTCACTCATCCTGTAAGGGTAATTGGACGCATAAGGGACTTAGCTGAAGAAGTTAGACATCCTAAACCAGCCTTTCCAAAGAGTACATTTGAGGAGTTAGTGTTTATTGATCCATAATGCGGAACTCATGCTTATTATTAGCTCGAACCTTAGAAATCTGAAGATATAGGAGCCAAATATGGAGTAGAGTTCTACACTAGAACCAGGGAGGATCCAGTATCCCGTGATTCTCGTATGGAAGTAGAAATCAGTTACAATACCATGGAACCCTATGGTCCATATGGGGGGTAGTACCAATCCTATTTATCTGAAAGAGTGCATTGGCAGTTGTTACACCACTATGAATTATTATGGGATCAAGGAAAAAGCAGAGAACACATCTTACTTATAAAGTGTGTTTGAAGGTGGACGGTAGAATTCCACAGGAGATCACACATTTTCCTATCATTTCTCAATGACTGACCTCATCTAGGTACTTCTAATCAAGAGTACGCACCCTCTGGATGTTTATATGCTCCAGAAGACAGTCATCAGACTTCACGTCATCATGATGGAATTCTAAGAAGTACTACGAAGGGGGAGGAAGTAAGAATAAACAATCCGTAGTAGTAGAGAACTTGAATAATGTACATATTCGGTAATGTGCATTGTAGTGATTAAGAGGAAGGTCTTAGTAAGAGAGTATGCTCATATGAGCAAGAGAGGCCTTCTAATATATAGGTATTGTACTTGGTGAGATTCAAGTCGTAGTGGTGAGGATTGTTTGGAATAGCTTATAAAACCCATGAATAATACATGGTATACGTTTGGTTGTTATTTGGATTTGGTTCTTGATTTCCTTGTGTGACTAGCACTGTGCATAGAGTTGAGCTCAGAAAACATATGCATGATGTAAGTATGAGTATTCGCTTTATGTAGCAGGACTAGAGGGGTATGGATACAGGAGTAGAAGCTGGGTCCGAAGGACAGCGTTTGGAGGAAGAAGCTAAACAGAAGGAAGGCAATAAGGATGTAACCATGACCGGATCACCATCAACTCGTCCATTGATGGAGGAAAATTTCATGCAATACATGCAAATACTGCAAGAGTACCAGAATAAGTTCATGCAGGAGGTACTTAAACGAGTTGGATTCGGAAAAGAAAACAAAGATACAAGAGGAAGCCTTTCTGATTTCCAAACTGCCAATCCAATTCCTTTTGCATCGGCATCAGAACCTATGGATGCGGAGGATTGGTTGATGGATACAGAGAGGATGCTGAAAACAGTTGGATGCAATGATGAGGAGAAGTTGCGTTATGCGACATTTCTTCTGTCAGGACCAACCACAAATTGGTGGGAGAATCAATTAGTTATACACTCACTGGAACAGGTACTCACCTGGGAAGAGTTCAAGCAGAAGTTTCGTGAGTACCATGTTCCAGAGAGTATTATGGAGTTTAAGAGAAGAGAATTTGAGGACTTAAAACAAAACAATGCAACAGTGATGAAATATATTAGGGAGTTTAGTCAGTTATCTCGTTATGCCATTGAGGAGGTAAACACGGAGGAGAAGCGCAAGAAAAGGTTCTTAAGGGGACTAAACCCTTACATGAAGATGAAGTTACAGGTGGCTACAACACGACATTTTCAAGAGTTGGTTGATGCAACAATTACCTTCAAGGATGATTACAAGATGGTACTACAAGAGAAGAAGAAAATAGCCAAGAAAAGAGCTAAGATTGAACCAAGGAAGTTCCAGACAAATGAGCCACGCTTAACCTGGATTTCGAACCTAGGATTTTATTTATGGGAAATGGTTCAAATCAGGGTGTTCAAAGATAGAAGAAAAGAACTATATGTGGAAATTGTGGAATTCCAGGACATATCAAGAGGGACTGTAAAAGGTCCAAGGTCGTTTGTTATACTTGTGGACAAGATGGGCACATGAGACATCTTTGCCCTCACAAGCAAGTACTCGATGATGGAGAACCAATATTCAGTGGTAGAAACTCTGGAAGAAACAACAATAGAAAGCAAGGAAGGTCATTCGAAAGATCACATCATCACACGATGGAACAAGTGAATTACTCCGAGCAATCCATAATAGGTATGTTTAGTATTAGTTTCCCTTCTTTAGTAATATTATCCAAGGGGAAAAGCCATCTCATGGAGCATAAGGGTTGAGTCTAAACCTAGTATTAGGTATTATACACAGTTGAATCAACAGGTAGAGTGAACTCAAGGAGTATGGAGTTCATTAAAAACATCACACTGGAAAAAAGGAATCTTATAGGAAGGAAGGAAACTCTATATGAATTTATCTGACGCTCTTCAGGATCAGAAATCACAAACTTCGGGACGAAGTTTAATTTAAGGGGGAAGCCTATAACATCCCAGCATTTAGGACTAAATGAAGGGTAGATTTAGGATTTTGTGCATCTGCATGCATGCATCTGAAAATCCGGGTAAATTTTTCGCCAAATAAAAAGACTAGAGTGATCAGAATTCTCTCACTCCGATGAAGTTAGGTTTAGTGCCATCTGAGTTGAGTGGGATGAATTTTGACATGATCTCTATTGTTTTTATGATTTATGAGGGGAGAAGTTTGAGTTATGAATACTAATAAATAGTATCTGAAGCTAAGAGGAAATAAATGATGAAAAGAAATTTCAAATGAATAAAGAATATTTTATACTACAAGTAAGTAATAAATAAAATAAATTGAATACAAATAAGAAAGTAGTATTCTTTAATTTTAATCCATATAAATAAGAGATTAAGAAATTGCTTACAATAATTCAAATACAAGTAAAAATTAAATTGCAATACAAGAAAAGAATAATTTTATTAATTGAAACAAGTATTACAACATTCTTTTACAATAAATGAATAGAGGTAAACAGTAAGGAAATGTAATTAAGAAATGAAACAAATAAAATAATTCTTATTTACAAGAATATATCTATTACATTGTTTTCTACAAATAAATAAATGAATAAAGAAAGTTACAGAAGGATAAAAGAAAGTCCTAGACTATTTCTCTGAGTTAAGTCTTGAGCCATTCTTTGATTTCTTAGAATGATCTGGGTTCCTGCAAAATACAAACTTAGATAAAATAAGAGAACGGGGGTTAGTGTGTTAGCTGTACTCTCAGATTGGGCATAGAAGTGCTATGCCAATATCATCATTGAGTATTAATAAAAGGGGCTAAATGTATCATTATATGTTCCTATCAGATTTGGCCTCAGACTTGTGCATCACAGGCATGGGGCAAGTTTTACCAAAGTCAAATAAAAAGGTAAAAAGGTAGAACATCAGGAAATATCAAACTTTTGCTTGATTTGATCCACTTGACACAGGCAAGCAAGCAGCTCACACACAACTGCATGCTGGTGTGCTGTCGACACAAGAGGCTCCACAGGGAGAGTAAAAGGGAGGGCACAGTCGTAGCACCATCCACTGTTCTCACTTCACAACCACATCTATCCAGTTCTATTCACACCACATGTTCTTCTCAAGAACACACGTTCATTTCTTCACAACACCATCAAATCCACCACCCAATCAACATCTAGTTGCTTTCATAAGCCATCCGAGAGCAGATAAAATAGTAGAAGGAGAGGGGAGCAGGAATATTACAGTAGAATAAGTAATCTCAAGAAGCTAGTTCTTTTAGATCTAGAAGGATAAGGTTCAGGAGCACAAGATTTGCATGAGTAGGCTGATCAAATGCAAGGCAGTAGTACCACAAGGAATAGATACACATTAGAAGATCTTTGAGTTAACAACCAGAAGATCAAGAAGTCAAGATATAGTTCACAAGCTACACATCAACATGTAGCTACACCAAGCCACCAGTCTTAGTATCTGTTCTTATCATACCTATTAAAGATATATTTTCTGGTGGTGGGATACTCTCAAATTTGCACACAAATAGTATGCTAGTATCATCACAGTGTATTTGTTTCTATACACAAAGAATTATAACTGTCCCTATTTTACACAGATGTGCCTCAGCCTTTGCATCATTGGCTTGGAACCATCCAAATTTTTGACAAGCAATAAATTAGCACATCATGCAGATGATCTTGGCCATTGTGCATCCTCCAAAGAGGTATCACAGCAGCTAGATCATCTACACAAGCCACAAGGATTGCATACAGGACATAGCCAATAGATAAAAGCACAAGCTTTATAAAACCTTAAATAAGCTAAATCATTTTCCTAGTGTTGGTCACCAGGAATCATTTCAAATAAAGCCACAGTTCAATTACTAACCCGCACAACTCTCAGCCATCCAAAGGGACAACAAATCCTGCTGTTGGAACCCACTACTATGCACACTCTACCATGGGAGGCACCACAGTAATGGATCACAACAATTGAAGTCACCATATTAAATTGCACAAGTCAAGTTGTTTAGCACAGGTTACTTGGTGATGAGCCACATGTCAAGTAGTCATCTTCAAGCCAAAGCAAACCAACATCCTTCTAATTCATTTGCTGGTAAGCTGAGGTTGTATGAAAATCATTTTCCTAGATAGTTGTCTAGGAATCATAGTGTTTCGAGCATCACCATTCCACCTATATCCAAAATTTCACTTAAATATAATTTATTCAACCACAACCTGCAGTAAAGGCAGTTACTGAATCAAAGATGCAAGTGCCATAGTATAACTATTTAAACAGAGGTACTTCCAACATCATCTCCCTAGCCTGTAAACGGTAGGACTTACATAAAACCTTGCTGATTTATTGACAGAACATATATAACAAGAGCTCAGCTTTTGATGTAGAAGATATCAAGTGAGATCATCTCAATTTGGGCCATCTTAATTTGCCTGTACAACTTTAAATTATTACCAGGCTTGTATCACTGGTAAAATAGACAGGAAAAGTCCACTACTATCTCAGCCACTCAAAATTAGTGTAGCCAAGGTCCCAAGTTCACCGGAATCAGGGGTGAGGGAGGAGGAACCATGGCGTCGCCCAAGTGAAGTCGAGAGCAGAGTGAGGGATGCGAATACGACCAAGTGAGGTTGAGAGTGTGGGGTGGGCTCGGGTTAGCTCAGCCCAATTGGGCCTTAACGGGCCAGGGGTGGTATTGTGTACTTGGCTGGTTCACAGGCTAGGCCTAGTTAAAAAAAGGGGGAAATTAAAAAACAGATTATTAGGAATAAAATTAAATTACCACAATGCCTTGTGAACACTTTTAACCCTAGAAAAAAATAAGAAAAAATAATATCCTAAGAATATATATAAAAGACCATAGAAATAATATCTACCTAAGAAACATATAACCTTGCTTGTTTAAGTTAAATAAAATACAAATACATATTAAGGACACTAAAACTCTAATTGAAAGTTATTAAAATAAGAAGAAATCCTAAAAATGAGTAAAAATCATTTTTTGCATACAAAAATAAATTCACTATTTTATAAAAATACTAGTTAGATTTTTACAAATAAAACTTAAAACTAATATCTAAGAACATTTAATCGTTTGTGGTTTTTTTATAAAAATAAGGGCACTTCTTAAAAACAAATAAAAACCATTTTTAAGAACTTAAATAATTATATTTTACTAGAAAAATACAAAATATATTACTCCAAGGGTTTTTAGGATTTTAAGGTAATGAATCCTCATCTATTATGTAAAATACCTATTTTATAAATTCCTTAGAAACATTTCTTAAGTAAGACATAATCACAATTCTATTTAAAACCTTAATTCTTCTATGTTCAAATACTACTTCCAAGACCATAACTTGAATCTATAATGAAACTTAATTGTAAGAAATTAACTCTATAAAACTCTTGTAAAACCATAAATCCAAATTAAATGAACAATTTCATATAAATTTTAAGCATCATTTCACTCATGATAAAACTGAATGTTCTTTATCTTTTAAGCATGCTTAACATAATTTTAAAACCCTAACAATTAATGAGACCATCTAAATTTTCTTTCTTTAATAAGTCAAATCAAGTTCATACTAACCAATCACATTTAATCTCATCATTCACTTACACTAGAAGTGAATGATCCCATACTCTTAAAACAATATGACTTAAACCATTATTATAGTTAACTTTGGTCCAATATACCATAAACTAAGAATATAATAACTCAAGATCATTTGAATCTTACCAACAACCATAACTTTAGCCCTATCAATCTTCGGAGTTGATCCACTTAACATAATTAATAATTTTCATCAACTATTACTATTTCTACAACTTCAAGAGAAATAATATGTTATTTCTTTTTAGTCACAACAACTTTAAACATGGTCCTTGTAATAATTACAAGATACCACTCAACCCAAATTTTGTATTATGATTTTACTTCACCTTTTATGTCTTATAAGTTAATCTTAACATCCTTGCAATTTTACTCTTTTGTGAAGTTAACTTGAAGATAAATCAAATCTTAAATAAATCATCTAAAATTCCAACTCACTTGTAATGTTAAGAATACTTTGGGGATTTTAAACACATGCATATCATTACTTATGCATATCAGCATATTGCTTCTTTAAACATTGTCCTTACCAGGCAATGATGGCATTTTGTAGAACCCGAGGTCCAGGGTCAAGTCAAGACATTCGACTACAATTCTTCGCTGTACCAAGGCAAGTTCACACTTGCTCATGTCCTTTGGTTATTTTCTATCAAGTATTTGCAAACAGTTGTTGTCATCACCTGCATTTCAAAAAGGTCAGAAAACACTATTTTTTGATAATAATGTGAACTATTGGTTACTGATCCAGGGTGATCAGTTAATCTATTAAGCCTGGCAATTGGAATACCATTGTCTAGGAATATATCATCTAGGACCTTATAACCAATGTCGCTAGTGATTCTAGCGCCGTATATCACACGTTAACCATAAGATCTATAATGGCTCTAGGGAAGTCAGCTGGATCTTCTCCCTTTCGTATGCTGACGGACAACTTTTATTGGAGCTGTGATCTTACATCTAGGCACGTGCAAGGGTGGGAACCGTCAATTCCCTGATATTAGTTGTCAACTTTTGCCCTCTTCAGGAGTGTAAACCAGCGTAGCCATTGTCCTGATCTAGCAAAAGGGTGAGTATACGGGGTCGCGGTGAAGTTCAGTACTGGCTTGGATCATATAACTGGGCCCCACACTAATGGAAGTGTGGACGAGAAAGATCGCCCGGTTATGCAACAAGGATTTGATCTCTTATGGGTAAAGTAGCGCACCTCTGCAGAGTGTAAGAACTATGACATGTTACTCCCTGTTCTAGGAGGGAGCTGTGAATGCTATAGGAAAGGAACTCCACGAAAGTTCTGGTAAACCTGTGAAGGCTGACGACCATAGTTTTCAGAATAAAAGCAACCTTTGAAGAAATGTTTATGAAAACTTGCATAGCCTACAACCTATGGTCCGTGGCTGTAGATAGTGCATCAAACACTCCTTTTTAGTGAACCTGCTGAGTATGCTCGTTCTCGACCGTACCTTCTTAACCCTTGCTAGATTCTGAGGACATTGACGACCAAGAAGATGAAACACTATATTCAGCTGAAGACCAAACATAATTTCGTTATGAGGAGCTAGAGTTATCCGGAAGCATCGAGGGAAACAACTACAAAAACAACTATGGAATGGAGGCCAAAGAGTCTGAAGCGTAGATGTATCAGATATAGTTAGTTAAGCCTAGTAGTTTAGATCTCTATCCTCTATCTACTAATCTCTATAAATCTTAAGGTGTAGTTTGCTTCTTTACCTTCTTCTCAAGTTATTATAGTATAGCTTTGAGTCGTCGAGATTCCTCTATGGACCTAGGAGAATCTCAAAGTCATCATGTAATTTTTGATTGTAATGGTATTAATGTATGCTTGTGGACCCGCTTTGTTTCTGTTGTACCACTCTGAGGATGTAATATTTGCAGAATGGTGTACCGTTAGTGTTATGTCCATGACTATAGTATACTACAACATGCAGTGGTATGCTGGGTCACCGCACATCCCCAAGTACAACGACACCACTATGCCGTAGGATTGGCTGGTGGAATACACGACTGATGTGGATAGCGCCAATGGAAACAAGCGCGTAACTATATGGTACGTCCCCCTCATGCTCCTTGACTCGGCCAGGACGTGGCTGAACAGCCTCCTAGAGGGTAGCATCAACGCCTAGCTGGACTTCGCGCAGGCATTCGTCCGCAACTGCACTGGCACGTACAAGTAGCCGGGTCGCCCCCGTGATCTCGCCCTCTACGCCAGGGCAAGGATGAGTCTGATGGCACCTTCCTCACTCGATGGAGAAGCATGCACAACTCCTATAAGGGGGTGCGCGAGCACCAGGCGATCGATTTCTTCACTAGCGGATGCCGAGACAGCACATGCTAAACCGAGCAGAGCCCCAGACCATGGCTAATACCATGGAAATCACAAACAATTACTCCACCGTTAACTCCACGATGAAGAAGTCCATCGTGGTGGATGACCAAGGGCAGATCATTGCTAATGAACCGACTGGCAGACGCCAGCCGGCTGATCCCAACACGAGCAACAACTCTAGGCGACACCATTAGGACAAACGCCAACACACAAGGAAAGGCGAGTAGCCGGATAACCGATACGACTCCAAGCAAGTTGCGGCGGTCCAAGAAGATCCGACCGCGGGAGGCAGTCGGAGGCACAAGCCGGATGATTGGGCATTTCAGCCAAAGTACACATTCGAGTCCATGATCGACGGGCCATGCAAGTACCACATCAGCGACAATAAGCTAGTACGCACACGACCCGACAATGCAGCTGGTCCAAGAGAATGGCCGAGCTGGCAAACCTCCCACCACCTCGACCTCCTTTAGCCGGTGGCCACCAGACAACCACAACCGCCACGCGGCAGTTGACGACTACCCCCGCTAGGTGGGCAATTACCACACCTTCACCACCGAGCCAGAAACCAAGCACAACAAGAGATGCCGTGAAGCGGAGGTGAACGCCATCATCCCGCCTATCCCCCACTATCAGAACTAGTCAGAGAAGGAGATCACCTGGATCAGGGATGACCAACCAGTTGTACTACTGCACCCAGGAAGCTATGCGATGGTGCTTGATCCCATCATCATCTCCTAGAAGCACTCCTGACGATTCTCGCACATGCTCGTAGACGGCGACAGCAGCATCGACCTCATCTACCGTAGTTCCATGGACTAACTTGGCATCACCGAGTTCAGATTTAGCCTACCAAAGCAATCTTCCATGACGTTGTGTCGGGCAACTCGCATTCGCCATCGGCAAAATCCAGCTAGACATCATCTTCGGCACAGAGGACAACTTTCACTGTGAGGCCATCTGGTTTGAGGTGGTGAACCTCTCCAGCGCTTACCATGCTATCCTCGAGCACCCAACACTAACCAAGTTCATGGTGGTACCACACTACACTTACCTCAAGATGAAACTCCCGGGGCCCAAGGCGGTGATCACTGTTGCCGGCTGCTACAAGCGGTCAATAGAATGCGTCGTGGATGGCTCCAAGATGGCCGAGGCGATGGTCATCGTAGAGGAGAAGTGCACCATCATGCAGAACGTAGTGCTGGCTCAAGCCGATATGCCGGATGGTGGATCCAAGCTGTAACATCCCAAAACTTTAATCCAAGGTTATCAAGATCAAATCATCCAAAAATAGGGTTAACAAAAACTTTTCGAAATTTAAAATGAAAGCATTCATATATGTATGCATTTAAAATAGGAGTTCTTTGAATTGCCATGATTGATTGATCCAATGCTTGTAAAATGTTTCTTTGTTAATTTAAACATCATCTACATCATTCCCAAACTTTTCCTAAAGAAAATAAAATCAAAAAGAATTAAAAAGAAGGAATGGTCATTTTGGCAAATTTAACTCTCATGCCTACTTTGGCTATTCCTAGTACTCAAAACTTAACAGAAACAATTCTTGATCTTTGAACCCCTTGCTAGTACACATAATGAGGTACCAAGGCCCACCTTTTGATCTGCTAAAAACATTCTATTAACTATTTTAAATGACAGTTTAAAATTGAATCTAATGCAAATGCATAGATCACCCCTATTTCAAAAACCATCTATTTGAGCTCCATTTTCAAAACCCTTGCAACCAGAGGCTACCTATCACTAGTGGAGATCACTCAAAAAATTTGAAACCAAAATTCAAAACTTTCTTTCATGCGGCCATTTCATCAAACACTTGGCATGCATAATCTCTACTCTAATCCTAGCTCACTGTTTACTACAGGGTTTTGCCCCCAATTGATCCCCATTTAATCCCCTTGTCCCCTCTTGATCTAACCAGAGCCTAACCAGCATCTCCCCTACCCCCTAGCTGCACTTCCATGCCATGCCGAGCACCAACTCGCCGGCCGACAATGCACTCGCAGCAGCAGCCCTCTCCAGCCCCTCTCCTCATGTCTAGCAGCTTGCCAGTGGTCCACCTCCACCGCCCAACCAGCCCCAGGCCAGAGACAGAGAGCAGAGCGGCCAGGAACCGCCGCGCCCGGAGCCGGTCGAGCATGCCGACGCCGCCCCCAGAGCACGCCCTGTCCCCGCTCGCACAGACCATCCCTTGGCACCAGCCCGCGCCCGCCGCTCCACCTCGACCTGGAGAACACCCCAGACAT
This sequence comes from Avena insularis, assembly GCA_023614405.1. Taxonomy (NCBI): domain Eukaryota; kingdom Viridiplantae; phylum Streptophyta; class Magnoliopsida; order Poales; family Poaceae; genus Avena; species Avena insularis. The sequence continues at coordinate 393,702,535 of CM042692.1, read as the reverse complement.
CCCCGTTCGCCGCCCAAAGCCTCACAGCCACCGCTCGCCGTGGACACCGCCGCTTCGGCCGCGTAGAGCGCCACCTCGCCCAGATCGCGTGCCACCGCCCCTAAGGCCGCATTCAATTCCTAGAGCACCGCCAGGGAACCGCCCATCAATCACCGACCCTGCTGGAGCCCTGGTACGCCCCCAGTAGACCCCCACCGAGCCGCTAGGGTTCGAGCTCGCCGGCGACCTGTTCGTCGTTGACGACGACCCTCAGCCGTTGATCTCGCTTCTAATCGCACGGCCCACAACGCGCGTACTGTTTTGTGTTTTAAGTGCCGCTGACAAGCGGGACCCCCTGTCAGTTGAGCCCCGCACCGCGGAGCGCCACTAGGCCGGCCCAAGTCCTTTCCCGCGCTAGCCCATCGATTCAAATCTGGATTTTTCTTTTTAGTTAAATCTAGTTTCTGTCCACTAGTTTGAAAATCAATTCAGAGAGTTTTAGAAATCCAAATTGCATGAAACCAATTTTGCCTGAAAGGTATTAAAATGATATATCCAAGCCCATGGGATTAAATTCAGTTAGAGTTATAGATCTATCCTAATAAAAATAACAAAATAGAAGCTTTTGCAACTTGCAACATTTTTATAAAATCAACCAAATTAGCTTTTGAGTTGATTCCAACTCTCAAAAATCACATTTCATCATATCTATCTAAATATGTAATAATATTAAGGTTTACATGCAGTGACTTTGGACTAGTACCAAAATAATGCTATATAGGCATTTCTAGTCACTTTAAATCATTAAATAATGAACTTAAACCAAAGTAATATTGATCCAACCCTTAAATCTCATTCCCACATGTTAGAATATGTGGTGATGACATGTGTCAACATGATCCCATGTTTTAAGTGGTGAATATTAAATGTTAGTTAATTTTTCAATGAGTAGAAATTACTTTTCTAAAATAAAAACGTTGAAACTATTGAATTAAACTTGTGATGTTTGTGATGATAATAGATCATCAAATGTGTGTTTTAGAATGCTACTTAGCCTAGTTAAGTATTGTTTGGTGATTGTCTACTCCCTATGTATTTATAGACGCTAGTACCGACCAAGCTTTCGAGGAGGAGTTCTACCAAGAAGAAGAAGAAAACTTCAACCACTGCACCAACCAAGGGAAGCTATTGTTAGCAGGCTAGAATTAAGCTAGATGAATGAGCAAGGATGCTTTAGGCATGCATTGATCACACCCCTTTTAACTATTAGTACCCCAAGTCTTACTTACAAGTTCACTCCCCTTAGTATGCAAAGTTCCTTACTTATTTTGAAGGTAGCATAAAAAGTATAGAACTTGACCTACTTAGAAACCTTTAGATGTCATTCTATGGCATGAGATTGATCCCATCTTTCCCCTTTAGTGAACACTCTTAACTTAGTATTTTAGAGTAGATCAAAAACTTGAGTCACTTTAGATGGGAGCACTTGGTGAAAATGAATTGTGAAAACCTTGGAATGATGAGTCATTCTATTGAGATGTTTTGACATGTGTTGAGAAACACAACTAGTTTATGATGATGAAAATGACGAGGCATGAGCCTTAACCCTTTTATAAAACTGATGGTTGGATTCAGATGCGATACCATTCCAAATTTACCGTACAACCACACTACCTGAATTGGGTAAGGCTTAGCTGGAAATTTATATGCATTAGTATTAGTTCCCTCACGGGAGAGGTTTGAGCTGAGGCTACCTCTCAATGTTGTCCACCTATGCAGTGCCCAAGATGAATGATGGTCATGGTTGGGAGGCCATGCTCATAGGAGAGGTGCTTATACTAGGGTGTGTAAAGGGAAGGTTATGTTCGATTATCTGCATACTAAGTATGATGATTCAGGGTTATCCCTGACAGATGTATCGAATCTTGTGGTGAAAGTGTACCACCTCTGTAGAGTGTCAAACTATTCGAATAGTCTCGTCCGCGGTTATGGACAGTTGGAATGACCATACTGTTTCGTTGTCAGATGTTTTCTAAATAACTTGAAATGAATGATGAACTTTGACTTGACCACAACAGGGTTGTGTTGATGATAATAGCTTCCCAACTTAAGTGATTCTAGAACTTTACTTTATCTTTCTTTGCTTCTGAACTCAGCTTAGGTTTCAAACTTAACTTGATAGTTAAATTAGATTCAGCATTTAACTTAGAATTATAGTACCTGTTAATAGTAGTTTGCGAGTACTTGAAGAGTACTCATGGCTTTTGTCCCTGGCTATTATCATGGCCAGACTATGAAGGAGATTATCAAGATGATGGTCAGCAGGACGGCTATGATAACTAGGACTATCTGCCTTCGTCAGCATTGCCTGTGCCCCTGAAGATGGACCCCACCGCTACACTTATCTTTTTCCGCTTCTTGTTGTATTAAAGACTGGATCATGAGATCCTTAATTGTGTAAAACCTTATGTATGGTTTGTAATGGATGATGTACTATGATATCCAGTCCGTTATGTCTCGCAAAAATGGTAATCCTGGGACTGCGAGGTAGGGCATAACGGGCATCTGGGATTAAAAATCCGGGTGTTGACACAAGCCGGCTGGTGAGACGTTGTTTAAGCCGGATGCGAGCACTTAGAAGATTTTTCTCTACGAGGCCCAGCCGGACAAGTTCATCCTGGTGGGTACAAACCTTGATAGAAAATAGGAAAGCACGCTCGTCGACTTCCTCCGTGATAATCGGGATATCTTTGCATGGTCCCCAAAAGGACATGCCAGGTGTTCCGAGGGAGCTCGCCAAACACTCTCTTCATGTTTGGTCGGATGCAAAGTTAGTCTAGCAATCCCTATACTGCTTATTGAGGAGAAGCAAAATACCATTGGTGTGGAGATTACCTGGCTCCTTGCAGTCGGGCTCATCATGGAAGTATACCACCTAGAGTGGTTGGCAAACCCAGTACTGGTGCCGAAGAAGAACAAGACATGGCGCATGTGCGCCGATTACACCATCTTGAACAAGGCCTGTCCCAAAGATCCATTTGCCCTGCCTTGGATAGATCAAGTGATCGACTCCATAGCCGGTTGTGAACTGCTTTCCTTTCTGGATGCCTACTCCAGCTACCACCAGATTAAGTTGAATCATGTGGATCAAATAAAAATGGCCTTTATTACCTTGTATGGGGTTATTGTTATACCACCATGTCATTCAGTCTAAAAATGCAGGTGCAACCTACCAGCGCTGCATGCAGAAATGCCTGCAGACACAAATTGGTAGAAACATACAAACTTACGTTGATGATGTAGTGGTGAAGATAAAAGAGCAAGGAACGCTCCTCGAGGACCTGAAGGAAACAATCGCAAACCTCCGCAGGTTCCAGATGAAGTTGAACTCGGAGAAATGCGTTTTCGACATCCCAGTCGGTCAGCTCCTCGGTTTTCTCGTCTCAAAACTAGGGATCGAGGCTAACCCGGAGAATATAGGAGCAATCGAGCACATGCAGCCGCCGCAAAACATGCATGATGTACATAAGTTCGCCGGGTGCCTGGCCTCTCTTAGCCGGTTTGTTAGCCGGCTGGACGAGAAAGCACTTCCACTGTACCAGCTCATGAAGAAAACCATCAGGTTCGTCTGGTCGGCCCAATTGGACGAGGCCTTCCACGAGATCAAGAACATGCTCTGCAGCTCACCCATCCTGGAATCGCCACCCCCAAAGGAGCCGATGCTAGCACACATCGCGGCCACCAACCGGGTAGTCAGCATAGTGCTCGTGGTAGAAGACCAGAAGAGGGGAAGGCACAGCTAGTCCAGCGCCATGTGTACTATCTGAGTGAAGTACTCTCGCTCTCAAAGCATAATTACCCCCACCACCAGAAGCTGGTGTACGACGTGTACATGGCCGCCAAGAAACTCAAGCACTACTTCCAGGAGCACTCCATCCGGGTGGTCTCCATGGCGCCACTATCCCTAATCATCAGCAACAAGGACGCTACCGGTCATGTGGCGAAATGGGAAATCAAGCTCACTACCCAGTGCATCCAGTATGATCCAAGAACAATGATTAAGTCCCATGCCCTAGCCGACTTCCTAGTCGACTAGGCGGAAACACGGTACCTGCCACCGATTCCCGTCTCCACGCATTGGAGGCTACACTTTGATGGCTCCAACATGCGCGCCAGCTTGGGAGCCGGCATCGTCACCACCTCTCCCAAGGGAGACTGGCTGGAGTACGTGTTACGAATGCACTTCCGCGCGTCTAACAATATCACTGAGTACGAAGCACTTGTACATGGATTCCATCTAGCAAAAGAAATCAGCACCTGATGGATCATCTTCTTCGGAGATTTGAATCTAGTGGTATAGCAAGTATCGGGCAACTGGGACGCTAAGGATGCAAACATGACCCTATACCGTTTCTTCATCTAGCAAATGTGTGCTTGTTCTGAGGGGTGTGAATTCCACCATGTCCCTCGTGCCAACAACGAAGCCGCTGACGCGCTCGCGCGCATCGGCTCCACAAGAAAGCCATTCCACCCGGTGTTTCTTTGGATCACCTGCACAAGCCCTCCATCATTCCGTCTCCCGAGTCTAAATCCATCATTGTGGAAGTGGACCCCAGGGCTAACGGCTCCAAAGAACCAGATGTAGCCTAGCAGAAAATCTCGGGGTCTGCCGAATCAAAGGACCCACCACCCCTACTGGCTCTAGTCGACCGGGGGCTACCAGCTCGACCCTCCCACCCGGTTGTCCACCCAACAAACCTCAGCCGACCAAAGAAGAAGAGGTGCAACTAATAATTCAAATTGTGTTCACCATCTAGCAGACACCATCATAGGCCAAGCCCTTCATCGATTTCATCGCTAGACGAGAGCACCCGGATGAGGAAGTGACAACAAGGAAAATCATGTGCCAAGCAGGCGCATACACCATCATCAATAATGAGTTGTACAAGCTCAGCGTGGGTGACGTATATCAGCGCTGCATAGACCAAGAGGAAGGCATCTAGCTACTCATTGTTATCCCCCAGGGAGAGTGCAGCCACCATGCTTCATCGAGAGCCATAGTTGCCAAGGCATTTCACCATGATTTCTACTAGCCATCTGCACTAGAAGATGCTGAGAAAATAGTACACACGTGCAATGGATGCTAGCGCTTTAGCTAGCAGAAACACACACCGTCTGTAGCTCTGAAGGCCATCCCCATCACCTAGCCATTTGCCATCTAGGGGCTCAACATGGTCGGCCCCTTCAATACCGCACGATCCGGCATGACGCACCTCCTGGTGGCGGTGAAAAAATTCACCAAGGATCGAGGCCAAGCCCATCAAGAAGCTAGATGGAACCACAGTGATGACCCACAAGTATAGGGGGTGTATCGCAGTATTTTCGATAAGTAAGAGTGTCGAACCCAACGAGGAGCAGAAGGTGCTGGCTAGTGGTATGGATCAGGAATTCTCTGCAAATACTTAGCAAACGGATTTTTAGGGGGTTTTGATCATGCAAGTAAAATAAAGTACAAGTAAATAAAAGAAAATAAGAATCAATGCAGCAAGTGGCCCAATCCTTTATTTAGCAAAGGACAAGCCGGTTGTATTACTTAAGATGACCAAACGTTCTCGAGGACACATAGGAATATCATCAAGTGCTTTCGCTTCATATAGTTGATTAATCTTCTTTAGTTTGCAAAGTGTTGCGTGGGTGAACCTATGCTAATGTACCGACCTTCCTAGTACTAATACATACTTGTGTTTATACCCCTTGCAAGCATCCGCAAGTACAAGAAAGTAATTAAGGTAGAAACCTAACCACAGCTTTAAACTCTAAGACCCTGACGTCCCTTGTGCAATGGTTTCCTAATGGGGGTTCAGGTTTACATCCGCAACCCCTACGATTAGTAGCCAAATACACAATGCATTCCCCTAGGCCCATATAGGTGAAGTGTCATGTAGTCGACGTTCACATGACACCACTAGAAGAAGTACACCACAACTTAAATATCAAACCATTGAATCTTTCTCAACACAATTCCACTACTAACAACATGACTTCTCCCATGTCCTCAAGAACAAAACGAACTACTCACAAGACATCATATAGATCATGATCAGAGATGGAATAATGATGTGTAACAATTTGAACATAAACGATAATTCAATGTTTCACTCAATAGCATCAACTACAAAGAGTAATCAACACCGGGAAAGTTTCCCCTAAGAACTATGCAAGATTCAACCCAATTGTTAAAGAGATATGGAGATGGTGATGAGGGTGCTGGTGGAGATGATGGTGATGATGATGATGATTATCCCGATGAAGTCCAGCTTGATGGTGGTGTTGATGGCGACGATCTCCCCTCCCCGAGAAGGAATTCCCCCGGCAGAATTCTGTCTGCAGGAGAGATCTTTCTCTCTCGGTGTTTTCCGCCCCGCAGATGCGGCAGAATCTTTTTGTGGTTGCTCTCCGAGTCTTAGGGTTTCAGGAGGATAATATACGCCAAAGGGGAGAGCAAGGGGTGGACCAGGGCGGCCACACCACCTGGTGGCGCGGCCTAGGCTGGCCAGTGCTAGGGGGTGGTGTGGGCCTCCTGTGGCCCATCTCAGCCTCCCCTTCTGGCTTCCTTCATCTTCTGAAAAAAAAATAGGATTTTCCATGTATTTTCCCGGATTTTCTGATCTTCACGAATTTTGCCTCCAAACAGCACCTTTTCCATCAGAATCCTGACTGCAGCGGTCCATGCTCCAAAAGTCATCAACCATGCAAAAACACATGAAATAACATAAGTATCATCTCTTAATATGAAATATATCAATGAATAACAGTAAATTATGATATAGAATAGTGATGCAAAATGGACGTATCAACTCCCCCAAGCTTAGACTTTGCTTGTCCCCAAGCGAAAACTGAACTCAATAAACATGACCTCAGTTTTATGGAGTGAAGAGTCGATAAAAGAATACAGACAAGAAGCATCACATTCATCAATACATAGATCATAATAGAAGACAACCCACTATTATATAACTTAACTTGCAATAAGTAAAAGAAACACAATAAAGATACATAAAGTGAATCATAATTGGTAATGGAAAACTTAGCTCTTGGTCGAACAATAGTTGACAATTTACTGGAGTTCACAAATAACTGATTTTCAATGATAGCTTTCAAAGTAGTAATCACCAAGATAAGAGCAATGTGCAAAACAAGGAACATAAGAAACATGATTGAATAGATCATCATATGAATGAATGAAACACAACAAGTCAAAATACTTGCTGAGATAGAAAGGAATAGGTTTACTGACTCAACTAAAAAGTAAAAGAAAGGCCCTTCGTAGAGGGAAGCAGGGATTTCAAGTTTCATAAAGAGCTCCCAAAAATTATGGTACTTATTAGCTTTCAGCTCTCATTGCCCCTATCATAGGCATCTTTAGGTGATTAAGGTTAAAGTGATCAAATACGAGAATATGCTTGACAAGTTGTAAGTTGAAAATCTCATGTCCCTTGAATACGAGGGCCGCTCCTCATGCTACTCAAGTTTAGTCACCGACAAGTTCTTGTCATAGTAAGCACATGTGTATCATGGAGAACCGCCAACGGGGTACCCCTTGCCCGATGATACGGAAGAATCCCCATATCAAAATGACAAGGCAAGCAGACAACGAGCATCTCAGCAATCTTCTTATTTACCATGGGAATATGGTGCTTTTTTCTCTCTTTCCTCTTTTCTCATCTTTTTTTTCCTTTTTCTCCTTTTCTCAATCTCTATCTCTTTTTTTATAAGAAGAATGCTTCATAGGTGCTCATTATGGTTACGTTGCAGGTTTCCACCATGACAGCATGGATTAGACCGGCGGCCTAGGCGTTTCTCTAACACACATGCATAACTCCATGGACTTACAAGCTCCCCTTTCATTTCACACCGACGACATCCATAGACAAAAGAACATAATATCAACTAGGTACAAAGTACCAGTGCAATGTTGAAAGCGTTCCCCATGACAGCATGGTTCTGCTAATTCACAACTCACAAAGCGCAAGCATATACGCAACATAGATGGGCACAATGGTTCAAGTTTATTAAATGCAAGAAAGTAAGGTGTGCCATCAAGTTCGTGAGAGCTTTAATCACTAATTTTCACATAACAAGTTTAATTTGGAAGGTAGATAAAAACAAGAATTTACTTGGAATAGCAATAGTGCTAATAGGTAGGTATGGTGGACACAAATGGCATAGGTTTGGTTTCAGGATTGGATGCACGAGAAGAATTCCCTCTCAGTATAGGTTTTTGGCTAGCAAGGCTCGGTAGCAAGTATAAGAGTTGAAGGAAGCAAACAAACATACAATTGATAAAAAACAAACATGCAATCTTCCTTGGAAGCACAAAAGATCTTAACCAGAGAATACTAACCTTATGAGCAAATCAAGAAAGAAAGATGATGAAATTATATTTTTTTAAGAGTACTTCTATCTTTTTCATTCAATTCACAAAAATAGTGTTGCTACTGACCGAGCCAGGTTTGCCAAAACCAACTAAATTAACTCAATGATCCCAAAGTGATACCAATACTAACGACAAGATCAATCATATAACCATGAATTGAAAACTAATATAAGATATGCAAAAGAGTAAACGATAGAACTTCTCATTAATATTCCATAACGGCAACTCACACCAAGGGATACATATCTAACGAGAGAGGCGACACTTCCATAATGCAAACCATCCTACATGATAACTTCTCTATTCATGATATGACTCTACTAAAAAGGTAAAAAGATAGAAGATAGTGATATGATACCGCGGCACTCCCCCAAGCTTGGAACAAACCAAGGGCATGCCAAACATGATGACGAATTACTCCTTCGGTGGTGGTGGTATTCTCTCGATGAGCTCTTTGATCAGTTTCCCCAAGTCCTTGATCTCGAAGGTGAGATTACGAATTAGCTGTGAGTTTTGCTCAATGTGGCTCATGATCATGTCAGGTTGAGAATTCCAGCTCTTGCGGTTCTTTCCCCACTCTACCTCCTTGAAGTCTTATTTTCCTGCATGGCTTGAACGAGGCAAATCCCAATTTGAGGGTAATTTCTCCTTGGGCATATTCTGGTATTGATGCTCATGGATAAGGGTATGGAAAGGATTCTTGGTGCATGGACGAAGTGACCATGGATCTGAACAGTAACGAGGAGGCTTCCCTCCAATTGACATAGTCGTGGCAGGGTTTGCCACCACTCCAATGCTTGCAATGGTAGTGCCGGTGTGCTTTGCCTCCTCTTCACCTTCACTCTTGATCTCCTTCTCCTGCCCGGGGTCTTGGAGATCTTCCTCCATAGGCTCCTTTCCCTTATCCTTGGCGGACACCATTGTGCTTCTAAGCTTTCAAAAAATAGTTCCTGGCAGAAACAGATCGAAACGAAAACACGACGAGAACCCGGTATATGAACCTCGGGGGATCCGGGGGATTATATATTACAAAGTTTTACAGCAAAAGGAAGGTACTGGGACAAAAGGGGTCGGAGACGGAGTCCGAGGTGGCCACACCACCTGGTGGCGCCGCCAAGGGTGGGCCTGCGCCACAGGGTGGTGTGAGCCACCCTGGCTCTGTTTCCGTCCCTCTTTCGCTTCGTAGCTTTCCTTTTTGGCTAAAAACTGCAAAAATATAACTGGACAGAATTTTCGTGGAACTTTTCATACCAGAACTGTTACCTATTCGAAAATGGACTCTACAAGTCTCTAAATTTGGTCTTTGAGAAATTTTTCTGGAGTTATAACTTGAAAAGAATCAACATCTTCATTGTAAGAATCTCCAACAATATAATGCTTTGAGTCGTTGCCCATTCACCACTTGTGTAGTGTTTTCTTTTAAAGAGGAAAATTTTATCGCTCCTGAACGGTACACTTCTTCAATAACGAAAGGTCCTTCCCATTTTGACAGTAGTTTTCCTGCAAAAAATCTGATACAACACCTATACAATAGAACTTTCTCACCAACATGGAATTCTCTCTTAAGTATTCGCTTGTCATGCCATCTTTTAACTTTTTCCTTAAAGAGTCTAGCATTCTCATATGCTTCACTCCTCCATTCATCCAAAGAACTTAAGTCAAATAATCTTTTTTCACAGCAAGCTTACAATCTCTATTAAGTTCTCTAACCGCCCAATAAGCTTTGTGTTCTAATTCTAAAGGTAGGTGACAAGCTTTCCCATAAACCATTTTATAAGGAGACATCCCCATAGGGTTTTTATGGGCAGTCCTATAAACCCATAAAGCATCGTTCAACTTTTTAGCCCAGTTTTTTCTAGATCTATTAACAGTCTTCTGCAAGATGGGTTTAATTTCTCTATTTGATAACTCTACTTGCCCACTAGTTTGGGGGTGATAAGCTGAAGCGATTCTATGATTAACATCATATTTATCAAGGGTCTTTCTAAAACCACCATGAATGAAATGAGAACCTCCATCAGTCATGAGATACCTAGGCACTCCAAACCTAGGAAAGATAACATCCTTAAGCATTTTTAGAGAGGTCTCCCCATCAGCACTCTTCGTAGGTATGGCTTCTACCCACTTAGTAACATAATCAACAGCAACAAGAATATGAGTATAACCTTTCGAGGGAGGAAAAGGACCCATAAAGTCAAATCCCCAACAATCAAAGGGTTCAATAACTAGAGAGTAGTTCATAGGCATCTCATTGCATCTAGAAATATTACCAACACGCTGACACTCATCACAAGATAAAACAAATTTTCTTGCATCTTTAAAAAGGGTAGGCCAGTAGAAACCTGATTGTAGCACCTTTTGCGCAGTTCTATCTCCCGCATGATGTCCTCCATAGGCACTACCATGACATTTCCGCAATATCTCCTTTTGTTCGTATTCTGGAACACATCTTCTCATAATACTATCCACTCCTTTATATAAATGTGGGTCATCCCAAAAATAATGCCTCAAATTGTAAAAGAACTTCCTTCTTTGCTGAGCTGTGAAAGTTGGAGGCAAATACTTGGAGAAAATAAAGTTAGCATAATCAGCATACCAAGGGCTCCCTCGTGAGCTTATCCCTATTGCGGCCAACTGTTCATTCGGGAAACTATCATTAACAGGCATATGATCAAAAGAGATATTTTCCAACCGGGATAAATTATCAGCAACAGGATTTTCAGCACCTTTCCTATCTACAATATGTAGATCAAACTCTTGTAAAAGCAGCACCCATCTAATAAGCCTAGGCTTAGCATCCTTCTTCGTCATAAGGTACTTAATAGCAGCATGATCAGTATGAATGGTGACTTTTGAGTCTACAATATAAGTTCTAAACTTATCACAAGGAAAAACGTTAGATAGGAATTCTTTTTCAGTAGTAGCATAATTCCTTTGAGCAGCATCAAGAGTCTTACTAGCATAATGAATAACGTTTAATTTTTTATCAATTCGTTGCCCAAGGACAGCACCTAAAGCAAAATCACTAGAATCACACATTATTTCAAAGGGTAAACTCCAATCAGGTGGTTCAACGATAGGAGCTGTAGTTAAAGCCTTCTTAAGAGTTTCAAAAGCTTCCATACAATCATCATCAAAAACAAAGGGTACATCATTTTGAAGAAGATTAGTGAGGGATTTTGATATCTTAGAGAAATCTTTAATAAACCTTCTATAGAAACCAGCATGACCAAGGATACTACGAATACCTTTGATGTCTCTTGGGCAGGGCATTTTCTCAATTACCTCAACTTTAGCTCTATCCACTTCTATGCCTCTTTCGGAAACCTTATGCCCAAGGACAATCCCTTCATTAACCATGAAGTGGCATTTCTCCCAATTAAGAACAAGATTAGTTTCTTCACACCTTTGCAAAACTTTATCAAGGTTGTGCAGACAATTATCAAAAGAAGTTCCATAGACGGAGAAGTCATCCATGAACACTTCCACAATTTCCTCACAAAAACCATGAAAGATAGTAGACATGCATCTTTGAAAAGTAGCAGGAGCATTACATAAACCAAAAGGCATACGTCTATAAGCATAGGTTCTGTAAAGGCATGTAAAAGTAGTTTTTTCTTGATCTTGTTGTTTAACAACAATTTGAGAGAAACCGGAATATCCATCAAGAAAACAAAAATGGGTCTTTTTAGACAACCTTTCTAACATTTGATCGATAAAAGGTAGTGGGTAATGATCTTTCTTAGTAACTTTGTTAACTTTCTTGAAATCAATGCACATTCTATAGCCTACTACTATTCTTTGGGGAATAAGCTCATCATTATCATTAGGGACGACAGTAATTCCCCCCTTTTTAGGGACACAATGAACGGGACTAACCCATTCACTATCAGCAATAGGGTAAATAATACCAGCATCAAGGAGTTTCAATACCTCATTTCTTACCACTTCCTTCATCTTAGGATTAGAACGTCGTTGGTGCTAGACCACTGGCTTTGCATCTGGTTCTATATTGATAGCATGCTGACATATAGTAGGAGAAATCCCTTTTAAATCATCCAGAGTGTAGCCCATAGCCCCTCAGTGTTTCTTCAGTACCTCCAATAACCTTTCTTCTTCCTTCCCTAAAAGTTTAGAGCTAATAATAACATGATATATCTTATTATCATCAATGTAAGCATATCTAAGATCGTCCGGGAGAGGTTTTAGATCGAAGACGGGATCCTTTTTAGGTGGCATCATGGTACCCAAGTCTTCTACAGGCAAGTTGTGCTTAAGCATCTTAGGTTGACGACGGAGAATCTCGTCAATCTCATTTCTTTCTTCCATGAAGATTTCACTTTCATGATCCTCCATAAATTGCTGCAAAGCATTGTTAGGAGCAAGAGAGATAGAAGCAAGTTGTTTAACTCTAAAATCCTCATTATGTGTTTCATTTTCACAAGGTTCTTTAGTAAATTTCGAAAAATTAAACTCATAAGATTCCCCATCAAACTTAGTCAAGATTTTCTCCCTTTTGCAATCTATAATAGCTCCACAAGTACTCAGGAAAGGTCTACCAAAAATGATGGGATAAGTTTTACTAGCAGCTGAACCAAGTACTAGAAAATCAGCAGGATATTTAATCTTACCACAAAGAACTTCTACATCCCGCACAATACCAATTGGAGAGATGGTCTCTCTATTAGCAAGGTGAATAACCACATCAATATCTTCCAAATCGCAGGGACTGATTTCATGCATAATTTCTTTATAAAGCTCATAAGGAATACCACTTGAACTTGCACCAATATCACATAAACCATAATAGCAATGATCACTAATTCTAACAGAAAGCACAGGGACACTAGCTTTTTTAGCTTTATTAGGATGTGAGACAAAATTAGAAGCATCCTCACAAAAGACTATGTGTCCATCTTCTATACTTTTAGTGACAAGGTCTTTCACAATTGCTACAACAGGTTCAATGTTTATTTGTTCATCAGGTTTTACAGTTATCTTTGCACTTTTAGTGATTACACTAGTTATCATAGGATGATCCTTTACCTTATCTGGGAAGGGTATTTTCTCGATATAAGGTTCAGGTAAGATGTGATCAATAGTGAAAAACTCAGTTCTCCCAACAGGAACATATTCCACAACATCTTTATAAGGTGGATGGTACTTGTTCCATCCCTTTTTCAGGATTTCAATATAAGAGGCAAAAGCCTTAAAACAATTTGTAATAACATGTAAATCAAGACCATAAGCATTACTAATATTTTGAAAGTCATAAGTTCCCATAAAAGATTCAATGCATTCATAATCATAATTTATACCTGACTTTCTTCCTTTGTCATTCTCCCATGCTTCAGCATTATCTTGAATACGGTCCAGAAGATCCCATTTAGCTTCTTCTTCCATGCGAGTGAATGATCCAGCACAAGAAGCATCCAATAAATCCTTATCATGAAGAGAAAGCCTTGCATAAAAGTTCTTGATAATAATATTGTTGGGGAGATCATGAATGGGACATTTGAGCATTAGTAACTTCAATCTCCCCCAAGCTTGAGCTGTACTCTCTCCATCAAGAGGCCAAAAGTTGTATATTCGATTCCGATCTTTATGAATCTAACTAGGAGGATAAAACTTTGATTAAAAGAGAGGTACTATTTCCTCCCATTCAAGAGCTTGACCATTCTTCAGCTCTTCCTTTCAGTGATAATGAGAATAACTTCTTCTTTACTTGATCTGTAGTAATACCTGCACACTTGAACATCCCGCATAATTCGTGTATAAAGAGTAAATGATCACCGGGATGGACAGTTCCATCCCCAACATAGTAGTTATCCATAACACGATCAATAATTCTTGTAGGTATTTTAAAAGTATCATTCTCAGTAGGTGGTTGTTCATCTACTACCTTAGAAGTGGTAGTAGCATTACGAAATAAGAAACTCAGCGAATTATCCATATTGAAAATAAAGCAACTAACAGAAACAAACAATACTCACAGTAGAAGTTTCCTTTACCAGTTCCACTCTCTAATAACGCTTCCCTCCCCGGCAATGGCGCCAGAAAATAGTCTTGATGACCCACAAGTATAGGGGGTGTATCGCGGTATTTTTGATAAGTAAGAGTGTCGAACCCAACGAGGAGCAGAAGGTGCTGGCTAGTGGTATGGATCAGAAATTCTCTGCAAATACTTAGCAAACGGATTTTTAGGGGTTTTTGATAATGCAAGTAAAATAAAGTATGAGTAAATAAAAGACAATAAGAATAAATGCAGCAAGTGGCCCAATCCTTTATTCTACAAAGGACAAGCCGATTGTATTACTTAAGATGACCAAACGTTCTCGAGGACAAACGGGAATATCGTCAAGTGCTTTCGCTTCATATAGTTGATTAATCTTCTTTAGTTTGCTAAGTGTTGTGTGGGTGAACCTGTGCTAATGTACCGACCTTCCTAGGACTAATACATACTTGTGACTATACCCCTTGCAAGCATCCGCAAGTACAAGAAAGTAATTAAGGTAGAAACCTAACCACAGCTTTAAACTCTAAGACCCTGACGTCTCTTGTGCAATGGTTTCCTAATGGCGGCTCAGGTTTCTGTCACTCCGGCAACCCATACGATTAGTAGCCAAATACACAATGCATTCCCCTAGGCCCATATAGGTGAAGTGTCATGTAGTCGATGTTCACATGACACCACTAGAAGAAGTACACCACAACTTAAATATCAAACCATTGAATCTTCCTCAACACAATTCCACTACTAACAACATGACTTCTCCCATGTCCTCAAGAACAAAACGAACTACTCACAAGAAATCATATGGATCATGATCAGAGATGGAATAATGATGTGTAACAATCTGAACATAAACGATAATTCAATGGTTCACTCAGTAGCATCAACTACAAAGAGTAATCAACACCGGGAAAGTTTCCCCTAAGAACTATGCAAGATTCAACCCAATTGTTACAATGATATGGAGATGGTGGTGAGGGTGCTGGTGGAGATGATGGTGATGATGATGATCCCTATGAAGTCCAGCTTGATGGTGGTGTTGATGGCGATGATCTCCCCTCTCCGGGAAGGAATTCCCCGGGCAGAATTCTGTCTGCCAGAGACATCTTTCTCTCTCGGTGTTTTCCGCCCCGCAGAGGCGGCAGAATCTTTCTGTGGTCGTTCTCCGAGTCTTAGGGTTTTGGGAGGATAATATACGCTAGAGGGGAGAGCCAGGGGTGGACCAGGGCGGCCACACCACCTGGTGGCGCGGCCTAGGCTGGCCAGTGCTAGGGGGTGGTGTGGGCCCCCTGTGGCCCATGTCAGCCTCCCCTTCTGGCTTCCTTCGTCTTCTGAAAAAAAATAGGATTTTCCATGTATTTTCCAGGATTTTCTGATCTTCACGAATTTTGCCTCCAAACAGCACCTTTTCCATCAGAATCCTGACTGCAGCGGTCCATGCTCCAAAAGTCATCAACCATGCAAAAACACATGAAATAACATAAGTATCATCTCATAATATGAAATATATCAATGAATAACAGTAAATGATGATATAGAATAGTGATGCAAAATGGATGTATCACACAGCCGTCAAGTTCTTCAAGGGCATCATCACATAGTTCGGCTACTCCCACATCATCATCACCAACAATGACACGGATTTCGCCAAGGAGGCCTTCGCGTTCTTCTGCCGAGACAAGGGCATCCGGCTGGACCTATCATCCGTCGTCCACCCTCAATCTAATGGGCAGTGTGAAATAGCAAATGACTTAGTCCTAGCCGGCACCAAGCCCTGGTTGGTGGACCCATTGATGAGATCCCCCGTTTGCTAGATAAAAGTGGGTTGTGTTGTGAATCCTGCGCACCATGCGCGGCCGGTCAACCGGCTACACTCCATTCTTCCTCGTCTATGGAAGAGGCAATCTTGTCGACTGACATTAAGTTCGACTCACCCTGAAAGCTGCAGTACACAGAGAAGGAGGCCAAAGAAGCTCGGGAGGACAATGTCGACCTCCTCGAGGAAGCCCACGAGATGGCCTTGTCTAGATCATCCATCTACCAACAAAGTCTCTATTGCTACCATGCCAGCGGGATTTGCCTTATCTCATTCCGAGAAGGAGATCTAGTGCTCTGGATGGTCCAAAGTACCAAGGGTATGCACAAGATGTCCCCCTTGGGAAGGGCCATTCATCATTATCCAGGCGCTGCATAACAACTCGTATTACCTCATCGATGCCCAGCAACCGACCAAAAAAGATAGATCATTAGGACGAGGAGATGGAGCATCCCTAGAATGTGAACTTGCTACGCCCATTTTACACTTAAGAAGGAAGTGTATGTATCCCCATCCCTTTTGTGTCATGAATGAAAAACTGTAGAACCCCAAAGCATTCTCGGGGGCTCCATTGCCATGATTTAGTATCTTAACTGATTATTCTATCGGAATCTAGAAAACCTCTCCCGGGGAGTTACAGGCTGGCCCACACAGATGTTTTTCTAGTTAGCTAAGTACTATGTATAGCACCAAAGACCCACTCTTCGGTTCCGGCTGCAGACTACAACCAGGCTGTTAGTTCAGCAAGAGCAAAAGCTGGATGTACTGCACACGAAAAATGTAAGAAAGATAGAAGTCTGGATGTTCCGGGATGCACTCATTTGCCAAAAAACCGATTGTAAAAATCTGAAGTATTGTGCAGTACTCTTAGCTACCCCTTCGATTTCGGCTGCAGACCGCAACTCGGCTATCAGTCGGCAATGGCACAACATAACAGCGAATGCTCACATGAAAAGGACAAAGTAATCGTCTGGACGCGAACAAGCATCTGTTAAGTATAATTCATTGCGAATGAATTACATTCACATACAACATATCTAACAAACAAACAAACACTTGCCTTTTTGCATGATCTAAACTACGGCAACTAGCTGCAAGACAAAGTCTCCATCATATGAAGTTTTGGTCTGTCAATCGGCCTAAAACTTGGGGGCTACACCCAGTTGGTGCACTCCTGCGCTCCCACAGGAAGATGGAACTATCCAACCGGATGGAGAGCTGGTGGAACATGGAAGCAAGATATGTTAAAGGGTCAAGAGCTCAGGTGAATTTTTGGCCCGACTGACTCCGTTAGTAGACCCAAAACTCGAGGGATACACCCAGTGGGTGCACTCCCGCGCCCCACAAGAAAAGAACAAGGAAAACTCGACGCTAAAGAAAAAATAAAAGGAAAAGTAGTTTCGACCCGGCTGTCTCCACCAGCTGGCCTAAATCTCGGGCCCACACCTAGTGGGTGCACTCCCACGCCCTCACGTAAGGACAAGCACCCAGCGAGCAAGCCTAGAAAACACGAAATTTCAAAGTCAAGCAAAAGGATGATATCATAACGGCATCCGAGAGACGAAGCTCCCACCAGTTCAAAAGATATAGGTCGTTCACATGCACGACGGAAAAGAAATATTGTTTAAATAGTTACGCTCGACATCCCAGGGATATGATCATTGCTAAAGATCTTTGACATGAGGCGTGGAGGACGCGGTTCTGCTGGAGGAGGCGGCATTCAGTGGAAGGGTAATCGGCTTAGCACCTACTTCCTCGATAGTCGATGCATCTTCCTCCCGCACGAGGTCCTTGGAACGATCATCGTCAAAATCTTGGTCAAGGTCCACGCAACGTGCCACCCGGATGGCACCGGTGCGAAGCTCGGGGAACTTCCCACGCAAGGTGGCCAGGCTTGTCCCCTGCCGGAAACCATTGAAAATGCCCCCCAGCTACGCATCCGGATACTAGGACTTGAAGAGGGCCATCGCCAACTTTGTGCCTCCACGTGAAGCCAACTTCTTGCCAAGCATCGATGGCGTTCAAACCTTCCTCCATCTTTGCCGCAAGGGCGTCAAGGGTGGTAGGCTTGTCGTCAAACGAGAAGACTTACTCGGACACCTTGAGGCACGCCTTGTGTAGCCGGAGGGTCTCCTCGCCAAGAGTGCCAACAAGGTCTTCAGCGGAGAGGTCCTGCCTAGCCTCACCAGCATGCTGGCATGCGGCCACCTATGGGTAATAATTTGCATCGACAAAGCACAAGTTAAAAACGACTTCTCCGGTCGGGCGGAGGGAAAAGCTACCAAGGGAGAACATACTGGCTACAACCCTAGCGATGTAGTCAAGCTCACCGCGCACCACCGCCTCGTGCTCCTGGCAGACCAAGAACAGATCATCATGCTTCTTGTTGGCCTCCTCGAGCATCCTTAAAGCCTCCACATGTTTGGCAATGATGCCCTTGTTCCTCTCGGCAGAGGTCTCCAGCCGGTCGTTCTTGGCAACAAGATCATCAATTTTCTTCTGCTGGTCCTTGTTGTAATCCTCGAGTTAGTGAACCTTCTTCTGTAGTCAGTCCACCTCCACCTCCTTGTCAGCAATCATAGATGTAGGAGGATAGCCTATGGTCAGCAAGAATTTGGAGAAGCCAGAAACTTTGGAAGGCATACTCAATGCACTGCGCCCAGTGTTAGCAAGCTTATGCCCAATGCATGCGCCTTTCCAACCATCTCCATAAACGCTTGTTGCATAAGGAAACAAGTTAGACAAAACAATCAACCGTATGAAGCTCACTCGCCATTTGGCAAAATCTCGTACCTCAACAGAAACAGTCATCCGTTGAGCCTCGCTAAGGGCTAGTCCAAGGATGTCCACCATCGACTTCGCCTGGTCAAGGAAAGGGGCGCCTTGGTCAATAGCTGGGTCAGCGCAGAATGTCCCAAGATGGACGCCTCTGGAGCCGGTTTCGGTACAATAGACTTGTAGCTCCTAATCATGACATCCGACTCCGCCTCTATAACCAGATGCACCCCCTCGACCCTAGCACTGCCCCCAACCAGCGGAGCGCTCCCACCGGCATTCGCCTCGATAGGTGCAACACTCGGATCTTCCACCATCCCCTCCTCCATATGAGTCACGCCCAGGACATGCGCATCCGGCCGTGCAGGTCACCCGGCAGGATCAACATTCCCAGCCAGCTAGCGTGGAGGAGCTATTGTGCGCCTTGGAGTCAGCTGGGAAAATAGGGCGGCAGTGGAACTCGGTTAGGCCAGAGCTGGTGGTCGAGGTGCTAGGAGCCGTGGCATTCAGCGAGAGCGGCTTGCTAAAAGAAAAAGATAGAATCAACCAACTGCTACAAGCGGCAGAAGGGCAACATCTCTAAAAGGAAAAACTTACTTGGGCACCACGAGCATGTCCTCCCTCTTCCTCTGTCGGCATTGCCTCTTCGCGCCTGCCCCTGCCTGGGCGGTGGTCACTGTGGCCCGCTGACGCTTGGGCTTCGGTGCAGCCCTAGGAGGGGAAGGAATGTCATCACCATCTCCGGTTGCATCAGCTTCACCTCGATAAGGATCCAGCTATCCACCATCAACCAACTCCATCGGATCCTCATAGTAAGGAAGCTTATCGTCCGCGACCGTCATGGGATCGTCATCCAGAGTGGGGAACAACTTCAGCTCCATGGGAGAATACTTGAGCTACTAGCGATTCGGCTCGAAGGTCGTGGATGCGTCCGGCTCCATCCCATCCTCAACTAGCTATGCTATAAAAAGCTATCCGAACAAGTCAAGAAAACAACAAACTCAAAAAAGAAACCCACAAGGAGAAAAGCTAGCTTACCTAGGGCATCTAGTTGGCTCGGTCAAACGGCCGGTAAGAGTAATACCATAGGTCCTCGAGCTCCTCCTTCGAGATCATGACAAGCCAGTCTTGAAGGACCTCATACGACACTTCTAGCTGGGAGATCCGGGTGAGGCCCATCAGCCAAGAAAGAAAGCACATCTTGTGCACTCTCCTCTAGAGGGGGAGCACCCGACATGCCATCCAACATAGCATGATGTCCCATGTAGAGATCCCACGCTCCCCTACCAGCATCGCCATCTTATCGATGTCCGCCTTCGGCCCCTAGCCCTTGACCTTCTAGCTCGCCTAGTCGGAAACGACGTTCGCTCTGGTAGCCAGATGTCATGCGTTGCACATCATTGCTCATGTAAAAGTATTTTTGCTGCCAGAGTTTGACCATGTCAGGGAGGTCGCGTCGGGGCATGGACAGGGTGGTACGAGGGTAGATAGAGGCATAGCCAGCATCCACCAGCAGACCGTCCTTCTGGATCATCTAGGATTTCAAGAAGTAAAACCTCATGAAATTCCCGATGTTCGGCCGGACACCGAGGTAGGAATCATAGCACGTCACGTGGAAGGCAAGCTGCGCCATGGTATTTGCACCAAGATGGTGAAGGCGGAGGTGAAAGAAGTCTAAGAACTGAAGAAGAAAATCGCTCATGGGTAGACCAGACCCACTAGTGAAGTGGGTGAGAAAGACAACTCGTTCGCCCTCCATCGGGTTCAGGACCCGCTCCCCTTCCGGCACCAGGCACACCTTCACCAGCCTCTCTGGCGGAGGAACCGCCCATGCCGGTACTTGGCGATGTGCTGCTTGGTAACCACCGAGCCACACCACCTCCCGCGCTGCATCGACATCATATCGACTGACGGCTCCGTGGTCGAGAAGTGAGGCCCCATCGTCGCAATAGTTCACAACGGCGCTGACGACACTTTTCTAGCTATGCTGCATGAGCAGAAGAGTAGAGAAGCAATGCGCTGAGATGCGGTGCTAGCAGAGCAGTAGCATGCCTCTGGCTCCCAAGCGGTGCGTCACATAAAGTAGCGTGTTAACACCTAGATTTTTAAGTCCAGATACTTGTTATGCCGTACATCGCAATCCCAGGATTACCATTTTTGTGAGACATAACAAAATTGGTACCATACTACATCATCCATTACAAACCATGACAGTCTTACAAATAGAGGATCCCATGATCCAGTCTTAATACAATCAAAGCAGCAGAAAGTAAACGTAGTAGGGCTCCATCTTCATGGTCACAGGCAATACGGATAATGGGAGATGATCCTAGTTACATAGACCTCCTGATGTCCATCTTCCGGGTAGTCTTCCTCGTAGTCTGGCCATGGGAATAGCCAGGGACAAAGCCATGAGTACTCTTTATGTACTCGCAAACTACCACTAACATAAGTAAGGTAAAACTAGTAGGAATCGTAAGCTCTAGGTTTGTTTGCAAAAAGCCAGGTTTATTCCGTAAGTACTTCATGTTAAGCCTATTTTAGTTCTCTAGATTTCTTAAGTGGGAACCTAGTTTTCATGTCCACAACTCGGTTGTGGTCAAGTCAATGTCATCTTTCAAGTCACGGGTCATTTTGAAAACATCTGACAACAGAACAGTATGGCCACTCCAATTGTCCATAACCACGGGCGTGGCCATTCGAATAGTTTGACACTCTGAAGAGGTGGTACTGTTGGGTCCGCAGCATAGAAAACAAAAAATTTCCTACGGTGTGAACTACACGCCAAGATCTAGATATTAGGTACAAAGCAACGGGTGGACATACATCCAACGAGAACTTACCCTCGTAGACAACGAGCTTTGTTAACGAGTAGGAAATCGTGGTTGATGTAGTCGTACACTTGCCGATCTCAAGATCGTGATGAAGTCTAGCAGGTCCGGCTCCAGCACGTCCATCAGATCCAGCTCCAGCACCACCAAGTCCAGCACCGCAAAGCAGCGGCGCATCCGTGATCGCACACGTCCGCACCCGACAACCTCCGTCCTTGCTCCAAAGCAGCTGAAGCAGCAACTCCTTTCCGATAAAGCCACTGGAACATGTATCTCGCTAATCCGAGACCATGGGGAATAATACTAGAGGGGAGAGAGATCCTTCACAAGGAGGTGTGTGAGAAGTGAGGAGGGTTGGCCTTTTATAGGAGGAGGGGGTGCCCTCCTTCATGGTCGGGCGCATTGAGGAGGTGACCCTTCACCTCCTCCATTCATGTGGTGGTAACTCCCTCCAAATAAATTTGCCCCTTCACATTCTCTTTTAAAGTCTCCACTTTAAATGCATTAAATTTCTCCAAATTTAATGCTCTCTCATTTAATAAAACTCTTTTATTAATTTTATTCAGAATTTTGTTAATTACTTTAATTAGCAAACATTCACATAAAACCCCCTACAACATTTCAATATTACATGCAGAACCAATTTCAGCAATTTCACCCAAAACAGTTTCAGTGTCTATTGAAATAATTCCAGCGCTTTCTTAAATCTTTATCTGAAACATATTTGCTCCAAATGGTGTCAGTATCCCTTAAGTGTGTCACCCTACGGTTCGCGAATAATGCAGACATGATCGAGACCCTCTCGAGATCAATAATCGAGCGGGACCTAGAGATCCATACTGACTCCTACACATTCAACGATGACTTCTGTGATCGTGAGAACCTTTAACGCTTGTAACTAAATACCTTTGTCCCTCGATATATTACATGTCCGAGATTCGATCATCGGTATCTCCATACCTAGTTTGATCTTGTTACCGACATGTACTCTTTTCTCGTTCGTGATATAACAATCTAGTGATCACATCACTTGCTTGCAAGCTATTTCAATGTGATATCACCGAGAGGGCCCAGAGAATATCTATCCGTCATCTGGATTGACAAATTCCACTCTTGATCCATGAGCCTCAACATAACACCTTTGTATCGAACCCATCTTTATAGTCACCCTGTTACGGTGTGACGTTTGATGTTATCAAGATACTCTTCCGGTGTTAGCAATTAACATGATCTCATGGTCTAAGGATAAAGATTACTTCGTATGATGTTATAGCAATATAAACATAATGACTTGATCGTAATGCTATACTTCGGATGAATGTTCATCACATCATTCCACCAATGGTGTGACCTTGTTATTAACAACATCCAATGTCCATGATCAGGAAACCTTGATCAGCTTGTTAATCAACAAGCTAGTCTATAAGAGAGGCATGACTAGGAACCCTTTTTGTTTATTAAACACACATGTATTGATGTTTCCGAATCAATACAATTCTAGCATGTAAAATAAAAATTTATCATAAACATGGAATAAGATAATAACCACTTTATTATTGCCTCTCGAGCATATTCCCTTTAGGTACACTTTCACCACAAAATTTGATACATCCGTCAGGCATAACCCTGAATCATCATACTTGGTATGCGGATAATCAATCCTAACCTTTCAATTACACACCCTAGTATAGGCACCTCCCCTATGAGCTTGGCCTCCCAACCATGGCCAACTGCCATCCTGGGAACTGCATAGGTGGACATTCATATTCATGAGGTAGCCTCAGCTCAACCTCTTCCGCAAGGGAACCCATACTAAGACATATAAACTTCCAGTTAAGACCTACCCACCTCAGGTATTGTGGTTGTACGGTAAAATTGGAATGGTATCGCATCGGAACCCAACCATCAGTTTTTATCAAAGTCAAGCATATGTTTCGTTCAGTTTCATCATCCAACCATTGTGTTTCATAACACATGTCAAAACATTTCAATAGAATAAATCATCATTGCAAGGTTTTCATAATCATTTTCACCAAGTGTTCCCATCTAAAGTGATCAAGTTTTAGTTTAGCACTAGCCACTAGTATTGGGGGTATCACTATTGAGGGGTGCTAATAAAGTATAAGTACCCAAGGCTAGTACTGTAATCTAGATGGTAATCCTTCTGTTTTTTCACTAATCACAAATTATTAACTAAGTAAGAAACTTTAGTAAAAGTAAAAGTAAAGCTTGCATATAAAATTGGGATTGGTATAGTCAAAGTTACAAAACCAAGCATGCCTGGTGCATCCTGCATAGGTTATCTAACATAGTGGGCTTGCATAGATAGCTTGACTTGAGTAGTGTAGTTGTTGAAGTTCTCTTCCTCTTCTTCAAAGTACTCCTCCTCATTGTATCCCGGGTCGATACTAGCGTCTATAAATATATTCAACGTACACAATCACCAAAAAATACTTAACTACTTCTATTTAGCACAGATGAACTCACAATAGATGATCTAGCATCATCTCAATCAGCACATGAAATAATGACAAATTCCTATTTATCTTATTTTGGAAAAGTAATTTCTACTCATTGAAAATACTTAAGGTTTAATATTCTCCAATTAAAATATGGGATCCTATTGACACATGTCATCACCACATATTTTAATACTTGGGAAAAGTGATTTAAAGTGGTGGTAATATATTACAAGATTTAATATTACTATTTAATAATATTAAAGTGACTAGAAAAGTCTATATATCATTCTTTCTAATACTAATCCATGTTTAATATCTGTAAAATCAAATCTTTTTACATATTCATGTAAAGCATTGCAAATGTGATTTTTGTGAGTTGGAATCAACTCAAAAGCATTTATGGTTGATTTTATAAAAATGTTTGAAGTGATAAAAGTCTCTGTATTGTTATTTTTATTACAGGTGATCTATAATTTCAAATGGTTTGAATCCAATGGGAGTGTGTAGATATTTTCAATACCTTCTAACAAAATTGGAATCATGCATTTTGGTTTAGTACATCTCTTTGAATTGAATTTTGAATACAGCTATCGAATAGGGTTTTAAACTAAATAGACAAATTCTATTTGAATCGCTGGGCTCTACACGGGAAAGAACTTGGGCTGGCCCAACTGCACACCACGCGCAATGGGCTGTTGACAAGCTGGCCCCACGCGCCGGTGGCTCTATCTAACCAAAGCAGTATCAACAATTCTCAGCGCTACGATTAGAACAAGATCTACGGCTGAGGTTCATCGTCTACGTCCGAGTGCGTTGGCGAGATTCTAAACCTAGCGGCATGCTAGGGGTCAGCGGCGGATTACCAGGGCTCCAGCTAGGTCCGGCGATGGGGGCGAACGGGCTAGTCAACAACGACGAGTCGATTGGTGGTCGTGGCGGCTCCTGGGGTGGCTCCAATCGACGGCGCCCTTCCTTCACTACAGCGGCAGGTTCCGGCCAAATTCCGGCAAGATGGTGCTTGCCTTGCTCCGGGGAAGGGTCTAGGGTTTTTTTTTGAGAGAGAGGGGAGTGAGATGGTGTGCCGTTTGAGGTCAGGGAGGGTCCTATTTATACACCGGTGTTGGAGGCAGGGCGACATGGCTCGGGCTCAGCAGCGACGCTGCTACAGGTCGCGATAGGCATGGCGGATGGCATGGGTCGATGCGGTGGACTGCGGTGATCGTCACACACATAGTGGCGTGGCAAGGGGCGGTCTCAGTAGGTTGGGTGACGTCGGTGCTCTATGCGGGTACGGCGGTGTTCGTCATCGAGTACGGTGGTCACGGGGCGCGCGGCGGCGAATGATCATGTTTTCGGTGTTACTGGTGACGCGGCGAGTGCGGGTACGCGTGGAGAGGGCGAGGCGCGGCGTGGCTATGCGAGGCGGCTTTGGCGCTCTGGCGTGCTCTCGGCATGGCAGAGGAATAAATGGGCGCGGCGCTGCTGGCTTCTCCACTGCTCGTCGTTGGTCAAGGGGTGGACAGAGAGGGGCGGTCAGGTCACGGCTATCAGCTAGACATCATGGGCGAGGGCGGCGCGGTCTGTGGCATCGTGTCCATGATCAACCTGCATGGCACGCTCAGGTACGACATGGCACTAGCGTAGGGGGTGAGTGAGGGGTGCTAGCTGCACAGGCTGGTACTGGGGATGGTCGTCGGTGAGTTACTAGGTTGATGGCAGTACAAGAATGAGCACAAGTTTGATTCCGAATAGTAGATAGCTGTTGAGTTTGTACTCTGCCTGCTAAGTGCTCGACGAAATGGCCGCATGAACTAAACCTTTGAGTTTTCAAAAGATTTTTGGTGAGTTTGCTGGTCACTTACTTATTAGTTTCTGGTTGCTGGGATTTGTCAAGTGGTGTTGGTTTGAGTGGTTTTTGAAAAAGTGATATCTAGGTACATACACTTAGTTCAATTTTGAATTTCCTGTTAAATAGATTTAAAATTAGTTTTTGTAAGTTTTTAAAGTTTGTTTGGGTTCATTTTCACTTGGTCTAGCAAGGGGTGATAAGAGATAGAATTGTTTATGTTGGAAAACATTTAATAGAAATGCCCAAAGTGGGCTAGTGGTTAATTTTGGCCAAAATGACCATTTGATCTTATGCTTCATATTTGATTTTCTTTTTAGTTGATTTTGTTTGGAAATGACCTAGATGATGTGGTATTCATCTTTAAACAAAACCTTCTCATTTATAGCAATCAAACATGGCAAATGCAAGCATTCATGCATTAATGGGAATCACACATGCATCCATATAGAGTTTAATAATAAAAGTTTTTGTTAACTCTAAACTTGGTTGATTAGGACTTGATAATCTTGTTTAGTATTTTTTAGATGTTACATAGCGGTGCCTCCAAACTGTGCGATGGGACGTCTATTCGGCACGATGTAAATATGTAGGAGTAAGTACGGCGAAGCACTGTAATGCTGACTATTGCACTGGGCCCCACCGGTAGGCCCCCACCAGCCGACCATGTCTTGTAAACTGCACCCCCATCCAGTATATAAGGGGAGCAGCACCTTTGTAGAGAGGATGGATCGATAAACCCTTCTTCTTCCTCTAGTTTCTTCCAGTTCATCTGGGATACAACTCTAGGAGCATATGTACCGGGCACTTAGCCCTCATATATTGAGTTCTTGCAGGATTAGGGGTGTTATCTCGCTGAGAGGGCCCTGAACCTGGGTATATTGTTGTGTTAGCAATGCATGTACCCAATCCCTCCTATGGAAGCCATCGGTAGCTCCTTATTATCCCCTCCTAAGCCATCCCTGCCGGTACTACCGTAATCCACACCACGACATGGGACATAAAGACCAATCATTGCGTAGGTGGTGGGTAGGCGGCACGACATCGTTATGCATGACATGAAATGTTTGTGAGCATGGCGAGCTGCATGTCCGATTTTATAGCCAAGCAACTAGGCAAGAAATGAAGGCAGGAACAATGGTGACCCGCATTAACATAACCGCGTGTGGTAGTCATGGCGGTGAAGCGTGTGGATGGCGCAGCTGTGGCAGGACATATCGTCTACCTTGGGAGAGACATCTGCAGCGTTCTGGCACTACCAAATATACTCATGAGGTGTGCGGCCTTCCAAAAGGCTCCCGATTATGCAAGTCGGCCTGGACGTGCCAAACATTCTATTAGGTCACGTCAGATAGAACATGGCCTTGAAAGACTTGGCTGGGCACTATTTTTTTCTAGGCAACCCGTAAACGCTTGAGGAGCTCTTAGGACATCTCTAACCGATCACCAAAAACTGGTTAGAGGAGTAAAATATTCCCCTTTACCCCTCTAACAAGGACCTAACCAAACTCTTATAACCTTTAGCGGAGTTAAAATTATAAGAGCCACCTCCACCGACAACCAAATATAAGAGTCCTCGGCCACTCTAGAGAAAAAAGCCGACCTCCCATCCTGTGCCGGCGAACTCCCCAGATCGACGCTCATCTTCACCAGCGACACCGTTGGTGACCACCATATACTCCCCCGATACCTCGACACCTCCCCTGCCCTCCCACCAACTCCTGGTTGCTCGCCATGACCCACCGGCGCCGAAATCGAGTTGTAGCTCTGCCCACGCCACCGTGTCAATATGTTCCAAATCAGAGTCATTCGCCGTTGAGATTTGGCCAGTGGTCATTGCTCCCCGCCCACCACCGATGCAACGTGGAAGCTTGACCCTTTCTACTTGCCCACTATAGATAGCGTGTGGCCTAGCTTTCCGCCCGCCATCGGAACATCGGTATTGCTGTCTGCAACTGGTTTGGTCTGTGCGCGGGATCTCTGGCTGAAGTTGGAAGAGGCAGGTTCGTTCCATGGAAGCTATGGCCGGAGATGGATCACCGGAACCGCTGTCCGCAACATACACAATTGGGGAAAAAGGGTAAATTTTCCCTCCACTAGTAGAAAAACTGCCTTTTTTCGGAGCGACCCAAATCTTTTGTCCTGGTTCCACCATGAACCGGGACTAATGCTCACATTTGTCCCAGTTCGAGCAGTCCGAGCATCGCATGGGAGCCGAGGGCATACATCCTGGTTCGTAAGATACTATTCGTCCCGGTTCGTATTATGAACCGGGACTAAAGGTCGTGCGTCAGACATGTGGCCTGCCGCACACCTTTAGTCCCGGTTCATAATACGAACCAGGATGATTAGTCCGCCTAATAAATACGCTGCCCCAGCCAGCCCCTCCTCTATTTTTTTCTTGGTGGAAGGTATGAGGTGTGTGTGCTAGTTTTTTTCCTATGCACATTAGGTGTTCGATGAAATGCCTAAGAGAATGATACCACTTGATTTCACACAACACAAAAATGATATGAGGTGTCCGAGCCACACTTAAGCCTTTCTCCTCTTTCTTTCCTCCTCGATCGAGGTTAGCAACCTTATCCTTTCATCTGTTATTGATACAATAATGCATGTGTCGATGTAAAGTGGTGATGATGTTCTATAATAATGGTAAACTTAATTATATGATGCAGATGAACTGGTGGGGATGGATGTACGGTGACCGACGTGAATCCGTGTATATTCAAGGCATCGATAAATTTATCGATGTGGCTAAGACAAACAAAGAGAATGGTTTTATGTGTTGTCCATGTGTTCAATGTCGGAACATCAAGGAGTAACCTTCCTTGAAAATCGTTCGCGGCCACCTAGTTCAGAGAGGTTTCATTCCCAGCTATAATTGCTGGACCAAGCACGAAGAAAGAGGGGTTATGATGGAAGACAATGAATAAGAAGAGGATGATGACAACTATCATACTATATTCCCTGAATACTGTGATACTGCAATGGATGACAATAAAGAAAAAGGAGGTGAAGAACGGGCATCAGATGAGCCCGCTGAAGATCTTGGTCGGGTCATTTTTAATGCAAAGCGAGACTGTGAAACAGAAAAGAAGAAGTTGAAGTTGGAGGGCATGTTAGAGGATCTTAAAAAATTGTTGTACCAAAATTGCGAAGATGACAGCACAAATCTCGGTATCACACTGGAATTGCTGAAATAGAAGGCACAGACTGGTTTATCTGACAAGGGATTTGAGAAGTTACTGAAAATAATAAAGACGAAGCTTCCAAAGGATAACGAATTACCCGAGAGTACGTACGAAGTAAACAAGACTCTCTGCCCTCTAGGATTAGATGTGCAGAAGATACATGCATGCATTAATGACTACATCTTCTACCGCGGTGAGGAGTACAAGAATTTATATAAATGTTCGGTATGCACTGCACTGCGGCATAAGATCATACGAGATGACCCTAGTGATGTTGATGGTGATGACGAGCCCCCCAGGAAGAGGGTTCCTGGTAAGGTTATGTGGTATGCTCCTATAATACCAAGGTTGAAACATCTGTTTAGAAACAAAGAGCATGCCAGGTTATTGCGATGGCACAATGAAGACCGTAAGAAAGACAGGAAGTTGAGACACCTCGCTGATGGGTCATAGTGGAGAAAAATCGAGAGAGAGTTCCTAGACTTTGCAGGTGACACGAGAAACCTATGCTTTGGTCTAAGTATAGATGGCATGAATCCTTTTGGGGAGCAGAGCTATAGTCATAGCACCTAGCATGTGACTCTATGTATCTATAACCTTCCTCCTTGGTTGTGCATGAAGCGTAAGTTCATTATGATGTCAGCGCTCATCCAAGGCCTGAAGCAACCCGGCAACGACATTGATGTGTACCTAAGGCCATTAGTTGAAGAACTCTTATAGTTGTGGGGAAAACCAGGTGTATGTGTGTGTGATAAGCACAAACAAGAGCCATTTTACCTACGAGCTTTGATTTTCATAACCATCAATGATTGGCTTGCTCTTAGTAACCTTTTAGGACAGACAAACAAGGGATACAAGGCATGCACATACTATTTAGATGATACTAAAGCTACATATTTGCATAAATGTAAGAAGGTTGTGTACTCAGGGAATCATCGATTTCTTTTGACCAATCATCATGTAAGAAAGAAAGGCAAGCATTTTAAAGGTGAGGAAGATCACCGGAAGAAGCCTGACCTCCCTACTAGTGATGATGTATTTGGTATGGTCAAGGACATAGAAGTAATCTTTGGAAAGGGTCCTGGTGGTCAATCTGTTCCGAACAACAACGCTACCGGACACGCACCCATGTGGAAGAACAAATCTATATTTTGGGAGCTACCATATTGGAAAGTCCTATGTGTCCGCTCTTCAATCGACGTGATGCACATGACGAAGAATCTTTGCGTGAACCTGCTAGGCTTCCTGGCATGTATGGGAAGACAAAAGATACACCAGAAGCATGGGAGGACCAACAATGTACGAAAGACCCAAATAACATGCATCCATAGAACATGGCAGATAAAGGGTGTCACTTAAGTCCTGCTAGCTACGCTCTTACGAAAGCAGAGAAGGAAATATTTTTTGAAGTCCTTTATAGTATCAAGGTGCCATCTGGCTTCTCGTCTAATATAAAGGGGATAATAAATATGACAGAGAAAAAATTCCAAAACCTGAAGTCTCATGACTGTCACGTGATTATGACACAGTTGCTTCCGATTCCATTGAGGGGGCTTCTACTGGAAAATGTTCGAGTACCCATTGTGAAGCTATGTGCATTCCTCAATGCAATATATCAGAAGGTGATTAATCAAGATATTCAGACAAGCTTACAAAAGGATGTGGTCCAATGTCTTGTTAGTTTTGAGTTGGTGTTCCCACCATCCTTCTTCAATATTATGACGCATCTCCTAGTTCACCTAGTCGAAGAGATTTCCATTCTCGGTCCTATATTTCTACACAATATATTCCCCTTAGACAGGTTCATGGGAGTGTTAAAGAAATATGTTCATAACCATGCAAGGACAAAAGGGAGCATCTCCAAGGGCTATGAAACAGAGGAGGTCATTGAGTTTTGTGTTTAGTTTATTCCTGACCATAAGCCGATTGGTGTTCCTGAATTGCGTCATGAGGGGAGACTGAGTGGAAAAGGCATGCTGGGAAAGAAAGCAATGATAATATAGGGAAGGACAATCTTTCAATCAAGCACACTACATGGTTCTACAGAATTCCACCTAGGCAGCTCCGTATATCGGGGAACACAGGAATATTGTATGCTCCAACAACCCGGGAAAGCTTGACTCCTGGATTAGAGATGAACACATGAAGACTTTCAGCAGTTGGTTGCGAACACATCTCATGAGTGACACCACTTTTGGAGATCAGCTCTACTTGTTGGCCGGGTCACCATCTTCTACTATATTGAATTTCCCAGGGTACGAGATAAATGGGAATACATTTTACACGATCACCCAAGATAAAAAGAGCACCAACCAAAACAGTGGTATCCTCTTTGATGCAACCGATGAGAATGGGAAAAAGGACACATACTATGGTTACATAGAGGAGATATGGGAACTTGACTATGGAGTTTATTTTAAGGTCCCTTTGTTTTGGTGCAAATGGATCAACCTGAATGGAGAAGGGGTAACGGTAGACTAGTTGTACGGAATGACAATAGTGGATCTCAACAAGATTGGTTATAGAGACGAACCATTTGTCCAAGCCAATGATATGGCTCAGGTTTTCTATGTGAAGGACATGTCCTCCATACCGGAAAAAAGAAAAAAAGCAAACGAATACATCACACGATGAGCCAAATCGTCACATAGTTCTTTCATGGAAAAGAAACATCATGGGAGTCGAGGACAAGACAAACATGTCAGAAGAATATAATAAGTTTGATGAAATTCTGCCCTTCATAGTGAAAACTGACCCAACCATCCCGTTAAGTAAAGAAGATGCACCATGGTTACGGCCAAAGCGATCATAAGCAATGGACATACGCCAAGATGGGTTCATGGCCTCATATTGTGTACCTGTAGTTTGAAATGGGTAAATTTTGAAACGGGCATAAGAAATTCAAAAATGGTCCGAACAATGTAAATCCTTCGTGTGGTGTCATATTATGTGACATAGTTGCAAAGAAAAATACCAAACTTGGTATATTGATTATGTCTCAAAAAAAACTTCACAAAATGACCTATCATGTTCGAGGTTTCATGGCTTTCGGTCCAATGACCAATGTTATGTGCAGAATCGAGGCATAGTGTGTAATATTGTGCCCATATTATGCATGCATGTGCATCTTGGGATGGTGAACAATGTTGCAGCAGGAAGTTTTTCTTTTCGTCGCACGAAAAAAGCCATATTCCATTTTCTGAGCGCCAAAAAATGGACCGTTTTGTGAAGCAACCACCAAAATGCTAATTCAAAATACTACCACCCCATTTTTCAAAAATACTAGATGTCAACACCCGGATTTTTAATCCCAGATGCCTGTTATGCCATACATCGCAATCCCAAGATTACCATTTTTGAGAGACATAACAGATTGGGTATCACAGTACATCATCCATTACAAACAATAATAAGGTCTTACACAAATAAAGGATCTCATCATCCAGTCTTAATACAAACAAGTAGCGGAATAATAAGTGTAGCAGTGGGCTCCATCTTCAGTGTCACATGCAATGCTGATGATGGGAGATGATCCTAGTTGTCGTAGATGTCCTGCTGTCCATCATCCTGATAGTCCTCCTCATAGTCTGGCCACGGGAATAGCTAGGGACAAAGCCATGAGTACTCTTTAAGTACTCGTAAACTATCACTAACAAGTAAGGTAGTTCTAATAGGAAACTTAATCTCTAGGTTTATTTGCAAAAAGCCAGATTTCCCTAACATGAGTTTAGAAGTAAAGAAAACTAACTTAAAGTTCTAAATCACTTAAGTGGGAACCTAGTTTTCATATTCACAACCCTGTTGTGGTCAAGTCAAAATCATAGTTCACTTCACAAGTCATTTTGAAAACATCTGACGACGGAACAGTATGGCCACTCCAACTGTCCATGATCGCGGACGCGGCTATTCGAATAGTTTGACACTCTATAGAGGTGGTACACTTTCACCACAAAATTCGATACATCCATCAGGGATAACCCTGAATCATCATACTTAGTATGCGAATAATCAATCATAACCTTTCCTTTACACACTCTAGTATAGGCACCTCCCCTATGAGCTTGGCCTCACAGCCATGGCCATCTGCCATCTTGGGCACTGCATAGGTGGACATCATCAAGAGGTAGCCTCAGCTCAAACCTCTTTCATGAGGGAACCCATACTAATGCATATAAACTTCCAGCTAAGCCTTAACCAATTCAGGTATTGTGGTTGTACGGTAAAATTGGAATGGTATCGCATCCGAACCCAGCCATCAGTTTTTATAAAGGGCTAAGGCTCATGCCTCAACATTTTCATCATCAAATCCATTTGTATTTCTCAACATATGTCAAAACATTTCAATAGAATGACTCGTCATTCCATGGTTTTCATAATCATTTTCACCAAGTATTCCCATCTAATGTGATCAAGTTTTATGCTTAGCACTAGCCACTAAGTTAAGAGTGTTCACTAATGAGGGTGCTACTCTTCAATCTCATGCCATAGAATGAAATCTAGTATAGGCTTAGTTTTATACTCTTTATGCTATCTATACTATCTTTCCAAATCCTCACAAAGCATTAACTAAAAGTAAAGAACTTTGGTAAAGTAAAAGAGTAAAACTTGCAAGTAAAACTTGGGATGGGTATAAATCAAAGTATATAACCAAAGCATGCCTAATGCATCTTGCTTAGGTTAAAGGTTGCAAGTGTTAGTTTGTATAATTCTAGCTTGCATAGATCTAGCTTGCCTTGAGTAGAGCAGTAGTTGAAGTTTTCCTCTTCTTCTTCTTGGTAGAACTCCTCCTCCTCATAGCTTGGGTCGGTACTATCGTCTATAAATAAATACGGGATACACAATCACCAAACAATACTTAACTAATTCTATTTAGCACACTAAGGCTCACACTTGATGATCTAGCATCATCACAATCATCACATGAATTAAAGAACTAGTTTTATTTAGTTTATTGGAGAAAAGTAATTTCTACACATTGAAATTAATTAAGATTTAATATTCTCCAATTAAAATATGGGATCATGTGGACACATGTCATGACCATATATTCTAATACATGAGAATGTGATTTAAAGTGTTGATCATATTTTATAAAGTTTAAGATTTTCATTTAATAGATTTAAAGTGACTAGAAATGTCCTAATAGCATTCTTTTGGTACTAGTCCAATGTCACTGCATGCAAACCTAATATTTTTACATATTCAAATAGATATTTTCAAATGTGATTTTTGAGAGTTGGAATCAACTCAAAAGCTATTATGGTTGATTTTTGAAAAATGTTTGAAGTTGCAAAAGTCTCTGTCTTGTTATTTTTACTAAATATTATCTCTAACTCCAAATGATTTAAATCCAATGGTCTTGGATAGATAATTTAAATATCTTTCTAACAAAATTTGAATCATGAAATTTGGTTTAGTGAAACTCTCTGAATTGATTTTTGAATATGTGGATAGATTAGGATTTTAACTAAAAAAGAAAATTCAATATTTGAATTTCCAGGCCAGCGTGGGAAGTTAAACGGGCCGGCCCAACTGCACTACGTGGTGCAGCGGGCTGCTGACAGAGGGGGTCCACTCGTCAGCGAGACTAACTAAGCGAAGCGGTATCTATGAATCTGAGCCGTCATCGACGACGAACTATTCCGGCGATTAGAAGACAGATCAATGGCTAGGAGTCATCGTCGACGACGAACTATTCCAGCGAGGAATCAACCCTAACGTGGCGGTGGGGGTCTGGCTAGGCTCACCTAGGCTCTAGCTAGGGTCGACGACAGGGGCGATCGACGTGGTAGACGACGGCGAGTCGAGGCGCGGTCATGGCAGGGCTTGGGGTGGTCGAAATCAACGCCGCCCTTCTCCTCCAGTAGCGGTGGGCTCTGGCCAAATTCCGGCGAGAGAGAGCTCGCCATGCTCCGGGAAGAAGTGGGGGAGGATCAGTGAGAGGTGGTGAGTGGAATGGTATGGAGAAATGAGGCAGGGGTGACCTCCTTTTATACTGCGGCGAGGGGACCGAACGGTGCGGGCGCGAGCTCGTCAGTGACGATGCTACAGGCTGCTATCAGCATGGCAGAGGATAGTGGGCAGTGCGTGGTTCCCTGGCGGTTCTCACGGACTTAATGGCGAGGCGTGGGGCGGTGTGGTTCGGTCGGGAGCGTGCGGTGCTCCACGCAGACGTAGAGGTGTTTGCGACGGCGTGCGGGAGCTGCGGGTCACGCGACAGCGAACAGGATTATCTGCTGGGTTGCTGTGATCATGGTGGGCGTGAGCATGCGCGGCGAAGGCAAGGCGCGGTCTAGGCGAGCTGGTCGGGCGCGGCGAGCTGGCGCGCTCTAGAGTTGGTGCAAAGGCGTGGTGCGCGGTGTAGCTAGGGTGGTCCAGGGCTCGGCTGGGGTCAAGGCTGGGATAATGGGTGGCGGTGGACCGAGGCGTGTCTGGTGCGTGTCGTGGGCGAGGGCGGCGAGGCTCCTGGCGTGCTGCCCACTATCGGCCAGCGATGACCGAAAACTGGCGGCGCTCCACTGTGCACACGGCAAAGAGGGGCTTGGGTCTGGGGCTTGGTTAGACTCAGGGGAGACCAGAGAGTTAAGAGGGGACCAAATGGTCGACTAATTACTGTGGAAACAGTGAAGTTAGGCTAGAGGTTTATTTGTGTAGTTAAGGTGTTTGATGATATGGCCGCAGGAATTTTACTTTGGAATTTTTGATTCAATATTTTTGAGTGGTTTGATCTTAATCTTGAGTAACTATGTTTGCTTGGAGAGGTCAAGGGGAATTGGTTTGATGGGTTTTTGAAAAGTGGGATCTTAGCATATGAACTAGATTCAATTTTCAACTGTCCATTAAATTGATTTGAAAAATGGTTTTGTAAGTTTGTAAAGTGTGCCTTGATACACTTTTACTTGGTCTAGCAAGGGGTGAAAAGAAGTAGAAATGTTTCTATTAGAAATCTTCTTCTAGGAACACACAAAGTGGCCTAGTGGTTAACTTTTATCAAAATGACCATTTGCTTTATTTATTCATGTTTGATTTCTTTTTCTTTGGATTTTGTTAGTAATTGTCCTAGATGATGTAGCATTCACCTTTAAACCATTTCACATCATTTGTAACAATCAAGCATGGCAATTTCAATCAATTTTACACTAATACAAAACACACATGCATTCATATTTATTTTCTAAATAAAAGTTTTTGTTAACCCTAAACTTGGGTGATTAGAACTTGATAATCTTGATTAGAAGTTTTGGGGTGTTACACTAGACCACCTTACATGGACGATCTCCCAACCGTAAGATCTCATACCTTTCTATCATCCCGGGTGAAAAAAGACAAATGTCTGCCGAATCGGTAGGAACTGGGCCCGGTTTGAACTACAGGTACATGATCTCATGCTCATGGTTTTTTGAAAAAATCATTTTTAGACTCACAATATGATGTTTCTTCAGAGATCCAATGCAAGTTTTAACAAGGCTCATCCCCTATCTTCATGCCTGCCGTTTTGTGGGAGTGCCTCTATGGCCAGCTTGTGGGAGATGCATGAGGACTAGATCCTTAGGCATCTCCCTCAATAATGGACACCGCATACTAGGCTATTCAGACACTCGAGGAGATCGAGGCGATGTGCGCCTCTAGCTACCTATGCCCGCCGGGCTACCGGCTGCCCGTTGACTGGATGGTGAGCGTTGGAGGAGTTCCTATCCCTCCTGTGCCTCAAGGTTCCGCCCGCCAGGCGTCCATCATGAACCACTTCTACCTAGATCTCACGCCAGAGCAGCGGATGGATCCCCATTGGGATCTCGACAACTCCGACACCTAGAATGCCTTCTTCGCTAACCGGCGGGAAAGGGAGCTCCCTAGGTATGAGGGTGATGGCCTACCCCCGGTGAACCTAAACGAAGCCAATCGTCGCATGTTGTGGGAAAACCTGACTATCGCTGGTGTGATGCGCAACATCGCCAAGGGAGATCATCCTCGCCTGTGGTACCCGCACTTGCACCCGCCACATAGCCACAAGAAGGGTGGCGGTGGTGAAGGCCGTGGGCATAGCGGCATCGTAATCCGGGAACCCCCTCCCTCGCGCGTCGTGAATCCGAGACCACGGTGGAAGGTGCCCTCGGAATATGCCATGGTTGACAGTCCCCGGTTCCCCCGTGCACAAGTCGAGGAAGGGCTGAGAATCCCTGGAATATACCATAGCGACGACGATGAAGACGATTCGAAAGATGACCTTGACAGCTATAGGGTTAGACATGATTATTACTAAGCCATTGGCTAGGATGAATGGTTCGTCTTTGTACCCAAGATTGTCGAGATCCACTGTTTTCATTCTATAATGCATTTTTATTTGAAAATGGAAAAATATTTAATAGTTTGAATAGTTTGAACCATTATTTTAGAAAACAGAAAATGGTTCTAGATTAGTTATTTAAATTCAAACACTTTTCGTGCTAAAAGTTTTTTCAAATTCAAAAGTATGCAACAATTATTAGTTAACGTATTTTTATTTTAAAATGGCAAAATGGTTAATAGTTTAAATAGTTTGAATAATTATTTTAGAAAACAGAAAATGGTTTTGAATTAGTAATTCAAACACTTTTCATGTTGACAGTTTTTTCAAATTCAAAAGTATGCAACAATTACTAGTTAATGCATTTTTATTTGAAAATGACAAAATGGGTAATAGTTTGAACAATTATTTTAAAAAACAAAAAATGGTTTTGGATTAGTTATTCAAATTCAAACACTTTTCATGTTGAAAGTTTTTTCAAATTCAAAAATATGTAACAATTATTAGTTAATGCATTTTTATTTGAAAATAGGAAAATGGTTAATAATTTGAACAATTATTTTAGAAAACATAAAATGGTTCTCGATTAGTTATTTATATTCAAACACTTTAATGTTTAAAGTTTTTACAAATTCAAATTTAAACCATTTCAGAAATTTTAAATTTAAACCATTTCAAATTTAATAGTTTGAATAGTTAGAATAATCATTTTATAAGATAGAAAGTTTTTTTTAAATTCAAACTATTTCAAATTTAAAACATTTGAAAAGTTTAAAAAACATTTTGAAAAAAAGGACTTTTAGTCCTGGTTGTTGGTATCGCCAGTTACCGAACTCACCACCGACCGCCAAGACCACCACCGGATCGCGCCCGCGTCATCGCTCGCGTCTTAAGCCGCCACCACCACCATCGTTGTTCGCCGCGAGCCGGAGCGAGCCGGAGCAAGCCGGAGCAAGCCGGAGCTCGCTAAGACGCACGCTGCCGTGGTCGTGCGCAGCTCGCCATCGTCATCGTCGCCGCCTCCCGCGAGTCCCCGACAATGGCCACCTCCCCATGACCACCCTTTCCTCGTTAATTCCTGAATTTTTCCCAGCATCTCCGTGGCTCCTTTGCAAAAACTATATGAACAAAACATGTAGCCCTATCTCCCAGCTTTCCAAGGCAACAAACCGCACCCGATTTGGAGATCCACAACCGACGAAATCATCTGCGAAAGTCGGGAACGTTTTTTCTGTGTTTTCGTTGAAAACCCGAATCCTTCCTGTTCATCAATGTTATCCGGCGCGTGCGTTGTCCCTTTGGACAAACTTCCTTCCGCAAAGTTGTAGATCTTTGCGAGATCTACAACTTTCATTTTTACGGAATCTCCAAATTCTTCCCTCGCCACAATCTTCTTTTGAACTTGGGCCGATTTCACTATAAACGCTCAGATATGAAATTCAGCTAAAATGGTTGAAGTGAAATTTAGCAGAAACACCCCTAACTATTACAACATTGACATTTTTGCCCTTTTGGCCCTAAAAATGCAATTTAATAACTTTTAACCCGTAACTCTAAATTTAACAAATGGTATGTCTAAATCGATCAGCTAGATGGCACGAATCTAACCGTGGGATCTAATTGCTCTTTTGCATCATGCATCATCGAACCCTAGTTGAATAGTGTGAGTGCGTTAATTCCTTTATGTATGGTATTTGGTTCTTCTCGATAGAAGCCGAGTCTAACGAGTACCAGCAAGAGTGTGAGTCGTCTTACGAGTACCCCCTTTGAGCTTGTACTTTCATCGTCTTTCGATCCTAGAGGCAAGTATCTCACCCCCTTCTACCTATTTTACATTTATAGTCTTTATTTCCTTTTGTTGCCCTATTTCTATCCTTATTGTCGATGCTTTGGATATCCAGATATTGTTGGTGATACAAATATAAATCAAATATTGTTGGTTATGGCTTCACTTAATGATAAGGGACTGGCAGCGACCACCTTTGGGGACTGCTTGAGTTGACCTAGGAACCGTTCGTTCTAAGATACCAGTTCTGAGTTGATCGCGCTAACCAAATGCAGGGGCCTCTGGGATCCCCCCTCAACTACCGGCACTATGTCTTGGGGTCAGGTGTGGCAATGCGCGCCATATAGGGACGATGGACGAGTGCGGCCACGCGCGCCATATAGGGACGATGGACGGATGCGGCCACGCGCGCCATATCGGGACGATGGATGGGTGCAGCAAAACGCACCATATAGGGACGATGGACCGGTGCGGCAACGTGCGACATATAGGGACGATGGATGGATGAGGCAACGCACGCCATATATGGACGATGGACAGGTGCGGCAACGCATGCCATATATTAGGGTTTCTTCGAATTATGGTTTATACCCTGCAGACCCTGTTTTAAATTGTCAAGCATGTATTAGGGTTACATTTAAGGTGATCTCGTAGTCAAACCACGACACCCTATCCCCTCAAATCTCGCCTACCTAACCTCCTCGCTTGGCTGCTTCGACTCATCTGCGTTTCCCCTTTTGCAGAAACTATGGAACCAATAGATGAAGAAAAGGAAATGACGCTGCAAGATATGATGAACGAGGGAGGACATAT
The DNA here is from genome assembly GCA_023614405.1 of Avena insularis. Taxonomy (NCBI): domain Eukaryota; kingdom Viridiplantae; phylum Streptophyta; class Magnoliopsida; order Poales; family Poaceae; genus Avena; species Avena insularis. The sequence continues at coordinate 393,662,302 of CM042692.1, read as the reverse complement.
CGATAACGATTTCACCTTGCTGTATCTGAACAACTCCGGTGAGGGAGATCTGGATTTCGATCGAAAAGACGGCTCCGGTGAGGGAGAAGCCAACGACTCCGGTGAGGGAGAAGCCGACGGCTCCGGTCGAACATTAAATAATACAAAATCCAGCGAGGTGCATATATATATATTAATTAATTAAGCCTCCGCTGTCTATATACATATATTAATGCTCTTTCTTCTTTTAGCCCTCCAGATCGAGCAAATCTTCTGCATAGAAGAAATGAGGCCCATCCAGAAAGTTGGAAGACCATGAAAGGTACAAGATCGAAGAAGTCACTCTAAACAGTGAACCGAAGACTCCCATTGATGCTGCAAATAAATTTGTAAGGCAATGCGGATTTATTGTTAGGGACTACATCCTGATCACTGTCAGAGAATGGAATAAGCCAAAGGAGCCGGGAGTTCAATATGTCAGCGGCTTAGCCAAATATATGCTTTGGAAAAATCTCATAGTTAATTTCACCCTACCGATGCTAGAGGTGGATCCAAATCAGGTGGATCCAAATGAGGAGATTCCAAATGAGGAGGATCTAAGGAAACTCGTGGAGCAAAAAGTCAAGGAGTGGGCTCTTAAGAAGATTGCCGAGCAATTCAACAATTGGAAGAAAAGATTGCACCTTGACTATGTTGTGCAATAGAAGACTCTGGAATTCACTAGAGCATACGAGAAGCTAAAAGACATTGGAGCCAGCTAAGAAAAGGTCTGAAACGAATAAAAAATGCTACTAAAAAGCAGTATCACCATACTATTGGGCAAGGTGGCTACAAGGCTAGCATGCCTAAGTGGGAGAAACTTGAGGCCGACCTGCTTGATAAAGGGATTAATCTAGAGCCATACAATTGGATCGAACGGGTAAGGACTTGGTTTTATGGACATGGGGCACGCCGGACTCAGAAGAGAAGTGCATATATAAGATATGACATAAAGAAACTCGCATACCCATCGAAGACATTAGAAATGCAGTAAATGTTGTTGAAGAGAGGGCGTTCATTCATGATAGAGAGAATGACGAGATCACACTCGCCGTTGGGAACCCTGAACATGAGGGACGAACACGAGGCACAGAAGGCTCCAAACCATGGAAACTTGGGTTTCCCATCGACATGAAGAAATATCCCGATAGAATCCATCAGAGGAGAAAGGAAAGGAAGGAAATTGATGTAATGAAGAAGGCAGACCGAATGTGCAACATAAAAGAACAATTAAAGCGGTAGAAGGATCAACTTGACGCACTTAGCCAGCAAGGTACTGCCGGCCCATCTCAGCCGCACATGGTAGACGAAGCTGCCTTCGATGCCACCGGCCCATCCACTAATCAAAAAAGTAGCATGGCTTCCACGGAGCTCCCGGGTAATGATGTTGATGATGCACCAATGATGGCTCCTCTTTGTTACCCACTGGATGATATCACGGAGATGACACATTGTGAGCTACATGTGAAAGTTGTGAACATAACCATGAAGGTGGTGGTCGGCTATGCCTTACCACTAGTTGATCAGTCCCAACTTACTTGTTGTCCGGTTTCACAGGGCTACGCTATTGCCGGGGTAGATGAAGTTATGAACGGATTCGCGCATCTCAAGCTTGACTATCCTGCAGGTGAAGGGGATGTGACTGAACTGGGAGAAGCAAGAAAACATCACCATTCTATGGCATAAGGAACACATCGTGCTTCCAAATCAGACGCCAAGGCCATTGACTCCTCAGAACACTCCATCTTCGTCGCAGCCTCACCTGTCTCCGGCGCATCGGTCATCTTTGACGTCGCCTCGTCAGGCGCCGTCTCCGCCACAACAGACCCTTTCTCCAGCACAACCGCCTCCGCCACAAGAGGCCATTTCTCCAGCATAGCCGTCTTCGCCGCTGCGTCAGCCGTCTTAGCCCACTAAGGCTCAAGGCCATAGGCGAAAGAGTAACCGATCACCGAAACGTCAATTGGAGCCCCTCCCAAAAGTACCAAAGGTTCCTCCCATGAGACCTTACGACTATACTGAAGAGGAGAATACGGTGATTGCAAAGGCCCAAACGCAATAGTGGTTTGATAACCGTAAGCGGCCGAAAGAGCCAGAGTTCCCCAGCACTGAAGAAGAAAAAGCTAAAGTGCTAAAATGCTGAAGACCCTTCATCAACCCGAGCCAAGGCTGTCATCAGACTACGACCTCTCTATTCTCAAGTCACATCAGTGAATGGTGCAGTCGAAGAGCAGTAGTGCAAGCGGGAATTCAGTTTCCTAGCTCGGTTTACAAAAAACCAATCGTGCCCCCCGCTCAAGGTGATTTCCAATACTAGGGTGGAGTCAAGCAAAGGTGCGGACAAGCAGTATAATCTAGAAATTGTTGCATTGTACGGAGATGCGGTCGCTGCTCATGGTTTGACTATTGCTGATTATGTAGCCCAGTTAGAGTTCCCCGTGGCTGAGGAAGCATATAGATACCAGTACGGGAAACCTCTCGTCAAACCTGATGACATCAACTATCTACCAACAAAAATGCGAAGATTGCATAATTGGTACATAAAATCCACATAGGAAGGGCAAACTAGATAGTGTTGGGAGTTCAAAACGAATATTACGGGTATGGAGATGCACAGATACTGATTGAATTTTCTGAACTACATCAGTTTTACAAAACGCCCTCGACAAATCGATCGTCAGTGCCTATTGTCTGTAAGTATTATTTCTGTAATTAAATTTTTAGTTAGCTCACCTCGTTTATCGCATGTATAATCATACTCACTATATTATGCAGACTTGAGATTCTCGAATGCAGAAGAGGACAGATCTATGACATTGGATTCATTGACCCATATTAGGTTCATTAACTTACTATGAAACTTAATCATAAGGACACAGAGGATAAAATTGTAATGGTGTTAAGGTTTTAAGAAACCAAAAGGGAAATACTATTTTATTATAACTTCGAGTGAGTGTTATTGTCTTATACATATTCTATTTCGCTTACTCGATCTTAAGTGTATAATGGATGAGTTATGTGTGCGCAGCTTTCATTTTATTTTTTTAATCATTCAACCTGACAATGAAGTAGTACAAGTCATGAACTCGAAACATAAACCCCTTGCGAAGTGGGCGAACCTGTAGGAAATGCTCCAGCGGTAATTTTAGTCATTATGATACTATATCGGAAAATTTATTCATTTACTGATATCAAGTAATTAATAAATTCTTTTATTCATTTTTCTTGCCGGTCAACGCTTGAAAACGGTTCACCAACAAGGCTAAAGGTGCCTGAAAAGAGCAGCTTACATTTCAACCACTAAATTTAAGTACTACTAGTTAGATCCGCGCATCTCTTTGATTTTAGTTTTGATACTATTATCATGCTTAATTATTATTATTTGATTGAACTTTGTTCTCGTAGAGTGTCTGAGGCAGGCAGACAGAAATAATTTATGTGAATAATATGTTTGCGAGTTCATTCGTCAGACGACCTGTGAGAAAGGCGGAAATTTAAAACAACTTTGAGTAGTAAGCAATATTCAAAAAAAAATATTACCATCAATTGTGTTTAGTTTTATTTATATATATTGACTCATTTTTTAAATTAGATCGAACGGTTGCGAGACGATCTTCTACCAAAATATCGCATATAAGCAATCCAAGAGAAAATTGCGGGATTCTTAGATTCAGAGGTCCTAAATCTAAAAGGAGAATACTATCGAAAGATGATGATAATATAATAGGAATCATAAAAGACTTTATATTGAATATATATATATATATGCATGAATGTAATATATTTGATATTTATTATGTAATATAATCGGGAGACGTTGTGTAATATAATGGTTCCTTCATTGCTGAGTGCAAAACATAAAATAAAAAGAAAATAGATAAAGGAGAAATAAAATAAATAAAAATATACAAAATGAATTCTCTGCCGCGACACAAAAAGTGCCCAAAATAGTGCCACGGCAGAGACACATATATCCCGCTTCGTAATACGAACCGGGACGAATGCCCATCCCCTCGCCCCAGCCAGCGGCCACGTGGATTGCCGTCCCTGTTCGTAGACCAACCGGAGGGTTAGGTCTTTAGTCATGATTGCCGTGTTCCGGTTGGACAATCAGGACTAAAGGCCCTTACAAACCGAAACAAAAGGCCCGTTTCTACTAGTGCTCCTTTTCTTTTTGTAAAATTAAGTACTCCCTCCTATCCATATTACTTGTCATTGAAATGGATCTATCTAGACATGTTTTAGTGCTAGATACATCCATTTCAACGACAAGTAATATGAATCGGAGGGAGTAGAAGAAATGGTGGTTTATTGGATTTTAGTTACAAATGAAGTAAAAGAGACCCTAAATGGACCAACGAAACACGATTTGTATTTTGCATGGCAATATCAAGAGCTTGTAGATGAGACATTACATGGAGAGAGTAGCGTTTTATCAACCATTGCAACAATTTTGAAGAAAAAATCATAAGAATTTTAATGAAAAGACAAGAAGAGAAAGTAGATTGGTATCACGCACATTCCTGTTATACATTCTAATGCATAACTTGAACACTTTGATGTGTCCGTTGTATTCGTATGTATTCATTACCTAGTGATTGTATCGGGTTATATCGGTATGTACCGTTTGTATCGGGTTATATCGGTATGTATCGTGTGTATCGGGTTATATCGGTATGTATGCACTACTAATCTATCGTTATATATGCGTACGTATGATCAATTGTATGTAAATAAGAAAAATGTTGTACTTTGGGTTAGGAACCACTTTAGGATCGGGTTCTTTAGAAGAGGATCTGTTAGAGATGCACATAAGAGCGTGACCAGGCTGACCGGACCGGTTCTAACTCTGGTTTACATCTGCCTGCATTTGGAGGTTCCAAGGCAACTAGGTGCCTAGGTGGCCTATGTGCTGTACCTGGGCATCCTCGTTTACGATTTTGATAGGTCGCCACCGGATGCAAAGCTTACATGTGCATTTGCATGATCTCCACAGACCACGCGGCGGCATCTGACCCCGCCTCGTCCGTCTCCTCTACAGGCTTCCATCACAACACGTGCCCCTCTACGTGTTGCATTCTTTACACCGCCTCGCCACACACTTCACAAAGCTCCGCTCGCTTACAACAATCGTGCCACAGCAATCGGCTCTCCAGTCTCCACTCCCCCGCACCACCAAGAACACATCTCGCACGCCGGTGACAAGCTAAGCCAAGGAGGATAACCGAGCTACGAAGCGCGCGCGCGCCCGCTATGGCCAAGAGCGGCACGGAGGAGTGGCGTCGCAACGCCGACACGCACAAGATGAGCCCGGAGGAGGTGAGGGCGGCGGGGGTGGAGGCGTCCTTGCGCCCGCCGGGCCGCGGCCCAGGGGAGGTCCTACACCAGCGCGGCGGCCGCCTGCCGTACGGGCCCGGGACCATGGCGCTGATGGGGTTCGGCATCGTCGGCGTCATCGGCTACCTGGTGCTTTACCAGAAGGCGAGGCCTGGCACGCCGGCCACCGAGGTCGCCAAGGTGGCCGTCGGGCACGGCGACCCCGCCGTCGGCCGCGATGTACATAAGCGCCAGGACGCGGCGGCGCCACCGCCGGCGCCACGCGATGGGAAGTAGACGAGTAGTCCCTGGACTGGTTAGGATAAATAAACGGTGGTCGAAGAGTTGAAGGATACTCTGTTTTTGTTCTGAGTTCAACTCTGTTTTCACAGCTTCGGTCGCGTCGTTTTGCTGTGGACCATGCATGCATCTGAGTTTCTATCAGAAATGGCTGCTGAAAATAAATACTGCGTGATAACGTTTTATGAATTACTCCCTCCGTTTAGACTAGATACATTCGATTCACAAACCTAAAACATCTTATAATTCTAACTAAATTAGTTAACTTAGATTTGTCTAGATTATCTAGACATGATTTAATTTAGATTTGTTAAATTCAATTGTATCTAGACATGATTTAATATTAGATATATTTTGAAAATTTTGAGTCAATTAATTTGGATCAGAGGAAGTAATAATCTCTCCGATGTGTACTTCCTGCGGCAATTCGACAATTTCTCGAAACAGGCTTTGATACCGGCGGATTGATAAGGATAACCCAGAAGTGCCGTGCCATACCGAATTGTAAACACAGGTGGATCAACAAGGATAACCCGCAAGCGCCAGTGCTGGGCAAATCCAAGCGCCCGCGCCGGGAAGTCCTAGGAGGCATTTGCCGGCCGGGAAGTCCTAGGATTTCCCCCCATACACCGAGTATACTCAAGGGAAAAAAGCAGGGCGAATCTAGAAAAAAATGTTGATGGGGTCGGCTACTCTAAAGTTATGCATCATCAAGTAAATATAATGCAGTATTAGGCCACACCATATACCATAACATAATACAATGTTAAAAGGCAATGTAAGCATTGATAATGTATGACGATAGAAGGCAAGACGAACCTTAGGAATAAGAGAAGACATATCTTCCTCCGCAAAGTAAATTAGACAATCACTAATGAATTGCTCGTCCCATTTGCTCTGTAACATATTTTTGACTACTCCCTCCGTCCCAAGGCTTAAGTATATAATTTTTTTGAAAAGTCTGAGCTACGGAAAATTTAAACTATAATATTATATAAATACCACGTAAAAATGTTTCTTTATGTATCAAGCGTATATATTTTATATTGTAAATGTTAATATTTTTTTCTAAAACTTGGTCAAACTTTACATAGTTTGATTTTTTCAAAAAATTATATGCCTTAAGCCTTAGGACGAAGGTAGTATATTATTACTGAAAAGCATGCAGTCCACTGATTTATGATGGTTGATTAATCCAAGGAGAAAGGTAGTTATCTCTCTTGGTAGACTAGCGTAACTTGATGCATTATCTTTATCTTGTCCAACTGTACCTAAAAAAACTTGCTCAATTGCAGGCCAAGCCTAGAGGTTCCTACATCAACACACGATCATTTTCTTCTCAACACAAATTGATCGGTGACCTAGAAAAATCAGGAAAAATTTTAATATAATTTTACACGTAAGCTTACGAATGAGTTGATTAGTAGAGCCTAGACTGGGAACTAGAGAAACAATTGGCTATAGAAGAGATTGTACTTTCAAATTGATTTTTGAATTATCCATTATTTGAATAGGATGTTTGTTCCTCTGATTTCAATCTGCTATTGACGATGCCATCGTGGCTCGACCAGATGGCCGCCGCTTGATTGATCTTTGGCGAGATAGTGAGAGCTGCGAAAAGAGAGGAGAATCATGGTCGTTCTCGGGTCAGAGGATTTGGGAACTGCAGGGCAGCAAGGGCCTGAGCCGTGACGTAGGTGAGGCAAACGACCATATAGGCCTCAGCCTCGTACGCCCCAATCAGCAGGCCTGAGCATAGGCCGTGACCATTATTCTTGAATTGTAATTCTCAGTTTCTCAGGCCCAAGAAGTATGTCCCATGTGCAGCCAGGTTTGAATGGGCCCAGACTAGTTTTTGGGGTGGGGTCAGATACGAAAATATCTGTGGGCTTCCTCATCTTTACGTGGAATCCATTGGGGTCAGCTGCACCCACCTGTTGTACGGGAGCTCCGCCGAGGTAGGCGTCACCGCGTCGGTGCTAGACGAGCCAACGAGATTTCTCCTGAGCTTCCAAAAATAACTATTACCCTAGACACTTTCTAGCACTCTACCTAATTTGCAGCCCACTAACATACGTCACCCATGTCTTGATGCCACCCTTGTCATCTCCAAAAATCACTACTACCCTAGACACTTCCTAGCACTCTCTCCAAATTGCGGCCCACCAACATATGCCACCACGGCTCTTGATACCACCCTTGTCATCTCACTATGGTCACCGCGAGGCCTAGAGGACGGATGCGGAGAGGATAACAAGAGTCAGGGGTGGCAGTCATTGACGGAGCTAGAGAACCAGTGATCAGGGTGCACAGTGGTGCCCCAATTGCCAAAAAAAACTTGTTTATGGGGTGGCACACATGGTGAAATTTTGCTATTTTACAAAGGATTTAGTTTTTACCCTGTGTCATGTGCATCCCCAAGGGCACATGTGGATCCGCCCTAGTGGCAGTACCATATTCGAGCAGGAGGGGACTACCTCTAGCGCTATCACGGTAGCCAACCGGACATGACAACATGGGCACACTGGGCTCCCAAGAGCCCCGACCGGGTCCAGATCAGGATTGTAAAGTCTCCGCTTCCATGCTTATAACATCCCAGCATTAGGAACCAACGAAGGGTAGAAATAGGAATATAAGTTTGTGCATGCATGCATTTGTAAAATCAGGGTAAATTTTTCGCCAAACAAAAACTAAAGGGATCAGAGTTTCTTTCACTAACTAGAGGTAGGAATAGCTCTTGTTAGTGATTGCTATGAATTTTGACATGACCTTTAGGCAGTAATACGAATTTGGGGAAATTACTTTGAATTCAAATTTGAAATTCAAATCAAATTGAAAGTATGTAAATATTAGAAGTTATTAATATTGAAGGGTTTTCTAAAAGAAAACCTTATTAATATTGTTTGATTATAATAAAGGAATAGTAATCAACAATAAGAATTAATGGCAAGGAAAATTAAATAAGAAATAAATCTTATTTCTCCATAAGGTCACAACTGATGACAAATACATCAAAGGTATAAGGTTACAAAGAACAGAAATTTAACTTTATTAACTTGTAATAATATCTTTACAAGACCCTTTACAAAAAGATTACAAAGAAGGTTACAAGTAGAACCTATACTAACTATCTACTCCTATACTAATCTTGTGAGTCTAGATCTTGTTCCTGCAAATAAGATAAACAACTAGAAAGGACATTAGGGGTTAGTTAGATAATTTTTACTCTCAGTGGTGAACAGTGAAGTGCACTGTTCAGGTATATCATTGAGTAAGTAAAGGGGTAAGTTTCACCAAAGGGAAGTATCTGTTCTTTTCAGTAAATAGTCAAGATTACAATAAAAGCCAAGTGGGTAAAAGTAAGTTTTACCGGGCTGTGAATCAGTAAACAGGTGATAGAAAAAGCCAAGTTACTGGAGCTGATCCACATGCACAGTACACACACAGCTTAGTCAACTAACTGCATGGAGTGTGCTATCAAGCCAACAGCAGCAGTACAAGCAACCACACAGAGCACCAGTCGAAGGAGAACACAGTAGCTCATTTCTCCTTCTCAGGCACACATTCATAGCTATAGAGCTTGCTGAAACCATAGCCAAATACTCCACCAACTTACCCAAATCAACCATTCGATCTCCACTTGATGGTAACATAAGGAAGGGGTGGAGCAGGTGGAAAGCAAGGTCAAGCACAAATTCACAGGAGCGGCACCAGGTGGTGCAGAGCTAGAGCAAGAAGCAAGCAGCACACAACCTCATCAATCAACAAGTAATCTGGTGAGTACAAATAACACCACCACATGATCAAATCATCATAGAGTCAAATGAGCATGTGTTGTTTATTTGATCTTCTCAGAAGAATACCCAAGTGGGGTGTATATCCATCCCAAAAGTATTTAGATAAAAGGCAATGACAAATCTTTACAAACAAATCCAAGATCTCAGCCTATGCATCATATATCTTGGATATAAACTTAAATCTCCACATTCCTATATAATAGCAGCCTTAGAACAAGATTTCAGGGCACATCTCTTTAGGAGTAGCACCTCTGAAATCTAATGATCTTAAGGATCTATATTTAACAGTGAGGATGCCAATCATTTTCTTTAAGAATTTAAGAATCATTAGTTGATACCATGCATCAGAGCACATCTATGAGGGACAGCTAGTAACAAACTTAATTTTACTTAGCTATCCCTCAGACCAACATCATAGGCTAATAGATTTGTAGCATCTTATGATAATAAAGCCAGCAAAAGATTTCAATTCATTTAGCTCAGCCATACTTGGATACAGGAAATATTTAGCCAATAGAAGTATGGACACTTGTGTACCATTCTAAAGAAGGTGCCACAAGTATAACTTCTAAACCAAGCAGATTCTATACTTAGATTTCATTAGTAAACTGGTAGTTAGCTAACTAATCATTTTCCTGGAATGGACACTCAGGAATCATAATCATGGTTGTATATATACAATCAGAGAATCATAGGAGTATCATATTAACTCCAATCTGAAAGATCAACACAAACTAGTGTATAAAGATCAAGTGAACAACTACTGACAGTACTATTGTCAGTACTAAGATCATGAAACAATAGTGAAATCCACATCACTAGCATAAGTGGATAAACATCCAGGACAATATAACCGCTACAATCAGTCCTAATGAAGTCATCATAATCAAACCAGAGGGACGAACCCTAATCAAACCATGAACCCCAATTAGGGATTGCTCAATAGAGGCACACAGAGGTTATCGAGCAAGGAAGAGGATAGAGATCACATAAGGGGAGTAATCAGACTTACTGAAAGTCCTCGCAAAAAGAACCAAAGAGGAAGCAGTGGATGGCCGGCGACGAAGCGGAAGCGGCGGCACGGGGAGCACCCCGAAGGGGCACTGCAACCCACACCTACCGCGCGTCAGATCCACTTGAGAAGAGAGGCGTATGCCGTGAGAACCCGGCGAACCATCGCCGATGCTCTAGAGCGGCCAACCCTAACCCTAGTTTCGGGCAGGGGTCAGCGCAGCCAGGAGAGAGCCCCATCGACGTATCTGTTTGGACAGGATGGAGCGGCGTCGTCAACTTAGCCACCCTACACCGTGGCTGCAGCAATGGCGGCTGGATTCGGTCGGAATCATGCGCAGCGGTGGCAGCAGACGGAGGAGGTGACCGCGTGAGGGAGAGAGAGATAGAGAGGAGTGTGAGTGCGTGGGGGGGGGGGGTACTAGGGCTGTGGGCAGCCCAGTACTACCCTGGTGGGTGTAACCAGGCCAAGTGGGCCGGGTTAGGTTGGATCGGGCCAGCCCAGTGGGCCCGGCCCATATTTTAATAAGGTTATCTATAAAGGAAGTAATTACAAATATGCCCCTGAAATAAAAAACAACTCTATATAAATAAATAAAAATCTTAAAACTACAAATAATAATTTTATGAACTCACAAAAATATTTTCTATTGAGTACAAATAATCAATAGATTTTTTGGCAATTAAAATTTAAGGTTATTAGTAATAGGATGCTAATTACTTTAGAATTTTACAAAAAAATAGGAAACACTTAAAATTGAATAAAACTCACTTTTAAGATCCTAAATGAATATATTGTTATAGAAAAATACTAATTTGTATTTTTAAAAAGTAAATTTGGTGTGATAAAAAAATAAATCTTATTTCCTTAAAGGAATTTCAGAAAATATTTAAAAGGGTATTAAAATGAAATAAATTCATAGAATGATATTTGTCTTTTAAAGAGAATAGCAAACTTTTATTAAAGGGGTAAAACATGCAAAGAAGGGAATAATAAATTCATTGCATGACATTACTATGCATTTCATATTGCTTCTTTAAATATTGTCCTTACTGGGCAATAATGGTTCTTTGTAGAAACCGGAGCTCAAGGTCAGGTGGAAGCATCCGACTTCACTACCTTGCAGTCATAAGGCAAGTTCATAACTTGCTCATGTCCTTTGAAGAGTCTTTATCAAAAATATTGCAAATTGTGTGTTATCATCTATGATCTGGAGAAAGAAAATGATATCTTCCCTAATAAATAAGATGTAGTATCATCCTAAGTGATGATAAAGATCAGCAATGGAACTTATGGTTCCAATTGCATAAGTCACATAGGCTTAACAACCCATGACATCAGTGATTCTACCGCCGTATAATACACGTTAACCATGAGATTTGGAATGGGACAGAGAAGTCAACTGTATCTTCTTCCTTTCATATGGAGGCAAGATGACCTTATCGTGACGTTGGGATTCTTGGTATGGATCCAACATATGGGTGGGCACCCTTAGGCCCCACGATTTTGGTGTCTAGATTATTTATGAGTGGCTGCTGGAGGTATAGTCGGGCCTTTTATGGAGCTTGCCAGGGGCATCACCAATTCATAGAGTCTTCGAGAACTCACTAGGGTTATAGCTTGCCCTAGTTGGAGGCTTAACGGAGGTGTAGTCAGCCCCGGAGGATCGTGCAGACATATGGGGTCGCGGAGAGGGCAATGATTAGCTTAGATCACCTACTGGGCCCCAGATCATGGAATTGTGGACGGGAAAGTACGCCCGGTTGTGCAACAAGGAGTTGGTCTCTCATGGGTAAAGTAACGCACCTCTGCAGAGTGTAAGAATTGTGACATGTTACTCCCTGTTCCGGGAAGGAGCTACGAACGCGGTAGGAAAGGAACTCCATGAAGTTCTGGTCAACCTGTGAAGGCTGATGGGCATAGTTTTTGATAATAAAATCAATCTTTGAAGAAATGTTTACGAAAATTGCATAGTACCAAGGACGTATTATCCGAGGTGGTAGATAGAGCATTGATACATTGCAAATGTATCTATAATTTTTGATGTTCCATGCTTGGTTTTATCCACTTTCTTGTGTTTTGCCCACACTTTGGAGTACTTTTCATATGATTTCTTGGACTAACCTATTAACAAGAGCCATAGTCCCAGCTGCCTGTTTTCTACTGTTTTTGGTTCCAGGAAAGTCAGAAAATGAATATTCTCGGAATTGGACGGGACAAAAGCCAAAGTGTCTATTTTTCCGTAAGACATCTGGAACCAGAATACGAGACGAAGAAGGGCTGGGGGCTGGCCACACAACCTAGCCACGCGGCCAGGCCTGGCCCGTGCCAGGGGGTGGTCTGGCCGACCCTAGCACCCCCTCGGCCTCCCCTTCCGCCTATAAGATGCCCTCGGGATGAAAACCCTAAGTGCCCGATCAAAAATCCACGAAAGAGTCTGTAGCCGCTGTCATCTCCATCCCTAGATTCGGAGGGATCTGAAGCTCTTACCGGCACCCTGCCAGAGAGGGGAATTCACCCTGGAGGCCTTCTTCATCACCATGCAAGCCTCTGGTGTGATGTGTTAGTAGTTCATCCTTGGACTACGGATCCATGTAGTATCTAGATGGCTGGTTCTCCTCCTTTGTGCTTTCATGTCTAGATCTTGTGAGCTCCGTTCATGATCAGGATCATCTATTTGTAATTCTGCATGTTGTGTTTGCGGGGATCTGATGGATATTGAGATGCTATTTCAGATTGATTATTGATTCTATCATGTCTTTGTTATTTGTGATCTTGCATGCTTTCCGTTGTTAGTAGCTATCTTGGCCAAGTAGATGCTAGCAACTCCAAGAGTTAGTATTTATGCTCGATAGTGGGTTCATGCCTCTAGTAATCTGGGGAAGTGACAGAAATCTCTAAGGTACTAGATGTGTTGTTGCTACTAGGGAGAAAACAACAATCCTTTGTTCATAGAACAATCGTATTGTTTACTTTACATGCAATTCGTAAAGCAATAATTTGTTGCTTGCAACTTAATACTGGAGGGGGTTCGGATGATAACCTGAAGGTGGATTATTAGTCATAGATGCAGTTGGATGGCGGTCTATGTATAATGTTGTAATGCCCAATCAACTTCCAAAGGAGTCAAGATGATTAGTATATTCATGTATTGCTTTCTCGATGTTTGTCAATTGCCCCGCTGTAATTTGTTCACCCAGCATGTTATCTATCTTAAGGAGAGCCACCTCTAGTGAACTATGGATCCCGGTCCTTTTCTTTACATACAATCTACAAACTTTTACTGCTTTGTGTTTACTTTCTGCAAACTATTACTTCTTTCCATTCGATACGTTTAATCCTTTGTTTTCAGCAAAACACGATGAGATTGACAACCTCATCACAAGTTGGGGACAGAGTTCTGTGGTTGTGTTGTGCAGGTCTCCACATTGCTACTAGCACCAGTAGTACGCCCTGCCAAGGCTCAGCTAGCAACACCTTTGGGGTGTTTCCTTGCTCCTACTGGTTCGATTAAACCTTGGTTTCATAAACTTGCTGTTGTGCTCATCATACCTTCCTCTTGGGGTTCCCAACGAGCTCTACATCAACACCGCACCAGCATTTTTCTAGCGTCGTACACTGAGCCATCAAGCATTTTTCTGGCGCCGTTGTCGGGGAGTCAAGGACATCTTCACAAGGGGAGTCCCTCATAACCAATCTCTTTACTTTGTTATTTTTGTATTGCTTAGTTTCTTTTTGCTTTGTTTGCTTGTTTCTTTATCAAAAACACAAAAAATTAGTTTTACTAGTTTGCTTTCTTATTTGAAAACCCCAAAAAATGACTACTCTTGAAAAAACTAAGTTGTGTGACTTCACTAGCACCAAAAACAACGATTTTATGAGCACACCTGTTGCTCCACATGTGCCTGAAGATACTTTCTTTGAGATAAAAGCTCCTTTACTCAATATTGTTATGAGAGAACAATTTTCTGGTATTGGTAATGAAGATGTTGCTGCCCATCTAAATAACTTTGTTGAACTTTGTGAGATGCAAAAGTATAGGGATATAGATGGTGATATTATTAAGCTGAAATTGTTTCCTTTCTCTTTGAGAGGAAAAGCTAAAGAATGGTTGAATTCCTTAACTAGGAATAGTATTGATTCTTGGACTAAGTGCAAAGATGCTTTCATTGGAAAGTACTATCCTCCTGCTAAGATTATATCGATGAGAAGTGAAATAATGAAGTTTAAACAATCTGATAATGAGCATGTTTCTCAAGCTTGGGAAAGAATGAAATCTTTGGTAAAGAATTGTCCCACTCATGGACTGACTGCTTGGATGATCATCCAAACTTTTTATGCAGGATTGAACTATTCTTCAAGGAACCTATTGGACTCTGCTACTGGAGGTACCTTTATGACCATCACTTTGGGTGCTGCAACAAAACTTCTGGACAATATGATGGTTAATTATTCTAAATGGCATACTGAGAGAGCTTCACAAGGTAGGAAGGTAATTCTGTTGAGGAAACTTCCTCCTTGAATGATAAGATTGATATTATTATGTCTATGATTGTTAATGGGAAAGCCCATATTGATCCAATAATGTTCCTTTAGCTTCTTTGGTTGCTCAAGAAGAGCAAGTTGATGTGAACTTCATAAGAAATAACAATTTTGGCAACAATACTTATGGTAATAACAATTATAGGCCTTACCCTTCTAGTAATACTTATGGTTATAGTGTTAAACCTGGATTACCTAGTGAAGGAAGAATTTTAGAAGTTGAAAGAGCCACTAAAAACTTCATGCAAATGCAATATGAGAAAAATAAACTATTCACTAAAACTATGGAGGAACAATCTACCATTTTGAAGAACATTAGCCATCAACTTGAGAGTCTAAATAGGGAAATTCCTAGTTTACAATTGAAACTCTCTAATGCTGAAAGAAATATATCATCTTTGTCTGAAGCTCAATCCTCTTTGATCAATAAAATGGCTGCTAAACCTGAAACTATTGATAATCCCTTTGCAGCTACTAATGCTATACAAGTAAGAATTGATGAAAATGTTACACTATTAGCTGAATTACATGCTAAGTGGGAAAGAGAAGATGAAATTGCTAGAAACATTAGTGTTTATACTATTACCACCACTAGTGTTGAGGCTAGTAATAGTCCTACTACTCTAGATGATAAATTTGATTTTGATCGTGATGGTTGGAATATCTCTGAAGTTATTAAGTTCCTACAAAAGCTTGCTAAAAGTCCTAATGCTAGTGCTATGAACATGGCCTTTACAAAACACATTACTGATGCTCTCATAAAGATTAAAGAAGAAAAGATGAAACATAAAGCTTCTATTCCTATAAAACAAGAAGATGGTTGGGAACCCATCATTAATATGAAAGTGAAAGACTTTGATTTCAAAGCTTTATGTGATCTTGATAGTAGTGTTTCTATTATGCCTAGAAGGATTTATGATATGCTTGATTTGCCTCCACTTGAAGATTGTTATTTGAGTGTCCCACTTGATGATAATGCTAAAAAGAAACTCATGGGGAGTCTTAATTATGTCCTTATTATGGTTAACAATGCCTATGTTCCCGTTGATTTCTATGTTTTGGATGTTGAATACAATGCTTCTTGTCCTATTACTTTGGGAAGACCTTTTCTTAGAACTGTTGGTCCCATTATTGATATGAAAGAAGGCACCATTAAATATTAACTCCCACTCAAGAAAGGTATAGAACACTTCCCTAAGAAGAGAGAGAAGATTTCTTTTGCCTCTCATATGAAAACAAAATTTGATCTTAATGCTTCTTTATTTGAGAACACTTGATTTTTTATCTTGCTTCTTATGCCTAACTTAAAGGTGTTAAAGAAAAGTACTTATTGGGAGATAACCCAAAAGTTTTAGATGAGTCTTGGAAGTTATTACTTCAGTAATAACCGCTTCTTATCCTTTTTATTTGCTTTTTGTGCCAAGAGTAACCTCTAATGAGAGAGAAGTAATGATTGGGAAAGTTGCTGTCCTGAAACAGATTTCTGTGCTTCACCGTAAAAATTCGTGTAAACTCTCTGAACGTATTTTTGAGGCGTGGATATTGGTGCTTCTGACCCAGGTTGTTATCTAACTTTTGTTAGTTCCACACTTTTTGATTTGAGCAACAGAAGGTCTTCAAAAAACTTCGTCTTTACCTGCTGGTCTGTTTTGACAGATTTCTGCCATTTTCTGCATTTGCTTCTTGTCGGTTCCTTTTTGAGTTCTTTTGGGGAATTGAGATTTTTGAGGGAAGTGCTACAGTACATTGTGTTCTAATGGAAGTTTATTTGGTGTTAGAACTGAACCTTAAGACCTATTATCTTTAGTGCACTCATGTTGCTAATAAAGATTGTGTGAAGTTTTGTATGAAGGAAAAATTTCAGGTGTATGGAAGGAATGAGTAATGAGATGAAGGATGGACTAAAGCTCAAGCTTGGGTATGCCACGCGTGTCACCCCAAGAAATATCCAAGAAGTACAAGCGTCAAAGCTTGGGAATGCCCAAGGCATCCCCTTCTTCATCAATAAAAATTCCAAGTTTCTTCCAAATGCTTCATTTTTATTGTTTCATGCACAGTTGTGTTGTTCTTGGAGCGTCTTTTTTTTTCGTTTGCTTGGTTTGCTTAGTTTTCTGAATAAATTGGTTGGACCCCCTCTTTCATACATTGGTTTGCAAATAGTTTGGTTTGGTTTGGAAAAGAGTAGGAAAGTTCATACTTATGTGGTAAAAAGAGCTCTTTTTGACTGTGGCCTATGCTTTGTCATGTCATGCTTGATATTGTTTTGGCTTTATTCTTAGTATTCTTTGCTATAGCGTGACTTTTTATAAACAATTGAGATTGCTTAATGTGCCTTGGATGAATCATGCGTTGTTTCAGCATATTAAAGCATAGTATAGTGGTATTCTCCTTTGATGCTTTATTTGGTTTGACTTGGCACATGCTCACACCATGTTATGACTATCTCAAGTCACCATAAGCCTTTATGATCCTTTAGTTTTCAACTTGTAGTATCACTTTATGCTTTGATCAATGATGTTTTGTCGCTCTGCATGATTATGGCCATTATTGCTCTCTTAGTTTGTCGCTCCCAGTCTTTTGCTAGCCTCCACAACAAAGTATGAGTTCCACTCATGCATCCAACTCCCTAAACCAAGTTATTCCAAAGAGTCCACCATACCTACCTACTAGCTTATGCTATTCCAAGTATATTCATGCTTTTGTTTACCTTCCAAATTAAACGTGTTATGAGAAAACTAGTGATTAAAGCTCTCACGAACTTGATGGCACACTTTACTTTTTTGCATCTAATAAACTTGAACCATTGGGTCCTTCTTTGTTGCGTATATGCTTGTGCTTTATAAGTTGAAATTAGCAGAACCATGTATCATGGGGAACGCTTTCAACATTGCACTTGTACTTTGTACCCCGTTGATATCATGTTCTTTTGCTTACGGATCCCGGCGGTGTGAAATAAAAGTGGAACTTGTAAGATCATGGAGTTTGTATGTGTGTTAGAGAAACTCCTGGGGCGCTAGCCTAAGCCATGCCTAATCATGGTGGAAACTTGCAGCATCACCATAATGAGCACTCTATGAAGCATCCTTAATAAAAACCTATGCAAATAGCAAATAAAAAGATCGCTGAGATGCTCATTGTCTACTTGCCTTGTCATTTTGATTATGGGAAATCTCCCGTGTCATGTGTAAGGGGTACCCCACTGGCGGTTCTTTATGATACATATGTACTTACAATGACAAGAGCTTACTTGTGACTAAAGTTGAGTAGCATGAGGATCGGTCTTCGTAAGTAAGGGGCATGAGATTACGGTTTATAACTTGTCAAGCATATCCTATTAGTTGTGTCACTTTAACCTTAATCACCTTCAAGATGCTTATGATAGGGGCAATGCGAGCTGAAAGCTATAAGTACCATAATTTTTGGAAGCTCTTTATGAGACTTGAATCCCTACTTCCTTCTATGAAGGCCTTTCTTCCACCATTATATTGAGTCTCCACCTTCTACCTTTATGCACCTACTTTGAGAGCATAGTGGCCATTCTTAGTTCTATGTGCATTATCCCAAGACTAGTTGATTGATGCATATCTTGATATTGCTTGTTTTAAACTATTTGTATCTAGTCACTCTTATGAACTTTGAAGGTGTCCTATGCATTTATATTGCTACTCTATTGAGGGACAAGCCGAATGCTATTATGCTATGTTTTCTTTATGTGAAACAAACAAACGTCTTGCAAAGCATTGTTATTCATGAATCTTTTGTTTGTGCCTTATCATGTTTCATCATAGTTTCTTTGTTTTATTTCTAGAACTTTGTCTTTCATGTTATGATTGAAGTACAATGATCCCAGCTTTGAACGTTTTACAAATACTTTGATCAAGTCTTTGATGGTGCATGTCACCTCAAAAATTATTCTTTCTTTTTATCACTTACCTACTCGAGGACGAGCAGGAGTTAAGCTTGGGGATGTTGATACATTGCAAATGTATCTATAATTTTTGATGTTCCATGCTTGGTTTTATCCACTTTCTTGTGTTTTGCCCACACTTTGGAGTACTTTTCATATGATTTCTTGGACTAACCTATTAACAAGAGCCACAGTGCCAGCTGCCTATTTGCTGCTGTTTTTGGTTCCAAGAAAGTTAGAAAATGAATATTCTCGGAATTGGACGGGACAAAAGCCAAAGTGCCTATTTTTCTGGAAGACATCTAGAGCCAGAATATGAGACGAAGAAGGGCTGGGGGCCGGCCACACCACCTAGCCACATGGCCAGGCCTGGCCCATGCCAGGGGGTGGTCTGGCCGACCCCAGCACCCCCTCGGTCTCCCCTTCCGCCTATAAGATGCCCTGGGGACGAAAACCCTAAGTGCCCGATCAAAAATCCATGAAAGAGTCTGTAGCCGCCGTCATCTCCATCCCTAGATCGGGAGGGATCTGAAGCTCTTCCCGGCACCCTGCCAGAGAGGGGAATTCAGCCTGGAGGCCTTCTTCATCACCATGCAAGCCGCCGGTGTGATGTGTGAGTAGTTCATCCTTGGACTACGGATCCATGTAGTAGCTAGATGGCCGGTTCTCCACCTTTGTGCTTTCATGTCTAGATCTTGTGAGCTCCGTTCATGATCAAGATCATCTATTTGTAATTCTGCATGTTGTGTTTGCGGGGATCCGATGGATATTGAGATCCTATTTTAGATTGATTATTGATTCTATCATGTCTTTGTTATTTATGACCTTGCATGCTTTCCGTTGTTAGTAGCTATCTTGGCCAAGTAGATGCTAGCAACTCCAAGAGTTAGTATTGATGCTCGATAGTGGGTTCATGCCTCTGGTAATCTGGGGAAGTGTCAGAAATCTCTAAGGTACTAGATGTGTTGTTGCTAGTAGGGAGAAAACAACAATACTTTGTTCATAGAACAATCGTATTGTTTACTTTACATGCAATTCGTAAAGCAATAATCTGTTGCTTGCAACTTAATACTAGAGGGGGTTCGGATGATAACCTGAAGGTGGATTATTAGTCATAGATGCAGTTGGATGGCGATCTATGTATAATGTTGTGATTCCCAATAAAGTTCCAAAGGAGTCAAGATGATTAGTATATGCATGTATTGCTTTCTCGATGTTTGTCAATTGCCTCGCTGTAATTCCTTCACCCAGCATGTTATCTATCTTAAGGAGAGCCACCTTTAGTGAACTATGGATCCCGGTCCTTTTCTTTACATACAATCTACAAACTTTTACTGCTTTGTGTTTACTTTCTGCAAACTATTACTTCTTTCCATTCGATACGTTTAATCCTTTGTTTTCAGCAAAACACGATGAGATTGACAACCTCATCGCAAGTTGGGGACAGAGTTCTGTGGTTGTGTTGTGCAGGTATCCACATTTCTACTAGCACCGGTAGTGCGCCCTTCCAAGGCTCAGCTAGCAAGACCTTTGGGGTGTTTCCTTGCTCCTACTGGTTCGATTAAACCTTGGCTTCATACTGAGGGAAACTTGCTGCTGTGCTCATCATACCTTCCTCTTGGGGTTCCCAATGAGCTCTACATCAACACCGCACCAGCATTTTTCTGGCGCCGTACACTGAGCCATCAAGCATCAAACTTCCCACATTGCATATAATGAACTTGCTGGGTAACGCTATTAGTCACTCTTTCCTTTGAACCCCTGCTTAGACTCTGAGAATCCAGAAGACACTTCAATGTACGTAGCTGGTGGACAAGAGGACGTCTGTTACGAGGAACCCGACCTGTCCAGAGGAGTTGAAGGGGTGGACTACGAGATACGCTATGGAGTGGAGGGCAACGAGTCCGAGTAGTTGCCTTAGTTATTAGTAAACCAATTGAACCGAGCAGCAGGAACTATATAGAATAAGTTGTTGAGCTCAATTCGAAGTATGAGTTTGGATTTTATATCTTCCGCTGAAACTACTTAAGTTTGGTTTGTAATTTCATAATACTTGAAGTTTGAGAACTTTTGGTTTGTAATAATGAGATGTGTATGTTTGTAATATGGACCCGCAATGTTTCTGTTGTACCACTCTGAGGGGTGTGATATTTATGGAACACTGTTCTGTGAATGTCATATCAACGACTATAGTGTACTACACATGCAGTGGTATGCTGGGTCACCGTAGCTGGTATCAGAGCAATTGCTTTGACCTTAGGTTGGAAACCTAGTAAAGGGAAATAACTGTAGGAGTCTAGGAGCAACGGTAAAGAGTTCTCTAGATTATATGATGAATATTCAATTGGGAATATTTCGTTATATTTTTTAGTGCGATAATTCTTTATTATGATGCATCATTATAATTAATGGATACTAATTATATTTATATCTATACAGTGGAAATGGCACCAAAGTTTCCAAAACAGACTTTGGCAAGGAAAGAAGAGACTTTCGATGACTATCAGGGGCCTTTAACTGAACAGCTTCGAGAACTTCTGAAGGTTTTGGGTTGCACAACTAATATCCCAGTCAATACCATTACCTACCATGATGGGCGAATGTTAGCCAAATATCATGTTAGCATCCAAATACCAAAGAAGCTTGGTTTATATCACAACTTACCTATGGGAGAAGGTAGAAGTCACCTAGCAGCATATCATGTTGCTATTGTGGAGGCAATAGCCAATGTTCGGGAACACAAAGCAGAAGAGTTAGCTGGAAGCACATATTCTGTGATTCCTCATGACTCTATAGACGAGGAACCGGAACCGGATCATCTTACTTTAGTAAGGAAGCATCCAAAACTAGCCTCTAAGTTTATGGATCTATATCGACTGATGGTTGGGTCTTTGTATAAGACACATCAGGTTATTGTAGAAGATCAGGTTGATATGCTAGAGGATTTAACGAATCCTGAAAGAAGGGAGAAGTTAGCATCTAAACTGGAAAATGAAGCAGTGGATAGGGTTAACCCAGTTTTCAAGGATATACCTATAGATCCAACATCTTTTACAACATATCCTTACTCACCGATACCAGAACCTATTAGATATCCTAATGAGGGCACTAGTCATCCAGTACCACAAAGTTCTTGGGGAACTGAAGACTCGGAACTACCTATTGGGAATTCTGAAGGACGGAGGTACGGATCAATGGATGGATCTGGTGGGAATCCAATTCCTGTGGAAGATTCAGTTGGAGATATCATGCAGACTAGTCGCATGGGCGTAAGATCTTATTCCTTTGATGGAAGAGATGTCCATGTGGAAGATGTAGAGTCCAAGGAGGAAGATCCTGAAGAAAGGGTGTTTGAGTCAATAGAAAATTATCCTACTCCAGATAATGTGCACTATCCAATCATAGCTGAGGACTATCGTACCCAGTAGAGTACTTGGGGGGCACCGGAAGGGGAATATTCTGTAGACTCCTCCAGAATCGGGATGCAGGAGATGGATGAAGAAGAAAGTGATGAGGATGATTCGGTAGAACTTTAGATGAGTTGGAAGGTATGGATACACTTCAGCTGAATGATGTGTCAAGTCCGGAGACTTCTGATACTGAATATCGTCCATCGAAGAGGCAAGTTGTTTCACAGTCGGTGCGTCGTACTTCACGTCAGCACGGTTGTACTCCGGGTATGTACGATGAATGATGCAACTTCTGGGGAGTGTGACTTTGATTAGGAGCATCTCCACAGGAGACGAGAGTTAGAGTTGGAGGACTTGATGTAAATAAATAAGTGAGATAGTACCACATGAGCTTGTAATGTTTAATGAGTAAGGGCTTGTAATCACGTTGTATAAATTATATTGCTTGTAATGTAGAATATGTGTGTAATGCATATTTGGTTCTTATTTGGATCTTGTTTTCCATTGTGTGACTAGTTCTATGCATGAAGTTGAGCTCAGAACACATATGCATGATGTAATTATGAGTATTTGCTTATGTTACAGGACTAGGGGGTATGGAAACGGGTGTAGAAAACGAGACAGAGCAGCAGCGCATGGAGCGCGAAGCCAAAGAAAAGGCAGATGAAGACGCCAAAATGCAAGCGAATTTACCACCACCACCACCAATGAGGCCATTGATGGAGCAGAACTTTATGCAGTACATGCAAATGATGCAAGAGTCCCAGAATAAATTCATGGAGGGGTTAGTAGACCGTGTGGGACAGCCGAGGGCACCTCAAGGATGTGGTGTTAGTCTTTCGGATTTCTAGGATACCAGGCCTTTACCTTTCGCATCCGCTCCTAAACCAATGGATGCAGAGGACTGGTTAACAGATACCGAAAGAAAGTTGAGAACTGTAGGATGCAACGAGGAAGAGAAGTTGATGTATGCAATGCATTTATTGACCGGACCTGCAGCGTCATGGTGGGAGAGTCAGCTAGCAATGCAACCTCCAGGAAGAGAGTACAATTGGGAGGAGTTCAAACAAAGATTATGTGAATATCATGTTCCGGAAAGTATCATAGAGCTGAAGCGTAGGGAGTTTGAAGAACTGCAACAAGGATACTCCAGTGTCATGAAGTATATTCGGGAGTTTAGTGATTTATCTCGTTATGCTGCTGAAGAAGTTAGCACGGAGGCGAGTAGGAAGAAGAGCTTCATGCGTGGACTAAATCCATTTGTGAAGATGCAGTTGAGGCTTGCCAACAATCAAACTTTTCAACAGTTGCTTGATGCAGCTATCACTTTTGAAGATGATTACAAAAATGTCCAAGAGGACCGTAGGAAGAGAGTAAAGAAGGAGACGAACAGGATTCCGGCAAGTAAACCCAAAACTAATCTGGAGTTTCAACCCAGAAACAGACCCTACAACAACAACAACAACAAGAGTATCAACAACACTGGAGGACAATTCAACCCTAGAAGGAATGTCATATGTCATAATTGCAAACTTCCGGGACATATCAGCAAGGATTGTCAGAAACCAATGATATTTTTTTATGGATGTGGACTAAAGGGTCATATTAAGCCTGATTTCCCAAACAAACCACCCGGTGGTTGGCCCACAAAAGGTGGAGGACAAGCCAATGGAGGCGGAGGTGGACAGTCTAACTGAGGTGGAAGCTATGACAAAAATAATAATGGCAAGAGAGGTAGACCTACGGGAAAGCTGAATTGCGCAACCTTGGAGGAGGTGGATAACTCAAATCAGGCGGTGATAGGTACGCTCAATATTCTCACAAATCCCGGAAAGGTTTTATTTGATACTGGTGCAACTACTTCTTTCATATATGAAGAGTTTTGTGATAAATTCGGGATTAGAAGGGCACCGTTAGAAAAACCTATGACCGTAGTTACTTTCGGAGGGATCGTGGTAGTTAGGCATATTAAACTAAACCAGGTCATCTCAATCTGTGGTCAAACCTATTATGCGGATCTTTATGTGATCCCATTAAATGAAATAGCAGTAGTGCTGGGAATGGATTGGATGACAGACTATGGAGCTCAGATCAATTGTGAAGAGAAAACCGTTCCAATCAGATCTCCCACTAGAGGAAAATTAGTCTATCAGGCGGATAAACATAGTCATATCATGGTAGATCTGTAATTGAACTCAATGAAGGTGGTCAAATTAGAAGATATTCCAGTGGTGAAGGAGTTTCAAGATGTTTTTCTAGCAGAATTACTAGGAATGCCACCTGATCGGGAGATAGAGTTCACTATTAACCTGATACCTGGTACAGCACCAATAGCTCAAGCACCATATAAGATGGGGCCCAATAAATTAAAAGAGCTTAAGGAGCAAATTGATGAATTAGCCTCGTAAGGATTCATACAGGAAAGTGTATCTCCGTGGGGAACTCCAGTGATCTTTGTGGATAAACGAGATGGTGGACTGAGAATGTGTGGGGATTATAGAATTCTCAACAATGTCACTATCAAGAACAAGTATCCATTACCAAGGATACAAGATCTATTTGACCTAGTCAAGGGAGCAGGAGTATTCTCCAAGATTGGTCAAAGATCAGGATACCATCAGATAAAAATTAAACCTGAAGATGTTCCTAAAACAACATTTGTATCAAGGTATGGACATCATGAGTATTTAGTCGTACCTTTTGGTCTGACTAATGCACCAGCAATATTCATGAATTTGATGAACAAAATCTTCATGACGTATTTGGACAAGTTTGTCATAGTATTCATTGATGATATTCTGATATACTCCAAAGATACAAAAGAGCATGCAGAACATTTGAGAGTAGCATTACAAATATTAATAGAACATAAGCTTTATGCTAAGTTCAGTAAGTGTGAATTTTGGTTAGATGAAGTAGAGTTTCTTGGTCATGTGATCAGTAAGGATGGAATTGCTGTAAATCCATCCAAAGTTCAATCAGTATTGGATTGGAAGGCACCAACCAATGTGAAGCAAATTTGAGGTTTCCTAGGTATGGCCAGATATTATCGGAGGTTCATTGAAGGTTTTTCCAAGATAGCTGGACCAATGACCAAATTGTTAAGAAAGAACACATCGTTCACATGGAATGAGAAGTGCGAGACGAGTTTTCAGGAGCTGAAGACCATATTAACTACCACACCAATCCTAGCAATTCCAGAACCAGGAAAAGATTACACAGTATATTGTGATGCATCCAAGGAAGGATTAGGTTTTGTGCTTATCCAAGATCGTAAGGTAATTGCTTATGGATCTAGGCAATTGAAACCACATGAAGTGAACTATCCAACCCATGATTTAGAATTAGCAGCAGTAGTGTTTGCTTTAAAAGGATGTAGACATTTTGTTTATGGGGCAAGATGTGAGTTATATATTGACCACAAAAGTCTCAAATATTTCTTCACTCAAAAGGAATTGAATATGAGGCAGAAGCATTGGCTGGAGTTGATTAAAGATTATGATCTAGCAATCAATTATACCCCTAGAAAATCAAATGTTGTGGCAGATGCTTTAAGTCGGAAAAGCACAGATATACAACCTTTGAATAGAGAACTGCCGAAAGAACTACAGATGGATTTGGAAAGGATGGAAATGCAGTTTATTAGTACATCAGTTCTAGGAGGATTAGCTACTATGCGAGTAATTGAAGAACAAAGTAGTGATCTTCAACATGAGATTTGCAGACATCAAGGTGAAGATCCTTTCATTACTAAAGAAGTTCGAAGAATCTCTCAAGGTCAAACCTCAGTTTTTCACTTAGGAGATTATGGATCTTTATGGTTTCAAAACCGTCTTTGTGTACCAGATGTGACAGAGATTCGAGAAGCGATACTTCGGGAAGCTCATGAAACACCATATTCCATACATCCGGGTAGTACAAAGATGTACATGGATTTAAAGGAACTGTTCTGGTGGAATAATATGAAAAGAGATATTGCAAAATATGTATCGGAATGCCATACTTGCCAAAGGGTTAAAGAAGAACATCAAAGTCCAGCAGGACCATTATAGCCTTTGAAAATTCCAGAATGGAAGTCGGAAGAAATTGGTATGGATTTTATCACAGGACTACCCATGACATCAAAGCGAAAAGATATGATATGGGTAATTGTGGATAGACTCACAAAAAGTGCAAATTTTATTCTAGTGAACCAAAAGGATAATGCTGAGAAATTAGTGGAAGTTTATGTCAAAGAGATTGTGAGTAAGCACAGTGTACCCAAGAAAATTGTGTCTGATAGAGGATCTGTGTTTACATCAGCATTTTGGAAACAATTACATGCAGCACTGGGTTCAAAGTTGGATTTTAGCATAGCTTATCATCTACAAACTGGAGGCCAGACAGAGAGGACCAATCAAATCTTGGAAGACATTCTTAGAGCTTGTGCATTAGATTTTGGCGTTTCGTTGGAAGATCATCTACCATTGGCAGAATTTTCCTACAACAATAGCTATCAGAGTAGTATGTAGGCAACACCTTATCAAGTACTATATGGAAGAAGGTGTAGATCACCTATATGCTGGTATGAACCTAGTAGTAGCAAAGAATTTGCACCAGAGTATATCAAGGAAAGACAAGATATCATCGATATCATTAGAGATCGGTTGAAGATAGCTCAGAGTCGACAAAAGAGTTATGCTGATCAAAGTCGTAGATCATGGCATCCAGAAGTAGGAGATATGGTATATCTCAAAGTAAGTCCGATGAAGGGAGTAAAAAGATTCGGAGTCAAAGGAAAACTAAGCCCAAGATATATAGGACCATTCAAGATATTAAGTCAGAACAGAACAATAGCTTATGCTCTAGAGTTACTAAAGAGGTTAGCTCGGGTTCACAATGTTTTCCATGTTTCACAACTTCGGAAATGTCTTAAAGTTCCCGATGATGCCATCACACATCAAGAGATTAAGTTGCAAGCAGATTTGACTTATGTTGAGAAACCCTGTAAGATTCTAGAGGAAAACTAGAAAAGGTTGAGAAACAGGGCAATCAAATATTGCAAGGTACAGTGGGAACATCACCCAGAACGAGAAGCTACCTGGGAGAAAGAAGATGACCTGAGGGAAGCATATCCGGAATTATTCAGGTACCCATCCGCAAACTTCGGGACGAAGTTTAATCTAAGGGGGGAAGTCTGTAACATCCCAGCATTAGGATCCAACGAAGGGTAGAAATAGAATATAAGTTTGTGCATGCATGCATCTGTAAAATCAGGGTAAATTTTTTGCCAAACAAAAACTAAAGGGATCAGAGTTTCTTTCACTAACTAGAGGTAGGAATAGCTCTTGTTAGTGATTGCTATGAATTTTGACATGACCTTTAGGCAGTAATAAGAATTTGGGGAAATTACTTTGAATTCAAATTTGAAATTCAAATCAAATTGAAAGTATGTAAATATTAGAAGTTATTAATATTGAAGAGTTTTCCAAAAGAAAACCTTATTAATATTGTTTGATTATAATAAAGGAATAGTAATCAACAACAAGAATTAATGGCAAGGAAAATTAAATAAGAAATAAATCTTATTTATCCATAAGGTCACAACTGATGACAAATACATCAAAGGTATAAGGTTACAAAGAACAGAAATTTAACTTTATTAAATTGTAATAATATCTTTACAAGACCCTTTACAAAAAGATTACAAAGAAGGTTACAAGTAGAACCTATACTAACTATCTACTCCTATACTAATCTTGTGAGTCCAGATCTTGTTCCTACAAATAAGATAAACAACTAGAAAGGAAATTAGGGGTTAGTTAGATAATTTTTACTCTCAGTGGTGAACAGTGAAGTGCACTGTTCATGGTACATCATTGAGTAAGTAAAGGGGTAAGTTTCACCAAAGGGAAGTATCTGTTCTTTTCAGTAAATAGTCAAGATTACAGTAAAAGCCAAGTGGATAAAAGTAAGTTTCACTAGGCTGTCAATCAGTAAATATGTAATAGAAAAGGCCAAGTTACTGGAGCTGATCCACATGCATAGCACACACATACACAACTTAGTCAACTTACTACATGGAGTGTGATGTCAAGCCAACACCAGCAGTACAAGCAACCACACAGAGCACCAGTCGAAGGAGAACACAGTAGCTCATTTCTCCTTCTTAGGCACACATTCACAGCTATAGAGTTTGCTGAAACCATAGACAAATACTCCACCAACTTACCCAAATCAACCATCAGATCTCCACTTGATGGTAACATAAGGAAGGGGTGGAGCAGGTGGAAAGCAAGGTCAAGCACAAAGTCACAGGAGTAGCACCAGGTGGTGTAGAGCTAGAGAAAGCAGCAAGCAACACACAACCTCATCAATCAACAAGTAATCCGGTGAGTACAAATAACACCACCACATGATCAGATCATCATAGAGTCAAATGAGCATGTGTTGTTTATTTGATCTTCTCAGAAGAACACCCAAGAGGGGTGTATATCCATTCCAGAAGTATTTAGATAAAAGCAAATGACAAATATTTACAAACAAATCCAAGATCACAGCCTATGCATCATAGATCTTGGATATAAACTTAAATCTCCACATTCCTATATAACAACAGCCTTAGAACAAGATTTCAGGGCACATCTCTTTAGGAGTAGCACCTCTGAAATATAATGATCTTAAGGATCTATATTTAACAGTGAGGATGCCAAT
This sequence comes from Avena insularis, assembly GCA_023614405.1. Taxonomy (NCBI): domain Eukaryota; kingdom Viridiplantae; phylum Streptophyta; class Magnoliopsida; order Poales; family Poaceae; genus Avena; species Avena insularis. The sequence continues at coordinate 393,633,307 of CM042692.1, read as the reverse complement.
CATTTTCTTTAAGAATTTAAAAATCATTAGTGATTTTAGCGCCGTAAATTTTAGCGCCGTATAATAGGATCTGAAACGCGTATTATAGGGCGCTATAACAATATATTCATTTAGGATCTTAAATGTAAATTTTATTCAATTTTAAGTGTTTCCTATTTTTTTGTAAAATTCTAAAGTAATTAGCATCCTATTACTAATAACCTTAAATTTTAATTGCCAAAAAATCTATTGATTATTTTTACTCAATAGAAAATATTTTTGTGAGTTCATAAAATTATTATTTGTATTTTTAAGATTTTTATTTATTTATCTAGAGTTGTTTTTTATTTCAGGGGCATATTTGTGATTACTTCCTTTATAGATAACCTTATTAAAATATGGGCCTGGCCCACTGGGCTAGCCTGGCCCAACCTAACCCGGCCTACTTGGCCTGGTTACGCCCACCAAGGTAGTACTGGGCTTCCTATAGACCCAGTACCCCCCACACACTCACACTCCTCTCTATCTCTCTATCTCTCGCTCACGTGGTCACCTCCTCCGTTTGTTGCCGCCGCTGCGCACGATTCCGGCCGAATCCGGCCACCGTTGCCGCCGCCACGGTGCAGGGTTGCTAAGTTGACGACGCCGCTCCATCCTGTCCAAACAGATACGCCCCTGGGGCTCTCTCCTGGCCGCACTGACCCCTGCCCGAAACTAGGGTTAGGGTTGGCAGATCTAGAGCATCAGCGATGGTGTGCTGGGTTCTCACGGCGTACGCCTCTCTTCTCCGGTGGATCTGACGCACGGTAGGTGTGGGTTGCAGCGCCCCTTCGGGGTGCTCCCCGTGCCGCCGCTTCCGCTTCGCCGTCGGCCATCCACTGCTTCCTCTTCCGTTCTTTTTGCGAGGACTTTGAGTAAGTCTGATTACTCCCCTTCTGTGCTCTCTATCCTCTGCCTTGCTCGATAACCTCTGTGTGCCTCTATTGATCAATCCCTAATTGGGGTTCATGGTTTGATTAGGGTTCGTCCCTCTGGTTTGATTATGATGACTTCATTAGGACTAATTGTAGAGGTTATACTGTCCTGAATGTTTATCCACTTATGCTAGTGATGTGGATTTCACTATTGTTTCATGATCTTAGTACTGACAATGGTACTATCAGTAATTTATCACTTGATCTTTATACACTAGTTTGTGTTGATCTTTCAGATTGGAGTTAATATGATACTCCTATGATTCTCTGATTGTATATATGCAACCATGACTATGATTCCTGAGTGTCCATTCTAGGAAAATAAGATGTAGTATCATCCCTAATAAATAAGATGTAGTATCATCCTAAGTGATGATAAAGATCAGCAATGGAACTTAGGGTTCCAATTGCATAAGTCACATAGGCTTAACAACCCATGACATCAGTGATTCTAGCGCCGTATAATACGCGTTAACCATGAGATTTGGAATGGGACAGAGAAGTCAGATGTATCTTCTTCCTTTCATATGGAGGCAAGATGACCTTATCGTGACGTTGGGATTCTTGGTATGGATTCAACCTATGGGTGGGCACCCTTAGGCCCCACGATTTTGGTGTCTAGATTATTTATGAGTGGCTGCCGGAGGTATAGTCGTGCCTTTTATGGAGCTTGCCAGGGGCATCACCAATTCATAGTCTTCGGGAACTCACTAGGGTTATAGCTTGCCCTAGTTGGAGGCTTAACGGAGGTGTAGTCAGCCCCGGAGGATCGTGCAGACATATGGGGTCATGGAGAGGGCAGTAATTGGCTTGGATCACCTACTGGGCCCTACATCATGGAATTGTGGACGGGAAAGTATGCCCAGTTGTGCAACAAGGAGTTGGTCTCTCATGGGTAAAGCAACACACCTCTGCAGAGTGTAAGAATTGTGACATGTTACTCCCTGTTCTGGGAAAGAGCTACGAACGCGGCAGGAAAGGAACTCCATGAAGTTCTAGTCAACCTGTGAAGGCTGATGGGCATAGTTTTTGATAATAAAATCAATCTTTGAAGAAATGTTTACGAAAATTGCATAATACCAAGGACGTATTGTCTGAGGTGGTAGATAGATCATCAAACTTCCCACATTGCATATAATAAACTTGTTGGTAGATAGATCCACGCTGTTACTCACTCTTTCCTTTGAACCCCTGCTTAGACTCTGAGAATCCAGAAGACACTTCGATGTACATAGCTGATGGACAAGAGGACGTCTGTTACGAGGAACCCGACCTGTCTAGAGAAGTTGAAGGGGTGGACTACGAGATACGCTATGGAGTGGAGGACAACGAGTCCGAGTAGTTGTCTTAGTTATTAGTAAACCAATTGAGCCAAGCAGCAGGAACTATATAGAATAAGCTGTTGAGCTCAATTCTAAGTATGAGTTTGGATTTTATATCTTCTGCTGAAACTACTTAAGTTTGGTTTGTAATTTCATAATACTTGAAGTTTGAGAACTTTTGGTTTGTAATAATGAGATGTGTATGTTTGTAATATGGACCCGCAATATTTCTGTTGTACCACTCTGAGGGGTGTGATATTTACGGAACGGTGTTCTGTGAATGTTATATCAACGACTATAGTGTACTACACATGCAGTGGTATGCTGGGTCACCGCAATGCTGCAGCAGGTCGGCAAGGCGCGGGCACTGCTCTGGACCGTCGGCTAACTCCACCTCCAGGAGGTGTCATCACCCCGAGATACCCGTCAGTCCGCCCGTCCTAGATGAGCCCGAAGGGGCCCAGATCTGGGCCGAACAGGCCTTGCCGCCACCTACCCGCGAGCGTTTCTACCCTATTGCCGACCGGTAGTACCACCACGACCTGCAGCCACCCAGCGGATGAGAGATCCCCGCCGTCGTGCCAGGCTGCGCGCCGCCGAGCTGTACCTCCTGCCCGTGCATAGCCGAGAGAGGAGAGCCAGGAGGTCCACCGCCACCGGCGCTACACGTCGATGATGGCGGGGGAGAAGGGGGAAGAAGCGCCGGTCCGGCCGCCGCAGGGGGGCGGCTCGGGTCGCGAGAGGTTGGGAAGTTTTCTTTTTCCTCACACGACAAATTTGCAATTAGGGAACACATATCTTTACTATTCCCTCAGTCCCAAATCGTACGCATCCAATCGAGGTCAAGACTACAGCCCCGTCAGCCACATGGTCCGGTTTAGGAGTCGGTTTTGACCTACTTACAACCGAATTTCCCCCACTATCTAGGGTTAGACAAGATTGAGAATAGAATTGTGTACTCCCAATTGGCATTTGAAGACCTCTTCTAAGATTTCTTGTACAAGGCCTCTTCAAACACATGATCTCTGTAGCAAAAAAATTGGTAGCTACTTGGTCTCTCCCTTCCAAGGTTCTACTTTGAGCAACTATCTCATTCCTTGAGATTATTATATCAGGGGCTTGCCGATCTCTCGAGTGGAATTCTACCGCTACCGTACCAGTCTCTACCGTGTGATTCTATTGAGTTAACCGAATATGTATACTCTTTGTTTTCGCCTCCCACCGCGCGCATATGTTCATCGTGTTCCTCTGATACAACCTTACGTCTGCCGGCGGCTGGGTAGGGTACTAGGGTATAGGACCGGAGGCAAGGTAAACTTAGTAGTCTAGTATAGTCGCTGTCAAAAAAGAGAGAAGAAGAAGAGAAAGAATCCAGCGCAACCTCGCGAAGATGCTTTTGGAATAGCATCATCCATCAGGCTGCGAACAGCTAACTCAATTCAAAGAGAGTTTCTGCTGAATGGGTAATTCTTGTCTGCTATCCAACCAGAAAAGCATCGGAAGATGCATGCATGGTTATTTGGATCAGAAGGAAAATGCAGACCAACAAGCCACACCAGAGTTGTCCCATGCAGCTAGTACAAGAAGATGGCTAACCCTTTTTTTCTTTTTCTTTTGAGGGATGGTGAGGGACAGTGGCGGAGCCAGGATTTTCGGATTAGGTATGGAGAGTTACAAATTTTTCTAAACCCAACAATCTAAGAAATCTCAATTCACAATAGCGGATCAAACTGCAGATTGTTCATAGTAGTGATAATGTCCTCAATAATTAGTTACATTGCAAGAACAAACAAAAAAAATCAGCTATAGGATCCTTTTTTGGAGAAATGACGGTATCATCGACAAGAAAAAATAAATCAAGCAAACAAGAGTAACCAATGGAATGGAACAATCACTAAATTAGGAAATAAAAGGAATCCTATTTTTGAAGTAAACAATTGGAGAACTAACAAATTGAGAAGAATAAAAATACATTAGGTATTGGACAGACACCCCAATGGCCCGCAGCTCTAGTTCTTTTTAACGGAGAGCTAATATATTAATATCAGGATCAAATTACAATGTAGCTCAAACAACTTCTGCTCTGAAGATCAGAGTCGACCCTACAGTCTAGATGCACAGAAGAGAAAAGTAGAGCCGAAGACTGCCTGAGCATAAGAACACAAATGGAGCCTATCAGGAAGTCCATTGAGAACATGGATGCGCCACTCTTGCAAATGAGTTCTTCCAGGGCCTCGCAATTCCGAGCCAACCAAAAAGCCAGCGGTTCAACCAGCAGTCGTGATGGCTCAGGGACGTGAGGTTAAAAATTGAGCTGTAGATATAGAGGAGGCTTCACCGAGCTCAATCCAAAGAGATCTTTCTCGCCAAATTTGGGGAGCGACATCGGAGACGATCTCACCTGCCTCCGGCGCATACACCCGAGTGAAATGAAGATTGCAAAGGCCATCTTAACAGCAATTCGCAATTGATCCTTCGTGTAGCATTAGGACTGAATAACTACATCCAAATGAGAGATAAAATCAGGCAGATGAAAACCTTTTGGAGCAGTAGTAGATGGAGACCCCGTCTCCTTCGATCTCCAGCAAGGGCCAATGGAGATTTGGGCATCCCTGCCTATACTGACACCATGACATCTTCGGCAAACCCGCACCATAGTATGCATTTGCCCAAGCTGACACCATCTTGAGCAAGAAGTAGCAAAAGCAACGATTGTCCCCTTCGTCCCCTCGCCGCCACGGCCGGCCGGAGGAAGGGGAACATGCCACCACTCCACACCACTGCGCCTCGCCCCTACCACCACGGCCAGCCAAGCGAGACAGAGAGGAAATCCTCTTCTTACCAACTAGATGGAATCGGGAGCTCCCTCCTTTGCACCACCAAATCAAATCCAAGGGAAGCTCAGAGCCAAGCGCAGCCTCACAGCCACCACATCGGCTCCTGAAGACCAGCGGCCCGAGCTCCGGGATCTCATCCACTGTATTGAGCTCAAAAGGAGGGAGATCGAGCTTATTTAGAAGGAGGGGAACGAGGACCACACCCTCCATCGGCTTCAGCCATAGAAGCACCAAGAGGAGGAGGTAAATCGTCGCCAGCCACCGGAGGCTGCTCGAGCACCGCCGCGGAACAACACTCACGTACGACATGACGCCAAACTCCACGAAAGGGAGACCTACCCTAGGGGTACTACTACTGCACAGGGGAGCCCAACCACCTCTACCCACCCCACCCACGACGGTAGCGCCGCCGGAGGCGGAGGGGAGAGGGTCCGGCCAGTGGCGGCGCCTGGCAACTAGCAAGGGGCGAGAGGTGGGAGAGGATAAGGTCGGGAGAAGTCGTGCGGGAGTGTGTTTTCCCCCGCAGCTCTAGTCGTACGTGTGAAGGAGACCCCCTGCAGTTCCTCGGTTACTCTGTTCTTGTGCTGCTACTCCCTGTATGTACTCCTTTCACAAAGCTAATACATCTTATATTTTGAAACGGAGGGAGTACGTCCTAATATCCTGCCTCTTGGACTGAATTTACTTCCTTAGACTATCCCAGCTGCAAAGTTCCAGGCCTAACGGTTCCATAAGTCGACATGTCCACGGAGCTCTAATTTCTCATCGAATGAATCATACGATATCCTCTACAAGCATGAATATACGCTCACTTCCTCTACCGAAAGTAAAATAAAATTAGCTTGACCAACAGGTTAATGGATGGTCTGCACGCAAGAAAACTCCTCCTCCAAAAAAAACCTAGCCGCCCCCTCCTCCCTGCTGGCGATCGACGGGTCCTCGCCTCCTCCGCTTCCGCTCAGGCAGGCGAGAGGGGGTAGGGACCCAGGACCTACGCTCGGTGACGAGGGTTTAACTCATCAATCTCCATTGTTATGGACTTGGATTTGGAGAAGGAGGGAGCGCTGGAGGCATTTGTCGGCTAGAAAACAAGCCCACAGGGACGCAAGGTTTACCCAGGTTCAAGCCTCGTAGAGGTCCCTACTCCTGCTTGTCTGCTCTTGGAATTAATGAAGAAATCAAAGATTACAGGGCGCGCAGATGCAATCTGACGAGAGTTGTGGAAACTAGGGTTGTGTGTGTCCTCCTCGCCACCCCCTCCTAGCCTTTATATAGATAGGCTAGGTCTCGGATAGCAGGTCGAGTCGGTTACAGATTAGGGTTTACCTTTAAACTTTCTATCTTTAAGCTTCTTCCTGTTTCGCAAGTAATCGAGAGTCCGTGGGCTACTCGAAGTCTCCATCGGGCTTTGGCAACGCCGTGGGCTTCCGCCATATCTGGACCGTATATACCAAACTCGAGTACCTGCAGGGTATACCCATGTCACTCGGCGTTCATCAAGATCCTAATGTTAGCGTTTTTTTGGAGTCGTGGTGGCATCTCAGATGGCGGTGGATGCGCTACATCGAATAATGGTACCTTGGCTTCAACCCCATCTCGGCGACGTTTACGGTGTCGAGAAGCTTGTGGGATTGTGTCTTCGCCGGGCGTGTGCTCCCGCTTTGTGTCGTGTTGATCTTGTCGTCAATCTAGTCATAGCGGCCTTGGAGTGCGGCGGTGCGGACTACTGCTGGTTTGTGGTGGATGGTGGAGGATCCGGCCGCTTGATAGGCGGGGTGGCGCTGGCCCCGCATCCGGCGTTGAAGATGCTCGGAGGGATCCTCCGGCGGATGTTGCATAGCAGCAGGCTAGATCCAGTCTTACGGGGCTGGTGGTTATTGCGGATCATTGACGCCTTTTGGCTAGGGGTTTCTTCAGTGCCAAAGTGTGGACCGGCTGCTGGTGATCTTCTTCTTCTCCGGCGACGGTGAAGGATTTGGGTCCTTAATAGTTGCGGCGAGGACGGTTTGCAAATGTTCAACCGTTTGTTTTCTTCTTGTTTTCTGTTACTTGTATGCGTTTCATCTTTGTATTGCTACAGTTATAAATACAAGTAGTGTATGCCTTTGGGCGTACATATTAAAAAAAAGTAAAATAAAATTTGGGATCGCGGCGACGGCGAAACATACCTTGTGGCGGCGAAAAAGCGTGCGCCAAGTAGCTTCTCGGCTTGAGGAGGACATGGCGGCCTAGGGCAGCGCGGCGCCGCGGTCGCCGAGTTGCCGGGAGGCGGCGCGACGGCGGCGGTCGCTTGGCGGCGCGAGAGGACGCGCGACGCTGGCCACCCGAGTCGATTCCCGCTGCGACGAGCTCCAAGGAGGCGCGATGGCGGCGGATCTGCAGCTTCCGCGCACGGGCGAGCGGCGGAGGCGGCGAATCCAAGCGGCGGCGCCGACGCTATCGCGGAAGCGGAAAGGAGGCAGTGGACATGCGTGAAAAGTTTTAGCGGCCGTTGGTATTCACGCGCGAGGGAGAATGATAGCGCGCGCTGGCGGCGGGGCACCAAATTTGGGACGCGCGGGAGGGCAAATTGACGCGCGCCCGAATTTTCTTAATACGCGCGGAATTTTCGCGCGTCTGCTGGAGGACGAAAAAGTACCGCACGCACGCTATATCGACGGTTATTTTTACCACGCCTGATTTTAGCGCTGTCTGTTGGAGTTGTTCTAACGAAGCCAGGACGTGGAAGGGCGCTAGAACGCTGAACTTTTCGACTTTTAATGAGTTCTACGTGCGGGAAGGCTGCCATACCTGGTATACATGTATATATAGACATATAATGCGAATATTTTTGGTCAAAATTATTGGGTAAGCCGCGTACCCTTGAATTACTCTAGCTCCGCCCCTGGTGAGGGAAGATGGCTCACGTGGGCCGTGCGATTTAGTGGTACATGTGCTAGGAAGCCTTGGGCGTGCCAAGCGAGGAAGGAATGTGTCCCGGTTGACTTCTTTTCCTTGCGTAGCGTACACCCCCCACTCTGTCTGTCCAATAACGAGGTCCCCGCTCTGAAGAATGCATCCACGCGCCGCCACCGTACCACCCTGTCGTCTGTCTGGCGTGCCACAACCAAATCCCCGACTCACAGCAGGTAGCTGCGATTGTTGAGCCACACAGCAATCGATGCGTCCGCTTAGCGTGCAATGCATGATATGAGTGTCGTGTCGTGTGCGCGCTACACCATCTGACCAAGTCGACCTCTACTTGTCCCTCTCCTTGGACTCTTGCCTTGCAAGATGAATTTTACTTCCACTCCACTAACCGAAAGCAAACTACGAGTCGGCAGTCGCCGCTACTTACCTTCCAATATAATGGGTTTTCTCTGTGCAAGCCGCCACCCGGCATCAGCCGCCATTCGTCTGAATTTTGCTTCACAAGAATCAGGGTCGGCAGGTACGTACAGTACTAGTCAATTATGCACGACTTGAATGTGCATGCATGTGAGTCCAAACGGTTCACCCATGCGGGCCGGCCCTTGGGGACCTACGGGGCAGCCGCCGGGCCCAAATAAAATAGGGCTCCTTCTAGAAATATGCTATATAGCCAGATCTAATATATATCGTAAAAAAGTTTTTTTATTAGGCTGGTCGATTAATTGGGACTTTTTTTCGTTGTCGTAGACTCTGAGCCGAGACGATTGATATTGGTACAGGGCGAGGCCGAGGTGGAGGCCAACCGCTCGACTCCTAGTCCTAGATGGCGTCGGTCGCTTCGCTTCCTCCCAGGCAAACGGAACCAACAATTGATCGTATATGCCTCCTGCCCGAGTCATGTCGCCTCTACTGGATCGGAATATCGGATCGGGATACGGGAACGGAGAGCCTCGAGGCCCACGACGAGCGACGCCAGGGGCGAATACCATCGACGAGACGATCAACCGCCTGGCTGCTGGTCTAGTGGTCCGCTCACGCGCATGTCTCTGCTGGTTACACCCTAATTCTTAGTTCTTAATAATTCTAATTAGAATTCCTAGCGCAGATTTGAAAAACTCCCGTCATTCAAAAGTATATTTGGGTTTTTAATAAGTTCGATATCCTTGAAGGCATTGGATGGTTCTCAACTGAAAGAACATTGCACTATATTTGCAAAAACTTTTACTCGGCCTGGTACAAATGGTAAACCTGATATATATGATTTTGAGTTAAATGCACTTATTTTGAGTTAAGTGTTATGAAATTCACTTTGCCAAATAGATCAATGTCTGCTATAAAGCTTTTTGAGTTTGTCAGGGAAGCGGATTGTTATCCTAATATTTGTATAGCTTATCGGATCTTATTTACTATGCCCGTGACAGTTGCATCAACAAAAAGAAGCTTTTCAAAGTTGTAATTATTAAAGAACTATTTGAGATCTATAATGTCTCAGGAGAGGTGAAATGGTTTGGCAACTCTATGCATCGAGAAGAAGTTAGTGGACGAGATCGATATTCATTCCATTGTCACGAAATTTGCTTCTAGGAAGTTTTGGAGGGAATTTTAAGGTATCATATAAACATTGTTATTTTTATATAAATATTATAGTTGGAAGTATACTTAAACTATTTATTTTTCATCATCTCATATATCCATAAAAAATATAATAAGCGGCCCAAAATTTTAGTTTTGCCCTGGGCCCCCAAAATCTCAGGACCGACACTGACGAGGGTTTAACTCGTCAATGCCCATTGTTATGGACTTGGGTTTTGGAGAAGGAGGGAGCGCTGGAGACATCTATCGGCTAGCAAACAAGCACACAGGGAATAAAGGATTTACCCAGGTTCAGGCCTCATAGAGGTCCCTACTCCTGCTTGTATGCTCGTGGAATTATTGAGGGAGTCGAAAGTTACAATGGTGTGCAGATGCAATCTGGCAAGGGTTGTGGAAACTAGGGTTGCGTGTGTCCTCCTCGCCGCCCCCTACTAGCCCTTATATAGATAGGTTAGGTCTCGGATAGCAGGTCGAGTCGGTTACAAGTTAGGGTTTTCCCCTTCAAACTTTCTATCTTTAGCTTCTTCTTGTCCTTCAAGCAATCGAGAGTCCATAGGTTACTCGAGTCCTTTCATATGGGCCTTGACGACACCGTAGGCCTGTACGTATTCGGATCGTATATACCAAGCTCGAGTACCTGTAGGGTATACCCATATCAGTAGCCCCCGAGTGTCCAGTGGAATCGCAGATTCGACTGGAGACTATTGAAACCTTCGAATGCCTAAATGAGTACATTTTGATTGCTTTTATTCGTGTCATAGAGATTGTTGATATACGTGCCTGATATAACCAAAGTATCGGTATCAGTTAACCACCTTAGGGTGAAACAACGCAATCTACTCAAATTCTAGTCCCTGGACTCGAATCCGGAAAAGTGCTGGTGTAATTCGACTCAGGCCGCGGAGGTCTTACAGAAGTCGAATTCCAGTTATATGGGTGTGAGCACTTGACGCGTTCGTCAAGGCATGTTCATCGTGCCTGTAGGCACGGATATGTTTCTGGTAGTGCGCAGTTAAATGCGTTGCCAGGCCTTATTCAGGTCTTACCTTCACGCCGTAGGCACGGCGTCCGAATTTTATCATCGCGGAGACGATTCGGGTGACCCAGGAGACGCAGTCTCTTTGTAGGGGGAAACTTATGAGGCGGTGTCGCCATGAGTTTCGAGTGTAGATGTTATCAACACACAGTTTTTTGTACAAATAATCATAGGGTGCGCGACCAGCGCTCCCTATGGGAGTAGCCCCCGAGTGCCTGGTTCAGTCGAAGACTCAGACAGGGATTAAAGAACTTTTGTGACTGCTGTCGTCTTTTGCTTGCTTGTTTCAGTCGATGACTCAGGCGGGTACTAAAACACTTTTGCGACTGCTATCGTCTTTTGCCTGCTTGTTTCAGTCGATGAATCAGGCAGGTACTAAAACACTTTTGCGACTACTGTCGTCTTTTGCCTGCTTGTTTCAGTCGAATTTGTTTCCGGCGCTCCCTATGGGAGTAACCGATGTTCATAATCGAACTGTGTTTCGAGTGGTTGGGTTTGCTTTTATGATTGTCCATGTTCCTGCAACAAGAAAAAGAAAAGTCGTAGGGTGCGCGGCCAGCGCTCCCTATGGGAGTAGCTCCCGAGTGCTTGGTGGAGTCGAAGACTCCAGCAAGGACTAAAATTAGTCGATGTTTTCCACTGCGTAGCCTTGGTGACGATAGTGCTGACGCTTGTATGACCTTGGTTGCCCACGTGAGAGAGTTTGACGGGACGTGACGAGCGGTGGGTCCCACTTTCTGACTTTGATTTGACTGGGCGTGCGTAATCTTATTTTTAACTGTGCCTCCTCGATTTCCGCGCGTAATGGTAGAAGTGGGGGGACGGTTCGCGCTTCCTCTTCTCCACGTGTCCAACGCGATGCGTGCCACGCGTCCAATAGGGTTTTTGTCAGCTGTTGGATTGCATCTCCCAGGGGTTAAGTAGCGGTGCTGCGGTGGTAATTTCCCATCTGCGCTCTTTCTTGCTTGTTACCATCGCCATTGCTGCTGCTTTTCTGCTTTCCCCTGCGCCCATCTTCTCCACGACGCTGGACCAGCTCCGTTCGTTCCCGAGCTACTTCCTTCGCTCACATCGCCGCCACTCAATGGGGAAGAAGAAGGGAGGCGTTGTCGCTGATTTCGCGGCCACCGTCGCTACGGCGAAGAATAAAGGTGGCTCCACTGCTGCAGGCACCAGCACCGCCGCCGGCGGGAAGAAGAAGGTCGCGGGCACCCGCGTGACCAATGGCGCATGACGCCCCTCTATCATCAAGGCGTCGGATCTCCGTCTTCTTCGCCAAGATGGAGTTATCTCTGCGGCAGTCGCCGATGCGCGCGTCCCAGCAGTGAGACCATTCCTGCTCCTCCTGCTGGTTTTCGAGTGATGTTTCTTGCATTCATCATTTGCGGTCTTTCCTTGCCTCTTCACCCCTTTCTTAGGGGTCTTCTTTGTTTCTATGGGGTCCAGCTCCATCAACTGTCCCCAAATTCGCTCCTCCACATCACTTGTTTCATCACTCTCTGCGAGTGCTGGCTCGGAATCGAGCCGCACTTTGATCTTTTCAAACGCTTATTTAAGCTAAAGCATCAGTCCGCATCTGGCTCTTTAGTTTATGATGTAGGTGGTTGTGGAATTCATATCGACCCGTCCGCCACCTACTTCGACATCAAGCTCGCCAAGTCCGTCCAGGGATGGAGGGACAAATGGTTCTATGTTCGCGACCAGAAGGCCAAGGACGAGCACTTTGGACTCGCGCCTTTTGATCCTGCGACTCGCTCCAAGAAGATGCGTTCTTGGAAGAACGTGATCATGCCCTCCGAACTCGCGGAGACAGACGTGCTATATCAACGTGTTTGCAACCTCGAGAGCCGCATAGGCGCGGAAGAGGGAGGCTGCACCCTTGTCAGGACTTGGCTGCATCGTCGCGTCCAGCCTCTCTAGGCTAGGGTCCATCCCATCTTTCAATGGGGTGGCGCTGATGATGACACTCGCGTGTCTGCCGATGGCATGTCCGCGAGTGAGGTAGATAAGAGGGTGCGACTGGTCACAAAGTATACCTTCAAGGATGTGCTTCCAAATGAGCCAGTCGTTCCTCCCTTCGATGCTTCGAATCCTCCTCCCGAGGTACAGTTGTGCTACGTAGTAGCTTATTTTCTCGATTGCGTTTTCTGTTGCTTACCTGTTATGTTTGTTGATCTTTACTGTTTGTATGCAGGAGTGGGTGGTGTCGCCTTGTATGCCTCCCCTTCCTGAGGGGATTATTCCTCGTGAAGCTTTGGAAGAGGATGAGTCTGAGTCGACTGTCCCTTCTGATGTGGAAGAGGAAGCCGCCGAGTCCGAGAGCCCGGATACTCGCAAGCGTTTGGGTAGCGGGGATTCCGACGCGTCGACTCCTTCAACTCCAGGAGGCGTGGCTGTTGGCGCGGAGTCGCCAATTCCAGCTATTCCTGTGAGGGCTGTGGCATCGTCTTCTCGCAAGAAGGTGCGATTGCCCAAGGAGTCTTCGTCGGAGTCGGCGGAGGCCATGTTTGATCTTGACAAATTTGACTGGTAAGTTTGCTAGTGCATTCATTCTTCTCTTGTTTTCTTCTTGTTGGCTTTGCCCTGGAGTTTGCCCTTTCTGAGTGCGGATTTTGTCTTGCAGTCAAGAGGCGTCGTCATCTTCTGGCGACGTCGAGTTTTTGAAAGAATCAGGAGTCGCGACCTCAAGGGCCAAGGTAGAGGTCGAGCGTGCTCCTTCTCCTCCGGTGGCGGCCCACTCCGGGCACAATTCTTCGAGCTCTCCTCACGTAGGGGAGCATCGAGTAGTTGCTTGGATGACGGTTCAGCAAACTTCTTCGGAGTCGCTGGAGGACCATGTAAGTATATCTTTCTTTCTTTTGTAATTTGGCAGTCAATGCCTTTTGTTGCCCTCTGCTGACTCCTTGTTTTGTGCGACAACTCCTTGTAAAGAAAGCCGCGCAGGTGGCGGAGCAGGTGATGGCGATGGGTCGCCAGCATGCGATGCTGGAGACGCGCCACCGCATGGTCGAGAGTGAGTGTTCTATACTTATTCTTTTCGTCTTCTCTCTATTTTGGTATAATCGACTGACAGCCAATTATTGACTGCCATGTAGCTGAGCATAACGCTTTACTGCGCGACGTCGCCACGTTGGAGAAGACACTAGCCGCAGCTGTGAAGGGGCGCGACGAGGCAATCGTGGCTCGTGATGATGCCTTGAAGAGGATCTGCGGCGCCTCCTTATGCCAGTGGAGAAGTTGTTCGAAGAGCAACTATTCTCAGTCGCCAAGGCCCTCTCAGGTACCTTTACTGGTAGATATTTTATTGATGTTCTTCTCTGCATCTGGAGTGCCGATGGCACTAGAAGTTTGATCCATGTGTGTATTTTGGTGTAGATGCTGGCGACTTGAGTTTTGATCCGCAGGCCCTGTATCGCGATGATGCTCTGGAGGGCGTGGTGTCTGCGGTCGAGGACCGAAGCGCCGCCATCCAAAATACGTTTTCCAAGGCCAAGGGAACTCTCAGTCGCCTCCGGGAGGAGCTGATGCCGAAGGCGGAGCTGATCGACAATGTGGAAGAGCTGGAGTCGCACCGGGGTGTGCTCGCCACGTAAGAACTCCTCCGCAGCCGGGCGCGACCATGTCACTTGCCATGGTGCAAGCCCACGGAGTCGAAGTAGATCCTTCGCGTGTCAAGACGATGCTCGCTGGCGGATGGTCGAGGGTAGTATTCGCTCCCTTTGCATCGCTGTGCCAAATATGGCCATTCCTTGATAAACACTGTTGCCAAGTATTCGGAGGAGCTCAATCGTGCGAAGAAGGCGGCGAAGACTTCGACCTCAGGGGCCGGCGGAAAGTCAGTGGCATCTGATACTGCCACGGACTTGATGAAGCCTCCGAGGTCATCGAAGTCGAAGAAGCCAGCTGCTTCGTAGTTAGTTTCTTGTAATAGTTGATGAATTGCTCTTTTGATTGGAGAACATGCCTGTTGGCGAATGTGTTTGTAGATACTTTTATGCTGATCCTGAATGCAACTGTTACTTTTGACTTTTGAGTTGGTCGCCTTATTTGCCTCTGGCTTTATTTCTGGTAGGGTACATCAAGTGGTCCTGTGGGGGGAACCCCGGACTCGCTGTCTCTTGAGGATACAATGGCACCACCACGCTCTAGGGTAGAGGAGCTATCCTTGCTTTCATGACTTCATGATCGCGTTAAGCAAATGGAGCGTGAGCTGCCCGTGATCCGCGGTAGCGCGGACGTGTGGAAGTCAAAAGCTGAAAAAGCCGCCGCCCATGGCGATTCTCGCTGGCAGGTGACGCAGCTGGGCGACCAGTTTAAGTGTTAGTTTCCTCAACCTCGTCTTTTCCTTTGTAGTAATCGCAATGGTACGTTGTACTCATGCTGTTGATGCTGCTTCGTGTAGTTGTTAGCGCACGCCATCCGCAGGAGGAGAGGGATAGGATTGCCATCCGCCTTCATGATCTCACTCAGGAGCAACTTCAGGAGAGTGGATACTTCTAGGTAGATCATGATCGGCGATCGCGCATGCACCCTCAGGATCACGCCATGAAAGCTGCTCTTTCTCAAGAAGTTGCCGTGTTTGAAGAACATCTATCGCAATGTTCTGCTGGATGATACTCCATCAAGCCCGCTGGCTCTCCGACCAAATTTCAAGATATGTCCGCGGTTCATGAAAAGTGAGGCAGCAGTTGGTGGCTGGTGCCAAGGCTGCCCTCTCCATGGTGTGTTTGCACAGGCCTGACGTAGATGTCGCCGCCATTACCTCTGGGCCACCGGTGCCACCAGCAGGATCTTCCTAGAACATGGTGCCGCACTATCAGGCGGTGGACCGTCTAGCCGAGGAGGTCGTCGACTTCTTCGAGGAACAGACTAATGTTCTTCTGTTGCAAGGGTAGCCAAATATGTATCCTGCACATAAGTGTACTAGTGTTGTAAAGCTCATATATATTTGTAGATAATTTACTGTTGAATGTGTACAAATGGCTTTATAAGCATGGGGTGCGTTGCACTTATGCGAGTCCTTTTCGTTAGCGTGGACATCTTTGTATCTCGTTCCCTTGTCAACCTTCACAAAAGTGCAGCTGGGTTGAGTTTGTGTTAAGGGGTTCGATTGATGTGCCAGCTACTCAGGATGTCGCGTTTTTGTTCGAAGAACATATGTGTATAAGGTGGCATAGCCCCCGAGTATGAAAATTGACAAAGTAAAGGAGGGCACAGAGTTTCAGGACACTTAGCTTTTATTTATTCGAAGAATAGTACGAGGTACAATGTGCGGCTAAGTAGCCTTGGCTGAATAGCCTTATTTGTGGTGCAAAAGTAAAGAAAAAAAAACGACTAAGGGTAGAAGCGTCGCAGTTGTGCGACGTTCCAAGGGTTGGAGTGTACGACTCCTATCTCTAAATCTTGAAGGCGATAGGCGCCACCTGGGATTACTTCTGTAATCACGTACGGTCCTTCCCAGGGGGATTCAAGCTTGAGATGCCCCTGCTGTTTCAGTCGCAGGACCAGGTCACCTTCGACGAAGGATCTGGGGCGAAGCCTTCTACTGTGGTAGTTGCGCAGGTTCTGCTGGTAGATCATGGATCTTGCTGTGGTGATTTCTCTTGCCTTGTCGAGGAGATCGATGGAGTCTTCGAGTGCAAGAGATGACTCTTGTTCGCTGTAAGCGAGTATATGTGGCGCCTTGTATCGCACTTCGGCGGGTAGTACTGCTTCTTCTCCATGCACCATAAAGAATGGTGTGTAGCCCGTGGCGCTGTTTGGAGTTGTTCGCAGGCTCTAGAGTACGGATTGCAGTTCGTCTGGCCAGCAGCCCGCGGCTTGTTCGAGTGGTCGGAGGAGTCGCTTCTTGATGCCGCTGCAGACGAGCCCGTTTGCCTTTTCCACCTGACCTTTGGTGTGTGGGTGTGCTACTGAGGCGTAGCTGATGTTGATCCCCAGGTTCTTGCAGGATTCTTGGAACTCCTTGGATGTGAAGTTCGTTCCGTTGTCGGTGATGATGCTGTGCGGTACGCCGAAGCGGTAGACGATGGACTTGAAGAACTTGACTACGATGTGCCCTGATTGCTTGGTCACTGGCATGGCCTCAATCCACTTGGTGAATTTGTCGACTGCGACCAAGAGGTAGAAGTAGCCTCCTTGCGAGGACCTTGGAAGTTTGCCAACCATATCGAGTCCCCACTGGGCGAAGGGCCAGGCCAATGGAATAGGCCGTAGTTCTGTGCCTGGTGCGTGTGGCTTGTCCGCGAACCGTTGGCAAGCATTGCATTTTTGGACAATGTCCTTGGCATCGCGCATGGCCGTGGGCCAGTAAAATTCAGCTCGTAGAGCTTTGGCGACGAGGGCGCGACTGCCGGCGTGGTGCCCGCAGGTCCCTTCATGGATGTCAAGGAGGACTGATCTTCCATCGGCTAGGGAGACGCATCATTGTAATACGCCTGTGATGCTGCGTTTATACAGTTCGCCGTTGATAACAACGAATGCCTTGGAGCGCCGCGCGATGTGTTGTGCGTCTGTTGGGTCATCCGATAGGCGCTTGCTGAGGAGGTACGTAATGTACGGCTGCGTCTAGGATTGTTCGATCATCATGACGCTCATTGGTCCCTCGATTCCTGTGTCGAGCTCCAAATCATCGAGTGTCATTGGCTCATTGGGTGGCGTAGCCCCCGAGTCCGTTGTTGCGCTTGTTTTCTTCTCTACGGCCTTTTGCTTGATGGAGCGTTCTCATATGCGCTCGAGAAATACCCCAGGTGGTATGGGTGTGCAGGTGGAGCCTATGTTGGCGAGTGCGTCCTCCTCCTCATTGCTTTCGCGACCTATGTGTCGCAGTTCGCAACCATCGAAGTCTCCTTCAAGTGTGTCGTAGAGGTCGCGGTATGCGATCATATTGTTGTTCAGTGCGTCACACTCGTGCATTGTTTGGTTGATGACCAGCTTGGAGTCGCCATATATGATTAGCCTCTTTGCGCCGCAGGCTTTTTCCATCCTCATCCCGTGCAACAGGGCCTCGTATTCTGCCTCGTTGTTTGAGGCTGTGAACTATATTCGCAGTATGTATTTCAGCTTGTCCCCTTGGGGTGATGTCAGTATGACACCTGCTCCTGCTCCATCTTTCCTCTTGGACCCATCGAAGTGCATTGTCCAGAGGTAGGACATATCTGGCTTGTCCGGGAGTTGGTTTTCCATCCAATGCACATGGAAGTTAGGGAGAACTTGTGACTTGATTGCGTCGCGCTTTTCGTATGTGATGTCTCGTGGAGACAGTTCGATTCCCCAAAGCGCGACTCGTCCCATGGCGTCGGGGTTATTGAGGATATGTCCCAATGGGGCGTCGTTGACTACCACGATTGGGTGTTCCTGGAAGTAATGGCGCAGTCGCCGGGCGGTCATGAAGACGCCGTACGCCATCTTCTGGTAGTGTGAGTACCGCTGTTTTTTTGGCGTGAGGACCTCGCTGAGGTAGTATATCGGGCGTTGTACGCCATGGACCTTGTTTTCCTCTGCCCGTTCGACGACGAGCACTGTACTAACCACTTGGTTGGTAGCGGAGATGTACAGCAGTAGTGGTTCCCTTTCCCGTGGAGTCACTAGTACTGGCGATGTGGATAACAGGCGCTTGAGATCTTCGAATGCTTCTTGCACTTCATTGGTCCATTCGAATTTATCAGCTTTGCGGAGGAGTTGATAGAAGGGCAGTGCCTTTTCTCCCATTCGACTGATAAATCGACTGAGGGCCGCGATTCGTCCGGCTAGTTGTTGGACGCCTCTTATGTTCTTAGGCTTCTCCATGGCCAGTATGGCCTTTATCTTTTTCGGGTTTGCCTCAATCCCTCTCGCGGAGATGAGATACCCGAGCAGCTGCCCAGATGGTACGCCGAAGGCGCATTTGTCCAGATTGAGCTTGATTCGGTAACGGTCGAGATTGGTGAATGTTTCGCGCAAGTCATCGATTAGAGAGGCTTCCTTTTTGGTTTTGATGACTATGTCGTTGACATAGACTTGGATGTTGCGACCCAACTGCTCCTTGAGGCAAGCCTGCATGCACCATTGGTAGGTAGCTCCCACGTTTTTTAGCCCGAAGGGCATTGTGTTGTAGCAGAACACACCGAAGGGCATTGTAAACGCGGTCTTCTCCTGGTCTTCCTCCTTCATTCGAATTTGGTTATAGCTTGAGTAGGCATCGAGGAAGCAGAGGCGCTCGCATCTAGCGGTGGAGTCGATGATTTGATCGATCCGTGGTAGCGGGAAGTGATCTTTTGGGTAGTGCTTGTTTAAAGAAGTGAAGTCCACGCACATCCATAGGATATTCGTGTCCTTTTTTGGTACCAGCACCGTATTGGCGAGCGAAGTGCTTTCCTTGATCTCGCGTATGAATTTGGCCTCGAGGAGTCTGTTGATCTCCATTCCGACTGCCTGAGCTCGTGGCTCAGACAGTCGCCTGATTGTTTGCTTGACTGGCCTTGCGTCGGGGTTGATGTTGAGTGCGTGCTCGGCGAATTCCCTAGGGACTCCTGGCATGTCCGCAGGACACCAGGCAAAAATTTCCCAGTGCTCACGGAGGAATTCGACGAGCGCAAGTTCCTATGCGGGACTCAAGTTGTTGGCGATGAGGGCTGTTTTGGCGGGATCTGATGGATGGACCTGCACCTTCTTTGTGTGCACAGATGAGTCGAAGGAGAGGTCAGGTGAGCTTGGCCTACTCAGAGGCGGCAGACTGTTGTCTGTTGTTTCCTTCAATCACGTGAGCTCCTCCTGCATGCCGAAGGACTAGGAGATTTTGTTGAACTCCCTGTCGCAACTGTCAGATCGCTCAAAGCTCCCGTTGATCGTGATGACGCCGTTGGGACCTGGCATCTTCATCTACAGGTAGGCGTAGTGCGGTACCGCCATGAACCTAGCGAACGCGACGCGTCCGAGGATGCAATGGTATTGTGAGGGCCAGTCGACAACTTCAAAGTCGATGCGCTCGCGCCGGAAGTTCTTCGGTGTGCCGAATATGACGTCGAGGTTGATTTTGCCCAGGGGGTATACGCCTTTCCCTGGAACGATGCCGTGGAACGTTGTGTCCGATGCCTCCAAGCAGGTTAGAGGGATCCTCATTGCTCGCAAGGTACTCGCGAATATGAGGTTGATACCGCTTCCGCCATCCATGAAGACGCGACTCATGTCGAAGCCTCCAATTTGCGCCTCGAGTACGAGGGGGCAATGACCTAGGCGAGGTACTTGAGGTGGGTGGTCGCGTTTGTCGAAGGTAATGCACGACTCACTGCCACTGAGGTACTCAGTGGTGGATGGTGGCGAGTGTGTGGCCAAGTTGACTTGGTGAGTGATGGCCTTCTGCACCCTATTGAGGGAGCCTTTGATCATCATGGTACCCATGGCCCGTGGGTACGGTTCGCCTCCATGGTGCTGGTCCGGTGTAGCTCCGTTCGGGGGTGGCCCAGGTGGTGGTGGTGGTGCGCCATGTGCCACGGCTCCTGGAGCGGCTCCGTAGCCTCTTTCGACTGCATTGCGGTTCATCCGAACCAATCCCTCATGTAGCTTGAGGAACTCGCGGCAGTCCTTGAGCAGGTGGCTGGATTTTCTCTTGCCATCATGCTTGTCGATGTAGAAGTGTACCGTACATGGCCCGGACAGTTTGTCCTCGATGGAGGTCGCGGGTGCTTCATCGCGAGTGCGGCGTTGCCATACTTGCGTGCTTCATCGCGATCTTCGTAGACGCGCATGCGATGCTTACTCCGGTGGTCATGTCTTTGTTCGAGTTCTGCCTCCTCGTCAGAGTGAATGCGATTCTTCACCGAGTCTTCTCCATCGGCCCACCGATTCGCGATCTCCATCAGGTGGTCGATGGTCTGGGGCTTTGAGCGGCCTAGCTCCTCTCTGAGTTCCATGCGGCGGACACCACCGTTGAATGCATCAATCGCGCGGTCTTCCGAGATGTTCTCTGCAGAGTTCTTGATGATGGACCACCTTTGGATGTAAGAGCGCAGCAATTCGCCAGATTTTTGCTGGCAGCATCTCAGTTCTTCGATTGAGGCAGGGCGTTTGTACGTTCCCTTAAAGTTGCGCACGAAGCTGTAGACTAGCTCATCCCAGCTGCGAATGGATCCGCGTGGGAGATTATTGAGCCATGCCCGGGCAGCGCCCTGCAGCTGTAGCTGCAAGCATTGCATGGCAGTACTTCGACTGCCTCCACGTAGCCTGACGGAGGAGATGTGATCCTCCAGCCAGATCTTGGGGTCCTGTAGACCGTCAAATTTCGGGTTCTCTGACGGGAGTTTGAACCCTTTAGGCATTCGCTTTTGCCTGATGGATCTGCTGAAGCATCTGGTGCCGCAGAGTTCTCCATCTTCTTCTTCCGAGTCAGTCGACCGAGCATGTTGTGCCCTTGACTTGTCGATCTTGCGCTGCGTGAGTTCATCGCGTTCATCGTAGTCTCGATCGTGTCGCCGTGAGCGGCGGCGCCGAGACGAGGGCGAGGAGTAGCGCTTTTCCCTTTTTGGGTCTGGTACCAGTTCCTTGTCGAGGGCGGCCTCGATTAGCCCCAGGCCCGCGATCGTAGATTGGTGCATGGCCGTTCGGGGATCTCCAGCCGGTGGCTGGTTATTGAGAAGGTACATGGTGGGCGCTGTCACCGAGGCCTGCGGTGTCCTGGGAACCACGTTGCCTCTCGTGTCGACTGTCATAGACCCGAAGTCGAGGACTTTCGCAGCGTCTATGCGCTCTTGTTCGGTGAGGTGAGCCATCCGCGATTGCCTCTTCCTGGCGAGATGCTCGTTGCCTCTTGAGGAGGATCCTCCGTAGGAGGAGAGCCCAGCGCGACGAAGGCTCGACTCGTCCGCCGCCTTTCTACGCGCCTCAAGTTGCGCGATTGCTTGTTTTTGGCGCTTGAATTCCTCTTTTAGGAGCCAGTGGTAGCCCATCAGCAGTTCCTGCGGGGACCCGAAGGGTAGAGGTGCACCTCGTAGGGCTTCGCGGCAGTGTTCCCACTCTTGCTCGTTGAGCCTGATCACGACGCGTTCGCCAGTTTGCTCGTTGATTATGCTAGGAGGTTCGACTGCTCCTCCGTTGCCACCGTTATCGCCGTTGCCGGTGTTGGGCGGGTCGGTGTCGTTGCCGGTGTTACCACCGTTGCCGCGATTGGGTGGATCGGTGCCGTTGCCGGTGTTGCCACCGTTACCGCGGTTGGCGGAGGTGTCGCCCGCTTTGATGACGGCGCACATGAAGTGATTTGGGAAGCTGCTGCTTCCACAACTTTCAGATCCAGAACCGTAGGTTCCATCTTCAGTGGCCAGATCGCTTAGATCGGAGTCGCGACTGCTTTCGTTGACCATGTTCCCAACTGCTGCTGGAGCATTGAGCTCACTGAGAGTGCTGATCGATGGCGGGAACCACGATGCTGGGGCAATCGCCGGTGCCGTCGGCTGATCGGGCATGCGAAGCGTGCCCATCTGACCAACTTGGAAGCGGAAGCTACCAATCGCCAGGCTGATTCCGTCGCCCACGGACTCGAAGGCCGGGCGAGTAGTCGGCGTGTGGACGGTGAAGTCGAAGGCGCCGAAAAGCTGGCGAATCTCTGCTGTTGCAGAGTTGTAGATCGCGTTTGATGGGGCCGAAGAAGCCACAACATCATCACTCCCAATTCCCACAGACGGCGCCAATTGACGAGGGTTTAACTCATCAATGCCCATTGTTATGGACTTGGGTTTTAGAGAAGGAGGGAGCGCCGGAGACATCTATTGGCTAGCAAACAAGCACACAGGGGACAAAGGATTTACCCAGGTCCAGGCCTCGTAGAGGTCCCTACTCCTGCTTGTCTGCTCGTGGAATTATTGAGGGAGTCGAAAGTTACAATGGTGCGCAGATGCAATCTGGCAAGGGTTGTGGAAACTAGGGTTGCGTGTGTCCTCCTCGCTGCCCCTCCTAGCCCTTATATAGATAGGCTAGGTCTCGGGTAGCAGGTCGAGTCAGTTACAAGTTAGGGTTTTCCCCTTCAAACTTTCTATCTTTAGCTTCTTCTTGTCCTTCAAGCAATCGAGAGTCCATAGGTTACTCGAGTCCTTTCATATGGGCTTGGCGACACCGTAGGCCTGTACGTATTCGGACCATATATACCAAGCTCGAGTACCTGTAGGGTATACCCATGTCAGACACTGCCCATGCATCTCTGTTTGTTCCATCTTCACTTCTTACTAGATTATCCACGCCAGATACCTGATGAATAACATTTTGCCAAAATTAAAAAACGACAGTATACGCAATCAAAGAGGAAACAATCTCCATCTATTTCAGAGAGACGAAACAATCTTCATCTATTTCAGAGAGGAAACAAACTGAATTCTAAGGCTAAGATGGAAACTGATTTGAGAGGAAACAATCTTCATCTAGCAGTACTAGTTTAAGAAGACAAATCTATGAATTCTAAGGCTCAAATAGATGTCTCAAACAGAAGCTTCCCAATCCAATTTCAATAATGACAAGAATTAATCTTTCATAATGACAAGAATTAATCCCAAATCAGGAACCTAGGGTTTCTTGCAAAATTATAATACCTCACTACTAGAGAAAAGGCTATAGGAGACATGCACATTAGAGGCGCATTTATACTATATGCGCCTCTCATAAAATAGGCGAGGCGCACTAGCCAGTCATGCGCCTCTAGTACTTAAATAGGCGAGGCGCATATCTGTAGGATGCGCCTCCTCTAGCATCTGTATGGACGAAATCTGGCACCCCCATCTTATGCGAGGCGCACCAGCCAGACATGTGCTTCTAGTACTTAAATAGGCGAGGCGCATATGTGATAAATGCGCCTCGCATATGTTGGGTGGGCCTGGGTGGAAATCGGTGGTCCAATATGCGAGGCGCATATAGTCACATGCGCCTCCGATACTTGACATAGGCGAGGCGCATTAGGGGACGTGCGCCTCAAGTAACTCCTGCGGGCCCGGGTGGCCGCATAGGCGAGGCGCATGTTAGCATGTGCGCCTCAGATAGTTCACACTATAGGAGGCGCATTTACTGCCATATGCGCCTCGATGCACCTGGCTCACTTTTTTTGCACTTTTGGCACATGCACCCCACTCACTTGCCTCACTTCTTCCTCTCCACAAAAAGACAGATTTGGTTGCCCCCCTCCTTCTCCCCACCTCATTTCCCATATTGATTCACCATAGAAGGTTGCTCAATCTTTATTGGTTGACACTCATATGTAAGTGAAGTCTCTTGCTCCTCTAGATCTACAACATGTCCCTTTACTTCTCCTCCGTCTCTCTTGCGCAAGTTGTCGTTGTAGGAAGCATGAAGGTGTTGCTTGCATGCTCATGCGCATTGTCGGAGACACCGTGACTATATGATTGTGTTGTGGTGCATGCTTCTTTTTGTGCAGGGATTTCATTTGAGATGCCAATGTTTTGTCGGAATGTCGATTAATTTCTTTTCCGGCGAATTTCTGGCACTCGTGGATGTCCTGTTTTTAGGGGAGGTCTGATAACCCACAAGTATAGGGGATCGTGTGTAGCTTTTTCGATAAGTAAGAGTGTCGAACCTAACGAGGAGCTAAAGGTAGGATAAATATTCTCTCAAGTTCTATCAACCACTGATACAACTCTACGCACACTAAACGTGTGCATTATCTAGGAAATAAAACTAGAGCAACAATATGAGTAATAGAGATAGCTTTGCATGATAATAAATAACAAGAAAGTAAAGCTAGTTGCCGCAGCAATAAAATACACTAAACTAACAGAACCATGAGTGTGGAATAGTGATGGCTTTGTCCAAGTTTAAATAGCGAATAGATCGGGTTCATTGTCTTCGATGCAGTTTTTATATGGGAGAGGCTAAATATACATGCGCTTCACTACTTGGAATTACATGTACTATATGATTGGATTGTTAGCAAACATCCGTAAGTACTAATTAATGCATTAAGGTTTCCCCAACCATAGCCTTAAGTTTAATGGTCCTCTTACTCCTATACGTGCAATGTTCCGGTTCGCGTCCTCAGGTTTCTGTCACTCCGGCAGAACTTCCCCTTCCTCTTACGCATACTACAAACCCTATGATGTTTAATCCATGTGCGCACAAATATAATGGACACCAAAAGACTGTACCATATCAATACACAACTCTAATGAACCAAACACGTTCAACCATTCAATCTAAGAACAAAGAAACTACGTAAACTTGACATAGATCATAGGATTATAACTTATAGCATCAAACACCATGTTTACATAGGACGGTACAAAGGTGTGTGGGAGGATGAACCACTGCATACTAGGAGGATTAGGTGATGGAGATGGCGGTGAAGATGGTGAAGAGGGCGGCGGCGGCTCGGGGGACTCCTTCCCCACCGCCGGTATCATGGGGGAGCACCGCCCCTTAGCCCCCTTTCTTCATGGCTTCTTGGGAGCCCTTCCCCATGGAGATGAGATCCATGGGGGAGGCAAAAACGTGGCTTTGGTGGCTGCAAATTCGTGGGTGGAGATGCCCTGGACGACTTATGTTTCCTCCCTTTATGTAGCTTTTCGGATTCCCGTCACCCCATCTTGGGCTGTAGTAAATCGGGCATAAAAGACACGTTCGGACTCGAAATCAGCTAAATTTTATGTTCAGAACGTTTGTCACGAAATTTCCAACAATTTTGTAGTTGAAGATATTTCTGTTTGACGCCGTCTTTGACCCAAAACGTGACTATCGTCAAAAAGAGTTCTGAGACAGATTTCTGGAAAAAATCCCAATTTGACTCTAGCAAGGTTTCCACTTGTATTCTTGGTAATTCCTACACATCAAAGTGTAAAACAAGAACATTGTGCACTTTTGCAACTATTAGTAGGTTAGTCCAAATAAATCATAAACTTTATAAAAAAGGAGTCTCAAAAGCATATTATTAGCATAAAACCATCAAAAATTATAGATACGTTATGGACGTATCAACATCCCCAAGCTTACTCTTGCTCGTCCTCGAGTAGGTAAACGATCAAAACAATATAATTTTTGAGGTGACATGCAGACAACACAATCTTGATCATCATTATTGTAAAAGTATTGATAGCTTGGATTAAGGTACTCTAAACATGAATAATGAAAGATAGAGTTCTAATAATACGACATGGCAACTATGTTGTAACATGAAAAGGCACAAACAAAAGATTTATAAATAACAATGCTTTGCAAGACGTTTGTTTGTTTCACATCAAGAAAGCATAATGAGAATGGTATTCAGCTTGTCCCTCATAGAGTAGCAAAATATAAATGCATAGGACACATTTAAAGTTCATAAGCGTGACTAGATACAAATAGTTTAGGAACAAGCAATATCAAAGTTATGCATCAATCAACAAGTCTTGGGACAATACACATAGAACTAAGAATGACAACGATGCTCTCTTAATTGGTGCATAAAGATAGAAGGTGGAGACTCAATATAAAAGTGGAAGAAAGGCCTTCATAGAAGGAAGCAGGGATTCAAGTCCCATAAAGAGCTTCCAAAAATTATGGTACTTATTAGCTTTCAGCTCTCATTGCCCCTATCATAAGCATCTTGAAGTGATTAAGGTTAAAGTGAACAAACTATGGAGTATATGCTTGACAAAGTATAAGTTGGAAATCTCATGTCCCTTGAATACGAGGGCCGCTCCTCATGCTACTCAAGTTTAGTTACCGGTAAGTTCTTATCATAGTAAGTACATGTGTATCATAGAGAACCGCCAACGGGGTACCCCTTGCCTGATGATACGGAAGAATCCCCATATCAAAATGACAAGGCAAGCAGACAACGAGCATCTCAGCAATCTTCTTATTTACCATGGGAAAATTGTGCTTTTTTCTCTCTTTCCTCTTTTCTCATCTTTTTTTTATTTTTTCTCAATCTCTATCTCTTTTTTATAAGAAGAATGCTTCATAGATTGCTCATTATGGTTACGCTGCAGGTTTGCACCATGATTAGGCATGGATTAGACCGGCGGCCCAAGCGTTTCTCTAACACACATACATAACTCCGTGGACTTACAAGCTCCCCTTTCATTTCACACCGACGACATCCATAGACAAAAGATCATGATATCAACTAGGTACAGTGTACAAGTGCAATGTTGAAAGCGTTCCCCATGACAGCATGGTTCTCCTAATCTCCAACATATAAGTGCAAGCATATACAACATAGATGACACAATAGTTCAAGTTTATTAGGGGCAAGAAATGTAAAGTGTGCCATCAAGTTCGTAAGAGCTTTAATCACTAGTTTTCTCATAACAAGTTTAATTCGGAAGGTAGATAAAAGCATGAATATACTTGGAATAACAAATGCTAATAGGTAGGTATGGTGGACTCTTTGGGATAACTTGGTTTTATTTGGAGTTGGATGCATGAGTGGAACTCATACTTGGTTATGGAGGCTAGCAAAAGACAGGGAGCGACCAACTAAAAGAGCAATAATGGACATAATCATGCAAAGCGACAAAACATCATTAATCAAAACATAAAGCGATATTACAAGTCAAAAACTAAAGGATCATAAAGGCTATGGTGACTTGGGATAGTCATAACATGGTGTGTGACATGGTTATACCCTACGGGTATGTAACTTCAGCATACCTAGTCCAGCCCAAGGAAGGCCCACGGCAGACATACGCTGGCCCATGAAGATTTTCGGGTGGCCAAGGCCCATGACGCCTTCGATCCTTGGAGAGCAAGACTAGCGGAGATAGGAAATTCAAAGGGGTAAAACCCTAGAACTTGTAACCGACTAGGACTACGCCCGGGACCTGCCTAAGTCTATATAAAGGCCAGGAGGGCACGTCCTAGATCGACCAGACTCATACTTTCGCACACGCATCCACGCCAGATCGAATCTGCGCACCCTGTAACCTTCGGTTCCGCCGTAATCAAAGAGAAGACAAGCAGGAGTAGGGTTTTCCCTTCGGGGGCCTGAACCTGGGTAAATCTCGTGTCCCCTGGTTGCTTGTCTGTTAACCGTGCCACGATCTCCAGCATCCCCATCTTCTCCAAAACCCAAGTCCATAACAATGGGCATTGACGAGATTAAACCTCGTCAATTGGCGCCGTCTGTGGGAATTGGGGCTGCTGATTGTGCGGTCGTGACGGTTCCGACCCGATCGATCTACAACTCCACGGCGACGGAGAATCACCTCCTCTTCGGCGCTTTCGACTTCACCGCCCACTCGCCGGATACCATGAAGGATTTCGAGCCCGTAGGCGATGGACTCAAAATTCTATTCGGGAGCTTCTGCTTCCAGGTGGGACAAACTGGCACCCTCCGCCTCCCTGAGCGGGTGCCCGTGCCGTCAATCAGGCCCGCTTCGTGGGCTCCACACCCCGTGCTACGCACGTCACCATCAACAGATGGGTTCTACAGCAGCAGCAGCTACAACTCCGATCTGTGCGATCCACCTTCGGATGAAGGGACCTACGGTTCCGGATCCGAAAGCTGCGGCAGCAGCCAACCAATCTGCAGGCGCTATCTGTGCGCCGTAGTCATCCAAACCGACGAGGAAACGCCTAACCCGCCGCCCAACCCCAACCCGCAGGACAGAAACGGCGAAAACGGTGGAAACGGCGAAAATGGGGAAAACAGGGGCCACCTCATCCAACTTAGCAAAGAAGGATGGGTCAAAGCACGCCGCGCCGTCGCAGGCAAGATAGTCCTACCTCTGGACTCCTCACGTGACCTACTGATGGCATACCACTACCTCCTCATCGAGGAGCACAAGAAGCAAGTCAAGATGCAGGAGACGCTCGACAAACGCAAGCGAGCAGCCTCACGAGTCCGGTCGTGGCTGCGCCTCCGCCATGGGACCCGGCTCTAGCACAAACGGAAACCAAGGAAACAAGCACCGCTCTCGGGTGGAAAACATGGACCCGAAGGAGCAGCGTGACGTGACCCGAACTCTCCACACATCGTTCATGGATATGGACGCTGACGGCAACATCATCCCGAAGACGCCACAAGCTGCGATCATGGCAGCCACTGCGTATCTCGCGGCTCACCCACCTCCGGAGGGGGACCCGAAAAGGGCCATGCATGGGTCCACACTCACCGGACTAGGACTAATCGGAGCTGCGCTCCACGAAGACGCTCCTACGGAGCCGAAGAAGAAAGCTCCGGCCAGGCGCGACCGGAGCCCCACTCCCTCATCCGAAGATGAAGAGGAACACGATCTTCCTTGAAGGAAGAAGAGCTCGCACCGCCATAAACGCGACTACGATGCCAGAGACAAGCTTACACAGCACAAGATCGACAAAGCACGCGCCAAACGCGCATGCTCGTCTGAATCTGAGATGGATGAAGACGAAGGAGAACTCTGCGGGGCTCGATGCTTCAGCAGATCCGTCCGGCGAACACAGATGCCACGCAACTTCAAGCTTCCTTCGGATACTCCGAAGTTCAACGACACGCAAGATCCAAAGTACTGGCTCAGTGACCATCTGTCATCAGTCAAGCTTCACGGAGGCAACAAAGAAACCGCCATGCAATGCCTTCATGCGGTGACGTATGGCGCTGGTCGACTTAGCAGCCTATCATCAGGATCCATCCGAAGCTGGGAGGAGCTCGCTTATAGATTCATCCGAAATTTCAAAGGCACCAGCAAGAGGCCCGCCTCAATCGAAGAGTTGCGAGCCTGCACTCAGAGAACGGGTGAATCTATTCGCTCATACATACTACGCTGGTCTACAACCCAGAACTTCGCAGCACACATCTCCGAAGAAAGGGCCATCGACGCCTTCTGGGACAGCGTCAAGCGCCCAGACTTCAAGGAGGAACTTGGGCGTGTAAAGCCCAAGACACTCGACCACCTCATGGAAATCGCCAACAGTTGGGCAGACGGCGAAGATTGCATCCAGCGGGCGCAATCAGATGAAGAGAGGACGACGGCCAAGACGCGAACGCCGCAGCAAGAGGAGATCGCGCGTCTACGAGGACCGCGACGGACCTGACATGGTCGCAGCGGCTACGCCGACCGCCCGTAACGACAACAGCGGCGCGCCAAAGAGGATACCGCAGCGGAAACTTCCGCGACAACGGATGACCAACGCATGGTGGCAACGCCACATCGCGACAACGGACCCTCAGCATTCGACAAACTTTCGGGTCCATGCACCATCCACTTCTACATCGACAAACAAGATGGCAAAAAGAAAGCTAGCCACATGCTCAAGGACTGCCGCGAGTTCCAGAAACTTAGCGAAGGCATGATGCAGATGAGGCAACAAGCTCCAATTCCTGCGTTCGGAAACACACCTGCGCCAGGTGAAATAGCACACGGAGCTCCTCCACCGCCGCCTATTGGAGGCCCAAATCAACCAGTCGCACCAGCGCAAAACAACGCCGGGGTCGCATACCCCCCACCAAAGGGAGCGCTAAATATGATCCAGAAGGGACGCCCCACCAACAGGGTGCAGAAGAAAATCACACGACAAATCAACTTGGCCGTGACAACTCCGCCTACAATCCCTGAGTACCTCAGCGGATCAGAGTCCTACATCACATTCACTCGCGTGGATCACCCTTGCCAGATCCCTCGCCCAGGTCATGCTGCCCTGGTGCTGGAGGCGCAGATCGGAGGCTTCGAGATGAGTCGCGTCTTCATGGACGGCGGCAGCGGCATCAACCTAATGTTCGCAAGCACTCTAGCAGCTATGCGGATCCCGCAATGCAGCCTGGAACAATCAGACACAACGTTCCACGGCATTGTCCCAGGGAAGGGCATCTTCCCCTGGGCAAAATAGGGCTCGACGTCATCTTCGGGAAGCCGGACAACTTTCGGCAGGAGCGCCTAGAATTCGAAGTGGTGGACTGGCCGTCGCAATACCATGCCATCCTGGGAGACGTAGCATTCGCAAGGTTCCTGGCCGTCCCACACTACGCATACCTACTACTCAAGATGCCAGGACCAAGGGGCGTCATCACAGTCCACGGGAGCTTCACCCGATCGGACCAATGCGACAGGGATTTCAACAAAATCTCCCAGTCTTTCGGCATGCAAGACGAGCTTGTAAGGCTCCGCGAGGTGATGGACAATGGGCTACCCCCAGTCACAAAGCAGAACGCACCTGACATGTCTTTCGACTCCACCATCAACACCAAGAAAGTGCAGGTCCATCCAACGGATGCCTCCAAGACGGCGTTGATCGCCAACGACCTCAGCACCGCATAGGAAGGCGCGCTCGTCGAATTCCTCCGTGAGCGCTGGGAAATCTTCGCCTGGTGTCCTGCGGACATGCCAGGAGTTCCCAGGGAATTCGCCGAGCACGCACTCAATGTCTTCCCAGACACCAAGCCAGTCAAGCAGTCCATCCGAAGACGGTTAGAGCCACGAGCCGAAGCTATCGGCAAGGAGATCAACAGATTACTCGCAGCAGACTTCATCCGGGAAATCAAGGAAAGCAAGTGGCTGGCAAACACGGTGATGGTCCCGAAGGACACGGACATCCTGCGGATGTGCGTGGACTTCACGTCACTAAATAAACACTGCCCTAAGGACCACTTCCCTCTTCCTCGGATCGACCAGATCATCGATTCGACTGCAGGTTGTGAGAAACTCTCCTTCCTCGACGCCTACTCAGGCTATAACCAGATTCGACTCAAGGTCGAAGATCAAGAGAAAACGGCGTTCATCACACTGTTCGGAGTATACTACTACAACACAATGCCCTTCGGGCTAAAGAACGCGGGTGCCACGTACCAGCGATGCATGCAGGCCTGCCTCAAGGACCAGATCGGTCGCAACGTCCAAGTCTATGTCGACGACATAGTCATAAAAACCAAGGAGGCAAGAACACTTATCGACGATCTCCACGAGACGTTCGACAACCTTGATCGCTACAGGATCAAGCTCAATCCAGAAAAGTGCGCCTTCGACGTCCCCTCGGGTCAGCTGCTCGGGTACTTCATCTCTCAACGAGGGATCGAAGCGAACCCGAAGAAAATCAAAGCTATCATGACAATGGAGAAGCTGAAAAACCTCAAGGGCGTTCAGCAGCTCGCAGGGCAAGTAGCGGCACTAAGCAGGTTCATCAGCCGCATGGGCGAGAAGGCCCTACCATTTTACCAGCTGCTGCGCAAGGCAGACAAGTTCGAGTGGACACCAGAAGCCAACGACGCATTCGAAAGCCTCAAGCGGCTCCTATCCACCTCGCCAGTTTTGGTCACGCCAAAAGAGCGTGAGCCCCTGTTGCTGTACATAGCAGCTACACACCAGGTGGTCAGCACAGTACTCGTGGTCGAATGACCCGAAGAAGGCAAGACCCACGGGGTACAACGCCCAATTTACTACCTCAGCGAGGTTCTCACTCCAACAAAACAGCGGTACCCGCACTACCAGAAGCTGGCCTACGGCGTGTTCATGATGGCTCGACGACTGAGCCACTACTTCCAGGAGCATCGGTGATGGTCGTCAACGAGGCACCCCTAAACAGCATCCTGAATAACCCAGAGGCCACAGGGCGCGTGGCCCTGTATGGCATTGAACTATCACCCCTGGACATCATCTTTGAGAAGCGACACGCAATCAAATCTCAAGTCCTTCCGGACTTCCTGGTGCACTGGATGGAGCTGCAGCTGCCTGACACCCCAGACATGTCGCAGTCCTGGACAATGCATTTTGACGGCTCCAAACGCGGAGCCGGAGCAAGGGCAGGAGTCATACTGACCTCCCCGCAAGGTGACAAGATGAAGTACGTCCTTCGGATGAAATTCAGAGCCTCCAACAACGAGGCTGAATACGAAGCCCTCATCCATGGCATGAAGATGGCAAAAATATGTGGCGCAACGCGCCTGGTCATCTACGGGGACTCCAACCTTGTCGTACAGCAGACGATGAATGAGTGCGACGCACACGCCGAAAACATGATCGCGTACCGCGCGCTATACAATGCACTCGAAGGAGAATTCGACGGCTGCGAACTTCGGCACGTTGGAAGAGAGAGCAACGAGGAGGCCGATAGACTCGCCAACATCGGCTCCACTTGTGCAAAGGTACCACCAGGTGTGTTCCTCGAACAGATCTGCGTGCCATCCATCAAGCGAAAATTCCCCAAAGGATCACCCGAAGAAGAAGAACACTCGGGGGCTACGCTACCCGAAGGTCATGAAGGACTCGAAAAGCTGGATACAGAAGTTGCCATGGTCAACCTGATGCAGGTCATGGCAGTCGACGAAACTTGGACATGTCCATACCTCCAGTTCCTGATAAACGGAGAATTGCCAGACTGCCCGACAGATGCCCGGCGCATATCCCGTCGGTCAAAAGCCTTCACCATCATCAACGGCGAGCTGTACAAACGCAGCATTACGGGCGTACTACAACGGTGCGTCACCATCAATGACGGCAAGGCCATACTCCAAGATATCCACGAGGGCATCTGCGGCCACCACGCAGGTAGCCGCTCCCTCGTCGCCAAAGCTCTGCGAGCAGGATTCTACTGGCCAACGGCCATGAGCGACGCGAAGGACATCGTCCGAAGATGCAACGGGTGCCAACGGTTCGCCGACAAACCGCACGCACCTGGGTCCGAACTTCGACCCATACCCATAGCCTGGCCTTTTGCCCAATGGGGCCTCGACATGATCGGCAAACTGCCAAAATCCTCGAAGGGAGGACACGTCTTCCTCCTGGTCGCAGTCGACAAATTCACCAAGTGGATCGAGGCAATGCCAGTCACCAACCAGAAGGGCAAAACTGCCGTCAAATTCTTCGAATCCATTGTCTACAGATTTGGTGTACCACACAGCATCATCACCGACAACGGATCGAACTTCATCTCCGAAGAATTCCAGGACTTCTGCGAAGGCCTCGGGATCAATATCACGTATGCCTCAGTGGCACACCCGCAAACAAACGGGCAAGTGGAAAAGGCCAACGGCCTAATCGGCGCCGGCATCAAGAAGCGCCTCATGAGCTCACTCGAGCACAAAGCTGGAAACTGGACGAAAGAGCTACCGTCTGTCCTGTGGAGCTTACGGACTACGCCAAACAGCTCCACCGGCTACACACCGTTCTTCATTGTGCATGGAGCTGAGGCCGTGCTACCAGCCGAAGTACGCCACCAGGCTCCACGAGTCGTGGCTTAAGCGAAGCCGAATCCACGGCTGCACTCGAAGATGCCGTCGACACTCTCGACGAAGCACGGGATATAGCAGCAGCTAGATCAGCGGTGTACCAGCAAAGTCTCCGCAACTACCACAGCCACCGGTTGCGCCCAAGGTCCTTCGTCGAAGGAGACCTCGTCTTGCGACTTAAGCAAAATCGACCGAATAAACTCGAGTCACCATGGGAAGGACCCTATGCCATCACCGAGGTCATCCCAGGTGGCGCCTATCGCCTCAAGCACGTGGAGTCTGGAGTCGCATACTCCAACCCATGGAACATCTCGCACCTGCGACGATTCTACCCATAGCAATGTACCCCCTTTTCGATAAGGCTTACAGCCAAGGCTACTCAGCCGAACCATGTACCTCCTCCATTACGATACAAATAAAGCTAAGTGTCTCGCCCCCAACCTTCGGTTGACTATTTCTCTGCAACTTTATCACATGCTACAAACGCACTCGGGGGCTCCCCCCACCTCACGATTTCATCGACCGAGGAAAAAACATGTACACCTGAGTAGCTGACCACGTCAGGCAAACGAAAAGGGCACGTACTAAATCAAAGCACTACGTGCTCGCAAACAAGCAAACCTTTACAACAAAGGGCACATACACGCCCAGCCGCAATATACAAATTTTACATCTATCTGTTTATTTTCAGGTCCTACCTATTCTGAAGAATAACCTGAGCACGCTGCTCAAACAAATCTACAATCTGTTCGGCATACTGCCTTACAGCCGCGTAATGCGGACGCATATCCCACTCACCACCATCTGGTCGAGGAGGTGGCGTAGTCGCCACAGCAGCCAAATCTACGTCAGGGCGGTGCACCCTCACAAGAGACAAGGCAACTTTCACCCCTGCGATGAGCTGCTGCCGCACCAGCTCCTTGACATTGCTGGCACTCCGAAACTTCGTCAGAAGACCTGCAAGGGTCGTTGGCACGGCATCCAACGGAAACATGACGTGCAGCACCGAGGAAAGTGATGTCTGCACCTGGCGGAGCACCCGCGAAACCTGGTAGACACGATCCTGCACCGTCGCCAGAACTATGGCGCGATCACGATCCATCCAGAAGAAGCCACCAGCCTCCATGTCCTGTTGAGTCAAGCAATTGACTCGAACAGCAATACGCTCCTTTTCTTCCCTCGGAGCAAGATTGGCACCTGCAACAACCGCACAAAACAAGAGTAAGGCCAGCAGGCTCACCCGAAGAACTGAGCTACAACCCGAAAGAAGGATCAACTTACATTGCAGCTGCTCGGACAGCCGACCCAGCTCCGCCATCAAATACTCCTCTCTGGCTGCACCAGTGCCTTTGGATTTCCAAACGTCAGCGCGACCGCGTAACCCAAGCAAATCTCTCTCCAAGCTGCGCACGCGATCTCGAAGAAACGCGAGCTGCGAGGAATCATCCAATGATGCTCGCAAGGGCCTTTCGGATGAAGTGTCAACTGGGTCAGCACCTGAAGGAACCTATAGCAGTAGAAAAAAGAAGGCACACAGACATTCAGCCAAGAATAGAGCATAACTCGGAGGAATTCATTAAAGTATATAAGGCCACTACGTGGCACAAGGATGATACTACAAAAGATATTTACAACAAAAATAGACTACAAACTACCCTACGCCTACTATGCCTAAGGCGGAGGACACTGATTCGCCTCAGAACCAGACTGCCTAGCTTTGGCCTCGCCCTGCTGCCGCAATGCATACTCAGACAGCAAGTCAATGAGCTTGGGCCCATATAAATGCAGCAGCGGAGTAGGCGGCGAAGGCTACCTCGGATCCATCCGCACCGTAGGCATCCGAGAAGTAATCTGGGGCAGGTCCAGCTCCGCCCACCGCCATGGCCATCGCCACCGACAGACGCCGCCGATGCCCATACGCTTGCGCTTATGCAGCTGCGGTAACCGGTAGCAGAGCCTCTGCCAGCGCACCCACGTCTTCAAGGGATGCGCCCTTCGGGAAGAGCTCCTGGTAGAAGCGACCAAGGACCTCTTTCGCCTTGGCAAGGGAGTTGACGACGTTGCTGCAGCGGTATTCGACCGCTACAGTGGCATCATCTAGAGAACTCCCATGCTCCAGAGCACCACGGTCAAACTCGATGCCTGCGGCATCTGAGACAAAAAAGAAGAAAACATGAAGAAAGGCAACATAGAAGAAGATCCGTAGAAAAAGGAGCAAGTACAAAAGCTAGCGCTCACCCGAAATAGCCTTGGCAGCAGCCATGAGCTTCTCTGCCACCCCTTTTTCACGAGCAGCCGCAACGGTGGCCAGCTGCTCCTCACGATCTGCGGCCTCCTGCTGCAGACGCTCTTTCGCTTCGGCTGCCTTCGTCAGCTCCAGCTCAAGGCGCTCTCTCGCCCCAGCGGCAGCTTCGGCCTTCTGCTCCGATTGGCCAAGGCTCTTCTTCAGAGCATCAACCTCACGGAGAGAGTCGTTATGCTCCTCTGCATTTACAACAAGCAAGCGTCAAAGAACAAGACCAGGATAAGCAAGAGAAGTACTACAAGGCAGACGAATACCTTGAAGCTGCCGTAGTTTCGCCTCCAGCGTCAGGCGTTCCTCCACCAGCCGCTTGGCCTCTCGGACAAAAGGCTGTAGCAACAGGCAATAGTAGTAAGAGCAGGACTTGGGGGCTACGCCCAACACAAAAAAGCATCAACAACATCAGCATACGAAGACACTCGGGGGCTCCCCCCGTAACATCAAGCAGAAAAACTTACGTGCTCCGAAGGCGAACCTGCAGGCCCGCCTGCGAAATTCTGAGGTGCAACCACCAGCCTCTCCTGCACAGGAGGAACTGGCGCAGCGTCACCCGAAGTTGCCACCGTCTGAGGAGGAGGCGCCGCAATGTTCGACTCCCCCATCATCTCCCCCGCACCATCACTGGAGCCGTCGGAGGATTGCCTGCATACGAAGCCAATCAGCACAGGTGCAAACATCATAAAAAGAAAAGGACAACAGTGGCAACAAGAAAACTTACGAGCCCAACGCGCTCAGGTCGAAGATAGGAGAAGCCCTTCGGGCCCTCTTCTCCTCCTTCTTTTCTTCCTTCTTCTCCTCCTTCTTCTCTTCCTTCTTCCGCTTTGCTGGCGGGTGCGGAGCAACAGCCCGCACAGGAATGGCAGGAAGGGGAGAGGAAAAACCCCCATGAACATCATCATGACGCTCAAGGCCCAGAGGATTTCTGGGAGTCGGAGGAGTTGAAGCATCCGAAGACTCGCTCGAGCTCCGTGATCGCTTGCGCGAATGGTCCTCACTCGATTCGTCGGCATCCTCCGCTGGGGATCGCGCTGACGGTAGCTCGGACACGGAATCCACCACTTCATTATCCGGGGCATTCGGATACCTTTCGGGCAATGGTGGTGCCATGCCCGGCACTTTGAAGCTCTACAAGATGAGAAGAAACTTTGTTAGCAAACAAAGGACACAAATAAACACCCAACAAAAAAGGGGAGCACTACGTGCATAAATCTACACCTTTGGCACGACCAACGTCGAAGAAAAGGGAGGAGTCAGCGACTTCTCCGGGAGTCCCTCGTCGGCCTTGAACTTCAACAGCGCGCGAAGAGCCTTGTCAAGTTCCACCTCGGAGATTTTCTCACTCGAAACCCTCGTCGGATCACGGCGCCCAGAGTAAAGAAACATCGGATGCGCCCTCGCTTGGAGAGGCTGCACCCGACGCTCAAGAAACGTCCGGATGATGTCGACACCGTTCACCTCCTTCTCAGGAATCAATTGGAGATCCCCTACCCGGCAGTGCAGGCCTCTATCTCCGCCACCTCACCATCCAAGATTTGGTTTTTCCAGGATCTTTTCTTCTCAATCAAACTGGGAGGGTCAA
The DNA here is from genome assembly GCA_023614405.1 of Avena insularis. Lineage (NCBI taxonomy): Eukaryota > Viridiplantae > Streptophyta > Magnoliopsida > Poales > Poaceae > Avena > Avena insularis. Next base: position 393,595,692 of record CM042692.1, on the reverse strand, counting down.
AAGGCAGACCAAAATCTTGCCCAGCGACGGAGTCACGGATGTAAAACCATTTCCTCCAAGATCTTGGACAAATTCGGACATGGAAAAGGAAAAGAATTGCACATTGGGGCGAGGAGATGATGAAACCCCAATGGGATACACACCATCCGAACAGACGCCTCTTCACGGAATAAAGCTTCCGGAAGAGGCCAAAGTGCGGCTCAATGCCAAGACAACACTCGCAAAGCGTAATAAAACACGCAATGTGAAGAAGGGAGTTGGGAGACAGATGATGGAGTTGAACCCCATAGAAAAAGAGCAGTCCACGAAGGAAGTCATGGACCGGAAAAGAAAACCCGCGAATCATGAAGGCAACAAACATAACCCGATACCCGCACGGGGACGGGATTACCTCATTGCCGGGAGTATCACGGTCGCCGTGTCTTGCGGGATCGGCTCCGCTCAGCGCGGTTTGCGGAGATCGCTCTCCGCGTTCGATCGCGCCAGCCACCGTCGGTGACGCGATGGCGGTGCCTTCTTGCCTCCGCGGCGCTGGTCCCAACTGCGGATGAGGACTTCTTTGGTTTCCCCATGGCGCTATGGCGTTGGTGGCGTTATAGCGAAGAAAGACAAAGGAAATATGGAGGAAACTCTCAGCGCGCAGCAAGAATAGCTCAAGAACGAGGGGGCAGTGAATAGATGAACTGCTGCGGTGAAAAACAAACCACGATTTCACCAGGGATTATAACAGTGAAGACGACGCACGCTGGCCGTCCATCGAGAAGACCTAACGCGAACGATAGATCTGGCCGTACACGTGTCAGCACCAAAACGAACCGTTGTTAAAAGGCCGTCCACTACGTGCGGAAATCGAGGAGACGCCGTACTCATATCCACGCCGCACGTGACTGGTCAATTCAAAGTCAGCAAGTGGGACCCACGCTTCGTCCAGTCAAGTCATTTCTGGCGTAGCAGACGCTTGAGGTCATCGATCGTAAGCACTGACGTCATCAAAAGCTATACTAGCACCACTTTGGCTCCACAGCTAAAAGTACTCACTCGAATCTACGATTCGACTAAATACTTGGGGGCTACTCCTATCAGGAGCGCTGGCCGCGCGCGGCAGAACAAATGAGGACAAAATTATTTCTCTGAGTCCTACGTCGAGTTTACGACTCCACTACGGACTCGGGGGCTACTCCCATAGGGAGGATGGATTTAAGCATCCGAAAATTTTCGAGTCCTGCGGACTTATGATTGAAACAATGCTTGAACTAAAAGTCTCCGTTCGAGTCTACGACTCGAACAGACACTTGGGGGCTACTCCCATAGGGAGCGTTGGTCGCGCACCCTATGAAATCTTCGACTGCGATCTTTCAGATCAGCACGCAAAACTTTTCGGCAACTCTGCCCCAATTAATGCTAAGTGAGTAACATCCTCCTTGGTCACCCGAAACACCTCCGCGGTGATAAACATTCGGATGTTGCGTCTGCGACGCAAAGATAAGACCTACAGATATCATCTGATGGCCTGGCAACGCACCTGACTGCGCTCTGCTAGTATGAATCCGTACCAGCAGGTACGATGAAAAATCCCGACGGACGCGTTGGGTACACCAATTAAAATCACTGGAATTCCACTCCTGTAAGTCCTCCGCGGCCTGAGTCGAATTACGCCAGCATATGTTCCAGGTCCGGGTTAAGGGACCCATACCTGAAGAAGATCGTGTAGTTTCGTCCTAAGACAGTTAACTGACCCTGATCCATCGGGTAAGTCAGGCACACGCATCAACAATCCCTACACACATATACTATTAACATATAACTGCTCCCGAAGGATGGAAGAGTCCTCAGCCGAATCTACGATTCGACTGATCACTCGGGGGCTACTGACATGGTTATACCCTACGGGTACGTAACTTCAGCATACCTAGTCCAGCCCAAGGAAGGCCCACGACAGACATACGCTGGCCCATGAAGATTTTCGGGTGGCCAAGGCCCATGACGCCTTCGATCCTTGGAGAGCAAGACTAGCGGAGATAGGAAATTCAAAGGGGTAAAACCCTAGAACTTGTAACCGACTAGGACTACGCCCGGGACCTGCCTAAGTCTATATAAAGGCCAGGAGGGCACGTCCTAGATCGACCAGACTCATACTTTCGCACACGCATCCACGCCAGATCGAATCTGCGCACCCTGTAACCTTCGGTTCCGCCGTAATCAAAGAGCAGACAAGCAGGAGTAGGGTTTTCCCTCCGGGGGCCTGAACTTGGGTAAATCTCGTGTCCCCTGGTTGCTTGTCTGTTAACCGTGCCACGATCTCTAGCATCCCCATCTTCTCCAAAACCCAAGTCCATAACAATGGGCATTGACGAGATTAAACCTCGTCAGTGTGAGCATGCGCCAAGTCAACCCAAATAAAGCAACAAAAGAGAATACCACAATAATATGCTTTAATATGCTAAAACGACGCATGATTCTTTCAAGGCACATTAAGCAATCTCAATTGTTTATAACATGTCATGCTAAAGAAAAAATCACTATGCATAAATCCAAAACAATATCAAGCATGACATGACAAAGCATAGGCCACCATAAAAAACGATCTCCTTTTACCACTTAAGCATGAACTTTTCCTACTCTTTTCCAATCCAAACCACACTTATTTGAAATCTAATGTATGTAAGAGGGGGTCCAACCAATTTATTCAAGTAAACTAAGCAAACCAAGCAAATTAAAACCAAAAACGAAAACAAAGACGCTCCAAGAACAACACAATTGTGCATGAAACAATAAAAATGAAGTGTTTGGAAGAACCTGAGATTTTTATTGAAGAAGAAGGGGATGCCTTGGGCATCCCCAAGCTTTGACGCTTGTACTTCTTGGATATTTCTTGGGGTGACACGGGGTGGCATCCCCAAGCTTGAGCTTTAGTCAATTCTTCATCTCATATATCATTCTTTCCTTAACACCTGAAATTTTTCCTTCATACAAAACTTCACATAATCTTCATTAGCAACATTAGTGTACTCCAGATAATAAGTCTTTGGGTTCAGTTTCAAAACCAATAAACCTTCCATTAAAACACAAGCTACTGTAGCACTTCCCTTAAAAAGCTCAATTCCCCAAAGAGAACCCAAAAAGGAATCAACAAGAAGCAAATGCAAATAATGGCAGAAATCTGTCAAAATAGACTAGAAGATAGAAACCAATTTTTTCGAAGATCTTCTGTTGCTCAAATCGAAAAGTGTTTAACTAACGAAAGTTGGATAATAACCTGGGGAAGAAGCACAAAAAATTACAGCTCAAACCGACGTACAATGATTTTACACGAATTTTTACAGCGAAGCACAAAAATCTGTTTCGGGACAGCAACTTTCCCAAGCATTACTTCTCTCTCATTAGAGGTTACTCTTGGCACAAAAAGAAAATAAAAAAGATAAGGAGAGGTTATTACTAAAGCAATAACTTCCATGACTCAGTTAAAACTTTTGGGTTATCTTTCAATGAGTACTTTTCTTTAATGTATTTTAGTTAGGCATAGGATCAAGATTCAAGTATTTTCGAATGAATAAGCATTAAGTTCAATACCAGAAATATCTTTCTATTTCAAGGCTTCATGCATTCCTACAAGTTTTTAACTGAAAAGTTTCAATGGAAAGATTTGTTTTGGTTTCATAGGCATGAACACAAGTGTTCAAGGTCAACCCCCACTTAACCATTACTCATCTTTTCAATCACTTTCCTTTTTTAAAACGTTTTTAGATAACAAGTACAACTAAGTTTTTTTTTGTAATTCGCATTCCCTATCCATACTAAGATAGAGAACAACTTAAAACTTAAAGTAAAACCTACTTAGAGATAAACCAAACAAGTGCACACAAGAATATTCACCCACACGCTATTGCTTCCCGGCAACGGTGCCAGAAAAGGTCTTGATAACCCCACAAGTATAGGGGATCGTGTGTAGCTTTTTTGATAAGTAAGAGTGTCGAATCCAACGAGGAGCTAAAGATAGGATAAATATTCTCTCAAGTTCTATCAACCACTGATACAACTCTACGCACACTAAACGTTTGCATTATCTAGGAAATAAAACTAGAGCAACAATACGAGTAATAGAGATAGCTTTGCATGATAATAAATAACAAGAAAGTAAAGCTAGTTGCTGCAGAAATAAAATACACTAAACTAACAGAACCATGAGTGTGAAATAGTGGTGGTAATTATGGTGGCTTTGTCCAAGTTTAAATAGCGAATAGATCGGGTTCATTGTCTTCGATGCAGTTTTCTATGTGGGAGAGGCTAAATATACATGCGCTTCACTACTTGGAATTACATGTACTATATGATTGGATTGTTAGCAAACATCCGTAAGTACTAATCAATGTATTAAGGTTTCCCCAACCATAGCCTTATGTTTAATGGTCCTCTTACTCTCATACATGCAATGTTCTGGTTCGCGTCCTCAGGTTTCTGTCACTCCGGCAGAACTTCCCCCTTTCCTCTTACACATACTACAAACCCTATGATGTTTAATCCATGCGCGCACAAATATAATGGACACCAAAGGACTGTACCATATCAACATATAACTCTAATGAACCAAAGACGTTCAACCATTCAATCTAAGAAGAAAGAAACTACGCAAACATGACATAGATCATAGGATAATAACATATAGCATCAAACACCATGTTTACATAGGACGGTACAAAGGTGTGTGGGAGTATGAACCACTGCATACTACGAGGATTAGGTGATGGAGATGGCGGTGAAGATGATGAAGAGGGCGGCGGCGGCGCCGCCGGTATCATGGGGGAGCACCGCCCCTTATCCCCCTTCCTTCATGGATTCTTGGGAGCCCTCCCCCATGGAGATGAGATCTATGGGGGAGGCAAAAACGTGGCTTTGGTGGCTGCAAATTCGTGGGTGGAGATGCCCTGGGCGAATTATGTTTCCTCCCTTTATATAGCTTCTCGGATTCCCGTCACCCCATCTTGGGCTGCAGTAAATCGAGCCTAAAAGGCCCGTACGGACTCGAAATCAACTAAACTTTATATCCAGAACGTTTGTCGTGAAATTTTCCACAACTTTGTAGTCGAAGAGATTTGCGTTTGACGCTGTCTTTGACCCGAAACGTGACCATCTTCAAAAAGAGTTCTGAGACAGATTTCTAGAAAAATCCCAATTTGACTCCAACAAGGTTTCCACTTGTATTCTTGGTAATTCCTACACATCAAAGTGTAAAACAAGAACATTATGCACTTTTGCAACTATTAGTAGGTTAGTCCAAATAAATCATAAACTTTATACAAAAAGGAGTGTCAAAAGCATATTATTAGCATAAAACCATCAAAAATTATAGATACGTTATGGACGTATCAAGGTCATGCCGGATTTTTTGGGCGATCGAGATGTCCATATATGCTCTAATTATTCTCTTGCTCTTTGTACCACGCATAGGAGACCATGGTCCGACCACCGATCCGCAAAGCCCTTGTGGATAGATAGATAGATGAGATGCGCGAGGACCGATATGGCACGCACAAACAAGACCGAGATAAAATGTCCGTGTCGCGACTACAGGCTGATGTATCTTATAAGGCACGATTCTAGAATGCTGGAGTCGCACCTGCTCCGACGTAGTTTCATGGATGGCTACACTCGGTGGATACGTGATGACGAAGATGATGATGAGGATGTCAATAATGGTGAAGATCAAGATGCCGGTCATGATCACGAAGATCAAGACACCGACGGCGGGGCAGGTGATGATCATGAAGATCACGGTGGCACATGGCATGAACACAAAGATGATCAAGGTGGCGTCAGGCATGAAAACGAAGATCAAGGTGTCGACCATGATTCGAGCTGGCTGCGAGACCCTCATGTCCAAGATCTGCTTCTCAAGGAGACGAGTAACGCTAGAGCCGCCACTAGAGAGAAATCTAAGCTGGAGCAAATGAAGAAAGACGCGGTCACTCTATTGTTTGATGGATGCAACGACAGAGATACTCGTTTGAATGTAACGCTCAGGGATTTGGAGATGAAGGTGAAACACAAAATGATCGACGAATGCTTCGATGACAACATTTCATTCTGGCACGATATTCTTCCCAAGAAGGGGAACACATGTCCGACTAGTATCGCTGAGGCCAAGAAAGTCGTGCGCCCTCTCAATCCACTGCACGTGAAATACCACGTCTGCATAAATGATTGCATCATCTACCGGGGCGAGGACACGGAGAATACCACGTGTCCGGTGTGCAAGATCTCTCGATACAAGAGAGGGACCAAAAAAGCTCCTAGAAAGGTGGTGTGGTACTTTCCTATAACTCCTCGTCTGCAGCGGTATTTCACGGACCCTAAGGAAGCAGAGCTCATGCACTGGCACGCGGAATGAAAGAGGCCGGAAGACGATGATCTGGAGAAGGAGGAAATGCTGAGGCACCCTTCGGATGCTTGCCAGTGGAAGGCGTTGGACCTCCAATATTACCAACATTTCGGGAAAGAGTCAAGGAACCTCAAGCTGGGCGTGAGCACCGACAGACTCAATCCATTCGGAAGCCAGAGAAACACACACATCACCTGGCCCGTGTTTGTATGGATCTACAAACTCCCCTGGTGATGGGTTCGTAGCATGGAAAACAAAAAAATTATGCCTCAAGAACGAACAAAACCTAGATCTAATCTAGATAAAAGCCAAGATCTAATCTATTAGACATGTGCAACGAGATAGATCTGTACTAACCCTTGTAGATCCGAAAGCCTTGTGCGAGATCGGATCTCGTGGTTGATGTAGACGATCACTTGCCGATCTCAAGATCGAGTAGACGATCCTTCCGACGCCGCATTCCGGCAGCGCTTCTGCAGTCGGTCACACGTGCGGAGTCGATGCAGACCTTCCTCTCCCCGTTCCAGCGAGCAGCGGAGGTAGTAGATCTCTCCACGGAATCCCAGCGGAGGTAGTTGATCTTATGCTACACTTACTATGGGTGTGTGTCCATCACATCATTCTCCTAATGATATGACCTTGTTATTAATGACATCCAATGTCCATGATCAGGAAATCATGATCATATATTAATCAACAAGCTAGTTCAACAAGAGGCTTACTAGGGACTCTTTTATGTTTACAAAACACACAAGTATCAGTGTTTCCTAATAATACAATTATAGCATGGGATGTAAACATTCATCATAAACACAAAGATATAATAATAACCACTTTTATTATTGCCTCTTGGGCATATCTCCAACAGTCTCCCACTTGCACTAGAGTCAATAATCTAGATTACATGGTAATATACCTAACACCCATGTATGCTGGTGTTGGTCATGCTTTGCTCTAGGGAGAGGTTTAGTCAACGGATCTGCCACATTCAGATCAGTGTGTACTTTGCAAATATTTATGTCACCATCTTGGACATACTCGCGAATAGCATGGAAACGTAGCTTGATGTGCTTCAGCTTGCTATGTGACCTTGGCTCCTGTGCATTAGCTATGGCACATGTGTTGTCACAGTAAATGGCCATCGGGTCCAACGCACTAGGAACCACGCCAAGTTTAGTAATGTACTCCTTCATCCATATGGCTTCTTGTGCAGCCTCCGAAGCAGCTATGTATTCCGATTCAGTTGAAGATTTTGCCACAACGCTTTGCTTGGCACTCCTCCAGCTTACTACAGCACCATTAAAAATAAATACGTATCCAGACTGTGACTTCGAGTCATCTGGATCGGTGTTCCAACTAGCATCAGTGTAACTGTTTACAACAAGCTGTTCATCACCTCCATAAGAAAGAACCATATCCTTAGTCCTATTTAGGTACTTTAGGATATTCTTGACCGCTGTCCAGTGCTCCATTCCAGGATCACTTTGATATCTGGTAGTCAAACTAACAGCACGTGCTATATCCGGTCTTGTACACAGCTTGGCATGCATGATAGAACCTATGGCCGAGGCATAGGGAATATTATTCATTTTCTCTCTATCTTCTACCGTAGCTGGACTTTGAGTCTTACTCAAGGTCTTACCTGACAACATGGGCACGAACCCTTTCTTGCTCTCTTCCATTCTAAACTTCTTTCGAACTTTGTCCAAGTATGTACTTTGTGAAAGCGCTATTAGGTGTCTTGATCTATCTCTATAAATCTTGATGCCTAGAATATATGCCGCTTCACCAAGATCCTTCATTGAAAAACTATTATTCAAATAGGCTTTGACACTATTAAGAAGTTCGATATCATTCCCAATCAACAATATGTCATCTACATATAGTACTAGCAATGCTATAGAGCTCCCACTCACTTTCTTGTAAATACAAGCTTCTCCATAAGTTTGTATAAATCGAAAGTTTTTGATTACTTTATCAAAACGTTGATTCCAACTCCGGGATGCTTGCTTCAGTCCATAAATGGAGCGCTAAAGTTTGCATACCTTGTCATCCTCTTTAGGATCGACAAAACCCTTGGGTTGTACCATATACAACTCTTCCTCAATGTCACCATTAAGGAATGCTGTTTTGACATCCATCTGCCAAATCTCATAATCGAAATATGCAGCAATTGCTAACAAAATCCTCACACACTTTAGCTTCGCTACTGGTGAGAATGTCTCATCGTAGTCAACTCCTTGAATTTGTCGGAACCCTTTCGCGACAAGTCGAGCTTTATAGACGGTAACATTACCATCAGCATCTATTTTTATCATGAAAATCCATTTGTTCTCGACAGCCTTACGGCCATCCGGTAAGTCCACCAAAGTCCATACTTGGTTTTCGTACATGGATCCCATCTCGGATTTCATGGCTTCTAGCCATTTGCCGGAATCTGGGCTCACCATAGCTTCTTCATACGTCGCAGGGTCATCAGTGTTGTCCACCAACATGACGTTCAAGGCAGGGTCATACCAATCAGGAGTGGTACGAACCCTCGTTGACCTGCGAGGTTCAGCAGCAACTTCGTTCGAAGTTTTATGATGACCATCATTAGCTTCCTCTCCAATTGGTGCAGGCGGCACAAAAACATCTTCCGGTGCTGCGCTACTCTCAACTCTGAGAGAAGGTTCAATAACCTCGTCGAGTTCTACTTTCCTTCCAGTCACTTCCTTCGAGAGAAACTCCTTCTCAAGAAAGGATCCATTCTTGGCAACGAAAACTTTGCCTTCAGATCTATGATAGAAGGTATAACCAATTGTTTCTTTAGGGTATCCTATGAAGACACATTTCTCCGCTTTGGGTTCAAGCTTATCAGGTTGTAACTTCTTTACATACGCTTCGCAACCCCAAACTTTAAGGAACGACAACTTAGGTTTCTTTCCAAACCACAATTCGTACGGTGTCGTTTCAACGGATTTAGATGGTGCCCTATTTAAAGTGAATGCAGCTGTCTCTAATGCATAGCCCCAAAACGAGCGGTAAATCTGTAAGAGACATCATAGACCGAACCATATCTAAGAGAGTTCGATTACGACATTCGGACACACCATTACGCTGTGGTGTTCCCGGCGGTGTCAACTGCAAAAGTATTCCACATTTCTTTAAATGCATGCCAAACTCATAACTTAGATATTCACCTCCGCGGTCAGAATGCAGAAACTTAATCTTCTTGTTAAGATGATTTTCCACTTCACTTTGAAATTCCTTAAAATTCTTGAAAGTTTTGGACTTATGTTTCATAAAGTAGACATACCCATATCTACTTAAGTCATCTGTGAAAGTGAGAACATAACGATATCCACCACGCGATGCTACACTCATTGGACCGCACACATCGGTATGTATTATTTCCAATAAGTCTGTAGCTCACTCCATTATACCAGAGAATGGAGTCTTAGTCATTTTTCCCATTAGACATGCTTCGCATCTTTCAAGTGATTCAAAATCAAGTGATTCAAGAAGTCCATCAGAATGGAGCTTCTTCATACGCTTCACTCCAATGTGACCAAGACGACAGTGCCACATGTATGCAGAATTATCATTCAATTTTGTTCGTTTAGCATCTATGTTGTGAACATGTGTATCACTACTATCGAGATTCAGTAAGAATAAACCATTCATCTCAGGTGCGTTAGCATAAAAGATATTAGTCATATAAATCGAACAACCTTTATTCTCAGACTTAAAAGAGTAACCATCTCGCAATAAACAAGATCCAGATATAATGTTCATGCTTAACGCAGGCACCAAATAACAATTATTCAAATCTAAAACTAATTCCGAAGGTACATGCAGAGGGAGCATGCCGACGGCGATCACATCAACCTTGGAGCCTTTTCCAACGCGCATCATCACCTCGTCTCTCGCTAGTCTTCGCTTATTCCGTAGCTCCTGTTTCGAGTTACAAATATGAGCAACCGAACCAGTATCAAATACCCAGGCACTACTACGATTACTAGCAAGATACACATCAATAACATGTATATCGAATATACCTTTCTTCTTGATGTTGCTGTTCTTCAGATCCGCCAGGTACTTGGGGCAGTTACGCTTCCAGTGACCAGCACCCTTGCAGTAGAAGCATTCAGTTTCAGGCTTAGGACCAGCCTTGGGCTTCTTAGCAGGTGCGGCAGCTTTCTTGCCGTCCTTCTTGAAGTTGCCCTTGTTCTTAGTCTTGCCCTGTTTCTTGAAATTGGTGGTCTTATTGACCATCAACACTTGGTGATCCTTCTTGATCTCCACTTCAGCAGTTTTCCGCATGGACGATAGTTCAGGCAACGTCTTGATCATGTAGTGCATATTGTAGTTCATCACAAAGTTCTTATAACTCGGTGGCAGTGATTGGAGGACATGGTGAATCCCTAACTCATTAGGAATCGTTATCCCCAACTCTTGGAGCTTCTTTGCGTGCCCAGACATGGTGAGCACGTGCTCGCTAACGAAGCTACCCTCTTCCATCTTACAGTTAAAGAACTTTTAGGAGGCCTCATAGCTCTCCACGGCCGTGTGAGTCTCAAAAATGAGCTTGAGATCCTTAATGATCTCGAACAGGTCGTGGTGCTCAAAGCGCTTCTAAATCTCCGTTTCTAAACTGTACAGGATGGCACACTGAACTGTGGAGTAATGATTTTCCCGAGTGGCGTAAACATTCTTTACATCATCGGTGGCATCTTCTGCAGGTGGGTCACCTAGCGGTGCTTCGAGCACATAGGTCAACTGACCAGCCCTGAGGACAATCTTCAGTCCACAGAGCCAGTCCGTGAAGTTGCTTCCATTGTTCCTAAGCTTTTCTTTCTCTAGGAACGCATTGAAATTGATGGAGAGGTTCGCCATAATCTAGAACAAATTTGTAAGTGGTTTAGACTAAGTTTATGATAAATTGAGTTCAATTTTAATTCTTAAATTAACTAGATGAACTCCCACTTAAAACAACATCCCTCACATTGTCTTAGTGATTACACGAACCAAGTCCACTACACCAAGTCCGATCTTCACGAGAGAAGATGTAGTTTCATCAGCGAACAATCTTCATGTTCATCATATCATTTATATGACTCATGCTCTACCTTTCGGTATTCCGTGTTCCGAGACCATGTCTGTACATGCTAGGCTCGTCAAGATTAACCTTAGTTTCCGCATGTGCAAATCTGGCTTGCACCCGTTGTATGCACACGTAGAATCTATCACATCCAATCATCACGAGATGCTTCGAAACGACGAGTCTTAGCAATGGTGCCAACTAAGGATGAACACTTTATTACTTGATATTTAGTGATAGGGATCATCTTATAATGCCACCGTCGCGATCTAAGCAATACAAGATGCATAAAGGATTAACATCACAGGCAATTCATAATTAGTGTGATATGATATGGCCCTTTCTTCTTGTGCCTTTGATCTCCATCTCCAAAGCACGGACATGATCTCCATCATCACCAGCGTTGCGTCAAGGTCAGTGGCGCCGCTTCATGGTTGTCCATCATCACTAGTAACTATTACAACTACTTGGAATAAAGCTATTACAAGATGAATAGACTCGCAGGTCTTAACAGAATTAAAGACAACCATTAGGCTCCTGCCAGTTGCCATATTACAACAAGGATCATTGCATACATCGAATATAATCACAATCACATCATGGCCATATCACATCACAAAACCCCTGAAAAACAAGTTAGACGCCTCTAATTTTCTTTGCATGTTTTACGTGGTTTGGGGCTTCCGAATAAGAACGGATCTTACCTACGAAACTGAACCACAATGTTGATACAAGTGCTATCAAGTGCAAAGTGTAAATTGGATCTATACTATGGTGGGAGAGATAGACACCTGCAAAGCCACTTGTGCAAAGCAAGTTACACGTCAAGCGTGGAGCAAGTCTCATGTGGGATGACATGTAAGGTTAGCCCGAGCCGCTTCATCCCACCATACCGCAAGACGCAAAGTACACAAATCAAAAAACGGCACGAGCACCAACGCCCACAAAACCATTGTGTTCTACTCGTGCAACAGATCTACGCATAGACATGGCTCTGATATCACTGATGGGTTCGTAGCATGGAAAACAAAAAATTTCTACCGCAAGAACGAACAAAACCCAGATCTAATCTACATAAAAGCCAAGATCTAATCTATTAGACATGTGCAACGAGATAGATCTGTACTAACCCTTGTAGATGCGAAAGCCTTGTGCGAGATCGGATCTCGTGGTTAATGTAGACGATCACTTGCCGATCTCAAGATCGAGTAAACGATCCTTCCGGCGCCCTGCTCGCAGCGCTCATGATCGGTCACACGTCTGAGTCGATGCAGACCTTCCTCTCCTGCTCCAATGAGCAACGGAGGTAGTAGATCTCCACGGAATCCCAGCAGCACGACGTGCGTGGTGGTGGTGGAGTAGAGAATTCTGCATGGCTTCGCTTAAGCCTGAGCAGGGAAGGAGGAGGAGAGAGGCGGCTAGGGCAAGAGTGGAGGGCAAGGGGTGGCGCCCACCCTCTATATATAGAGGGAGGTGCGGCCTAGGTTTCCCACCCCTAGGCCCACTTCCTAGGGGCGCAAGACAGGGGCTTGGGGAGTTTCCTTCCCCAAGTTTCCCCTTTTTCTTTCTTGGTTTTCAAGTAAACTCCATAGAAATTTCTAGAACCTTCCGGAACATTCCGAAACCTTCTAGAACCCCCATATAAACACTTCGAGACATTTCCGAACCTAGAAAATGATCTCCATTATATGAATCTTATTCTCTGGACAATTCCGGATCTCCTCGTGATGTCTTAGATCCAATCCGAGACTCGGAACAACATTCGGTCTCCAACGCACATTCCATATCTACCTAAACAACATCGAACCTTAAGTGTGTCACCCTACGGTTCGTGAATATGCAGACATGATGGAGACACCTCTCCGATCAATAACCATCAGCGGGATCTGGAGATCCATAACGGCTCCCACATACTCAACGATGACTTCGTGATCGATAGAACCATTAACATATGAAACCAATTCCCTTTGTCACGCGATATTCTACTTATCCGAGGTTTGATCGTCGGTATCTCCATACCTAGTTCAACCTCGTTACTGATAAGTACTCTTTACTCGTTCCATGTTATGTCATCCCTTGTGACCTAGTCACATGCTTGCAAGCTAACTAGATGACATTCCACCGAGAGTGCCCAGAGCATATCTATCCGTCATATGGATGGACAAATCCCAATCTTGGTCCATGCGCTTCAACACATACTTTTAGAATACCCAATGACACCTTTATAAACACCCAGTTACAAAGCGGTGTTTGATGTCATCAAAGCACCCATCCGGTGATGGTGATTAACATAACCTCATGGTTGAAGGATTAGGTTACTATGCATTTGAAAGCTTGTAGCAATACGAACTAAATGACTTGATCTTATGCTACACTTACTATGGGTGTGTGTCCATCACATCATTCTCCTAATGATATGACCTTGTTATTAATGACATCCAATGTCCATGATCAGGAAACCATGATCATCTATTAATCAACAAGCTAGTTCAACAAGAGGCTTACTAGGGACTCTTTTATGTTTACAAAACACACAAGTATCAGTGTTTACTAATAATACAATTATAGCATGGGATGTAAACATTCATCATAAACACAAAGATATAATAATAACCACTTTTATTATTGCCTCTTGGGCATATCTCCAACACCTGGTTGTGCATGAAGGAGAAGTACGTAACCATGAGTATGCTGGTTCAAGGGCCAAAACAACCCGGTACAGACATCAATCTGTATCTCACGTTGTTGAAAGAGGAGCTGGCCACATTATGGGAAGAAGGAGCCCGTACGTGGGACGCCTTAAGACAAGAATACTTCGACATGAGAGTGGCGGTGATCACGACGGTGAAAGACTATCCCGGTTACAGATACTTCTCGGGGCAGGTGGTCCAAGGATTCTATGGGTGCATTAGGTGCAAAGATAATACAACGTACCGCCAGCTACAGAAATATCCCGGGTCCAGGGAAACCGTGTTCCTTGGGGCTCGGAGGTGGCTTCCCAAGAATCACGCCTAGAGAAATCTAGGAGATCTGTTTGATGGGGCGGTCGAGCTCCAAGGAATCCTGGACCAGAAGAGCGGCGCACAAATCTATGAGCTGTTGAATAACTGGAAGGAATGCCCTGCACCGGGAAAGACCTAGAAGAAGCCAGAGCCACTGCTAAAGGTATGGAAGGCGAGGTCTGTTTTTGGGACTTGCCATACTGGAAGATCCTCCGCGTGCCTCATAGCCTCGATCTCATGCATATCACGAAGAACGTGGGCGAGAGTCTGCTTGCCACCCTCCTTAACACCGACAACACCAAAGATGGGCCGAAGGCAAGGAACGACTTGAAGAATATGGGCATCATGGATGAACTTCAACCACCACCTAGCGATGACGAGGAGGAGGACGAGGAGGAGGAGACGGAAACACAGAATAGCCATCAACGCAAGGGCAAAAAGTAGGTCAAGAAGGGCGAGGTCAAGCTCAAGGCCTCGTGCTTCACTCTGAGTAAGAAGGAGGCCATACCATTTATGAAGTGCCTCCTCGGAGTCAACTTTCGAGGATACATGATACGTGATGTCTACGCACTTCTATTCTTGTGGACAATTGTTGGGCCTCCAAGTGCAGAGGTTTGTAGAACAGCAACAAGTTTTCCCTTAAGTGGATTACCCAAGGTTTATCGAACTCAAGGAGGAAGTGGTCAAAGGTATCCCCTCTCAAGCAACCCTGCAATCGAGATACAAGAAGTCTCTTGTGTCCCCAACACACTCAATACACTTGTCAGGTGTATAGGTGCACTAGTTCAGCGAAGAGATAGTGAAATACAAGTGGTATGGATAATTATAAGTGGTAACGGTGATAGAAGATAGCTTGATGGCGTGGAAAAGACTAAAGGCAAACTGAAATAAAGATGGAAGCAAGCAAACATGTAACAGATCTAGTAGCAAACGGTATTTCAATGCTTAGAAACAAGGCCTAGGGATCATACTTTCACTAGTGAACACTCTCATATAAATATCTTCTCTTTATGATACTACTCTTAACTACTCTCCGGTTGGACACTCTAATCGATGGTAGGGCTATAACAACACACCTCAAAGTTCATCTTTCCCATCTAGAAAACCCCACACTGTCACCTTGAGTACTAGATGAGTCCAACAAACACCACAATTTCATAAAGACATCCAACTCCAAATATAACTATTAACAAGTATTTGTAATCTCTAGCCTAAGTGCCACCATGGTGTGCAAACTGTGAACTTCACACACATGGGGAGAGTAGAGATCTATTAAAGCACTTGAGTAGCAAGGTAGATCTATAGATTACAAGCTCATGATCTCAATAAGATCATGCATAGAGAGAGAGATGAACACATAGCTACCGGTAGAACCCTTTAGCCTCGAGAGAGAACTACTCCCTCCTCATCATGAGAATCAGCAATGGTGATGGAGATGGTGGCGGAGATCGATGGAGATGGCTCCGGGGGCACTTCCCGTCCCGGCAGGGTGCCGGAACAGAGACTTTCTGTCCCCCGAATCTCCCCTTCGGTGGCGGCGGTGCTGCAGAACTTTCCGTGGCTGGATGCTTGACTATTTAGGGTTTTGGCTTCGGGAGGCTTCTTATAGGCCAGAGGGCAAGGTTGGTGGGCGGCCAGGGGGCCCACACCATGTCCTGGCGCGGCCAAGGTGGACCCGTGCCGAGGGGTGGTGTGGCCACCCTGTGGCCCCCCTCCGGCTCTCCTTCTGGCTCCGTGAGTCTTCCAGGAAAATGGTAACTTTGGCTTTTGTCCCGTCCAATTCCGAGAATATTCATTTTCTGACTTCCTAGAACCAAAAACAGCAGAAAACAGGCAACTGGCACTATGGCATCTTGTTAATAGGTTAGTCCAAGAAATCATATGAAAAGTACTCCAAAGTTTGGACAAAACATAAGAAAGTAGATAAAACCAAGCATGGACCATCAAAAATTATAGACACATTTGCAATGTATCAACATCCCCAAGCTTAACTCCTGCTCGTCCTCGAGTAGGTAAGTGATAAAAAGAAAGAATAATTTTTGAGGTGACATGCACCATCAAAGACTTGATCAAAGTATTCAAAGCTGGGATCATAGTACTTCAATCATAGCATGAAAGACAAAGTTCTAACAATAAGGCAAAGCAAGTATGTTGCAACATGAAAAGGTACAAACAAAAGATTCATGAATATCAATGCTTTGCAAGACGTTTGTTTGTTTCACATAAAGAAAACATAGCATAGTGGCATTCAGCTTGTCCCTCATAAAGTAGCAAATATAAATGCATAGGACACCTTCAAAGTTCATAAGAGTGACTAGATACAATAGTTTAAAACAAGCAATATCAAGTATGCATCAATCAACTAGTCTTGGGACAATGCACATAGAACTAAGAATGGCCACTATGCTCTCAAAGTAGGTGCATAAAGATAGAAGGTGGAGACTCAATATTATGGTGGAAGAAAAGGCCTTCATAGAAGGAAGTAGGGATTCAAGTCTCATAAAGATCTTCCAAAAATTATGGTACTTAATAGCTTTCAACTCTCATTGCTCCTATCATAAGCATCTTGAAGTGATTAAGGTTAAAATGAACAAACTATGGAGTGTATGCTTGAGAAAGTATAAGTTAGAAATCTCATGTCCCTTGTATACGAGGGCCGCTCCTCATGCTACTCAAGTTTAGTCACCGGTAAGTTCTTGTCATCGTAAGTACATGTGTATCATAGAGAACCGCCAACGGGGTACCCCTTGCCCGATGATACGGAAGAATACCCATATAAAAATGACAAGGCAAGCAGACAACGAGCATCTCAGCATTCTTCTTATTACCATGGGAATATGGTGCTTTTTTCTCTCTTTCCTCTTTTCATAGTATATTTTTTTTCTTTTCTCTTTTTTCTCAATATAGGACTCTTTTTTTATAAGAAGAGTGCTTCATAGACAGCTCATTATGGTTACGCTGTAGGTTTCCACCATGTCAGCATGGATTAGACCAGCGACCCAGGCGTTTCTCTAACACATATACATAACTCCATGGACTTATAAGCTCCCCTTTCATTTCACACCGACGACATCCATATACAAAAGAGCATGATATCAACTAGGTACAAGTACCAAGTGCAATGTTGAAAGCGTTCCCCATGACAGCATGGTTCTGCTAATTCTCAACAAATAAGTGCAAGCATATACAACATAGACAACACAATGGTTCAAGTTTATTAAGGGCAAGTAAAGTAAATTGTGTCGTCAAGTTCGTGAGAGCTTTAATCACTAGTTTTCTCATAACAAGTTTAATTTGGAAGGTAAACAAAAGCATGAATATACTTGGAATAGCATAAGCTAGTAGGTAGGTATGGTGGACTCTTTGTAATAACTTGGTTTAGGGAGTTGGATGCATGAGTGGAACTCATACTTGATTGTGGAGGCTAGCAAAAGACTGGGAGCGACAAACTAAGAGAGCAATAATGGCCATAATCATGCAGAGCGACAAAACATCATTGATCAAAGAATAAAGTGATACTACAAGTTGAAAACTAAAGGATCATAAAGGCCATGGTGACTTGTGACAGTCATAACATGGTGTGAGCATGCGCCAAGTCAACCCAAATAAAGCATCAAAGGAGAATACCACTATACTATGCTTTAATATGCTAAAACAATGCATGATTCATCCAAGGCACATTAAGCAATCTCAATTTTTTATAACAAGTCATGCTACAGCAAAGAATACTAAGCATAAATCCAAAACAATATCAAGCATGGATGACAAAGCATAGGCCACAGTCAAAAACAAACTCTCTTTAACACTTAAGCATGAGCTTTCCTACTCCTTTCCAAACCAAACCAACCTATTTGAAAACCAATGTATGAAAGAAGGGGTCCAATCAATTTATTCAGAAAACTAAGCAAACAAAAAACCAAAACAAAAACAAAAAATAAGACGCTCCAAGAACAACACAACTGTGCATGAAACAATAAAAATGAAGCGTTTGGAAGAAACCTGGGATTTTTATTGATGAAGAGGGGGATGCCTTGGGAATCCCCAAGCTTTGATGCTTGTACCTCTTGGATATTTCTTGGGGTGACACGCGTGGCATCCCCAAGCTTGAGCTTTAGTCCATCCTTCATCTCATTACTCATTCCTTCCATACACCTGAATTTTTTTCCTTCATACAAAACTTCACACAATCTTTATTAGCAACATTAGTGCACTCAAGATAATAAGTCTCTGGGTTTAATTTCAACACCAATAAAACTTCCATTAAAATACAAGCTACTTTAGAACTTCCCTCAAAGATCTCAATTCCCCAAAAGAACTCAAAAAGGAACCAACAAGAAGCAAATGCAAATAATGGCAGAAATCTATCAAAACAGACCAGCAGGTAAAGAAGAATTTTTTCTAAGACCTTCTGTTGCTCAAATAGAAAAGTGTTGAACTAACGAAAGTTAGATAACAACATGGGGCAGAAGAACAAAAAATTACAACTCAATCCGACGTACAGAGCTCTCTCAGGAATTTGTACGGTGAAGCACAAAAATCTGTTTCGGGACAACAACTTTCCTAATCATTACTTCACTCTCATTAGAGGTTACTCTTGGCACAAAAAGCAAATAAAAAGGATAAGGAGAGGTTATTACAGAGGTAATAACTTCCAAGAATCATCTAAAACTTTTGGGTTATCTCCCAATAAGTACTTTTCTTTAATGCCTTTAAGTTAGGCATGATAGTTTGAGAAGATGCTCACATAAGAAATATGAATTGAAGTAAAAGAGAGCATCAAGAAGCAAATTCAAAACACATTTAAGTATAAACCAATTCCTATGCATAGGAATCTTGTAAAGAAACAAGTCATGAAAGCACAAAGCAACAAGCATAGGAAAGCAAAACAAGTGCAACTTCAAAATTTTCAACATAAAGAGGGCAAACTTAATATTGTTGAGACACATAAAACCATGTTTCCCTCTCTCATAACAACTTTCAGTAGCATCATGAATAAAATTAACAATATAACAATCACATAAAGCATTCTTATCATGAGCCACATGCATAAAAGAATTAATACTCTCCACATAAACATAGTCATTCTTATTAATTGTTGTGGGAGCAAATTCAACAAAATAGCTATCATTATTATTCTCATCACCATAATCATCAAATATAGGAGGCATATTGTAGTCACAATTAATTTCCTCCTCAATAGTAGGTGGACTTAAAATATCATAATCATCATTGTAATCATCATAGATTGGAGGCATAGTATCATCAAAGTAAACATTCTCCTCCATGCCTGGGGGACTAATAAGATCATTTTCATAAAAACTAGCTTCCCCAAGCTTAGACTTTTCCATAGCATTAGCAATAATAGTGTCCAAAGAATTCATACTAACAACATTGCTATTAGCATGCAAATAAAGTTCCATAGGTTTTTTAATTTTCTCTTCAAACACTTCATGTCCTAACTCAAGATAAATACTATAAATCTCTCTAATTTCTTTTGTTTTCCATTAAGCCTAACTAGTGAAAACAAGAAACAAAAAGACAAAATTGCAGAATCTAAAGGAAATAGCTTCGAGCACTCACACCAGAAAATAGGCGTTTGCCGTGGAAGGTTCTTCTTCTTTAATCCTCCGGTGTGAATACCTTTTACCTTACCTCCCCGGCAACGGTGCCAGAAAATAGCTTGATGTATACGCACTTCTATTCTTGTAGACAGTTGTTGGGCCTCCAAGTGCAGAGGTTTGTAGAACAACAGCAAGTTTTCCCTTAAGTGGATTACCCAAGGTTTATCGAACTCAGGGAGGAAGTGGTTAAAGGTATTCCCTCTCAAGCAACCCTGCAATCAAGATACAAGAAGTCTCTTGTGTCCCCAACACACCCAATACACTTGTCAGGTGTATAGGTGCACTAGTTCAGCGAAGAGATAGTGAAATACAAGTGGTATGGATAATTATAAGTGGTAACGGTGATAGAAGATAGCTTGATGGCGTGGAAAAGACTAAAGGCAAACTGAAATAAAGATGGAAGCAAGCAAACATGTAACAGATCTAGTAGCAAACGGTATTTCAATGCTTAGAAACAAGGCCTAGGGATCATACTTTCACTAGTGAACACTCTCATATAAATATCTTCTCTTTATGATACTACTCTTAACTACTCTCCGGTTGGACACTCTAATCGATGGTAGGGCTATAACAACACACCTCAAAGTTCATCTTTCCCATCTAGAAAACCCCACACTGTCACCTTGAGTACTAGATGAGTCCAACAAACACCACAATTTCATAAAGACATCCAACTCCAAATATAACTCATAACAAGTATTTGTAATCTCTAGCCTAAGTGCCACCATGGTGTGCACACTGTCAACTTCACACACATGGGGAGAGAAGAGATCTATTAAAGCACTTGAGTAGCAAGGTAGATCTATAGATTACAAGCTCATGATCTCAATAAGATCATGCATACAGAGAGAGAGAGATGAACACATAGCTACCGGTAGAACCCTTAGCCTCGAGAGAGAACTACTCCCTCCTCATCATCGGAATCAGCAATGGTGATGGAGATGGTGGTGGAGATCGATGGAGATGGCTCCGGGGGCACTTCTCGTCCCGGCAGGGTGCCGGAACAGAGACTTTCTGTCCCCCGAATCTCCCCTTCGGTGGCGGCGGTGCTGTGGAACTTTTCGTGGATGGATGCTTGACTATTTAAGGTTTTGGCTTCAGGAGGCTTCTTATAGGCCAGAGGGCAAGGTCGGTGGGCGGCCAGGGGGCCCACACCATGCCCTGGCGTGACCTAGGTGGACCCGCGCCTAGGGGTGGTGTGGCCACCCTCTGGCCCCCCTCTGGCTCTCCTTCTGGCTCCATGAGTCTTCCAAGAAAATGGTAACTTTGGCTTTTGTCCCGTCCAATTCCGAGAATATTCATTTTCTGACTTCCTGGAACCAAAAACAGCAGAAAACAGGCAACTGTCACTATGTCATCTTGTTAATATGTTAGTCCAATAAATCATATGAAAAGTACTCCAAAGTTTGGACAAAACATAAGAAAGTAGATAAAACCAAGCATGGACCATCAAAAATTATAGATACATTTGCAATGTATCAATACGTCCATTTTGCATCACTATTCTATGTCTTAATTCACTATTATTCATTGATATATTTCATATTGAGAGGTGATACTTATGTTATTTCATCTATTTTTGCATGGTTGATGACTTTTGGAGCATGGACCGCTGCAGTCAGGATTCTGATGGAAAATGTGCTGTTTGGAGGCAAAATTTGCGAAGATCAGAAAATCCGGGAAAATATACGGAAAATCCTATTTTTCCAGAAGACTAAGGATGCCAGAAGACGGAGTGGAGATGGGCCACAGGGGGCCCACACCACCCCATGGCGCGGGCAACCCTAGGCCGCGCCAGGAGGTGGTGTGGCCACCCTGGCCCACTCCAGCCTCTCCCCTTTGGCGTATATCATCCTCCCGAAACCCTAAGACTTGGGGAGCGACCACAGAAAGATTCCGCCGCCTCTGCAGGGCGGAAAACACCGAGAGAGAAAGATCTCTCCGGCAGACAGATTTCTGCCAGGGGAATTCCTTCTCGGAGAGGGGAGATCGTCGCCATCAACACCATCATCAAGCTGGACTTCATCGGGATCATCATCATCACCATCAGCACCCTCATCACCATCTCCATATTGCTGTAACTATTGCGTTGAATCTTGCATAGTTCATAGGGGAAACTTTCCCGGTGTTGATTACTCTTTGTAGTTGATGCTATTGAGTGAACCATTGAATTATTGTTTATGTTCAGATTGTTATACATCATTATTCCATCTCTGATCATGATCCATATGATGTCTTGTGAGTAGTTCGTTTTGTTCTTGAGGACATGGGAGAAGTCTTGTTGTTAGTAGTGGAGTTGTGTTGAGAAAGATTCAATAGATTGTTATTTAAGTTGTGGTGTACTTCTTCTAGTGGTGTCATGTGAACATTGACTACATGACACTTCACCTATATGGGCCTAGGGGAATGCATTGTGTATTTGGCTACTAATCGTAGGTGTTGCCGGAGTGACAGAAACCTGAACCCCCGTTAGGAAACCATTGCACAAGGGACGTAAGGGTCTTAGAGTTTAAAGCTGTGGTTAGGTTTCTACCTTAATTACTTTCTTGTACTTATGGATGTTTGCAAGGGGTATAATCACAAGTATGTATTAGTCTTGGATGAGGTCGTACGTTAGCACAGGTTCACCCACACAACACTTAGCAAGCTAAAGAAGATTAATCAACTATATGAAGCAAAAACACTTGACAATCTTCCCATGTGTCCTCGAGAACGTTTGGTCATCTTAAGTAATACAACCGGCTTGTCCTTTGCTGCATAAAGGATTGGGCCACTTGCTGCATTTATTCCTATTGTCTTTTATTTACTCGTACTTTGTTTACTTGCTTTATCGAAAACCCCTAAAAATCCATTTGCTAAGTATTTGCAGAGAATTCCTGATCCATCCCACTAGCTAGCACCTTCTGCTCCTCGTTGGGTTCGACACTCTTACTTATCGAAAATACTGCGATACACCCCCTATACTTGTGGGTCATCAAGACTATTTTCTGGCGGCGTTGCCGGGGAGTGAAGCGCTATTGGAGAGTGGAACTGGTAAAGGAAGCTTCTACTCTGAGTATTGTTTACTTCTGCTAGTTGGTTTATTTTTGTTATGGATAATTCGCTGAGTTTCTTATTTGGTAATGCTACTACCACTTATAACGTAGTAGATAAGCCACCACCTGCTGAGAATGATGTTTTCAAAATACCTACAAGAATTATTGATCGTGTTATGGATAACTACTATGTTGGGGATGGAACTGTCCATCCCGGTGATCATTTACTCTTTATACATGAATTATGCGGGTTGTTCAAGTGTGCAGGTATTACTACAGATCAAGTTAAGAAGAAGTTATTCTCATTATCACTGAAAGGAAGAGCTGAGGAATGGTATAAGCTGTTGAAGAATGGTCAAGCTCTGGAATGGGAGGAAATATTGCCTCTCTTTTATTCAAAGTTTTATCCTCCTAGTGAGATTCATAAATATCGGAATCAAATATACAACTTTTGGCCTCTTGATGGAGAGAGTACAGCTCAAGCTTGGGGGAGATTGAAGTTACTAATGCTCAAATGTCCCATTCATGAGCTCCCCAACAATATTATTCTCAATAACTTTTATGCAAGGCTCCCTCTACATGACAAGGATTTATTGGATACTTCTTGTGCTGGATCATTCACTCGCATGGAAGAAGTAGCTAAATGGGATCTTCTGGACCGTATTCAAGACAATGCTGAAGCTCGGGAGAATGACAAAGGTAGAAAGTCAGGTATAAATTATGATTATGAATGCATTGAATCTTTTATGGGAACCGATGACTTTCAAAATATTAAAAATGCTTATGGTCTAGACTCTCAAGCCATTGCTTCTTATTTTAAGGCTTTTCCTTCCTACATTGAAGTTCCTAAAAAGAAGTGGAATAAGTATCCTGAACCTTATATTGAGAAAATGCCTTTCCCAGTTAGGATTAAGGAACATTCTATGATAGCTAGTATGGTTATTGAAAGTACAAGAAAAGCTACTGAACCTGATAAACAAATGGTTGATGAACCGATAATAGCAAATGTGAAAGACTTTGTTACTAATTATGAAAAAGAGGGACACCCTATCCTTTGTAAGGATACCTCTAATATTGTTTCACATAGTAGTGTTATGAGAGCTAGTATTCCTGTGTTTTCTGTTAGAATAAGTGATCATTGTTATGATGGTCCTTGTGATAGTTATATTGTTAAGTTTATGCATGATGCTGAAAGTTACTATGAGAGAGGGAAAAGTTTTCTTATGTATCTCAATAATATCAAGTTTCCTCGCTTTATGCTGAAAGTTTTTATGTTGCACTTCTTTTGCCTTCTTATGCAAGTTGCCTCTGGTTTCAACAACTTGTTTGTTTACAAAATTCCCTTGCATAGGAAGTGGGTTAGACTTAAATGTGTGTGTGTTTTTGCTTCTTAATGCTCTCTTTCACTTCAATTCATATCCCTATGAGAGCTTCTTCAAAATTATCATGCCCATCTTAATGGCTATAAAGAAAGAGCTTTATGGGAGACAACCCAATTTGTTTTTGCTTTTAGTTTGTTTTTGTTTCTTTGAGTCTTGGAAGTTATTACTTCGGTAATAACCGCTCTTTATCTGTTCTGTTTGGTTTTTATATCAAGATCAACCTCTAATGAGAGAGAAGTAAGATTTGGGGAAGTTGCTGTCCCGAAACAGATTTTTGTGCTTGACCGTAAAAATTCATGAGAGACCTCTGTCTGTCGAATTGAGCTGTAATTTTTTGTGCTTCTGCCCCAGGTTGTTATTTAACTTTCGTTAGTTTTGCACTTTTTGATTTGAGCAACAGAAGATTTTCGAAAAAATTGATCTTTACCTGCTGGTCTGTTTTGACAGATTTTGCCACTCTTGCATTTGCTTCTTTATTCGATTTCCTTTTCGAATTCTTTTCGGGTTTTTGGAAGGAGTTGATACAGTAGCTTATGTTTTGTTGGTTTTCTGTTGAAATTGAGCTCAAAAGGTTTTGTCACTTCACTTATACTAATGTTGCTAATGAGAATTGTGTGAAGTTTTGTGTGAAAGAAATTTCCAGGAAGTGGAGATACTGGTGTAATAAGGAAGAGAAAGGTTTTATGACTCAAGTAATAAGTGTATGAAGATGAAGATATTGATGTTATTCAAGTGGTGACTCCGGAAGAATCTACTAGATACCAAATTCAGAGACCTGAAGAGTCTGTTTTCAAATAGGTAACAGTTCTGGTAAGAAAAGTTCCACGAAAATACAATCCAACTATATTTTTGCAGTTTTTAGTCAATATGGAAAGGTACGAAGCGAAAAAGGGACGGAAACGGAGCCAGGGTGGCCCACACCACCCTATGGTGCAGGCCCACCCCTGGCCGCGCCACCAGGTGGTGAGTCCACCCCGGACTCCGCCTCCGACTAGTTTTCTCCCAGTACCTTCCTTTTGATAGGAAACTTCGTAATATATAATCCCTCGGATCTTCCGAGGTTCGTATATCGTGTTTTCGTCTTGTTTTTGTTTAGATCTATTTCTGCCAGGACATACTCTTTGAAGGGTTTAGAAGCACAATGGTGTCCGCCAAGGATAAAGGGAAGGAGCCTATGGAGGAAGACCTCCAAGACCCCGGGAAGGAGAAGGAGATCAAGAGTGAAGGTGAAGAGGAGCAAGTCCAACATCCGCATACCGGCACTACCATTGCAAGCATTGGAGTGGTGGAAAATCCAGCCATTGGAGGGAAGCCTCCTCCTCACCGTTCAGAGCCCTGGTCACTTCCTCCATGCACCAAGAATCCTTTCCATACCCTTATCCATGAGCATCAATACCAGAATATGCCCAAAGGGAAATTACCCTCCAATTGGGATTTGCCTCATTCTAGCCATGCAGGAAAACAAGACTTCAAGGAGGAAGAGTGGGGAAAGAATAGCAAGAGCTGGAATTCTCAACACGACATGATCATGAGCCGCATTGAGCAAAACTCACAGCTGATTCGTAATCTCACCTTCGAGACTGAGGACTTGGGGAAACTGATCATAGAGCTCATCGAGAGGATACCACCACCACCAAAGGAGTAATTCGTCATCAGGATTGGCATCCCCTTGGTTTGTTCCAAGCTTGGGGGAGTGCCGCGGTATCACATCACTATCTTCTACCTTTTTACCTTATTAGTAGAGTCATATCATGAATAGAGGAGTTATTATGTAGTATGGTTTGCATTATGGAAGTGTCCCCTCTCTCGTTAGATATGTATCCCTTGGTGTGAGTTGCCGTTATGGAATATTAATGAGAAGTTCTATCATTCACTCTTTTGCGTAGCTTATATTAGTTTTCAATTCGTGGTTATATGATTGATCTTGTTGTTAGTATTGGTATCACTTTGGGATCATTGAGTTAATTTAGTTGGTTTTGGCAAACCTAGCTCGTTCAGTAGCAACACCTTTTTTTGAGAGTTGAAAGAAAATATAAAGGTACTCTAAAGAATAATTATTTCATCGTCTTTTTTTCTTGATTTGCTCATAAGTTTAGTATTCTCTAGTTAAGATCTTTTGTGCTTCCAAGGAAGATTGCATGTTTGTCTTTATCACTTGTATGTTTGTTTGTTTCCTTCAACTCTTATACTTGCTACCCAGCCTTGATAGCAAAAAACCTGTACTGAGAGGGTATTCTTCTCGTGCATCCACCTCCTTTAAACCAAAACCTTTGCCATTTGTGTCCACCATACCTACCTATTAGCATTATTGCTATTCCAAGTAAATTCTTGTTTTATCTACCTCCCAAATTAAACTTGTTATGTGAAAATTAGTGATTAAAACTCTCATGAACTTGATGGCACACTTTACTTTCTTGCATTTAGTAAACTTGAACCATTGGGTCCTTCTTTGTTGCGTATATGCTTCCGCTTTATGAGTTGAAGTTAGCAGAACCATGTATCATGGGGAACGCTTTCAACATTGCACTGGTACTTTGTACCTAGTTGATATCATGTTCTTTTGCTTATGGATCCCGACGGTGTGAAATAAAAGTGGAACTTGTAAGATCATGGAGTTTATATGTGTGTTAGAGAAACGCCTGGGCCGCTAGTCTAAGCCATGCCTAATCATGGTGGAAACTTGCATCATAACTATAGTGAGCATTCTATGAAGCATCCTTAATAAAAACCTATGCAAATAGCAAATAAAAAGATCGCTGAGATGCTCACTGTCTGCTTGCCTTGTCATTTTGATTATGGGATAGCTCCTGTGTCATGTGCAAGGGGTACCCCGTTGGCGGTTCTCAATGATACGCATGTATTTACAATGACAAGAGCTTGCTCGTGACTGAAGTTGAGTAGCATGAGGATCGGTACTCATAAGTGAGGGGCATGAGATTTCAACTTATAACTTGTCAAGCATATCCTCTTAGTTGTGTCACTTTAACCTTAATCACCTAAAGATGCCTATGATAGGGGAAATGAGAGCTGAAAGCTAGTAAGTATCATAATTTTTGGGAGCTCTTTATGAGACTTGCAATCCCTGCTTCCCTCTTTGAAGGGCCTTTCTTTTACTTTGTAGTTGAGTCAGTAAACCTACTCCCTTCTATCTTAGCAAGTATTTTGAGTTGTTGTGTTTCATTCATTCATATAATGATTTATTCAATCATGTCTTATGTTCCTTGTTTTGCACATTGCTCTTATCTTGATGTTTACTAGTTTGAAACCTATCATTGAAAAACCACCTATTTGTGAACTCCAGCAAATTATCAACTAGTCTTCGACCAAGAGCTAAGTTTGCCATTACCAATTATGATTCACTTTATGTATCTTTATTGTGTTTCCTTTACTTATTACAAGTTGAGTTATATAATAGTTAGTTGTCTTCTATTATGATCTATGTATTTGACGAATGTGATGCTTCTTGTCCGTATTCTTTTATCGACTCTTCACTCCATAAACCCGAGGCCATGTTTATTGAGCTCAGTTTCGCTTGGGGACAAGCGAAGTCTAAGCTCGGGGGGACTTGATACGTCCATTTTGCATCACTATTCTATGTCTTAATTCACTATTATTCATTGATATATTTCATATTGAGAGGTGATACTTATGTTATTTCATCTATTTTTGCATGGTTGATGACTTTTGGAGCATGGACCGCTGCAGTCAGGATTCTGATGGAAAATGTGTTGTTTGGAGGCAAAATTCACGAAGATCAGAATATCCAGGAAAATATACGGAAAATCCTATTTTTCCAGAAGACTAAGGATGCCAGAAGACGGAGTGGAGATGGGCCACAGGGGGCCCACACCACCCCATGGCGCGGGCAGCCCTAGGCCGCGCCAGGAGGTGGTGTGGCCACCCTGGCCCACTCCAGCCTCTCAAGGCGATATCATCCTCCCGAAACCCTAAGATTCGGGGAGCGACCACAGAAAGATTCCGCCGCCTCTGCGGGGCGGAAAACACCGAGAGAGAAAGATCTCTCCGGCAGACAGATTTCTGCCAGGGGAATTCCTTCCCGAAGAGGGGAGATCGTCGCCATCAACACCACCATCAAGCTGGAATTCATCGGGATCATCATCATCACCACCATTATCACCATCAGCACCCTCATCACCATCTCCATATTGCTGTTACAATTGCGTTGAATCTTGCATAGTTCATAAGGGAAACTTTCCCGATGTTGATTACTCTTTGTAGTTGATGCTATTGAGTGAACCATTGAATTATTGTTTATGTTCAGATTGTTATACATCATTATTCCATCTCTTATCATGATCCATATGATGTCTTGTGAGTAGTTCGTTTTGTTCTTGAGGACATGGGAGAAGTCTTGTTGTTAGTAGTGGAGTTGTGTTGAGAAAGATTCAATAGATTGTTATTTAAGTTGTTGTGTACTTCTTCTAGTGGTGTCATGTGAACGTCGACTACATGACACTTCACCTATATGGGCCTAGGGGAATGCATTGTGTATTTGGCTATTAATCGTAGGGGTTGCCGGAGTGATAGAAACCTGAACCCCCGTTAGGAAACCATTGCACAAGGGATGTAAGGGTCTTAGAGTTTAAAGCTGTGGTTAGGTTTGTACCTTAATTCCTTTCTTGTACTTACGGATGTTTGCAAGGGGTATAATCACAAGTATGTATTAGTCTTGGATGGGGCTGTACATTAGCACAGGTTCACCCACACAACACTTAGCAAGCTAAAGAAGATTAATCAACTATATGAAGCGAAAGCACTTGACAGTCTTCCCATGTGTCCTCGAGAATGTTTGGTCATCTTAAGTAATACAACCAGCTTGTCCTTTGCTGCATAAAGGATTGGGCCACTTGCTGCATTTATTCCTACTGTCTTTTATTTACTCGTACTTTGTTTACTTGCTTTATCGAAAACCCCTAAAAATCTGTTTGCTAAGTATTTGCAGAGAATTCCTGATCCATACCACTAGCCAGCACCATCTGCTCCTCGTTGGGTTCGACACTCTTACTTATCAAAAATATTGCAATACACCCCCTATACTTGTGGGTCATCACTAGCGGGCAAGATAAGCAGATGGCTAGACGAGGCGAAGCAGCGCTTCAGCGGGATGAAGTCTCACGATGTCACCGTGCTGATGATGCAGGTACTCCCGGTCGCGATCCGAGGTATAATGGATAAGCACGTCCATGAAACGTTGTTTGGCCTCTGCAACTTTTTTGACGTCACCTCTCGGAAGTCGATAGGCATTAAGCAGCTCACGAGGCTACAGGACGAGATCGTGGTGATACTATGCGAGCTCGAGATATATTTCCGCCTAAACCCTAAACCTTAAACCCTAAACCCTAAACCCTAAACCCTCGAATCGGCCCTATGCAAGTTTTAGCCCTTTCCGCCAAACCCGCATAGAAACGATCCAAGGACGCCCACCAGGCACTTTCGTGCGTGTGGAAAACGAAGTAATACCTTTACACAACAGTCCTCGATGGGACCCATAGAACAGATATAAATACAACACGACTCCATGAGTCAAGAATACAGATATACAATACAAAGATCCAAATCACCTTGAAATCGATACAGCATCCGAGTACGGACAAGATGCAAATGGGGCTAAGAGCCCTAAAGAATAACCAATAGCGTCCATAACCCTGCCCAGGCCAAGCCGGAAGGGTAACCCTGCTAACGACGTCGATCTCAAACCTGCTAAAACAAAAGGGGTGCCGACAAAGGGCAAAGGAAAAAGAGGAGCGTCAGTACTGAGGCCAATACACGGCGAGGCTAGAATTCGGGGGCTCTCGCCTACATAGGTATGGTGGGCTGAAGCGGCAGCGCAGCGGCACTAAACAACCTATAGAGACTCGATTCAACTGGCGGTTATCAGAGAGGGATAAGAAAGACCTATTCGGATCCAACCTGAAGCTAACACCAAACAAACCCATCTTGGTATTTCCCCCTCGAGACCAAACGAGGAAGTCGGACCAAGGAACTCACACAGTTGGCAATTTTACTCATTCCGTTATAGTTGCAGCAATTACTAATCAGATATAGATAGCATGAGTCCTCCTGATAGCATAAGTGTGGGCAGTTTTAGTTAACATTCCGTTGTAGTTGGAACATTTACTAGTCAGATATAATTGTCCTGAGGAAACCCAAAACCCAATAGTTGTTGGCACTTTTATCACATTCCATTGGAGTTGCAATACTTACTAGTCAGATATAACAAACATCCCAGATCCAGCAGTGGTTGGCATTTTTAATATTCATTCCGTTACAGTGAACCTGATTACTAGTCATATATATTAAATCAAATTTATAGCACTACTTTAGTTATGCTTGTCTATGATCGAGATACTGTGTTCCAAGTCGTCCATAACCGCGGACACGGCTTTCAGAAAGTTTTACCCTGCAGGGGTGCACAAATAGCAACACACACTCGATCAACCTCGGAAAAACCAACTCAAAACCCAACGAGGCATTCACGACAAAGCGATCACAGGATTCAGAAATATTTGAGGGAGCCACCCCACTAAGCTACCCGCAACAAAGTTGGCCGGCTCCGGAACAGACCCAGGGTTTGCGACGACGGTTGTCAATGACTGGGAACCCGAAAGTGTGACTGGGCTTGTCGATACCGCGAAAACGTGGCGCGATCCAAAACAGTACAGGTGCTCCACGCACAATCTTAAATAAAGTAGTAACATGGCATAAGTACAGGATAGTAATAAAGCCCCAAACTACTTTGTGGCCCCAAGAAATAGAAATGAATCAAGCTCTGGCTCAGGGGGGGTCCATAAGGCCTCCCGGATGTGGATAGTGCGAATAGTCAAGGAACAGGTATCAAGTACTCGGGGTCCTATGGGACACAAGTGAGCGTGGAAGAACCAAATAACATCTATTACCCACCGATGCCTCTGCATTAGTTATATCTAGCATTGTAATAGTTGTATTTAGAGTCATGATAGCCTCCACCACTAAACATCTCCACCATTAACATCTGCCAGCATTCCAACAATTGTGGTACTCGACAACACAAGATCGCACCTGAGCAAGCAACTATGACTCGCAAGACCAGCTATCTACCAAACAACAGGTATTAGGAGGTGTCCATGTCAATATAGAGGCTGAACGGGATATCACTGGTGCACGGAAACTAAAGCATCACAACACGGATAGCAATAGATCAACAGGAGGAAATAAAGACTATAAATGCAAAAGGGGTAGAAGGGGGAGGGATGCTCGCCTGGGAAAACACTGCCGACAGACCATAGCCGGAGAACTTGTCGGTACTTGCATCCACTCATCGGCCTAATCCGTGAAGAAGCAAACACTAGAAGAAACACCGAATGCAATATTTAATACCACGGCAGAAGATCCGGCATGATCATGATATGATGCATATGCGGTGCAATTAGGCAGTATTAAGCGGAACCAGGGTCCCGACAATTAATTAAACGGTTCGAGTTATTTAACTACCCCACAATTTAAATGTTGTATTAACAGGGTGAAACATGGCATCTGTTCGCTACACCAATTTAAATGGAGTCCGGAATAAGACAAAGATATCCCGTAAGAACACTCCATATTTAATTATGAGGTGAACCGGCATAATGCCCCCAAACCACAGACAGATATGCATGCATGAACAATTTAAATGCAATATATTGATATTATATATTATAAAAATAGGGATAAGATAAGGGTCACACATCAAGGTCCGAAGATCTTGGGGTTCCAAGGGTTCGATGGGGTTCGGGCTCGGCGAGATCGGTCTTCGGAGAACGGAGTAGATCTTGTCGCACGCTGTCCGGGTAGGCGAACTTGTCGGTTTCGGGCTTCGATTGTCGGTGTCGGACTCGGGTCGCTTGCCAACGAGGAGGCCTTGTCGTTCCGAGACGGAGTTCTTGGCGTGATGGGGTCTTCTAGTGGCACCATGTACATCCCTCGAACCCATCGGCATTGAGCCGGTCTTGGTAAGCGATCACGTACGAAGATCTTGGTAGGCCTTGATCTAGTCGATCGACACGGACATCACTAATCAGCAACTGCTCAACTTGGTTAGGAAACACCGTGACACCGGATCAAAACACCCATGAGATGAGACCCGAGAGACACGCCCGGTTGCTTGCTGCTGGAGGAGGCGACGCGTCCGGCGGTGAGGGGCCCGTGCGAAGGGCGAGGTCGTGCTCGAGGTGGATCTACAGGAGCAGCCAAAGGGGAAAACTGGGTGGCGGAGCTGCCGGCCGGAGAGACGGCGTCCGGGGAAGGCGGGCTAGGCAGCACAGGGACCTGCAGGGTCGGCGGGAGGAGGTCTCTGACGAGGCACAGGAGAGGCACAGGAGACGACGCGGGGCGGCGGGAGGTCGGCGGAGGGTGGAGGACGCGAGGCCGCGACGGTGGCGCAACAGAGAGCAGAGGCGGCGGTGTAGGGGAGGGGCAACACCGGCAAGGAGACGCGATGGAAGGCGGCCGAAGAGGGCTCGCGGCGAGACTGGCCGCGGTGTCGGTCTTGGTGGCGGCGGGAGGGGGAGGCGCGGAGCCCGGAGGAGAGGGGCTCGGCGATGGAGGGGTTGGCCACAACACGAGAAGGGCGGTGGAGGAGAGCCGTCGGGGCGGTGGGGCCTGGGGGCGCCGGTTCTCGAGGGAGGCGGTCGGTGGAGCGAGGTGGGGAACGCAGGGAGAGAGAGGCGACGGGGACGGGTTGGTGGCTCTGGGGGCGCGGAGCCAGGGGATGGCGACCAGTGCGGGGTGGGGCCAGGCGGTTGGTGGCCCTGGGGCGACTCGGGAGTGCGCGCCCAGGTGGCCCTGGTCGGGGTGCAGGCGGTGCTGGGCGGGAAAGGGGAGGGAGTTGGGGGTGAGGTGGCGGAACGTGGTTGGCGGGGGTGATGTGTCACACAGGGAGTGGAGGGGGTGAGGTGGCTGTGTGGGGAAGAGAGATGAGGTGGAGGGGGGTTCGGTGAGGTGGAGGGAGGGGATTGGTCAGGGTGAGGTGGAAGGAGGCTGGGTAGGATAGGATTGGGTAGATTAGGGATTAGACAGGCTGGTTTTGGGTAATTTTTGGGGGTGGCCGGCTGGGTCGGATCGGCCCGGTTTGGCTGCCCCCTAAAAATAAAATAAATATTTTATTATTTAAAACAGGGCTTTTGAAAACCGTTGGTAGACGAAACAAATTATTCCGGAGACCCGGGTTTTATAGTTTGAATAAAAGACGGGGCGTTTAGAAAACAAAACCAAACTTTTCGAACATAGGTTCAGAAAAACATATGCATGATGATGACGATGCTCAAATGCAATGTGGCATGATGACATGAGCATGCGGTCATGATGATGCAATGCACAAAAACACAGCGATTTTCTAGTAGTGGTTTTAGCGGGATGCCACAATTCGACACCACTAACAATGGATCTCTCCCTCGAGATCCGCCTCGTGGTATCGGGAAGAAGGTCGGCAATCTGAATCTTCTCGCTTCGTGTAGAGCATCGCGACGCCACTAACAAGAGGTCGTTGTCCGTGATCGTTAAGAGAACACTCCGGGAACAAAGGGCGAAGGCAGAGGTATCAACAAATAAAGCCACCTCTAACTTCGATAAAAAGAGAGAAATGACGCATTCTCATCCACTTCAATGTACGAGAGCAAATAGATTGAGTAGTCGCCATGGGGGCCAATCCATGACGCACCCAAACTATTACTCCGCACAATCAGTAGAAAAGCGTTCAACCATTCTCGGAATCAGACTGAAGATCTCGACAATCGAGGTTCAGAAATAAAAGAGGTGATGCAGGCTCTGCGTCGGATCTAACATAGATGATGTCGTCGCGTCGGAAAACACCAGAAGGCACAACAAGGACCAAAGAATGGTACCACAGATAAAGGATCACTCAGATAGCATGAGGTCCGGCGGTAGAAACACTGTTGCCAAAGGAGGAAGCGAAACCCTGAAGGTACGACGGAATCCAACCACGAGAAATCCTGGACTTGAAGAAAGGTAAGAGAGCAGATTTAAAACACGCAGAGGTAAGAGGAGAACAACAGAGGGGTAAGGAGTAAAAGCAGACCTAATCAGATCTATCCAACCGATTTTGCAAAAATAGTTTTGACACTCTACATCGGCCATTAGCTAGGTTATCCTACAGACTGGACTTGTGGGGTATCGCAACTGCTGAGCTCTGATACCACTCTATAACACCCTCGAATCGGCCCTATGCAAGTTTTAGCCCTTTCCGCCAAACCCGCATGGAAACGATCCAAGGATGCCCACCAGGCACTTTCGTACGGGTGGAAAACGAAGTAATACCTTTACACAACAGTCCTCGATGGGACCCACAGAACAGATATAAATACAACACGACTCCATGAGTCAAGAATACAGATATACAATACAAAGATCCAAATCACCTTGAAATCGATACAGTGTCCGAGTACGGACAAGATGCAAATGGGGCTAAGAGCCCTGAAGAATAACCAATAGCGTCCATAACCCTGCCTAGGCCAAGCCGGAAGGGTAACCCTGCTAACGACGTCGATCTCAAACCTGCTAAAACAAAAGGGGTGCCGACAAAGGGCAAAGGAAAAAGAGGAGCGTCAGTACTGAGGCTAGTACACGGCGAGGCTAGAATTCGGCGGCTCTCGCCTACATAGGTATGGTGGGCTGAAGCGGCAGCACAACGGCACTAAGCAACCTATAGAGACTCGATACAACTGGCAGTTATCAGAGAGGGATAAGAAAGACCTATTCGGATCCAACCTGAAGCTAACACCAAACAAACCCATCCTGGTATTTCCCCCTCGAGACCAAACGAGGAAGTTGGACCAAGGAACTCACACAGTTGGAAATTTTACTCATTCCCTTATAGTTGCAGCAATTACTAATCAGATATAGATAGCATGAGTCCTCCTGATAGCATAAGTAGTGGGCAGTTTTAGTTAACATTCCGTTGTAGTTGGAATATTTACTAGTCAGATATAATTGTCCTGAGGAAACCCAAAACCCAGCAGTTGTTGGCACTTTTATCACATTCCATTGGAATTGCAATACTTACTAGGCAGATATAACAAACATCCCAGATCCAGCAGTGGTTGGCATTTTTAATATTCATTCCGTTATAGTGAAGCTGATTACTAGTCATATATATTAAGTCAAATTTATAGCACTACTTTAGTTATGCTTGTCTATGATCGAGATACTGTGCTCCAAGTCGTCCACAACTGCGGACACGGTTTTCAGAAATTTTTACCCTGCAGGGGTGCACAAATAGCAACACACACTCGATCAACCTCGGAAAAACCAACTCAAAACCCAATGAGGCATTCACAACAAAGCGATCACAGGATTCAGAAATATTTCAGGGGGCCACCCCACTAACCTACCCGCAACGAAGTTGCCCGGCTCCGGAACGGACCCAGGGTTTGCGACGACGGCTGTAAACGACTGGGAACCCGAAAGTGTGACTGGGCTTGTCGATACCGTGAAAACGTGGCGCGATCCAAAACAGTACAGGTGCTCCACGCACAATCTGAAATAAAGCAGTAACATGGCATAAGTACAAGATAGTAATAAATCCCCAAACTACTTTGTGGCCTCAAGAAATAGAAATGAATCAAGCTCTGGCTCAGGAGGGTCCATAAGGCCTCCCGGATGTGGATAGTGCGAATAGTCAAGGAACAGGTATCAAGTACTCGGGGTCCTACGGGACACAAGTGAGCGTGGAAAAACCAAATAACATCTATTGCCCACCGATGCCTCTACATTAGTTAGATCTAGCATTTTAATAGTTGTATTTAGAGTCATGATCATCTCCACCACTAAACATCTCCACCAGTAACATCTTCCAGCATTCCAACAACTGTGGTACTCGACAACACGAGATCGCACCTGAGCAAGCAACTACGACTCACAAGGCCAGCTATCTACCAAACAACAGGTATTAGGAGGTGTCCATGGCAATATAGAGGCTGCACGGGATATCACTGGTGCACGGAAACTAAAGCATCGCGACACGGATAGCAATAGATCAATAGGAGGAAATAAAGACTGTAAATGCAAAATGGGTAGAAGGGGGAGGGTGCTCGCCTGGGAAAACACTGCCGACAGACCATAGCCGGAGAACTTGTCTGTACTCGCATCCACTCATCGGCCTAATCCGCGAAGAAGCAAACACTAAAAGAAACACCGGATGCAATATTTAATACCACGGCAAAAGATCCGGCATGATCATGATATGATGCATATGCGGTGTAATTAGGCAGTATTAAGCGGAACCGGGGTCCCGACAATTAATTAAACGGTTCGAGTTATTTAACTACCCCGCAATTTAAATGTTGTATTAACAGGGTGAAACATGGCATCGGTTCGCTACACCAATTTAAATGGAGTCCGGAATAAGACAAAGATATCGCGTAAGAACACTCCATATTTAATTATGAGGTGAATCGGCATAATGCCCCCAAACCACAGACAGATATGCATGCATGAACAATTTAAATGCAATATATTGATATTATATATTATAAAAATAGGGATAAGATAAGGGTCACACATCAAGGTCCGAAGATCTTGGGGTTCCGAGGGTTTGATGGGGTTCGGGCTCGGCGAGATCGGTCTTCAGAGAACGGAGTAGATCTTGTCGCACGGTGTCCGGGTAGGCCAACTTGTCGGTTCCGGGCTTTGATTGTTGGTGTCGGACTCAGGTCGCTTGCCAATGAGGAGGCCTTGTTGTTCCAAGGCGGAGATCTTGGTGTGACGGGGTCTTCTAGTGGCACCATGTACATCCCTCGAACCCATCGGCATTGAGCCGGTCTTGGTAAGCGATCACGTATGAAGATCTTGGGAGGCCTTGATCTAGTCGATCGACACAGACATCACTAATCGGCAACAGCTCAACTTGGTTAGGAAACACCGTGACACCGGATCAAAACACCCATGAGCTGAGACCCGAGAGACACACCCGGTTGCTTGCTGCTGGAGGAGGCAACGCGTCCTGCAGTGAGGGGCCCGCACGAAGGGCGAGGTCGTGCTCGAGGTGGCTCTGCAGGAGCGGTCGAAGGGGGAAACTAGGTGGCGGCGCTGCCGGCCGGAGAGACGGCGTCCGGGGAAGGCGGGCTAGGCAACGCAGGGACTTGCAGGGTCAGCGGGAGGAGGTCTCTGGCAAGGCGCAGGAGAGGCACAAGGGACGACGCGAGGCGGCGGGAGGTCGGCAGAGGGTGGAGGACGCGAGGCCGCGACGGTGGCGCAGCAGAGAGCAGAGGCGGCGGTGCAGGGGAGGGGCGACGCCGGCGAGGAGACGCGATGGAAGGCGGCCGGAGAGGGCTCGCGGCGAGACTGGCCACGGTGTCGATCTTGGCAGCGGCGAGAGGGAAAGGCGCGGAGCCCGGAGGAGAGGGGCCCGACGACGGAGGGGTTGGCCACGACACGAGAAGGGCGGCGGAGGAGAGCCGTCGGGGCGGTGGGGCCTGGGGGCGCCGGTGCACGAGGGAGGTGGTCGGCGGAGCAAGGTGGGGAACGCAGGGAGAGAGAGGCGACGGGGATGAGTTGGTGGCTCTGGGGCCAGGCGGTTGGTCGCCTGGGCGACGCTGGAGGCGGGCCAGGTGGCTCCTGGTCGGGTGCAAAGTGGTGCTGGGCGGGAATGGGGAGGGAGTTGGGGGTGAGGTGGCGGAACGTGGTTGGCGGGGGTGATGTGGCACACAGGGAGTGGAGGGGGTGAGGTGGCTGTGTGGGGAAGAGAGATGAGGTGGAGGGGGGTTCGGTGAGGTGGAGGGAGGGGATTGGTCAGGGTGAAGTGGAAGGAGGCTGGGTAGGATAGGATTGGGTAGATTAGGGATTAGACAGGCTGGTTTTGGGTAATTTTTGGGGGTGGCCGGCTGGGTCGGATCGGTCCGGTTTGACTGCCCCCTAAAAATAAAATAAATATATTATTATTTAAAACGGGGCTTTTGAAAACCGTCGGTAGACGAAACAAAATATTCCGGAGACCGGGGTTTTATAGTTTGAATAAAAGACAAGGCGTTTAGAAAACAAACCAGACTTTTTGAACATAGTTTCAGACAAACAGATGCATGATGATGACGATGCTCAAATGCAATGTGGCATGATGACATGAGCATGCGGTCATGATGATGCAATGTACAAAAACACAGCGATTTTCTAGTAGTGGTTTTAGCGGGATGCCACACTGTCTCACAATTGAGGAGCGCCGCATTCGCGAGAACGATTAGTCATACCTTGTTTTCCAGGCTAAGGTGCCTTATGTGTCGTGCTTCGTCAGTGTACCCCCCGGGGATATCTTCTACCTGTGGCATTCCGACATCTTCGACATGTTGAACGGGTTCCGACTGCACAATACCCTGGCCTGGCTATTCTCCCTCAATATGGCCATGCAGATCACCAGAGACAAGATCTGGGGCATCCAGATAGTGGATCCCTACTTCATGCGTGACGTCATCCTGAAAGATGCCGAGGACATAGCGCTGGTGATCGTCTACCTCTCAACCTTCCTGTAAACATACTTGGACAAGGATGTGATTCTCCTTCCCTACCATCCCATCACGGAGGATGATCAGACAGGCTGCGTGCTCATATGCTTGAATTTGAAACACTCAACAGCCGTGTACCTCGACTCAAACAATGCGATCCCGAAAAACTACACCAATATCAAGAACATTCTTGATGGTGCTCTCACCGGCTATGTCACCGCAGGAGGCGTCAAACCGGCAACGCCACATGTGAAGTTCGGCGCGCACGTGTTCCGCCACAACACCAAGTTCGCCTGCGCCAAGCAGCCGTCTGGCAGCAGGAAGGATGCCTTCTACGCCATTTACCACATGAAGGAGTTCTTCAATGACATGGAGAGCAAAACGCTGCCATCTGACCTCGCGAAGTGGGCTGAAAGGTTTGCAATACTACATGATCCCAACCTCAGGCAACACTTCTTTGACATCCAGGAGGAGCTCGCGACAATTGTGCACCAGGGAGTCATGAAATCTGGGGGCACCTTCTACGGCGGCCATACACCGCCCAACAGGGAGATAGACGAACGCTTAGCACAACAGGGTGACCGCAGGACGTTCATGCAGATGGCGAAAACTCGGTCGGTCTTCATCAATGCCCTCCTAAAGCCGACTCAATAGCCGAAGAAGTCTTGATGATTGCATTGCCTGGGTAGCTAGCTGTTAGTTCCGAACTCGTGTTATAACCTCTTATCACTATGTTAAACTTGCCTAGCAAAACCTCTAGAGTATGTTTCGTCAACCATTTAACTTGATTGTGAGCGACACTAGCTAGTTATTTGTGTTATGAACTATTTTAAGGGCTTGTTGCTTTTCATTCGTTATTGTCACCCTACTTCTTGTGGTTTGATTTATTTGTCTTTCTTCGAAATGCCGATGATTAAAACGTGTTGTGGCGTCATGTGTGTGACCATGTCATTGCTGGATCTGGTGTGCCAAGTAGACTAGAGGTTTGTGCATATACTCTACTTGCCGCACCAAATCCATTAGCGGCATTGTTATTTTCCGTGCCCAACCTAAGTATGAGGCAACTATTTCATCTCGTAGCCCCAAAGTCGAAAGAGGACAAATATTTTCGAGATTTATATACATAAGACATAATATGTCTAGTGGCAAGCCAAGGAAAGGGTTCTGGGTCCACGGCAATGACTCCTTTAGACACACCAAACTTGAAATGAGTCGTTGTCGTGGAGACCGTATCCTTTCCTTGCTTTGCCGCTAGACATATCATGCCCATGCTATATGAATCATGGAAGTATTTCTCTTCTTTTGTATTTGGCGATACGAATAGATTAGATAGTATGAATTAAATGAAATGGTGAAGTATTTAGTTTCAAATATCTCATTGTAGCCCCAAAGTCGAAAGGAAAGACATTGCTTCACTATTCATATAGCATTGGCGACATTGTTATATGAATCATGTAATGATTTCTTTCCTTTCGTCTTTGGCGATATAATGAAATGATAAACTATTTCATCTCGTAGCGCCAAAGTCGAAAGAGGACAAATATTTTTGATATTCATATACATAAGACATAATATGTCGAGTGGCAAGCCAAGGAAAGGGTTCTGGGTCCACGACAATGACTCATTTAGACACACCAAACTCGAAATGAGTCGTTGTCATGGAGACTGAATCCTTTCCTTGCTTTGTCGCTCGACATATCATGCCCATGCTATATGAATCGTGGAAGTATTTCCCTTCTTTTGTCTTTGGCGATACGAATAGATTAGATATCGTGAATTAAATAAAATGGTGAAGTATTTAGTTTCAAATATCTCATTGTAGCCCCAAAGTGGAAAGGAAAGACATTGCTTCACTATTCGTATAGCATTGGCGACATTGTTATATGAATCGTGGAATAATTTCTTTCCTTTCGTCTTTGGCGATATAATGAAATGATAAACTATTTCATCTTGTAGCCCCAAAGTCGAAAGAGGACAAATATTTTCGAGATTCATATACATAAGACATAATATGTTAAGTGGCAAGCCAAGGAAAGGGTTCTGGTTCCACGACAACGACTCCTTTAGACACACCAAACTCGAAATGAGTCGTTGCCGTGGAGACTGAATCCTTTCCTTGCTTTGCCACTTGACATATCATGCCCATGCTATATGAATCGTGGAAGTATTTATCTTCTTTTGTCTTTGGCGATACGAAAAGTATGAGGCACGAATCCAAGTCATTCTTGGTTTCCTTTTTCTGGTCTTTCTTCGAAATGCCGATGATTAGAACGTGTTGTGGCGTCATGTGTATGACTATGCTGCTGTTTGATCTCGTGTGCCAAGTAGACTAGTAATTTGGGCATATAATCTACTTGCCGCATGAGATCAAAAAGCGAGCATTGTTATTTCTATGCCCAATCCAAGTATGAGGCACTAATGCAAGTCATTCTTGGTTTGCTTTTTTTGTCTTTCTTCGAAATGCCGATGATTAGAACGTGATTTCTTACATCTTGTTGCACCCATATATATATGCATGATCTTATCTTGTGAACTGCTATTTCTTTGCACTGACATAGATAATATCATCTATCTTGTGTATAGGAGATGGCGAAGAAGTGTTATGTCGTGTACGCCGGCAAGGTTCCAGGTGTGTACGAGGAGTGGGAAGACTGCCAGAAGCAAGTGAACAAATTCTCGAGCAACAGCTACAAAGGCTACAAGACTAGAGAGGTGGCGGAAGAGAAGTGGAGGAGGCACGTGAGGAAGAAGTGGAGGAACTTCCTCGTGATCACAACCTTGTTGCTCTTCATGGTAGGTTATGTGCTCTACTTCATCTAGATAGAGCTCCGTCGTCGGAGTTGTAATGTGATTGTGAACTTGTACTTGGAGGTGTGAACTTGTGGCACAAACACTTGGTGTTTGTGAAAATTTGGCACTTGTTGATGTATGAATGCGTATGTCGCGATTGATGTGTAATGTACTTGTATTCATGCTAGTTCTATTATGCTTTTGCCAATTGCAAGTTTCTAGAAAATTCTATGCTGTTTATACTATATTCTGGACTGTATTGTATATTTGAATACCTGTAAATCGTAATTTGATAATTGCTGTAAAACTTGAATTTCAAAAATATACCCGAGGCGCATATGGGAAGTATAGAAGGCGCATATTGGATACTACCCGAGGCGCATACCACCACATATGCGAGACGCATATCACATGCGCCTCCTATACTTCATATGCGCCTCGCGTATATGAAGTATAGGAGGCGCATGTGATATTCGCCTCGCATAACAGATATTAGAGGCGCATATGATATGCGCCTCGCGCAGCAAATACTAGAGGCGCGGCGCTAGAGGCGCATACCATATGCGCCTCAGATGGGGTTCCAGGTGCGCCTCGGGTAGGCTGTTCTCTAGTAGGGCCTGGTCAAGATGAAGCTCATGGCCTTGGGCTACCCGGCGAGATCGAGCGTGGGCTAGGGTCTTGGGCGCTGTTGCGGCGGTGGAGACGAAGTAGCCGGCATCACACCGGGCGCGGCGGAGCACCTGACCACGCGCTCCTGACCGCAAGCGGGTGGCCCATTCCGGTACTCTTCCCAGCGGGTGGTGGATTATCCCCGAGCGCAGCCGCTGGCCGCTTCCTTCTCCGATGCCGCCGGCCCCAAGAACCGGGTTTTCTTGCCTGTTGCAGCAAACAACAAAGTTTTCTACCAGGTTTTGCTTACTTCTATCGGTATTTTCCAATATAATTAAGAGATTGTGTAGAAACAAACAACAAAGTTTTCCAATACATGTTCAACAACAAAATCTTACAAAGTTTTTCCATACTGTCGGTTAATTAAAAAATGGCCACCAAAATGTTTAATACAAGGACATGTTTTCCCCGACATATCGTCAGCTACAGTAACTAAAAAATGAGATTGCCTCAAGGCATAGCTTGTCAAATAAATCTTTAGAAACCATAAAAGTTTTGCATGTGAGGTTATAAAAGAAGCGAAACAAAAGTTGCCATGAAGTATGTTGGTACGAAACCTCCCTTTGGCCCCCATGTTCCTTATATCCTCCCTTTATTTTAAAATGTGCAAGAAACATATTATAAGTTTTAAAACATACTGAAAAATATTCTGGATTTAGTCAGATATATCCTGCAAGCATGCACAACCACAATGCTAGATTCTGTGATAAAAATAGCAAAAGCTGATAAATTTTGGAGTTTCAGGGCAAGGTTTACTATACTGATGCATGTCCTGATGTCCATATACTAATTTTTTTATCTTCGTGTAGCTACCACAATGCAAAAAAAAAAAAAAATCAAACTGAGAATTTTACACGTTTATTATAGGATACAACAATAAGTACATCCATAATTTTTATGCAATTAATCTTTTAATTCTTGTAAACACAATTTTGAATTTTTGAAAATAAAGGATCATTCGATCTCGGGAGCTGGTCAGGACTAATATGTAACGTGCACTAAATCTGAAACGGACGGAAAGATTGGTACAGTACAACAAAACGACGGAGTCAAAAGCATGTTTTCTACGTAGCGAGTAAGAGAATCTCCACATGCCCCCCAATTCCCCACAAGGGTGCAATGGGGGCGTCAGCGTAAAAAACTCGCCCAGCCCTCTCCTCCAAATAATTTTTTTATTCGATAGGTGCTCAATAAACATCCGGCGCCCCAGCCCAACACCCTCTCATAGGGAGTCAACCGGGGGAGCGGGCTACCACTTTTGGCCCCACGGGTCCACCGGACAGCCTCTCCACTATATTTACTATTGTGGGCATGACTGTGTAGTACCCACCCCTATAACTAAAATTCATCCGTTGTCCCCCCATACGGGCTACCGCCGGACACCGTATTGGAGGGACGCGTGGAGATGCTCTATGGATTGCTCTAACTCTTTTCGGGGCTCCCTCTCTCCCTCTCGACTCTTCCAACTCTCCCCTCTCGTCCTTGGTCTCTCCTCACGTGCGGCCGTGCCGGATCCGAGCTATCCTCGCCGGCGTAATTGATCGTAGATGGCGAGGTGAAGGTGGGTAGTAGGCTTAGGTTTATCATTAGTCTAGTTTTTGTGATTTGTGTCGTATATGGCGTCTGGGGTCGGTTGCCGGCCTTCTCCGGCTAAGTGCGGGGAGTCTAGAGCGGTCTCTCTCTGTCGGCACAGCTCTGGTGGCAAGGGCTGGCGCTGGGTGGCGAGGAAAGCTCCAGCATCCCCAACAAGGTTGTGACTAGCAACTATCCTAGCGGTGCTTTGGGCACACCGTCAGAGTGGACAGATCTGGTGGTCCTTTGGGCTCCATGGTAGAGGCCTCTGTCACCGGGATCTGGCCGCTGCTGGAATAAGTTTGGTTTCTCAACTCGTCGTCGCTACCTACCATCTACTCAAGGTTCATCTCCTCCAGCTTGTGGCGGGAGCATGGAGTCTGATGGTGAATCAGGAATTACTGTGCACCGACGGTGTTCTGGTTGCTGCAATGCCTTCTTCTGCTGGATTGCTACTCCTTCTTCTGGGCGCGATGGTGTCGAGCGGAAGGAGTTCGGTGGTGGCGTCCCGTGCCTCGAGGCAGTGCAGCTCTAGGGCAGGGGCAATCTTCTGGCAAGAGCTTCGTCATTTGCGACCAAGA
Source organism: Avena insularis (assembly GCA_023614405.1). Lineage (NCBI taxonomy): Eukaryota > Viridiplantae > Streptophyta > Magnoliopsida > Poales > Poaceae > Avena > Avena insularis. Next base: position 393,551,095 of record CM042692.1, on the reverse strand, counting down.
TCAGGTCCTCGATATCCTTTGTTTGGCTTCTCTGGGTGCCTCTCTGGCATCCCATGTTCAACCTCCGGTGCAGGAGGCCCTTCTATGGTGCTGCAGTGGCGCTCTTGGCCTCGACCGTCCAAGTGGTTTCGTCCCCGATGCGGTTGAGGACGGCCAGTGTGGTCCCCATCTCATCGACGACGGATCTAGACCAGATTATTTTTCATCTTTTAGTCCAGGGTGTTAGCTGTAAAAGTGAAGGACGATGTTGTTATTTTTGTTTTGCGTTTGAGTCCTTCTGTAATTGTAACCACCCATGCAAATTAATGGCACCGTCTGGACCCTCCGGTGTCCTTCCCCTTTGTAAAAAAAAAGTGTAGCGAATATTTTTTTGTCCAAAAAAAAAAAACACTCATCTCGAGGGCGATCGTCTCCCCTCCCGCCCTCCACGTGAGACGGTGAGACGGAGACCGTGTTCTTGGTCTCCGCTGCACGACACATATGGGACGTGTCCTATATGGTGACAAGGCATGTCGCGTGTTACATTTTTAATCTTTCTCTATTCCCATCGTCCCAAAAAAATGTCGCAGAATTGTACTGATTCCCATGTTTTGGCTAATTTTTTTTAAATAATACGTTTTTTAATCATTTTCATGAATATTACGCAAAAAAGAATTTTCGGATCTAATGCACTGTCGTTTTTTCAAACAAAGACCATGCCGAGTCGTTTTTTCAAACAAAGACGAGCCCGAGTCATTTTTCAAACAAAGACGAGCCTGAGTCGTTTTCTCAAACAAAGACGAGCCCAAGTAGTGCACTGCCATACTCGTCTGGCAGCTAGTCGACACACCGAAATCGTTTTTTCAAAAAACGACACGGCTTGTCAGGTATTGAAAAGCAGACGGTTGCATGGATCATGCACACCCTACGTTGGGCTAATCCAGCCACTATTTTGCGCCGTTCTTTTTCCCCGCTAGTATCTCTCCCGCCACCTCTTCCCGCCAGTATTGTCCCGCCACTTTTTTCGCGTCGTTTCTCTCCCGCCACTTTTTTCGCGTCGTTTCTCTCCCACCACTTCTTCCCGCTGTTTTCTCCCGCCAATTCTTCCCGCCACTTCTTCCCGTCGTTTTCTCCCGCCAACTCTTCCCGCCGTTTCTCTCCCGCCACTTGTTCCCGCTGTTATCTCCCGCCAATTTCTACTAGTTGCCTCTATAAATACTGGCACCGAGATGGTATCTCTCCATCCTGTTATTGCTCTATTTCTCCCATTTCCTTCCCCTTTCCATCATGAGTGTGCCATGTTCGGACCCCGAGTATAGGCCTACGAAGACGAAAGATGCCAGGTTGCCGCAAGGGGTGACACACGAGCGTTGTTGGTGTGGCCATCTCGCGAAGGTCAAGGAGTCGATTGATTTCTCCACCTGCATGGGCATGAAGTTTTTCATGTGTCCCAATTACGACGCAAGCCCGCCCCGGCAAGCAAGTTCATCGTACGAGAGGCCTCCGGTATGTTCCAAGAGCATTGTTAATATGAACCGTTCATGTTATCATGATTTCTTTTATTCATTCCATTGATTTGCTTGCAGTCTCCTCCTCCACTTTGCAAGTGGTACCATTGGATTGACACCGAGCAGCCAGCCTGGGCCAAGAAAGAGTGTCATGATAGGAACCGAGCTGCGTGGGCTGCCTTTCATGCAGAGGAACGCGCTGAAAGGATGGCCGAAGAGGCGAAGAAGGAACGGGAGAGAGAAATGAAAGAATTACAAGCAGAGAAAGCTCAAAACCGCGAGTTGAACAGGAAGAGAAGGGAGGAAGAGGAGGCAATCCGCGAGCGCCAGGAAGAGGTGCGCAAGGAGGCCCATGAGGCGGAAAGGAAGAGATTAAGAGAAAGAGCTACCGAGGCGCGAGCGGCAGAGGAACGTGGGGACAAGACCGGAAAGTACCCGCGCTGGACTCAGGGAAGGTAGACGTATGTCTCAGTACCGATATATCTTAATTCCTGTTGTAGTGTCTTGATGTAACTTCATTCAGTTGTAGTGTCCCGTTGTATCTTAATTTCAGTTCTAGTGTCTTGATGTATCTTAATTTCAGTATCAGTGTCTTGATGTAACTTCCTTTCAGATGTACTGTCTTGATGTATCTAAAATGTTTCCCACCGAAATGCTTTCCATCAAAAAACATTCCCGCCAAAATGCTTCCCGCCAAAATATCTCCCGCCAAAATGCTGCTGCCAAAATGCTTCCCACCGATGTAACTTCCTTTCAGATAACTAGACCGATACAAGATACAAGTCTCATACATAAACAGATAACTAGACCGATACAAGATACAAGTCTCATACATAGACAGATAATTAGACCGATACAAGATACATAGATAGATATCACTGCCACCGGTCACGAGGTTGCCCTGGCGTCGGTGTGTCCCATTCGTACCTTCTAGGAGGCACCACATTGCGGGGAGGTAGAGTTGACCCGTCATCCTGCGTCTGTGTATCCTGTGTGGGGATAGGTGGTGGAGTCTGATGCGTCCCCTGAGTCTGCTGCGTCTGATACAATCCAAACCAGTCTACCTGGTCCTGATGAGTCTGCTGATCCTCCTCATTAGTCGCCCACGAACCCATTGAGGACATGCTTGGGTCTTCATATCCTCCTGCCATGTAAAAATATTAAGTACTCAACGATTATACACTACATGTAACCAAAATAGATAGGAAGATGCGTACCCTGAGGACGATAGCCCATGAATGGGACTTGCGGCTGCTGCTTGTGCACTGGTCGAAAGTAAGATGCGGCTGCTGCTGCCACTGGTCGAAATCAAACCGCGGTTGATGCTGCCACGCCGATCCTCCAGCCTGGTCTGGGGGTGGTGCTCTCGGTGTCTCCCACTGCTGCTGCCACGCTGAGCCTCCAGCCTGGTCTGGGGGTGGTGCTCTCGGTGTCTCCCGCTGCTGCTGCCATGCTGAGCCTCCAGCCTGGTCTGGGGGTGGTGCTCTCGGTGTCTCCTGCTGTGAGATCCGTGGACGAGGCCCGTGGCGGGTAGGTGCAGTGGGTGTCTCCTGCTGTGAGCCTCTCAGCAGTGTCTGGTCCGCACGCGGGGTGCGCTCCTGCGTGGAGTGACGTAACGGGCGAGCCTGCATGGAGCGACGCGGCTGGCCCTCCACCGTGGAGTGACGAGGTGGACGCTGTGCTGCTCGGTGCTGAACGACGTCTGAAACGTTCGTGCACGTGATGGTCGCATAGATACTCTGTAATCTTTCGTGGACACGCCTTACGAATGACTGAACTCCTTGACGTGGTAGTAGTAAAGGAGCGGACGAGAGCGAACGTCCCCACTGATTCACTTCATTCTGTAGCTCCCATGTCATATCGGCCTGCATTTGTATAGTTGATAAGTACATATTATATAGGCTACCAGGAAAAGTGACGAAGAAAAGTGTATTTACCGCTGATTGTCTGGGCTCCATAGTCGACTGGCTAGGGTATCTTTCATCATCATGTGCGTGGTGGACGGGACGCAACCGTGTCATGCTCATGTACCTCTGTAAGTATGCACGGAATAGCTCCATATCAAACGCAGGAGCGGTCCACACGTCAGCTGTTGCATTCTGCCAACCATTGATATAAGTATTAACTCGTTGAAGCCACTGATTTGCACTTCTTTTAGTACCCTTCCGAGAGTACCTGCAGTTAGATTTTGTAAGTACACAGTCAGTGTAAAATTATAGTTACATAATATATTAACTTACATATGCACGTCCGAAGAAAGGGGCGCCTCCGGAGAAGGAGGATCTACCATCTGGCGAAGACCGAATTGCCTCATGACCCTCTGTTGAGACATCTCCTCCACCTGACAATCGAAGATGATCTTCGATTTAGTGAGCCAGTAGTCCTCATCTCTACGACACATAATAGATAACCCGCTAAGATATCTTGCGAATGCTTCAGCTGTGGTGTACGGCTCCCAAATCACCGATTCCTCCTTCAACGTGTCGAATTGCTCGCTGAACGCCGGGTAGAAGCGGGTTACTTGTTCTCCCGCGAAACGACACTGTTCGATTAAATAGTTGTTAGTTTCCTTTTAAATTAACAGAACCATGCAATTAACAGAACCTTTTAAATTATCTTGCGTCGTGTCCAATGTGTACCGAATGTAGGCATGTCAATTCTCTCGTGGTCAAACAACATATCAGACTCATAGACAACGGGGCGCTCTCCCTGGACGATTACCGCCTGATTTTTTGCTACCTCCGGGCGGCCAATAGGGAACCTCTCTCATGACCACAGCTACAGCAACAATGGGCATCCTAGCAAGGCAGATTTTTCCTTGGTTAGCGTACAGCCCGTGCACATACCTCGGTACGTTGCTGCTAAGACAGCAGACCCCCAACTCCATTGGGTGATGTCGTTCTGGCATGTCGCCTCCGTGATCTCTCTAGCATAGCGGATGTAGCGTGCACTGATGGTTGAGACGTGGTTCTCGGTGAACATCACCTTCCCAAGTAGCCACAATAAGTACGCCTCGAGCCTGCGCGTAATTTGTGGCGCAGTCATCAGAACATCTGGGTACCCGAACCTCTGTAGCTGCATTGGTTAAGCGGACAAGTTTTAGCATCGTGTGATACAAAAATAGTTGGATCAAATACGAAGATACTTAGTAACAAATGAACCTGATAGTTCTGCAACCAATTAAATTTGGGCCCATGATTTTCATACGTGAACTCCGGAGCTCCTCCACGAATGCCATAGAATCGTTGGGCCATTTCTTGGGCCCAATTCTCCGGTGTATCCACCGGGCCTATTGGCACTCCAATAGCAGGCCAACAAAGTACGAGACATCCTGTAGTGTAGGAGCCATCTCCCCCCACCGAAAGTGGAAAGTGTGAGTCTCGGGCCTCCATCGATCCACTAAGCAGGTGAGCAACGACCCGTCGTAGGCCATGCGCGTGGTCTGGAATCCATGGTGTCGTCCTTCTATCTCCTGCGTATGAGTGGCCTCAACCAGACGCACAAATGGTAGTAGCCCGGCCCACTTCAACCTGCATACCGAGATAGAATTACAATTTGTTTATTATGGCCCTCAAATATTTATAACATAGTTCCATACGAATTAGGAATAAATGTCTCATACCTCTGCAGCCAATAAGGGTGTATTATCCAGTTAGACATGGGAGTGCGAGTGATAAGGTGCTTTAAGCTCCCTGGTTCCGCATCCAATAAAGTTGACCGGTGATTTCTATCAATATCAGCATTAAGCAAAGATCCCGACATCTGCATAATTTAGAATATGGTTCCATAAGAATTACAAATTCAAAACATGGTTCCATAAGAATTATAAATTTAACACATAGTTCCATACGAATTACAAATTTACAACATAGTTCCATACGAATTACAAATTCAAAACATAGTTCCATACAAATTACAAATTTACAACATAGTTCCATACGAATTACAAATTTAAAACATGGTTCCATACGAATTACAAATTCAAAACATAGTTCCATACGAATTACAAATTTACAACATAGTTCCATACGAATTACAAATTTAAAACATGGTTCCATACGAATTACAAATTCAAAACATAGTTCCATACGAATTACGAATTTACAACATAGTTCCATACGAATTACAAATTTAAAACATGGTTCCATACGAATTACAAATTTAAAACTAGTTTCTTCCTCTGCCTCTTGTTCCTCGCCTGGCACGTCTGCCACGTCCACGAGGAGCCGCTCCTCCAGTCCCGAAGATATGGCAATTGGTGTCTCTATGACCAAAATGATTATATATAAAACATTGTCTAGTAGGGCCTCCGGCTTCAGATTCATCCATATCATTACGGATCCGAACACATTGTCGCCTTCCTCTGCCTGTCCGCATTAGTTCAGGATCTGGAATGTAAATCCTTTCACCGGGGTTTACTTTGTTAAAATTGCCCCATGCTCTATATCCCATCATCTCGCCAGTCCATGTATTGATCACCGACTCCTTAAGAAAATAAGGATACACAAACGATCTCGCATCCATACCTAACCGCCTACACGCAGCAAGTACATGAGAGCAAGGAAGATGTAGCAGCTTGGGTTTGTTGCAGGTACACTCACACGTCGGCCAAGCCTCATTGCCTATCCTCACCTCTTGTGTCTTTACCTCTTCTCGAGTTCCGATCCTGTTGGAAGGGAGGCGAACCTCAAATCTTCGTTCTTGATTACCGATGGCGACGACTTGCATAGACCGAGCCTTTTCCATTTTGGCATTCATGTAATCCATTACCTTTGAACAGTACCTCGTATTTGGGTTGTTCATGATATGCATCTGAGCAAGCTGGAGTCTGTCTCTGAAGTACTTCAATGTTTCGGTGAAAATACACTCCACAATAGCTGTTAATGGTAGAGCCCTGCTTCCTCTTAAGACGAAGTTGTAAGTTTCGGCAAGATTTGTAGTCATGACGCCAAACCTAGCACCATGAGTGTCATGCAACAGAGACCAACTCTCCACAGGCTCGTGCTCTATCCATTCCTAAAAATTCTTAATCCGTCTGCCAGGCCTCCTCCTAGTACCGGGTTGGTCAAATCCCGGCAAATCACAAAGAGCAATTGGTTCTTCCTCGGGTGGTGTTGCTCCAGCTACTGTCTGTGCAGCTACCGCGGCCGCATGAGCCGCCACAGCTGCTGCTCTAGCTGCTCTCCTCTGCCTAACATGTTTTTTTGTGAATTCATCTAGATAGGCCCAACACTTGATATACTTCCACTCCTGGTTCTGCTTGCAAAGCTTCTTGAATAGGTTCATAAGGGCCTTGTTCCTGAACGGTGAGAAAAAGTTTGCCCCTAGATGCCGCATGCACCAACGACTCTTCATGTCTAGCCATGGAGTTGGTTCATCTGGAGCAGGCTAAGTCAGCTTCCTTATCGCGCTGAGTATACCCGGATGCCTGTCATGTAGGACGCATACATTCGGTACATCCCTCACAACTGCTATCTTCAGCTGCCTGAAAAACCATACCCAACTCTCGGTGTTCTCGCTCTCCACGAAAGCAAATGCAGGTGGAACAACTTGATTGTTCCCGTCTTGACCTATAGCAGTAAAGATCTGGCCCCTGTACTTGCCAGTGAGAAATGTTCCATCTACACAAATGACTAGTCGACAGTGAGTGAAAGCTTCTATGCATATAGCAAATGAGAAGAACAATCGATGCAGCACTCTCAAATTGGGTTCTTGAGGCAATGTTAAGTGTTGGATGTCGAGGTATGTGCCTGGATTCCTAGCCTGCAGTGTCTGCAGCATCCGAACAACACAGTCGTATCCATCTCGAAACGAACCAAATCTTGTCTCCAGTGCCCTCTGCTTAGTCCTCCAAGCCTTTCCGTAAGATATATTGTAGCGAAATCTGACAGCAACTTTGTGGATGATAGCTTTCACCACCATGGCTTTGGTCTCCACTATCTCAGTATATAACAGTCTAGCCAGGAGGGTTGACGTGAGATTACGATGGTCTTGCAGGACATTGTCAAGTTGACATGTGTGCTGCACAACATCGCTAACCTTCCAGTTGGTGTCATATCGAGGAACATGGGCATGGACCCTGGCAGGACACCCAGCTACCTCGCAAACCAAAGTCAAATATTGTTGGGATGACACCTTTGTTTTGAAAACACGCTGCGTGGACAATGCCCACTCAACGATTGCTTCCTGTAGATGTCTCTTGCTAGGATATAATGCACCAATGGAGATGTTGTTGGCGTGATAGTGCCACGAGGAATCGTGCCCATCGTTCACATTCATTGCTGCTGTGTGGTCTTGATTCCATGATGCCGGAATAGGTTGGTCCTCCTGATCAGACTCAGCGGAATCATAAGAGCTATCACTGTACCCTTCTGAATCTTCGGCTTCCATCTGATCTTGCAACCAACCGTCGTGTATCTCGTCCTCATCGACCTCACCACTGAAAATATCTTCTCCTGTCCGTTGACTACCTTCAGCTGATTCATGTCTAGTGTGTGCAAAACTACTCTGACCAGGTTCATAACTACCTCCATCGGTGTGTGCATAACTACTCTGCCCAGGTTCATAATAACCACCGCCATCTTGGCCTTGACTGCTCTGGTCGTTATAGTAGCCACCACCACCTCCGTCTTTGGCTTGACTGCTCTGCTCATGATAATAATCACCACCAACATGGTGTGTCTGACTACTCTGGCCCTGATCATAAACAGGCTCTTTCGCCACAGGAAGCACTAAGACACTGGGGTTAACTACCCTATGCAGACAGGCTTTCACCCATTTGACCCATTTAGCTTGCTCTTCTATCGATCTCAAATAAAAATCAGGTTTAATCCTTGACTTTGTCCATAATACATGCACACCGACAGTATGGGTCGGAGAAAGCCCTAAACGAGCACATAACCAATCTTTCAACTCAATAATGGGGATGGTTTCAGGATCCTGGAGCACTTCATCAATACAATTGAAATCGCTCAAATCAACTCCATACTGGTTTGTTTTGACGACACCGTCACCATAGTAGAACCTAAACACTACATTACTGGACATAACTTCAGGCCTAAAAAATACCACAATTTAGCAAATGACCGTACAGTGGCAGATTTTAGCAAAAAAATATACTAATATTCCTATAGCCGAATAATCTTGCATAGCCCGCAAATATAATTATAATCATATAGCCGAATAATCTGGCATAGCCCACAAATATACTTATAATCTAGCAGTTCATCGCGGAGCGCTAACATACAACATCCAGAACTACCGAGAAGATAAACAAACACAGATGACTGTAGTTAGCAAGAAATTAGAGTTTACCCTTGAAGCGTGTGAAATCCTGCCGTGCAGCTGCCTCCACTCAACCGTGCAGCTGCCTCAAGCCCCAGCCCGAGACTCCACCGTGCAGCTGCCTCAAGACCCCGTCCCAGACTCCACCATAGCCATTGCACCTCAAGAACTCCAAGAAAATCCTCCACGAAAACGCCTCAAATCGCTACACCAGACTATCCCACAAGTAGATCGGGAATCTACTAACTTCAGCAGCAAATTTAGTGTAAAACGGAGCAAAGTGTGGCAGCAAATGGGAGCAGCTCCATGGGAGAAGAAGCAGCAGGGGAGAAGAGCTAGCAGGGGCTGGCCGGGGAAGAAGGAGGCGTGCGAGCTGCGAGCTAGCAGGGGCTGGGCGCGACGCGGCGTGCGAGCTAGCAGAGGCAGCAGAGGGAGAGGAAGGAGGCGGCGCGGGGCTGGGCGCGGCGCGCGCGTATTAAAAGACGCGGTCGTTCGACCGTTACACGACGCGTCGTTCTGTCGTTCTGCCCTAAAACGACGCGCGCTCGTCGTTGCGCCCTAAAACGACGCGCCGTTCCGTCGTTCTGCCCTAAAACGACGCGCGCTCGTCGTTGCGCCCTAAAACGACGCGCCGTTCCGTCGTCCTGCCGTAAAACGACGCGCGCGGGTCGTCTTTCCAGACAACGGCCGGAGCGTCTGTCGCGCTGCAGGCCGACAGGGTGGGTCCCAGGCGCTGCTTTCGGTGCCTAAAAAGACGGCGTGATTGTGTCGTGTCCTCAAAAAAAGACGAGCCCGAGTCGTTTTATGAAAAAACGACAGTGCATTAGATCCGAATTTTTTTTTTGCGTAATATTCGTGAAAATGATTAAAAAAACGTATTATTTAAAAAAAATTAGCCATATTTTGAGTACGTCCCAAAAAAACTTTGTTGGACTGTTCCCGCCTACCAACCCTGGAAATTAATGACACAGTCAGCGACTTTTTTTATCGGATGTCCCCGAAGGGACCATGGTCAGCGACTTAGACCGCACTGCAAAGAACAAAGGAAAGGCGCATGCTAAGGAACAAATGAGTATAGAATCAAAAAAAAAGGAACAAATGAGTAGTTTATGGAGTACGATACGTTTAGTTCTAGAACTTAAAATGCCACACTTTCACTTTGCCAGCATACATTCTTAGGCAGACTTTGTCGCAAACCAAACGACACTTTGGTAGTGGGATATGAGAATACGCCCACACATGTGAGCCAGAAGCTTATACCGCGTGACAAACGTGGTCAGCGCAGCACTCTCAAACCAATATACAATAAACACCTGAGCAAGAAGCTTTACTGCTTGAGGAATTTAATCAGTTACCCCGTAATGTTGCGTTCTGGAAATTTTGGAACGTATACTATCCGACACCTTTAGGCGGCATCTAGGCACCTAACGCAGGCAATGATCCGGTCGGATGTTGGGACGTACTCAAAACCAGAGATCCTTTCAATGACTTCATCCATCTCACCGGAGATTAGGACCGCTGTTCAATGAGGAGTTGTCACCTCTATTGGTAGTAAATTTGCCGCTTGACAGTGTTGTGTGTCTAGGCCCTATGTGTGTCGTTTGGAACTTATTCTATACGATAGAAAAACTTCATCCATCTCACCTCTATGTGACGCCCGTAGGCGACTTCGGAGGCGCTGTCACAGCCAGACTAGAGGCCCTCCTCGTCTTGTGAAGCTTCTCACTGTCGCCGGAGGAGGCCGTCCCCGGTGGACGGCGCGGCATTTCCTTCCGCCATCCTGTAGCCAGAGTGTGGTCCTCCTCCTCCTCCTCCCCCTCCAATCTTCTTCCGCACGATTTGGAAGTCGTCTTTAACCCATTCGCTGGCCGGCCTACTGAAGGCTATGAGCAGCGTCCACCTGTTGGGCGTTGCAGATAAGCAAGTCGTTGGTGAACTGCCTTGCACGTGTCATTTGCCTTCCACTAATTCTCGCCCTCTCTTTATTCTCCGCGCTCGCTAATTAATCTCAGACCTCGTCTTCCATGGGCTATGCACGGTATCTCCGTCAATAATGGTTGTGGTCGTAGGCATGGTCCAAGGCGACCAATATTGGCATGGAGCCCTAATTTTCTATGCACATCTTTATACATGTCACCATACAAGCACGTTGCTGCGATTACGGATGCTCTGGTGGCAGCAGGGAATAGCAAGTGAATATGTGATCGTATCGTGTTTGTATAGGTATACAGTCATATTGTGTATTCCTTTTGTATGTGTTCGTGTTGTATGAGATTAGGACTCCCCTTGCAATCCTCTTATATAATGAGCAATACAAGGCACCACTACGTGTGGTTTTCCCTATCTTACATGTATCAGACGCAAAACCCTAGCCGGACCGCGTTGCCCTGCTTCCGCCGCCGTCGCCGCTGATATGCAAACCACCCACCCCCCCTTCTCGTCGCGTCGCCTCTCTTGGAGCCATGGGCAACGATCCTACACGGGCCACGCAAGCCTCTAAGGAGAAGGTAGATCGTGAGGCTCGCGAGGCCACCGACGCCAAGGCCAAGCTGGCCCTCGCCACCGCCCATCCTCCAACGCGGGGGCCTTCTCGCTCACCTCCCTGCATGCCCAAGCCGTCGTCCTCTACTCCATCAAGGGGCACATACCAGTCGAGCTGGCCCTCGACACCGGCGTTCATCGCCAATGGCACACCTTCTTTCGCGCCGCCCTCCGCAAGTACGCGTTGCTCGACCACGTCGACGCGCCCGCTCCGACCGATCCAACTCCAGAGTGGTCCTTGTTGGATGCCACGATGGTCTCGTGGATCTACGGATTCGTCTCCCTCGGCCTCCTCGACGCCGTCATGACGCCGGGTGAAGATCCTCTTGCCGTCGATCTGTGGACAAGCATCAATGGCCTCTTCAACGACCACAAGATCAACCGCCATCTCCACCTCGCCACCGAGCTTGGCGAGATCAAGATGGACGGACTTTCCATAAACGAGTACCTGAAGAAGATCAAGGCCCTCGCCGATGGTCTAGCAGATCTCGGAGCACCGAAAGAAGATGCCAAGCTGGTTATCCACTGCCTCAACAACCTCTCCGAGCAGTACGAGCACGCCCCCGAATTGATCTTCCTCATGCCCGAGATCACCTTCGAGAAGTGCCGTTCTGTCCTCGCGCTCCAAGATATGAAGCGCAAAAATCGCCAAGCCCGCAACTCTAACACGGCTCTCATCGTTGACGGGGCCAACCCTGGCAAAGGATACGACAACCGCCGCAAGAAGAAGAGGGCTGCGGCTGAGGCCACCAAGGAGGGCGCTATCGTCCAGCACCAGGCCCCTGCTGCACCACCAGCCGTTGCTTCACCAACCTGGCCCACACCGCAACTCCCATGGAACAACGCGATCGAGATGTGGCCCTATGGTCGGGCACACAGCTACGTGCCATGTCCTGCGCCCTCGCCACATGCCTTCTACTCATAGGGGCCCTATAGCGTGCCGCACTCCTCCTATGGATACAGCTACGGGTACACGCCCCGCCCCCTGCTTACGGCTACGGCGCCGCTCCTTCATCACCAGCACCGTCATCATCAACTCTGTCAACTGCCTCGTGGGATCAGTCCATGCTCATGCACGAGTTCCAGACGATGGGCTTACAAGCACCCATTGAATGGGTAATGGACCCTGGCTCCTCCTCCCACTTCGCGGCCAACCCCGGTATTCTCACCTCCGTGTCTCCCTACCTATTCTCCTCGTGTTGTTGTTGTTGTTGTTGTCGGTAACGACTCCACTCTTACGATCACCGCTACCGGACATGCACATTTCCTATTTCCACCTCCGAGCGTCCCCTTCATCTTCGTAATGTTTTAGTAGCTCCTAACATAGTTAAAAATGTTTTGTCGGTTCGTCAGTTCACCATTGATAATCGTTTTTCTGTCGAATTTGACCCTCTTGATTTTTCTATGAAGGATCTTCAAACCAGGAATGAGATTCTCAGATGCAATAGCCTCAGAGCTCTCTGTCCTTTCTGCACCTCCTCCACCAGTCACCCACATGCCTTCCTCGTCGTCGATCCCGCTCTATGGCATCGGTGGCTTGGACACCCTGGACGACCCGTCATGGAGTCTTTAGCTCGCTCTTCGGTTATTCCTAGGGATAAGAATAAATTTAGTTTGTGCCATGCTTATCAATTAGGTCATCATGTTCGTCTTTCTTTTTCTTCTACGAATCATGTAACACATTCTCTGTTTCAAATTATTCACTGTGATTTGTGGACATCACCGGTTGAGAGTATTTCTGGCTTTAAGTATTATCTTGTTTGCCTTGATGATTTCACTTAGTATGTCTAGGTTTATCCTCAACGTGCTAAGTCAAAAGTTTTCTCGCACTTATCGTCCCTTCACACCTAGCCCGTACTTAGTTCCGTGCAAACTTGCAAGCTATTCAGTGTGATAATGTTCGTAAGTTCGATAATTCCCTCCTCCACTCTTTTGTCCAACACCATGGAATAACACTTCGTTTTTCATCTCAATATACCTCACAATAGAACGGTAAAGCCAAGAGGATTATTCGCACTCTCAATGACATTAGTCGCATGCTTCTAATTCAAGCAAGTGTGCCACCACGCTTTTGGGCCGAGGCTCTTCATACAGCTGTATTATTGCATAGTCGGCTGCCTTCCAAGGCAATCTCGGATTGTGTGCCTTTTCGAGCTCTTCATGGCGTCGACCCTGTCGTATGCTGGTCTTAGGTTCTTCGGATGTCTTTGCTACCCCAGAACCACTGCCATTACACCGCACAAGCTTGTGCCTCACTCTGTTCCCTGCGTGTTTTTAGGGTATCCATGAAGGGAATATGCCCGTGAGGCAATGATAAAGTTGTTATATGATAGATGTTTATTTTGCATGCTATAATTGTTTAATACAGAAACGTTAATACATGTGTGTTTAATAAACAAATAGAAAGTTTTTAGTTATGCCTCTCTCATAAACTAGCTCATTGATTAACAAGATGATCAAGGTTTAGGGGTTCCGCGTATGAAAACAATAAATTTTACCCTACGGCCCTGAACCCCTGAAGCTGCCAGGACCTATCTATTAGTAATACAGTAATGGGAGGGGCTTTTCGTGAACTTACCCTTGAAGACCGAAAAGCATTGTCAACGCTCAGGAGAGTGTGGTTGATGTAGACGAGCCGAAGCCGACTTCAAGGTCGTGATGAAGTCCCTGCGCTCCTTTGGCTCCAATGACTTGAGTGCCTCAAGTGCGACACCTCGCGGGGAGTTACACACGTTCGGTGCCTGATGATGACTCCCGCTTCCCCGATCCAGCAGCAGTTGCGGAAGTAGAGCTCCTAGATCCGAATCTCGTAGCGCGACGGGTGTCTCTCGCTCACGCAGTCCAGACTTGGGAACACGGTCACGAGAGAGAGAGGGGAGAGAGAAAATATCAACTGGAGGTCCTCCCAAAAGTGAGAAGACCTTTATTGATTATTGGTGTATTTTATTTGGCCAAATACCCCCACTATATATAGGGGGAGGGGAGGTACTACCTCCCTCAAAGTCCTGGGGTGGGACTAAAGGAGAGGAGGGGGGGAGGGGTGGCCGCCGACCACCCTAGTGGGCCTCGCGCGAGGGGCTAGTCCCAGCCGGCCAGCCCCCTTGCCCCTGCTCCCTCTCTCCTTTCCTCTAATGGGCCCTCTCCCTCCGGAAATTGGCCCATTAAGCCTTTGACCATTAAAATTGATTTTCTCTTTATTAAATAATTATGAATAAATGATTAAATTAACATTTAACATTCATTCACATATTATTCAATCTCCGTGGCTATGGAACACCTTCCACCTCCACTCGGGACATCCTCCGGACTTACCGAAACCCTTCCGGTTTTCTCTCTACTATTCTTCGGCGATTCCACTGATCCTATAAACACTCTCTAGGCATCATCAAGCCCTTAAGCGTGATACCCCACGGTTTGGGAACACTCCAGACATGGTCGGGACATTCCCGCACCAATGACCGACACAGGGACCTGGATGGCCATGTGACCCCTGTGTGATCCACGAAGATCTTTCGTCGTTTGAACCGGGACAGTCGTGTCTTATTCCCTTTGTCTCTTGATACTTGCATTGCCCGAGATCTGATCAATGACATCACCATGTCGCGTTCAATCTCGTTACTGAACAATACTACTTGACTCATTCTGACAAGTGATATCCCCGTGATCAAATCACATGTTGCACAGCTATTGGATATAACTTCTCCGAGTGGGCCCTTCGAGTATCTTCCCGTCACATGGACGGACAAATCCCTCTCTTGACATATATTACCTCAACGGTTTCCTCTGAGTACCTGAACACACCTTTATAACCACTGTATTACCAAGTGGCGCTTGATGCTATCAAAGCACTCTCGGGAGACAGAGATTGATATAGCCTCACAGTCTAAGGAATAATCTATGAGGATCCATATCTAATCATCTTAACTTGAACTTCGTGACATGATCGGGTCACGATGTTTAGGTTGGGTATTGGTTCATCATCTCATTCTCGGAATGAGATGACTCCATTTCCAACTAGCATAAATGCCACATGATCAGGAAACATGATCATCTGTTGACCAATGAACCAGTGACTAGAGTTTTACTGGGAACCCATGGTTGTTTGTATATCACACGTGTATTGATGTTTCCACTCAATACAGTTATAGCATGATATAAAACTTAATCATAAACTATCTGGTACCCTGAACATGCTTGCTCATGGAAGAGGTTGAGTCTTGGGTCTATACTTTACAGTTCCAAATCCTTTGCAACTTACTAATGTCACCTTGATTGACATTAATACTTTATCATCACATGATAGCATCTGTGTGTATGCATCGTCGCTATGGCAGTAGAACGAGGCCTGATTCAGGAGCCTACAGTGACTTTAGATCAACCTCGAGGGCTTTCTCATGGGCACTGTGCCCTGGGACACATCATTCTATGTTAAAAGTGAACTAGCCCTGCCATAACATTATACAACACTTTAGATGGTACCCTTATCTATTATTACAAATGTATTCATCGAAACACTAGTGCACTCTGTGCAATTTTCGATGTTTTAGTTCACCTCGCTTCCTACTTGACTTCAATCGGTATTTACGGGAGTTTCCAACATAATCCCTTATAACATAACTCTTTATGTTTTAAGATATGTCATCCTTCTCAGATTTGGAAAACATGCCTGTAGTTTTCTACTAGACACTGCGGACAAAACTCAGCTCAACGTTCCGTGATTCAAACTTAATCACTTTCAAACGTTCCTTATTGGATTACATATTATGTTAAGTTATCATCATGGTTTTCTAAGATAGAATCTATGTTTCAACATAGTGGATGATGATCATCCTTTTCTTTCTTTCAATCATTGATGTTCAACTTAATACTATTCCTAATTTGAGTTATTAAGGACCGGTTCCTTAATTAACTTCTATTCTGAAACCCCTTTCAGAATCCCTTAAGGAATACTACATAATATCATAATACACCTATTATCAACTTCTACATCTTATAAATCATTATTTATAAGTTT
Source organism: Avena insularis (assembly GCA_023614405.1). Taxonomy (NCBI): domain Eukaryota; kingdom Viridiplantae; phylum Streptophyta; class Magnoliopsida; order Poales; family Poaceae; genus Avena; species Avena insularis. The sequence goes on along the minus strand of CM042692.1, from coordinate 393,534,769 downwards.
TTGCGCTTTCATTCTTAACATACTTAAGAATTACTCCTATGAGCTCCCACTCAAAAATATGTCATTCACATATTGTTTTAGGAAGACTTTTATAGCTCCCACTCAATTTTATGCAAATTGCATATCCACTCACTTTTTTGAATAACTTCAAAATCCTTTGATCATATATCAAACTTGGAGATTTACTATGAGATACTAGTAACATTACTAGATTTAAATCCTCTAGACACGAAGCACACATTAATCAAATTCATTTGAATTTTTCCAATGCTTGACAAATTGTGCTTTTGTCATTCATCCTCTTTTCCACTATGGCTTTGCAGTCATTTGGAAAAATTCAAGTAATCTCTTTTACTTGTGAGATTCAGCAACGAATTGCTTTCTAATCTCAAGTGAATTTTACTTTTAGGATTTCTCATAGTTCTAGTTTACCATTATTTCCTTAGTAGTTCGTAGGTATGTCATATTCCAATAATCATGACAAATGATTCACAAATGTCTCCATACTAGATATGGATTTACATTTTGAATCCTACTTCATGCAGTGAAAACACTAGTGAGGAAAACACAATGATCAATATCATTGATTCTTTCCTTCTGTGAAGAGAATCGTTCAGGAACACTGTCTGTTGCGCTTCTCAACACTCTGATGCAGGGTTTGAATCCTCATCGTGTTTTTCACTATCTTCAGTTTTCTCCATAATTGAGAAACAACACTAGAAGTGATCTTTCTCAAGAATGTACCAAAATCCAAGAAGTACGAATCTTTCTCTCCTTTTGGTTTTAGCTATGGATTTCGTATTCAAAGTTTACAATGAATACTCTACAAGGACTTATTCGCTATTGTGTTGGTTATATGGAATAACCCCAAAACTTTCATGAATTCAAATGGTTTACTACATTCTAATTGAATGCTAACTATTTCTAATGGCCTCTACATCTACACTACAACGATTTATTTGGTGCCTTCTATTCGCCTACTTTGATATCTAATATCACATTGTGATGCTTTGCATTTTGACGTTTCAAAACGCTTTGCCTTTCACAATTTCTTTTATGCCATTCTTATAAAGTTGAATTTCATTACTATTGATCAAATCATAGTAATTAGATTCTCTTTTATCTTTTGCAACATCCCAAAACTTCAATCCAATCTTATCAAGATCTAAATCATCAAATTTCGGGTTAACAAAAACTTTTCAATTTAAAAATAAAAGCATTCATATGTGTGTGCATTTAAAATAGGAGTTGTTTTGAATTGCCATGATTGTGTGATCCAATGCTTGTAAAATGTTTTTAGGTGATTTAAACATCATCTACATCATTCCCAAGCTTTTCCTAAAGAAAATCTAATCAAAAAGAATTAAAAAGGAGGAATGGTCATTTTGGCCATTTTAATCCACTACACTACTTTGGCTATTCCTAGTACTCAATTCTTAACAGAAACAATTCTTGATCTTTGTACCCCTTGCTAGTACACATAATGAGGTACCAAGTCCCATCTTTGGATCTGCTAAAAACATTCCGTTAACTATTTTAAAGGGCATTTGAAAATTGAATCCAATACATATGCATAGATCACCCCTATTTCAAAACCCATCTATTTGAGCTCCACTTTCAAAACCCTTGCAACCAGAGACAGCACTAGTGGAGATCACTCAAAAATTTTGAAACCAAAATTCAAACCTTTTTCTCTTGCGGCCATTTCATCAAACACTTGGCAGGCAGATTTCAAACAAAACACATTTCACTATTTCAAATAGTATTCTGGCCAAACTTGTCTCCCATTTGGCCCCTTTTTACTCCCTTTGTCTCTAAATGATCTAGCAAAGCCATTTAAACCCACTCCCCTAGCCCCTAGTGGCATTGCCATGCCATGCCGAGCCACCTCTCGCCGGCCGACCATGCACCCGCTGCAGCAGACCACTCTCCTCCCCCTCGCCATGTCTAGGAGGTAGCCAGCACCTCACCGCCGCCTCTGCCGCTCAGAGCGCCACCTCGCCCAGACCGCATGCCACCGCCCCTACGGCCGCATTCACTTCCTAGAGCACCGCCAGGAGACCGCCTGTCGATCGCCACCCTCCGCCATGCCTCTAGCCGGCCGTAGCCATGTCGCCACCGTCGCCTGCCCATCCCGCTCGGTCTCACCGTCGGGCCTATAAAAGGGGGCCTCCCCAGCCTCTTCTTTCCACACCACTCCACTCCCCTTACCTCACCCACCTCTAGCCAGAGCAAGGGGAGCAGCAGCTCGCCGGAATTGGAGCCAGAGCCGCTGCCTCTGGAGGAGAAGGGCGCCGCTGATTGCGACCACCCCAAGCTCCGCCGCAACCGCGCCTCGCCTCGTCGTCAACCAACAGTTCGTTTGCCCGCCTCGCCGACCCCGCTGGAGCCCTGGTACGTCCCCAGCAGAACCCCACCGAGCCGCTAGGGTTCGAGCTCGCCGGCGACCTGTTCGTCGTCGACGACGACCCTCAGCCGTAGATCCCCCTTCTAATCCTACGGCCCATAGCACGTGTACCGTTTTGCGTGTTAAGACCCACTGACAAGCGGGACCCCCTGTCAGCTGAGCCCCGTGCCGTGGAGCGCCACTGGGCCGGCCCAAGTTCTTTCCCGCGCTAGCCCAGCCATTCAAATCTGGATTTTTCTTTTTAGTTAAATCTAGTTTCTGTCCACTAGTTTAAAATTCAATTCAGAGAGTATTATAAATCCAAATTGCATGAAACCAATTTTTTCTGAAAGGTATTGAGATGATCTACCCAAGCCCGTTGGATTTAATTCAATTAGAGTTATAGATCTCTCCTAATAAAAATAGCATAACAGAAGCTTTTGCAACTTGCAACATTTTTATAAAATCAACCAAGTTAGCTTTTGAGTTGATTCTAACTCTCAAAAATCACATTTCACCATATCTATCTAAATATGTAATAATATTAAGGTTTACATGTAGTGACTTTGGACTAGTACCAAAATAATGCTATATAAGCATTTCTAGTCACTTTAAATCATTAAATAATGAACTTAAACCAAGGTAATATTGATCCAACCCTTAAATCTCATTCCCACATGTTAGAATATGTGGTGATGACATGTGTGAACATGATCCCATATTTTAAGTGGTGAATATTAAATCTTAGTAAAATTTCAATGAGTAGAAATTACTTTTCTAAATTAAAAAGAATGAAACTATTGAATTAAACTTGTGATGCTTGTGATGATAATAGATCATCAATTGTGTGTCTTAGAATGCTATCTAGCCTAGTTAAGTATTGTTTGGTGATTTTGTACTCCGTATGTATTTATAGAAGATAGTACCGACCAAGCTTACGAGGAGGAGGAGTGCTATCAAGACGAAGAAGAAGAAAACTTCAACCACTGCACCAACCAAGGCAAGCTGGCACTATCCAAGATTAACCCTTGCAAGTTATACTTGCCAGCCACCATTAACAATGCGAGCTAACCCTTGCAAGTTTAGTGCTTAGCAAACTAGAATCAAACTATATGGTTTAGCAAAGATGCCTTAAGCATGCTTTGATCACACCCCTTTAACTATTACTTACCCCAAGTCCTTGTTTACAAGATTTACGTCCCTTAGTTTACACAAAGTTCTTTATTTGTTTTGAAGGTAGCATAAAAAGTATAAAACTTGACCTACTTAGAAACCTTTAGATGCCATTCTATGGCATGAGATTGAACCTATCACTTCCACTTTAGTGAACACTCTTAACATAGTAGTTTAGAGTAGATCAAAAACTTGAGTCACTTTAGATGGGAACACTTGGTGAAAATGAATTATGAAAACCTTGGAATGATGAGTCATTCTATTGAGATGTTTTGACATGTGTTGAGAAACACAAATGGTTGATGATGATGAAAATGTTGAGGCATGAGTCTTAACCCTTTTATAAAACTGATGGTTGGATTCGGATGCGATACCATTCCAAATTTACCGTACAACCACATTACCTGAATTGGGTAACGCTTAGCTGGAAATTTATATGCATTAGTATTAGTTCCCTCGCGGGAGAGGTTTGAGCTGAGGCTACCTCTCATGATGTCCACCTATGAAGTGCCCAAGATGACAGATGGTCATGGTTGGGAGGCCATGCTCATAGGAGAGGTGCTGGTACTAGGGTGTGTAAAGGAAAGGTTATGTTTGATTATCTGCATACTAAGTATGATGATTCAGGGTTATCCCTGACAGATGTATCGAATCTTGTGGTGAAAGTGTACCACCTCTGCAGAGTGTCAAACTATTCGAATAGCCGCGTTCGCGGTTATGGACAGTTGGAATGGCCATACTATTTCGTTGTCAGATGTTTTCCAAATAACTTGAAATGAATGATGAACTTTGACTTAACCACAACAAGGTTGTGTTTATGATACTAGCTTCCCAACTTAAGTGATTCTAGAACTTTACTTTACCTTTCTTTTCTTCTGAACTCAGCTTAGGTTTCAAACTTAACTTTATAGTTAAACTTGGATTTAACACTTTAACTTAGAACTATAGTACCTATTAATAGTAGTTTGCGAGTACTTAAAGAGTACTCATGGCTTTTGTCCCTGGCTATTCTCATGGCCAGACTATTAAGGAGACTATCAAGAGGATGGTCATCAGGACGGCTATGATAACTAGGACTATCTGCCTTCGTCAGCATTGCATGTGCCCTTGAAGATGGACCCCACCGCTACGCTTATCTTTTATTTCCGCTGCTTGTTGTATTAAAGACTGGATCATGAGATCCTTATTTGTGTAAGACCTTATGTATGGTTTGTAATGGATGATGTACTGTGATATCCAATCCGTTATGTCTCGCGAAAATGGTAATCCTGGGATTGCGAGGTATGGCATAACAGGCATCTAGGATTAAAAATCCGGGTGTTGACATCTTTATACCCTTTGTTGATGAAACACTTTGATCAAATCAAATAGTTTCATATTCATGTTTCCTTTGGTAAACTTCTTTACACATTTAAACAATCATATAATGATAATTACCATTTTCGCTAAAACATAATACATTGAATATGTATTTACTTTTAACAATTCATCAAACACTTTGTATTCAAGTAATAGACAGTGTTCAAGTTATTTTGCCGAACTTAGGCATGATTTATATGTGATAATAAATTGAATGACTTTCACATGTTATCATTATAACTTTGAATTTAAACAATGGTTTCATTCATTAATGAATATATCATTAAGTTGGGTATTTTAAGGCATTTTTAATGTTTTACAAATGTTCATGCATTATCAATTAGTTTCAAACAACAAGGATAATTCACATATAATCAAACAAGATATGAACACGAATAGAAATCATTCATAAAAGTGGAACAACCGTTTGTTACAAGCTCATATGAATAACCGTCTCATGAAGTGTGAGACACACTAAAGAAGTTCACAATCTCTTGATTACAATAATCATCCTAAACATAAACTGAGTGATAAATGTCAAGTGAGAGTGTCGTCGGATGTCATCATCATGCTCGCCATCAACACGCAACGTCACCTCCTCTCCAGCAAGCACCTCTCATGCAGAAGGACCTGTTTTTAGCAAAACAGAACAAGTATCATATATACTTAACACTGCAAATGTGTTTGCAAGATTATAACATTTATAAAACTATATATCAAATATATACCTTTGTCATTGACGACCTGAGCAACATCTGGTTCAACCAACACATTCATGAGATGTGTCACGAACCGGTGGAACTCCATTGTTTCCGCGTCGCCCCTCATTAAGCAAGTCCTGACTTGTGCTTGGTAGCTTAGTGGCAGCGACCGCAGCACAACACCGTTTGCAAAAGAGCCCGTCATCCAGCTATCCAGGAAGTATGCAGGCCTCATGTACACATCATGCATGTGCTCCAAGTGGTCGTCCAATGATGAGTTCTCCTCCATCTTAATGGAGAGGAAGTCTCCCATCAACTCATGCTCCCATATGCGTACTTGTTCCACGAAATGTGTCCTAAGCTGTAGCATCACTGAATGAGGGTTGACATCACCCACGAAAGACCACGCTCATCCACCATCCCGAAACGCATGGTAACTGAAATGAAGGAGGCCATTTCACGACGGAGATAGCGGTCTTTCCGCTGCTCTGGGGTCTCTATGTTAGTGGGCTGATCCAAATCCATCCCGTCGAGTATGTAGTCGACCACGTCATTCTCGCTAAGGAGAACGTGGAGACGTGCAACCCATATGGAGAAGTTTGATCCATCTAATCTGAGCTTCTCTCCTTCTAACCAATCAATCGTCAACAGGAAAGGTGCCATCTACATTTATAATTGCAAAAGGAATTCAGACTAAGTTTATAATTAAATGATTTAATAGTAACTCCACTCAGGAACACCTATTCCCAAAAGGGTTCCTAGTGATAACATGACCCCTATTAACCACATCTCCCCTGATCGTCACGGCCATCAATGTGGGTTCAAGGGTGGACGCTAAATGTCGGTCACATCATTCATGCGACTCGTGCTCGATCTTTCGACCATTCGCGTTCTGAGGCCATGTCTGCACATGCTAGGCTCGCCAACTCAACCTTAGTGTATTCGATGTGCAACATGGCTTACACCCACTGTATATGAACGTAGATATGTTTGACACCCAGGCCTATACCCTGGATCGCCTCATACCGAAGAACTCTCTTGGTGGTGCACACTAAGGGGGAACACAATCGTTGGTAATTTTAACAGGGATCATCTTATTAGGCTACCGTCGAGTATCTAATACTAGCACACAGTAAGACATACAAACAATAATATTGAATGTAAATGCTATGTGATATGGTCCTTCATGTCATGATCTCCATTCGCCGTCACCGGGTTCCAGCGCCATAGACACGAGGGTACCGGTGTCTTTCCAGCGTGGTAGTTCGTCACCTCCGTGACTATCTACTACTATGTAACAAAAGGTAATCACTTTACCTTTGCCACAACCATATCACAAAGCAACGCCCTCCTGCAAAACAAAGTTAGACACCTCTACTTTATCTTTGCATGTTTTACGTGGCTGAATGGGCTTTCGTACAAGAACCGTTTTTACCTACGAACTTTCAGCACAACACTGATCAAGTAGTTATCTCTACTACACCCCTTTTAGGGCCCTCCGTTGCAAATGGTATACCAACTAATGCGACAGAGACAGACACCCCCCTAAGCCACTTTATACAGTACAAGATGTATGTCAAGCGTGGACCAGTCTCGCGAATGAACACGTAAAGTCGGTTGGGGGCCGCTTCATCAAGCATTACTACGGTATACACAAGTACACGTGGGAGGCTAACAACTAAAAGATCAATGCCCACACACTACATCTCGTGTATTCTACCCGTACTAGCATTACTACACATAGATCTAGCTCTGATACCACTGTAGGGGTTCCGCGTATGAAAACAATAAATTTTACCCTACGCCCCTGAACCCCTGAAGCTGCCAGGACCTATCTATTAGAAATACAGTAACGGGAGGGGCTTTTTGCGAACTTACCCTTGAAGACCGAAAAGCATTGTCAACGCTCAGGAGAGCGTGGTTGATGTAGACGAGCCGAAGCCGACCTCAAGGTCGTGATGAAGTCCTTGCGCTCCTTTGGCTCCAACGACTTGAGTGCCTCAAGTGCGAAACCTCGCGGGAAGTTACACACGTCCGGTGCCTGACGATGACTCCCGCTTCCTCGATCCAGCAGCAGTTGCGGAAATAGAGCTCCCGGATCCGAACCCCGCAGCGCGACGGCGATCCGCGGTGAAGATGTCTCTCAATCGCGCAGTCCAGACTTGGGACCACGGTCATGAGAGAGAGAGGGGAGAGAGAAAATATCATTCCTCCCAAAAGTGAGAAGACCTTTATTGATTATTGGTGTATTTTATTTGGCCAAATACCCCCACTATGTATAGGGGGAGGGGTGGTACTACCTCCCTCAAAGTCTCGGGGTTGGACTAAAGGAGAGGAGGGGGGAGGGGTGGCCGCCGTCCAACCTAGTGGGCCCCATGCGGGGGGATAAGCCTAGGCGGCCAGCCCCCTTGCCCCTTCTCCCTCTCTCCTTTCCCCTAATGGGCCCTCTCCCTCCGATAATTGGCCCATTAAGCCTTTGACCATTAAAATTGATTTTCTCTTTATTAAATAATTATGAATAAATGATTATATCAACATTTTACATTCATTCACATATTATTCAATCTCCGTGGCTAGGGAACACCTTCCACCTCCACTCCGGACATCCTCCGGACTTACCGAAACCCTTCCGCTTTTCTCTCTACTATTCTTCAGTGATTCCACTGATCCTATAAACACTCTATAAGCATCACCAATCCCTTAAGCGTGATACCCCACGGTTCGGGAACACTCCAGACATGGTGGGGACATTCCCGCACCAATGATCGACAGAGGGACGTGGATGGCCATGTGACCCCTGTGTGTTCTACGAAGATCTTTCATCGTTTGAACTGGGACAGTCGTGTCTTATTCCCTTTGTCTCTAGATACTTGCATTGCCCAATATCTGATCAATGACATCACCATGTCGCGTTCAATCTCATTACTGAACAATGCTACTTGACTCGTTCTGACAAGTGATATCCCCGTGATCAAATCACATGTCGCGTAGCTATTGGATATAACTTCTCCGAGTGGGCCCTTCGAGTATCTTCCCATCACATGGACGGATAAATCCCGCTCTTGACATATATTGCCTCAACGGTTTCCTCCGAGTACCTGAACACACCATTATAACCACTGTATTACCAAGTGGCGCTTGATGCTATCAAAGCACTCTCGGGAGACAGTGATTGATATAGCCTCACGGTCTAAGAAATAGTCTACGAGGATCCATTTCTAATCATCGTAACTTGAACTTCGTGACATGATCGGGTCACGATGTTTAGGTTGGGTATTGGTTCATCATCTCATTCTCGGAATGAGTGATACGTCCATTTTGCATCACTACTCTATGTCATAATTCACTGTTATTCATTGATATATTTCGTATTGAGAGGTGATACTTATGTTATTTCATCTGTTTTTGCATGGTTGATGACTTTTGGAGCATGGACTCCTGCAGTCAGGATTCTGATGGAAAAGGTGCTGTTTGGAGGCAAAATTCGTGAAGATCAGAAAATCCGGGAAAATATACGGAAAATCCTATTTTTTCAGAAGACGAAGGAAGCCAGAAGGAGGGCTGGAGATGGGCCACAAGGGGCCCACACCAACCCCTGGCGCGGGCCACCCTGGGCCGTGCCACCAGGTGGTGTGGCCGCCCTGGTCCACCCCTGGCACTCCCCTCTGGCATATATTATCCTCCCGAAACCCTAAGACTCGAGGAGCGACCACAGAAAGATTCCGCCGCCTCTGTGGGGCGGAAAATACCGAGAGAGAAAGATCTCTCTGGCAGACAGATTTCTGCCGGGGGAATTCCTTCCCGGAGAGGGGAGATCGTCGCCATCAACACCACCATCAAGCTAGACTTCATCGGGATCATCACCACCATCATCACCATCAGCACCCTCATCACCATCTCCATATTGCTGTAACAATTGCATTGAATCTTGTATAGTTCATAGGGGAAACTTTCGCGGTGTTGATTACTCTTTGTAGTTGATGCTATTGATTGAACCATCGAATTATTGTTTATGTTCAGATTGTTATACATCATTATTCCATCTCTGATCATGATCCATATGATGTATTTTGAGTAGTTCGTTTTGTTCTTGAGGACATGGGAGAAGTCATGTTGTATTTTGAGTTGTGTTGAGAAAGATTCAATAGTTTGATATTTAAGTTGTGGTGTACTTCTTCTAGTGGTGTCATGTGAACGTCGACTACATGACACTTCACCTATATGGGCCTAGGGGAATGCATTGTGTATTTGGCTACTAATCGTAGGGGTTGCCGGAGTGACAGAAACCTGAACCCCCGTTAGGAAACCATTGCACAAGGGACGTAAGGGTCTTAGAGTTTAAATCCGTGGTTAGGTTTCTACCTTAATTACTTTCTTGAACTTACGGATGTTTGCAAGGGGTATAATCACAAGTATGTATTAGTCCTAGGAAGGTCGGTACATTAGCACAGGTTCACCCACACAACACTTAGCAAGCTAAAGAAGATTAATCAACTATATGAAGCGAAAGCACTTGACAGTCTTCCCATGTGTCCTCGAGAACGTTTGGTCATCTTAAGTAATACAACCGGCTTGTCCTTTGCTGCATAAAGGATTGGGCCACTTGCTGCATTTATTCTTACTGTCTTTTATTTACTCGTACTTTGTTTACTTGCTTTATCAAAAACCCCTAAAAATCCGTTTGCTAAGTATTTGCAGAGAATTCCTGATCCATACCACTAGCCAAAGACCTTCGCCTCGTTGGGTTCGACACTCATACTTATCGAAAATACTGCGACACCCCCTATACTTGTGGGTCATCAAGACTATTTTCTGGCGCCGTTGCCGGGAAGTGAAGCGCTATTGGAGAGTGGAACTGGTAAAGGAAACTTCTACTGTGAGTATTGTTTACTTCTGTTAGTTGCTTTATTTTCGTTATGAATAATTCGCTGAGTTTCTTATTTGGTAATGCTACTACCACTGCTAAGGTAGTAGATGAACCACCACCTGCTGAGAATGATGCTTTCAAAATACCTACAAGAATGATGCTTTCAAAATCCCAGTGATCATTTACTCTTTATACACGAATTATGCGAGTTGTTCAAGTGTGCAGGTATTACTACAGATCAAGTTAAGAAGAAGTTATTCTTATTATCACTGAAAGGAAGGGCTGAGGAATGGTATTAGCTGTTGAAGAATGGTCAAGCTCTGGAATGGGAGGAAATAGTACCTCTCTTTTATTCAAAGTTTTATCCTCCTAGTGAGATTCATAAAGATCGGAATCAAATATACAACTTTTGGCCTCTTGATGGAGAGAGTACAACTCAAGCTTGGGGGAGACTGAAGTTACTAATGCTCAAATGTCCCATTCATGAGCTCCCCAACAATATTATTACTAATAACTTTTATGCAAGGCTCCCTCTACATGACAAGGATTTATTGGATGCTTCTTGTGCTGGATCATTCACTCGCATGGAAGAAGAAGCTAAATGGGATCTTCTGGACCATATTCAAGACAATGTTGAATCTTGGGAGAATGACAAAGGTAGAAAGTTAGGTATAAATTATGATTATGAATGCATTGAATCTTTTATGTGAACTGATGACTTTCAAAATATTAAAAATGCTTATGGTCTAGACTCTCAAGCTATTACTTCTTATTCTAAGGCTTTTGCTTCCTATATTGAAGTGACTAAAAAGAAGTGGAATAAGTATCATGAACCTTATAAAGATGTTGCTAAGAGTGTTCCTACAAGAAATACTGAAGTTTATACTGCTAATCATGTGTTACCCGAACCTTACATTGAGAAAATGCCTTTCCTAGTTAAGATAAAGGAACACTATTTGATAGCTAGTATGTTTAATGAAAGTACAAATAAAGCTGTTGAACCTGATAAACAAATGGTTGATGAACCTATAATAGTGATGGGTTCGTAGCATGGAAAACAAAAAATTTCTACCGCAAGAACGAACAAAACCCAGATCTAATCTAGATAAAAGCCAAGATCTAATCTATTAGATATGTGCAACGAGATAGATCTGTACTAACCCTCGTAGAACCGAAAGTGTTACGAGATTAGATCTCGGGGTTGATGTAGTCGATCACTTGCTGATCTCAAGATCATGTGGACGATCGGAGGTAGTAGATCTTCTCCACGGAATCCCAGCAGCACGACGGTGTGTTGGTGGTGGTGGAGTAGAGAATTCTGTAGGGCTTCGCCTAAGCCTGAGCAGAGGGAAGGAGGAGGAGAGAGGTGGCGGCTAGGGATTGAAGTAGAGGGAGCAAGGGGGCGGCGCCCCCACCCCTCTATTTAAAGGAGGGAGGCGCCATGGGAGGGGGAGTCCTAGTAGGACTCCCCTCCCTCCTGGCCAAGGATTGGGAGGGAGGAGTCCTCCCCCCCCACGACTCCTTGTCTTGCCCCACAAGGACTCCTTGATCCTTTCTTGGTTTTCAAGCAAACTCCAAGAAATCTCCTAGAACCTTCTAGAACATTCCGAAACCTTCTAGAATCTCCATACAAACACTCCGAAACATTTCCTAACTCAGAAAATGATCCCCAATATATGAATCTTATTCTCCGGACAATTCCGGATCTCCTCGTGATGTCCCGGATCCAATCCGAGACTCCGAACAACATTCGGTCTCCAACGCATATTCCATATCTACTTAAAACAACTTCAAACATTAAGTGTGTCACCCTACGGTTCGTGAATATGCAGACATGATGAAGACACCTCTCCGATCAATAACCATCAGCGGGATCTGGAGATCCATAATGCCTCCCACATACTCAACGATGACTTCGTGATCGATAGAACCATTAACATACGAAACCAATTCCCTTTGTCACGCGATATTCTACTTATCCGAGGTTTGATCGTTGGTATCTCCATACCTAGTTCTACCTCGTTACTGATAAGTACTCTTTACTCGTTCCATGTTATGTCATCCCTTGTGACCTAGTCACATGCTTGCAAGCTAACTAGATGACATTCCACCGAGAGGGCCCAGAGCATATCTATCCGTCATATGGATGGACAAATCCCAATCTTGGTCCATGCGCTTCAACACATACTTTCAGAATACCCAATGACACCTTTATAACCACCCAGTTATGAACCGGTGTTTGATGTCATCAAAGTACCCATCCGGTGATGGTGATTAACATAACCTCATGGTCGAAGGATTAGGTTACTATGCATTTGAAAGCTTATAGCAATACGAACTTAATGACTTGATCTTATGCTACGCTTACTATGGGTGTGTGTCTATCACATCATTCTCCTAATGATATAACCTTGTTATTAATGACATCCAATGTCCATGATCAGGAAACCATGATCATCATTTAATGAACAAGCTAGTTCCACAAGAGGCTTACTAGGGACTCTTTTATGTTTACAAAACACACATGTATCAGTGTTTCCTTATAATACAATTATAGCATGGGATGTAAACATTCATCATAAACACAAAGATATAATAATAACCACTTTTATTATTGCCTCTTGGGCATATCTCCAACAGTCTCCCACTTGCACTAGAGTCAATAATCTATATTACATGGTAATATACCTAACACCCATGGCGTTCTGGTGTTGGTCATGCTTTGCTCTAGGGAGAGGTTTAGTCAACGGATCTGCCACATTCAGATCAGTGTGTACTTTGCAAATCTTTATGTCACCATCTCGGACATACTCGCGAATAGCATGGAAACGTAGCTTGATGTGCTTCAGCTTGCTATGTGACCTTGGCTCCTGTGCATTAGCTATGGCACCTGTGTTGTCACAGTAGATGGCCATTGGGTCCAACGCACTGGGAACCACGCCAAGTTCAGTAATGAAATCCTTCATCCATATGGCTTCTTGTGCAGCCTCCGAAGCAGCTATGTATTCCGATTAAGTTGAAGATTTTGCCACAACGCTTTGCTTGGCACTCCTCCAACTCACTGCAGCACCATTCAAAATAAATACATATCCAGACTGTGACTTCGAGTCATCTGGATCGGTGTTCCAACTAGCATCAGTGTAACCGTTTACAACAAGCTATTCATCACCTCCATAAGAAAGAACCATATCCTTAGTCCTATTGAGGTACTTTAGGACATTCTTGACCGCTGTCCAGTGCTCCATTCCAGGATCACTTTGATATCTGCTAGTCAAACTAACAGCATGTGCTATATCCGGTCTTGTACACAACATGGCATACATGATAGAACCTATGGCCGAGGCATAGGGAATATTATTCATCTTTTCTCTATCTTCTGCCGTAGCCGGACTTTGAGTCTTACTCAAGGTCTTACCTGACAACATGGGCACGAACCCCTTCTTGCTCTCTTCCATTCTATACTTCTTTAGAACTTTTTCTAAGTATGTACTTTATGAAAGCGCTATTAGGCGTCTTGATCTATCTCTATAAATCTTGATGCCTAGAATATATGCCGCTTCGCGAAGATCCTTCATTGAAAAACAATTATTCAAATAGGTTTTGACGCTATTAAGAAGTTCTATATCATTCCCAATCAACAATATGTCATCTACATATAGTACTAGGAATGCTACAGAGCTCCCACTCACTTTCTTGTAAATACAAGCTTCTCCATAAGTTTGTATAAATCCAAAGTTTTTGATTACTTTACCAAAACGTTGATTCCAACTCCGGGATGCTTGCTTCAGTCCATAAATGGAGCGCTGAAGTTTACATACCTTGTCAGCATCACTAGGATCGACAAAACCCTTGGGTTGTACCATATACAACTCTTCCTCAATGTCACATTAAGGAACGCCGTTTTGACATCCATCTGCCAAATTTCATAATCGAAATATGCAGCGATTGCTAACAAAATCCTCACAGACTTTAGCTTCGCTACTGGTGAGAAAGTCTCATCGTAGTCAACTCCTTGAATTTGTGGGAACCCTTTCGCGACAAGTCGAGCTTTATAGACAGTAACATTACCATCAGCATCTATTTTTCTTTTGAAAATCCATTTGTTCTCGACAGCCTTACGGCCACCCGGTAAGTCCACCAAAGTCCATACTTGGTTTTCGTACATGGATCCCATTTCGGATTTCATGGCTTCTAGCCATTTGTCGGAATCTGGGCTCACCATAGCTTCTTCATACGTCGCAGGGTCATCAATGTTGTCCACCAACATGACGTTCAAGGAAGAGTCATACCAATCAGGAGTGGTACAAACTCTCGTTGACCTGCGAGGTTCAGTAGTAACTTCGTTCGAAGTTTCATGATCACCATCATTAGCTTCCTCTCCAATTGGTGTAGGCGGCACAAAAACATCTTCCGGTGCTGCGCTACTCTCAACTCCGAGAGAAGGTTCAATAACCTCGTCGAGTTCTACTTTCCTTCGAGTCACTTCTTTCGAGAGAAACTCCTTCTCAAGAAAGGATCCATTCTTGGCAGCGAAAACTTTGCCTTCGGATCTATGATAGAAGGTATACCCAATTGTTTCTTTAGGGTATCCTATGAAGACGCATTTCTCCGCTTTGGGTTCAAGCTTATCAGGTTGTAACTTCTTTACATACGCTTCACAACCCCAAACTTTAAGGAACGACAACTTAGGTTTCTTACCAAACCACAATTAAATGCGGTGTCGTTTCAACGGATTTAGATGGTGCCCTATTTAAAGTGAATGCGGCTGTCTCTAATGCATAGCCCCAAAACGATAGTGGTAAATCTGTAAGAGACATCATAGACCGAACCATATCTAAGAGAGTTCGATTACGATGTTCGGACACACCATTACACTGTGGTGTTCCTGGCGGTGTCAACTGCGAAAGTATTCCACATTTCTTTAAATGCATGCCAAACTCATAACTCAGATATTCACCTCTGCGGTCAGAACGCAGAAACTTAATCTTCTTGTTATGATGATTTTCCACTTTACTTTGAAATTCCTTAAACTTCTCGAAAGTTTCGTACTTATGTTTCATAAAGTAGATATACCCATATCTACTTAAGTCATCCGTGAAAGTGAGAACATAACGATATCCACCACGCGATGCTACACTCATTGGACCGCACACATCGGTATGTATTATTTCCAATAAGTCTGTAGCTCGCTCCATTATCCCAGAGAATGGAGTCTTAGTCATTTTTCCCATTAGACATGCTTCGCATCTTTCAAGTGATTCAAAATCAAGTGATTCAAGAAGTCCATCAGAATGGAGTTTCTTCATACGCTTCACTCCAATGTGACCAAGACGACAGTGCCACATGTATGTAGAATTATCATTCAATTTTATTCGTTTAGCATCTATGTTGTGAACATGTGTATCACTACTATTGAGATTTAATAAGAATAAACCATTCATCTCAGGTGCATTACCATAAAAGATATTACTCATAGAAATCGAACAACCTTTATTCTCAGACTTAAAAGAGTAACCGTCTCGCAATAAACAAGATCCAGATATAATGTTCATGCTTAACGCAGTAATCAATAACAATTATTTAAATTTAAAACTAATCCCGAAGGTAGATGTAGAGGGAGCATGCCGACGGCGATCACATCAACCTTGGAGCCATTTCCAACGCGCATCGTCACCTCGTCTCTTGCCAGTCTTCGTTTATTCCGCAGCTCCTGTTTCGAGTTACAAATATGAGCAACCGAACCAGTATCAAATACCTAGGCACTACTACTATTACTAGTAAGATACACATCAATAACATGTATATCAAATATACCTTTCTTCTTGATGTTGCCGTTCTTCAGATCCGCCATGTACTTGGGGCAGTTACGCTTCCAGTGACCAGCACCCTTGCAGTAGAAGCATTCAGTTTTAGGCTTAGGACTAGCCTTGGGCTTCTTAGCAGGTGCGGCGGCTTTCTTGCCGTCCTTGAAGTTGCCTTTTTTCTTAGGCTTGCCCTGTTTCTTGGAATTGGTGGTCTTATTGACCATCAACACTTTGTGCTCCTTCTTGATCTCCACTTCAGCAGTTTTCAGCATGGACGATAGTTCAGGCAACGTCTTGTTCATGCAGTGCATATTGTAGTTCATCACAAAGTTCTTATAACTCGGTGGCAGTGATTGGAGGACATGGTGAATCCCTAACTCATTAGGAATCGTTATCCCCAACTCTTGGAGCTTGTTTGCGTGCCCAGACATGGTGAGCATGTGCTCCCTAACAGAGCTTCCCTCTTCCATCTTGCAGGTAAAGAACTTTTCGGAGGCCTCATAGCTCTCCACGGTCGCGTGAGTCTCAAAAATGAGCTTAAGCTCCTTAATGATCTCGGACGGGTCGTGGTGCTCAAAACGCTTCTGGAGCTCCGTTTCTAAACCGTACAGGATGGCACACTGAACTCTGGAGTAATGATTTTCCCGAGTGGCGTAAACATTCTTTACATCATCGGTGGCATCATCTGCAGGTGGGTCACCTAGCGGTGCTTTCAGCACATAGGTCATCTGACCAGCCCTGAGGACAATCTTCAGACCACGGAGCCAGTCCGTGAAGTTGCTTCCATTGTTCTTAAGTTTTTCTTTCTCTAGGAACGCATTGAAATTGATGGAGAGATTCGCCATAATCTACAACAAATTTGCAAGTAGTTTAGACTAAGTTTATGATAAATTGAGTTCAATTTTAATTCTTAAATTAACTAGGTGAACTCCCACTCAAAACAACATCCCTCACATTGTCTTAGTGATTACACGAACCAAGTCCACTACACTAAGTCCGATCTTCACGAGAGAAGATGTAGTTTCATCGGCGAACAATCTTCATATTCATCATATCACTTATATGATTCATGCTCTACCTTTCGGTATTCCGTGTTCCGAGACCATGTCTGTACATGCTAGGCTCGTCAAGATTAACCTTAGTTTCTGCATGTGCAAATCTGGCTTGCACCGTTGTATATGCACGTAGAATCTATCACATCCGATCATCACGAGATGCTTGAGGGACCGAGTCTTATAGCGGTGCCAATGAAGGACAAACACTTTATTACTTGAAATTTAGTGAGAGGGATCATCTTATAATGCTACCGTCGCGATCTAAGCAATACGAGATGCATAAAGGATTAACATCACAGGCAATTCATAATTAGTGTGATATGATATGGCCCTTTCTTCTTATGCCTTTGATCTCCATCTCCAAAGCACGGACATGATCTCCATCATCACCAGCATTGTGTCAAGGTCATTGGCGCAGCTACATGGTTGTCCATCATCACTAGAAACTATTACAACTACTTGGAATAAAGCTATTACAAGATGAATAGACACGCAGGTCTTAACAGAATTAAAGACAACCATTAGGCTCCTGCCGGTTGCCATATTACAACAAGGATCATTGCATAGATCAAATATAATCACAATCACATGATGGCCATATCACATCACAAAACCCCTGCAAAAACAAGTTAGACGCCTCTAATTTTCTTTGCATGTTTTATGTGGTTTGGGGCTTTCGAATAAGAACGGATCTTACCTACGAAACTGAACCACAACGTTGATACAATTCTATCGAGTGCAAAGTGTAGATTCGATCTATACTATGATGGGAGAGACATACACCCGCAAAGCCACTTGTGCAAAGCAAGTTACACGTCAAGCGTGGAGCAAGTCTCATGTGCGATGACATGTAAGGTTAGCCCGAGCCGCTTCATCCCACCATACCGCAAGATGGAAAGTACACAAAGCAAAAGACGGCACGAGCACCAACGCCCACAAAACTATTGTGTTCTACTCGTGCAACAGATCTATGCATAGACAAGGCTCTGATACCACTGATGGGTTCGTAGCATGGAAAACAAAAAATTTCTACCACAAGAACGAACAAAACCCAGATCTAATCTAGATAAAAGCCAAGATCTAATCTACTAGATATGTGCAATGAGATAGATCTGTACTAACCCTCGTAAAACCTAAAGCGTTACGAGATTAGATCTCGGGGTTGATGTAGTCGATCACTTGCCGATCTCAAGATCGTGTGGACGATCCTTCCGGCGCCGCGTTCTAGTAGCGCTTCCGCAGTCGGTCACACGTGCGGAGTCGAAGCAGACCTTCCTCTCCCTGTTCCAGCGAGCAGCGGAGGTAGTAGATCTTCTCCACGGAATCCCAGCAGCACGATGGTGTGGTGGTGGTGGTGGAGTAGAGAATTCTGCAAGGCTTCGCCTAAGCCTGAGCAGAGGGAAGGAGTAGGAGAGAGGCGGCGGCTAGGGCTTGAAGTGGAGGGAGCAAGGGGGTGGCGCCCCCACCCCTCTATTTAAAGGAGGGAGGCGCCATGGGAGGGGGAGTCCTAGTAGGACTCCCCTCCCTCCTTGGCCGGCGGATTGGGAGGGGGGAGGAGTCCTCCTCCCCCATGACTCCTTGTCTTGCCCCACAAGGACTCCTTGATCCTTTCTTGGTTTTCAAGCAAACTCCAAGAAATATCCTAGAACCTTCCAGAACATTCCGAAACCTTCTAGAATCTCCATACAAACACTCCGGAACATTTCCTAACTCAGAAAATGATCCCCAATATATGAATCTTATTCTCCGGACAATTCCGGATCTCCTCGTGATGTCCCGGATCCAATCCCAGACTCCGAACAACATTCGGTCTCCAACGCATATTCCATTTCTACTTAAAACAATTTCGAACCTTAAGTGTGTCACCCTACGGTTTGTGAATATGCAGACATGATGAAGACACCTCTCCGATCAATAACCATCAGCGGGATCTAGAGATCCATAATGGCTCCCACATATTCAAAGATGACTTCGTGATCGATAGAACCATTAACATACGAAACCAATTCCCTTTTTCACGCGATATTCTACTTATCCGAGGTTTGATCGTTGGTATCTCCATACCTAGTTCTACCTCGTTACTGATAAGTACTCTTTACTCGTTCCATGTTATGTCATCCCTTGTGACCTAGTCACATGCTTACAAGCTAACTAGATGACATTCCACCGAGAGGGCCCAAAGCATATCTATCCGTCATATGGATGGACAAATCCCAATCTTGGTCCATGCGCTTCAACACATACTTTCAGAATACCCAATGACACCTTTATAACCACCCAGTTATGAAGCGGTGTTTGATGTCATCAAAGTACCCATCCGGTGATGGTGATTAACATAACCTCATGGTCGAAGGATTAGGTTACTATGCATTTGAAAGCTTATAGCAATACGAACTTAATGACTTGATCTTATGCTACGCTTACTATGGGTGTGTGTCCATCACATCATTCTCCTAATGATATAACCTTGTTATTAATGACATCCAATGTCCATGATCAGGAAACCATGATCATCATTTAATCAACAAGCTAGTTCCACAAGAGGCTTACTAGGGACTCTTTTATGTTTACAAAAAACACAGGTATCAGTGTTTCCTTATAATACAATTATAGCATGGGATGTAAACATTCATCATAAACACAAAGATATAATAATAACCACTTTTATTATTGCCTCTTGGGCATATCTCCAACAAATAGCAGATGCTAAAGACTTTGTTACTAAATATGAAGAAGAGGGACACACTATCCTTTGTAAGGATACCCCTAATATTGTTTCACATAGTAGTGTTAAGAGAGCTAGTATTCCTGTGTTTTCTATTAGAATAAGTGATCATTCCTATGATGGTTCTTGTGATAGCTATATTGTTAAGTTTATGCATGATACTGAAAGTTACCATGAGAGAGGGAAAAGTGTTCTGATGTATCTCAATAATATCAAGTTTCCTCGGTTTATGGTAAAAGTTTTTATGTTGCACTTCTTTTGCCTTCTTATGCAAGTAGCCTCTGGTTTCAACAATTTGTTTGTTTACAAAATTCCCTTGCATAGGAAGTGGGTTAGACTTAAATGTGTGTATTTTTGCTTCTTAATGCTCCCTTTCACCTCAATTCATATTCTTATGTCAGCATCTTCAAAATTATCATGCCCATCTTAATGGCTATAAAGAAAGAGCTTTTTGGGAGACAACCCAATTTGTTTTTTCTTTCAGTTTGTTTTTGTTTCTTTGAGTCTTGGAAGTTATTACTTCGGTAATAACCGCTCCTTATCCTTTTTGTTTGGTTTTTGTGTCAAAGATCAACCTCTAATGAGAGAGAAGTAATATTTGGGGAAGTTGCTGTCCCGAAACAGATTTTTGTGCTTCACCGTAAAAATTCGTGAGAGATCTTTGTATGTCGGTTTGAGCTGTAATTTTTTGTGATTTTGCCCCAGGTTGTTATTTACCTTTATTTATTTTTGCACTTTTTTATTTGAGCAACAAAAGATTTTTGAAAAAATTGATCTTTATCTGCTGGTCTGTTTTGACAAATTTTGCCACTCTTGCATTTGCTTCTTTCATCCATTTTGTTTTTGAATTATTTTTGGGTTTTCGGAAGGAGTTGCTACAGTAGCTTATGTTTTCATGGTTCTCAGTTGAAGTTGAACTCAGAAGGTTTTATCACTTCACTTATACTAATGTTGCTAATGAGAACTATGTAAAGTTTTGTGTGAAAGAAATTTCCAGGTAGTGGAGATAATGGTGTAATAAGGAAGTGAAAGGTTTCATGACTCACAATAAGTGTATGAATATGGAAATATTGATGATATTCGAGTGGTGCCTCTGGAAGAATCTACTAGATACCAAATTCAAAGACCTGCAGAGTCTGTTTTCAAATAGGTAACAGTTCTGGTAAGAAAAGTTCCGCGAAAATACTATCCAACTATATTTTTGCAGTTTTTAGTCAATAAGGAAAGCTGCGAAGCAAAAGAGGGACGGAAACGGAGCCAGGGTGGCTCACAACACCCTGTGGTGCGGGCCCACCCCTGTCCGCGCCACCAGGTGGTATGGCCACTCCGGCCTCCATCTCTGACCTGTTTTCTCCCAGTACCTTCCTTTTGTTATGAAACTTCGTAATATATAATCCCCCGGATCCCCCAAGGTTCGTATATCATGTTTTCGTCGTGTTTTCGTTTCGATCTTTCTCTCCCAAGACATACTCTTTGAAGGTTTAGAAGCATAATGGTGTCCGCCAAGGATAAAGGGAAGGAGCCTATGGAGGAGGATCCCCAAGACCCTAAGCAGGGGCTGGTACCTTTAGTCACTTTCCCTGCATCAACGGAAGCCCTACGAGTCACTAAGGAGTTCTGCGATAAGTACCGAGACTTGAGGAGGAAGGTGGCCATGCTTCAATGGGAGAATAATAGGCTCCGCAAGATGTTGGAAGATTTCCTGATGTCAACTAAGAAAATAATACCACCACCACCGAAGGAGTAATTCGTCATTAGGTTTGGCATCCCCTTGGTTTGTTCCAAGCTTAGGGGAGTGCCGCGGTATCACGAATAGAGAAGTTACCATGTAGGATGGTTTGCATTATGGAAGTGTCCCCTCTCTCGTTAGATATGTATCCCTTGGTGTGAGTTGCCATTATGGAATACTAATGAGAAGTTCTATCATTTACTCTTTTGCATATCTTATATTAGTTTTCAATTCATGGTTATATGATTGATCTTGTTGTTAGTATTGGTATCGCTTTGGGATCATTGAGTTAATTTAGTTGGTTTTCGCAAACCTGGCTCGGTCAGTAGCAACACTGTTTTTGAGAGTTGAATGAAAAGATAAAAGTACTCTTAAAGAACTATAATTTCATCATCTTTCTTTCTTGATTTACTCATAAGTTTAGTTTTCTCTGGTTAAGATATTTTTTGCTTCCAAGGAAGATTGCATGTTTGATTTTATCACTTGTAAGTTTCTTTGTTTCCTTCAACTCTTATACTGCTACCCAGCCTTGCTAGCCAAAAACCTATACTAAGAGGGAATTCTTCTCGTGCATCCACTCCTTTAAACCAAAACCTATGCCATTTGTGTCCACCATACCTACCTATTAGCATTATTGCTATTCCAAGTAAATTCTTGTTTTATCTACCTTCCAGATTAAACTTGTTATGTGAAAATTAGTGATTAAAGCTCTCACGAACTTGATCGCACACTTTACTTTCTTACACTTAATAAACTTGAACCATTGTGCTCACCTATGTTGCGTATATGCTTGTGCATTGTAAGTTGTGAATTAGCAGAACCATGCTGTCATGGGGAACGCTTTCAACATTGCACTAGTACTTTGTACCTAGTTGATATCATGTTCTGTTGTCTATGGATGTCGTCGGTGTGAAATGAAAGGGGAGCTTGTAAGTCCATGGAGTTATGCATGTGTGTTAGAGAAACGCCTGGGCCGCTGGTCTAATCCATGCTGGGTCATCTGCTCCTTCTGCTCCTCGTTGGGTTTGACACTCTTACTTATCGAAAATACTACGATACACCCCCTATAATTGTGGGTCATCAATGAGATGACTCCATTTCCAACTGGCATAAATGCCACATGATCAGGAAACATGATCATCTGTTGACCAATGAACTAGTGATTAGAGTTTCACTAGAAACCCCTGGTTGTTTATATATCACACGTGTATTGATGTTTCCACTCAATACAGTTATAGCATGATATAAAACTTAATCATAAACTATATGAAATATGATAATAGTCCTTACTACTATTTGTCTCTAGGGCATATTTCCAACACAAGGTTTCCTGATCATGGACATTGGATGTTGTTAATAACAAGGTCATTACATTAGTGGAATGATGTGATAAACATTCATCCGAAGTATAGCATTACGATCAAAGTCATTATGTTTATATTGCTATAACATCATACGAAGTAATCCTAATCCTTAGACCATGAGATCATGTCAATCACTAACACTGGAAGAGTATCTTGATAACACCAAATGCCACACCGTGACAAGATGGCTATAAAGGTGGGTTCAGTGCTACAAAGGTGTTATGTAGAGGCGAATGGATCAAGAGTGGGATTTGTCTATCTCAATGATAGATAGATATACTCTGGGCCTTCTCGGTGATATCGCATTAAGATAGCTTGTAAGCAAGTGATGTGATCACTAGAATGTTATATCACGGGAACAAGAAAAGAGTGCATGTCGGCAACGAGATCAAACTAGATATAGAGATACCAATGATCGAATCTCGGACATGTAATATATCGTGAGACAAAGGGATTTAGTTACTATCGTTAAAGGTTCTCACGATCACAGAAGTCATCGTAGAATGTGTGGGAGTTAGTATGGATCTCCAGGTCGCGCTTCTGATTATTGATCTGACAGGCATCTCAATCATGTCTACATTATTTGTGAACCGTAGGGTGACACATTTAAGGGATACCAACACCATTTGGAGCAAATATGTTCTAGACGAAAGAATTGCAAAGCTCTGGAATTATTTCAATAGACACTGAAATTGTTTCAGGTGAAATTGCTAAAATTGGTTCTGCATGTGATATTAAAATGTTGCAGGGGGTTTTATGTGAATGTTTGTTCATTAAAGTAATTAACAAAATTCTGAATAAAATAAATAAAATATTTTTATTAAATGGAGGTGTATTAAATTTGGTGGAAATTTAATGCATTTTGAGTGGGATTTTGAGTGGAGAAAATGGAGGGCCAAATTTATGTGAGTGGATCTTCCACCACATGAATGAGGAAGAGGTGGGGGCACCCCCTGATACATCCATTTTGCATCACTATTCTATATCATAATTTACTATTATTCATTGATATATTTCATATTAAGAGATGATACTTATGTTATTTTATCTGTTTTTGCATGGTTGATGACTTTTGGAGCACGGACTGCTGCAGTCAGGATTCTGATGGAAAAAGTGTTGTTTGGAGGCAAAATTCGCGAAGATTAGAAAATCCGGGAAAATATATGGAAAATCCTATTTTTCCAGAAGACGAAGACTGCCAGAAGGAGGAGTGGAGATGGGCCACAGGGGGCCCACACCACCCCCTGGCGCGGGCCACCCTAGGATGCGCCACCAGGTGGTGTGGACGCCCTGGTCCACCTCCAGCTCTCCCCTCTGGCGTATATTATCTCCACGGAACCCTAATACCTAGGGGCGACCACAGAAAGATTCTGCCGCCTCTACGGGGCGGAAAACACCAAGATAGAAAGATCTCTCTGGCAGATAGATTTCTGCCAAGGGAATTCCTTCCCGGAGAGGGAGGATCATCGCCATCAACACCACCATCAAGCGAGACTTCATTAGGATCATCATCATCATCATCATCACCATCATCACCACCAGCACCATCATCACCATCTCCATATCGCTGTAACAATTGGGTTGAATCTTGCATAGTTCTTAGGGGAAACTTTCCCGGTGTTGATTACTCTTTGTAGTTGATGCTATTGAGTGAACCATTGAATTATTGTTTATGTTCAGATTGTTATACATCATTATTCCATCTCTGATCATGATCCATATGATGTCTTGTGAGTAGTTCGTTTTGTTCTTGAGGACATGGGAGTAGTTGTGGTGTACTTCTTCTAGTGGTGTCATGTGAACGTTGACTACATGATACTTCACCTATATGGGCCTAGGGGAATGCATTGTGTATTTGGCTACTAATCGTAGGGGTTGCTGGAGTGACAGAAACCTGAAGCCCCGTTAGGAAACCATTGCACAAGGGACGTCAGGGTCTTAGAGTTTAATGTTGTGGTTAGGTTTCTACCTTAATTACTTTCTTGTACTTACAGATGTTTGCAAGGGGTATAATCACAAGTATGTA
This sequence comes from Avena insularis, assembly GCA_023614405.1. NCBI lineage: Eukaryota > Viridiplantae > Streptophyta > Magnoliopsida > Poales > Poaceae > Avena > Avena insularis. The sequence goes on along the minus strand of CM042692.1, from coordinate 393,509,580 downwards.
TTAGTACTAGGAAGGTCGGTACTGTTCGGTTCGAAGCATAGAAAAAAATTCCTACGATGAGAACTATACACCAAGATCTATCTACTAGATACAGAGCAACAGGTGGATATACATCCATGGAGAACTTACCCTCGAAGACAACAGAGTTTTGTTAACAAGTTGGAACTCGTGGATGATGTAGTCGTACGCTTGCTAATCTCAAGATCGTGTGGAAGTCCTAGCACCGCAAACCAGCAGCGCATCCGTCCTCGCACACACGTTCAAGCCACCAGACAACCTCCACCTCCTCGCTCCAGCGAATTAGCAGAAGCAGCAACTCCTTCCAGACGCAAGGCCACCGAGAACATGTATCTCGCTAATCCGGGACCATGGGGGATAACTAGAGGGGGAGAGAGATCCTTCACGAGGAGGTGTGCTTTGTGAGGGAGGAGAGGGGGGATTTTTATAGGAGAGGGGGGGGCTCCTCCCCTATAGCATCCCATCTGTCTAACATATGTAATGCTACATGGTCTAGGAATATAATTGCTACTTCCTACATATAATTGTTGCATCATAATTATATCATGCTCATGTCATCATGCCACCTTGCATTTGAGCATCATATAAAACCCTTTCATTTGGTTCTTCTCTCATATGCATTATTAATTGTATTTGCCTCTGGATATATTGTATTTGGTTCTTGATAAATGCTTGATGCCCAAGTTGAGTTGGGGGCATATCTTTTATTCAACTCCACCATCTTTCCCTTGTCACCACCTTATAATTCCACCATCCAACTAAATATGAGCTTTGCATCTTATTTGGGTTTACCTCTAGCTCATATGGGTTGGGATGGATCATTTTTACTATTCCACATGATTCCATGCAAGCATCATGTTGTTTTCACATTTTTGATATGTGGAGCCACCTTGGCATGCATTATGAGTGGTACCCCTCTTTCTAGCTTCCATATGGATTTGAATTGGAATATTTGCTCATGTTGGAATATTAGTGGGGATATTATGCACCTAGTGGAACACACACACTAGCATGTCCCAAATTATATTCAAATATGATCATCTCCATCTACACCACATGGGACCTACTTTTAATTCCTTTTTGCTTGGCCTTACTCAATATTTTGTAATGCATGTGTATACATGCCATGATTATTATTTTGTTCTCACAAGATTAGACATGGCATTTAATGCTCATGCATGGGCCATGCAACAATCACCACCATTCCATTCTTTTGGTTTTTTACTTTGATTATTGAGTGGATCATGGTCCTTTGGGATTCAATTCTTGTTGGCTCTTTTCTTTTTGATCTTACCCTAAACCCTCACCATCATGATCTCCTCTCCTTGTCATGAGCACAAAAACCCTAAGCACAATCTTCTCTCTATCTCTCCACCATCACCATGTGAGATCATAACCCCAACCCTATGCCTCACTCTCCATATCCATCACCCCTCCCTAATCTAAACCCTCACCACCACCCTTCTCTCTAACACCCACCTCCTACCCTACCCCTAAACTGAGCCCCATGCCATCTACCCCTCCCCTCTCGGCCCCTCTCTCGCTCTCACGGCACAAGAGCCCCACCAGGCCGAGCTACCCCACCCCCTACCCTAACCCTTGGCCACCACCCTGCCAACCTAAACCGAACCCTAGACCGAGCCTCCCCCTCCAACCCTAGCTCCCGTGCTGAGCCTCCCTTCCCGTCCCCTTTTCTCTCTCGCTGCCCAGCAGGCCCCACCCGAGCTGCCAGCCTCTCCTGGCCCCGCTACACCACGCCGGACACGTGAGGAGGAGGAGAAGAAAAGTGGCCGAAGCCACCTTTCCAACCCGAGCCTCCCCATGTGCAGCTCCTTCTCCCCTCACCTTTATCTGCATCCCCTCCCTCTCTGCCGTACCGTCCACATCTCCCCTGGCCTCTGCGCCGACCCTCTCCTCCCCCGCTACCTCCTCTCCACCTCGGTGACCACCGTCGGTGTCGATCACCGTCCCCTCGAAACCAGGCGGCGGGCGTGGCGTGTGGGTGTCGAGGAAGACCGCGAGGCCCCCTGCGTCATCCCCATACACAGCAGCGAGGAGGAGGAGGCCCTGTACATGCTGCACGCCGATGCACGCCGACGGAAACCCTAGCTCCGGCCGTCTGCATCATCGCTGATCCGCCGCTCCACGGCCTGAACCAACCCCACCGACGCACTCGCGGTGAGCCACTCTCCCTTCTAGACAACCCCGCGGTCGTTGTCGTTCCCTGGTCGCGTCGAACGGCCTCTGTGCAGCGAGCTCGCGAGCGTTTCCTCGCGGTTGCGCCGCAGAACCTTACCTTGCCGCACAACAGCAACCGACCAACAACCCCTCCGAGCCGTAGCGGTTGCCGCCGCCGCGTGCGCACACCAGATCGTCGGTTCGATCCTCGCCAAGGCGACATTTTTTTTCGATGGCCACAAGAACTTGAAGAGAAAGCCACAAGTTTGTAATACCCCCAAACCTTTTTTCCTCAACCCGCAATCCATCGAGCCCCACCTGTCAGCCGCAGTGGCATTTTCACATAAAGGGACCTGTGTTTCCTAAATCTCAACCCGCAGTCCCCCGCTGCGCCGCGTGGCAAGCCCCCTCTCTGCCTCTGACGTGTGGGACTATTTTACCACCGGACCCACTTGTCATGCACCGTGGCTAACCCTTCCGCGGTGAGAAAGGTTCTACGCGTTGCTTTTTCGCCAGATCAGCCTGGGCCCAGTCATCAGTGATAGGGGCTAGATGCCGCTGAGTATAAAAAGTTTGGCTGTTTTCTGTTTAAAATAAAACAAATTTTAGAAAATGATTAATATGAATTTAAAATCTGTTTTTAATAACTTTTAAATTGTAAATCCAAATAAAACAAATAATATATGTTTTGGAATCAGAAAAATGTGAGGATTTCAAATATGCCATTCAAAATATCTTTTGTGCGAATTAAATTTTCGAAATTGTTTAAATGCAATAAAAATGTCTTTTCTTAAATAATTAATAACTTTAATTCTCCAACTCCAAATTTGACAAATAATATGTCTAAATCGATCAGCGCGACGAGCCCGTTCTAACTATGCACTCCATGTTCTGAATTGCAGCATGCATCATATAAATATAAAGTATACATCAACTTATATGGGAGCAAAACATGGCTAAAACTCAATAAAATGCTTTATTCTTGTACCCCACACCTCACCCATGCCATGCTACATTATTGCCATGCAAATTGTGCATCATTCATCATGGCATACTTGTTTGCTTGTCGCATTTTATTCATATGCTTGTGCACTTTATTTATGTTGGACCTTGTTTGTTTGGTTCTTTTTCGAATAGACGCCGTGTAGGGGATATATCAGGAATCCCAGGAGCACTACCCAGATCCGTCTCTCGCTTCAACTGAGCTGCCAGGCAAGCACTACCACATGCTTGCATACATATATTACCTATTGCCTCTATCTTATTCTTGCATCATTGAGTCGTGATTGCATTAATTGAATCCCAAGTACTGCATAGCCTTTACTTTTAAACCCCACCGAAGCTTGTTCCTCCATCCCATGAGCCATTACTACAGGAGTTGTTTGAGCCATGTGAGTCGTAGAAAAGCATGTATAGGGTATGTGAGTGTCTGATGGATAACGAGGTACCTAAACAACTTAACCTGAGTAGTAATGGGATAACTAATGAAAGCGGCGCCGGTGAGCAATATCTGCTATTTGGTTTTTCATGCTCACTTGCGTCCCGTAGGACCCGAGTACTTGATTCCTGTTCCTCGACTATTCGCACTATCCACATCCGGGAGGCCTTATGGACCCCCCTGAGCTAGAGCTTGATTCATTCTTATTTCTTTGGGCCACAAAGTAGTTTGGGGCTTTATTACTATCCTGGACTTATGCCATGTTTTACTGTTTTATTTAAGATTGTGCAACGAGCACCTGTACTGTTTAGGGATCGCGGCACGATTTCGCGGTATCGACAAGCCCAGTCACACTTTCGGGTTCCCAGTCGTTTATAGCCGTTCTCAAGAAACCACAGGTCCGTCTCGAGCCGCCAAGTTCGCTATGGTAGCTTATTGGGGTGGCCCCCTGAAATATTTCTGAATCCTGTGATCGCTTTGTCGTGAATGCCTCGTTGGGTTTTGATTTGGTTTTTCCGAGGTTGATCGAGTGTGTGTTGCTATTTGCGCACCCCTGCAGGGTAAATCTTTCTAAAAGCCGTGTCCGCGGTTATGGACAACTTGGAGCACAGTTTCTCGATCATAGACAAGTATAACTAAAGTACCGCTTTTAATTTGACTAAGTACTTGACTAGTAAATAGTGCAATACTCATGGAATGGTTAATAAAACTGCCAACGGATGGGTTGTTCGTCCGCTTTCTCGTTGGTAAGCGAGAAGGAGGATGGATCTGTTAATTATACTGTTATAAATGTTGTTACTAATTAACAGACATCCGTCTGTCATTGGTTAGGCGGATGGTTAGCGAGTATCTATAGACTTGTTAGTTATTATCTTTTGCTGCAATTGCGTCACCCCAGGTATATGTCCCCTTTAGAGGCATAAAGACTTGTTGAGTACCCCTAGGGTCTCACACGATAAATTGTTTGATTCAGATGAACAGGTGTATTCGCAAGATGGATACTGGGTGGAGGAGACGGATGATGTTGGCAACGATCACTCGGTGTAGAGATTCCGGGGATGGGGATCCACGAGATCTGTGGGCGGGATGTGTTTATTTATGTGGCATCTTATGCCGATTTGCTTCTTATCCACTTTCGGATCTTGTTTACCTTCACTTTGATACTCTGATGTTTGATGTATGAGGAGCTATCCTAGACTATTATCTCTATCTTGGATATTTGGATCTTGCCGTATGGCGTTGCAATATTTCTATTTCTTTTTAGATGGAATGGCTCTGAAAACTGTTGTATGGTGGCTTGCATACATACTCACTTGTGTATGCAGTTGATCCCTTCGCCTGCCGATTATGCTGCTCGTTCTTTTCCCGATGTTCTAGAAGTGGTTAGGACGGCCGATAGGTCTACCTGTGAGTGGCCCCCGGGCCCCACCGTACTATTTTAACCACCTTCGCTCATCCAGGCATCGAAAAAATTCCTGCGCTTTGCAATCCTTTCGTTTGAAACATATGTGCTCCAAAATGGTGTCTGGCAACCCTTAAGTGTGTCACCCTATGGAATGCGAATAATGCAGACATGATTGAGACTCCTCTCAGATCAATAATCAGAAGCGGGAACTGGAGATCCATACTGACTCCTGCACATTCAACGATGACTTCTGTGATCGTGAGAACCTTTAATGCTAGTAACTTAATCCCTTTGTCTCATGATATAATACATGTCCGAGATTCGATCATCGCTATCCAAATACCTAGTTTGATCTCGTTACCGACATGCACTCTTTTCTCGTTCCCGTGATATAACATTCTAGTGATCATATCACTTGCTTGCAAGCTATCTTAATGTGATATCACCGAGAGGGCCCAGAGTATATCTATCCGTCATCAGGATTAACAAATATATATGAAGCTTCACCAAGGTCTTTCATCGAAAATTTGCTGTTTAGATAACTTTTAACTCTATTTAAAAGATCTATATCATTTCCAATCAATAATATGTCATCCACATATAATATCAGAAATGCCACATTGCTCCCACTCACTTTCTTGTAAATACAAGCCTCTCCATAAGTTTGGACAAATCCAATCTCTTTGATCACCTCATCAAAGCGGAGATTCCAACTCCGGGGTGCTTGCTTCAGTCCATAGATGGATCGCTAAAGTTTGCATACCTTATCAACATCCTTAGGATCGACAAAACCTTTAGGTTGTATCATATACAACTCTTCTTCAATATTACCATTGAGGAACGCAGTTTTGACATCCATCTGCCATATTCCATAATCGAAATATGCAGCAATTGCTAACATAATCCTAACCGACTTAAGCATCGCTACGGGAGAGAATGTCTCATCGTAGTCAACTCCTTTAATTTGTCGAAACCACTTTGCGACAAGTCGAGCTTTATAGATGGTCACATTACCATTAGCATCAGTTTTTCTTTTGAAAATCCATTTATTCTCAACGGCCTTTCGATCGTGAGGTAAGTCCACCAAGGTCCAAACCTAGTTTTCGTACATGGATTCCATCTAGGATTTCATGGCTTCTAGCCATTTGTTGGAATCCGGGCTCATCATCGCTTCTTCATACGTTGTAGGGTCATCTATTTCATCAAACATGAAATTCATAACAGGATTGCCGTATAGTTTAGGAGCTGCACGTGTCCTGCTTGACCTGCGAGGTTCAGTAGTGTCCTCTTCCAAAGTTTCATGATCAATATCATTAGCTCTCTTTTCATTAGGTGAAGTCAACTCCGAAACAACTTCCGGTGCTGCGCTACTCGCCCTTTCATGAAGAGAAGGTTCAATAACCTCTTCGAGTTCTACCTTCCGACTACTCACACCTTTCGCGAGAAACTCCTTCTCAAGAAAGGATCCATTCTTGGCAACAAAAACCTTGCCCTCGGATCTGTGATAGAAGGTATACCCAATCGTTTCCTTAGGGTATCCAATGAAGACGCATTTTTCTACTTTGGGTTCGAGTTTATCTGGCTAAAGTTTCTTCACATAAACATCGCATCCCCAAACTTTAAGAAATGACAGCTTAGGTTTGTCTTCAAACCATAATTCATACGGTGTCGTTTCAACGGATTTAGATGGTGCCCGATTTAAAGTGAATGCAGCGGTTTCCAGTGCATAACCCCAAAATGACAGTGGCAAGTCAGTCATACACATCATAGATCGAACAATATCCAATAAAGTACGATTATGATGTTCTGACACACCATTATGTTGTGGTGTTCCTGCAGGCGTGAGTTGTGAAACTATTCCACAATTTTTTGTATGTGTGCTAAACTCGTAACTAAGATACTCTCCTCCACGGTCGGACCACAGAAATTTGATCTTTCTGTTACGATGATTTTCCACTTCATTCTAAAATTCCTTGAACTTTTCAAAAGTTTCAGACTTATGTTTCATCAAATAGATATACCCATATCTACTCAAATCATCTTTGAAAGTAACAAACTAACAATATCTACCTCGCGCCGACACACTCATTGGTCCACACACATCAGTATGTATGATTTCCAATAAATCTGTCACCCGTTCCATTGAACCGGAAAACGGCGTTCTAGTCATCTTGCCCATAAGGCATGGCTCACATGTATCAAATGATTCAAAATCAAGTGATTCCAAAAGTCCATCAGAATCGAGTTTATTCATGCGTTTAATGCCAATATGACCTAGACGGCAGTGCCACATATATGTAGATATATCATTATCAAGTTTAACCCTTTTAGCATCAACACAATGAATATGCATAATACTACTATCGAGATCCAATAGAAATAAACCATTCAACACAGGTGCATGACCATAAAAGATATTATCCATATAAATCGGACAACCATTGTTTTCAGATTTAAAGGAATAACCACTTTGCATCAAACACGATCTGGATACAATGTTTATGCTCAGCGCAGGCACAAAATAACAATTATTTAGATTTATCACTAATCCCGACGGCATATGGAGAGGTAGCGTTCCGACGGCGATCACATCAACTCTTGATCCATTGCTGACCCGCATCGTGACCTCATCCATTGCTAGCTGTCGCTTGTTCCGTAGCCCCTGACCGAGTTACATATATTAGCAGCCGATCCCGTATCAAATACCCAGGTGCTACTGCGAGTACTAGTCAAGTACACATCAATAACATGTATATCACATATACCTTTGTTTGCCTTGCTGGCCTTCTTGTCCGCCAAATACTTGGGGCAGTTGCGCTTCCAATGGCCAGTCCCCTTGCAGTAGTAGCACTCGGTATCAGACTTAGGGCCAGCTCGTGGTTTCTTTTTAGGTACGGCAATAGATTTGCGCCCTTCTTTCCCTTCTTCTTGCCTTTCTTGTCCTTCTTGAAACCGGTAGTCTTATTGATCATCAACACTTGATGTTCTTTCCTAATCTCCACTTCTGCAGTCTTAAGCATTGACAGAAGCTCGGGAAGAGACTTCTTCATGCCCTGCATGTTATAGTTCATCATGAAGCTCTTGTAGCTAGGTGGCAGAGATTGGAGAACAAGATGTATGCCTAAGTCAATGGGAATCGTTATTCCCAAGGACACAAGCTTATCGGCGTACCCAGACATTTTGAGTACGTGCTCACTAACGGACCTATTCTCCTCCATCATGCAGCTAAAGAACTTTTCAGAAGCATTATAACTCTCTATGGCAGCACGGGTATCGAAAATCATTTTCAATTCTCCCATGGTATCAAAGGCATTGCCATCTTCGAAACGCTTTCGAAGTTCTGGCTCTAGCCCATACAGTATGCCGCAATGAACTAAGTTGTGGTCCTCCTGACAAGTTATATAGACATTCTTTTCCTCGTCTGGGGCATCAAGAGCTGTTGGGGGGCCTAGCGGCGCCTCTAGCACATATTGCTTTTGTGCAGTAGTGAGAAGAATCCTTAGATTCATAGCCCAGTTGGTGAAGTTGCTACCATTCGCAGCAAGTTTCTCTTTCTGCATGACCACATTGAAATTAAAAGCAGGTGGTGCCATCTACAACAAAATTTGTAAAGTTTATTTAGAATAAGTTTATGATAGATTGAGTTCAACTAATCCAAATTACTAATGAACTCCCACTCAAAAACAACATCCCTCGTGTCTTTTTGGTGATTACATGAACCAAATCCACTACACCAAGTCCGATCATCACGTGAGTCGGTATAGCTTCAAAGGCGAGCATCTATATGGGCATCATATTAACTATATGACTCATGCTTAACCTTTAGTCCGTGTTCCGAGGCCATGTCTGTACATGCTAGTCTCGTCAAGTAAGAACCTTAGTATCCGCGTGTGTAAAACTGGCTTACACCTGTTGTATGAAAGTGCGGAGTCGAGTACACCCGATCATCACGTGATGTCTCGAAACACGATCCACAAACTAGCAGTATAAGATGCTAACATCTAATGTGTGAAGTGAGATGATATGGTCCATGCATTTGATCTCTATCACTTGCATCGTGGTATGATCTCTATCATTCCTTCGTGTGTAAGGCCAAGGTCTATGGAACTTACACGTTAAGTGAGTTGTAACAGTATCTATCATACATCTACTTACAACAATACCATATCAAGACACTAGCCCAGCAACAATCTAAACTAGACGCCTCTAATTTATCAATTGCAAGTTTTACATGGCTTAGGGCTTTCGGAGATAGAACCGGTCTTACCTATGAACATGAACCACAACGAGGATAAGCAAGTTATTAGCAATTCGTTGTAAATCAGATATTGACTATAGTAGGAGAGACAGACACCCGCTAGCCACTTATGCAAAACTAGTTGCATGTTAGTCGTGGAACCGGTCTCATGTACGATGACATGTAAGGTTGGTCCGGGCCGCTTCATCCCACTATGCCACCAATATCCAAAACACATAGAAGATGCAATAACATGATCATCATCGCACACATATAAAAATATGTGTACTACCCTTGCAAAGCACCTACGCATAGATCAGGCTCTGATACCACAGTTGGGTTCGCAGCATAGAAAACAAAAAATTTCCTATCATGAGAACTATACGCCAAGATCTATCTACTAGATACAGAGCAACGGGTAGATATACATCCATGGAGAACTTACCCTCGAAGACAACAGAGTTTTGTTAACGAGTTGGAACTCGTGGATGATGTAGTCGTACGCTTGCCGATCTTAGGATCGTGTGGAAGTCCTAGCACCGCAAACCAGCAGCGCATCCGTCCTCATACACACGTTCAAGCCACCGGACAACCTCCACCTCCTCGCTCTAGCGAATCAGCAAAAGCAGAAATTCCTTCCAGACGCAAGGCCACCGGGAACATGTATCTCGCTAATCCGAGACCATGGGGGAATATCTAGAGGGGGAGAGAGATCCTTCATGAGGAGGTGTGCTTTGTGAGGGGGAGAGGGGGGCTTTTTATAGGAGAGGGGGGCTCCTCCCCTCCCATGGACGGCGGCCAAGGGGCGTGCCCCACCTCTTCCTCATTCATGTGGTGGAAGCTCCACTCACATCAATTCAAGCTCCACCCAAAATTCCACTCACATGCATTAAATTTCCACCAAATTTAATGCAACTCTCAATTAATAAAACTATTTTATTTATTTTATTCAGAATTTTTTTAATTACTTTAATTAAAAAACATTCACGTAAAACCCCTTGCAACGTTTCAATATCACATGCAGAACCACTTTCTGCAATTTCACCCGAAACAATTCCGGTTTCTATCAAAATAATTCCTGTGCTTTGCAATCCTTTCGTCTGAAACATATGTGTTCCAAAATGGTGTCCGGAAACCCTTAAGTGTGTCACCCTACGGTTCGTGAATAATTCAGACATGATTGAGACTCCTCTCAGATCAATAATCAGAAGCGGGACCTAGAGATCCATACTGACTCTTGCACATTCAACGATGACTTCTGTGATCGTGAGAACCTTTAACGCTAGTAACTTAATCCCTTTGTCTCATGATATAATACATGTCCGAGATTCGATCATCGGTATCCAAATACCTAGTTTGATCTCGTTACCGACATGCACTCTTTTCTTGTTCCCGTGATATAACATTTTAGTGATCATATCACTTGCTTGCAAGCTATCTTAATGTGATATCACCGAGAGGGCGTAGAGTATATGTATCCGTCATCGGGATTGACAAATTCCACTCTTGATCCATGAGCCTCAACATAACACCTTCGTAGCACTGAACCCACCTTTATAGTCACCCTATTACGGTGTGACGTTTGATGTTATCAAGATACTCTTCCGGTGTTCGAAATTAACATGATCTCATGGTCTAAGGACTAAGATTACTTCGTATGATGTTATAGCAATGTAAACATAATGACTTTGATCATAATGCTATACTTCAGATGAATGTTCATCACATCATTTCACAAATGCTGTGACCTTGTTATTAACAACATCCAATGTCCATGATCAGGAAACCTTGATCATCTTGTTAATCAACGAGCTAGTCTAGAAGAGAGGCATAACTAGGAACCCATTTTTTTTATTAAACACACATGTATTGACGTTTCCTTTCAATACAATTATAGCATGCAAAATAAACATCTATCATATATAAGGAATACATAATAAGAACTTTATTATTGCCTCTCAGAGCATATTTCCTTCAGGTACATTAGCACAGGTTCACCCACACAACACTTAGCAAGCTAAAGAAGATTAATCAGCCATATGAAGCGAAAGCACTTGACAGTCTTCCCTTGTGTCCTCGAGAACGTTTGGTCATCTATAGAAATACAACTGGCTTGTCCTTTGCTGCATAAAGGATTGGGCCACTTGCTGCATTTATTCCTAATGTCTATTATTTACTCGTACTTTGTTTACTTGCTTTATAGAAAACCCCTAAAAATCCGTTTGCTAAGTATTTGCAGAGAATTCCTGATCCATACCAGTAGCCAGCACCTTCTGCTCCTTGTTGGGTTCGACACTCTTACTTATCGAAAATACTGCGATACACCCCCTATACTTGTGGGTCATTAAGACTATTTTCTGGCGCCGTTGCCGGGGAGTGAAGCGCTATTGGAGAGTGGAACTGGTAAAGGAAACTTCTACTGTGAGTATTGTTTACTTTTGCTAGTTGCTTTATTTTCGTTATGGATACTTCACTGAGTTTCTTATTTGGTAATGCTACTACCACTGCTAAGGTAGTAGATAAGCCACCACCTGCTGAGAAAGATGTTTTCAAAATACCTACAAGAATTATTGATCGTGTTTTGGATAACTACTATGTTGGGGATGGAACTGTCCATCCTGGTGATCATTTACTCTTTATACACGAATTATGCGGGTTGTTCAAGTGTGCAGGTATTACTACAGATCAAGTTAAGAAGAAGTTATTCTCATTGTCACTGAAAGGAAGAGCTGAGAAATTGTATAAGCTGCTGAAGAATGGTCAATCTCTGGAATGGGAGGAAATAGTGCCTCTCTTTTATTCAAAGTTTTATCCTCCTAGTGAGATTCATAAAGATCGGAATCAAATATACAACTTTTGGCCTCTTTCTGGAGAGAGTACAACTCAAGCTTGTGGGAGATTGAAGCTACTAATGCTCAAATGTACCATTCATGAGCTCCCCAACAATATTATTATCGATAACTTGTATGCAAGGCTCCCTCTACATGATAAAGATTTATTGGATGCTTCTTGTGATGGATCATTCACTCGCATGGAAGAAGAAGCTAAATGGGATCTTCTGGACCGTATTCAAGACAATGCTGAAGCTTGGGAGAATGACAAAGATAGAAAGTCAGGTATAAATTATGATTATGAATGCATTGAATCTTTCATGGGAACTGACGACTTTCAATATATTAAAAATGCTTATGGTGTAGACTCTCAAGCTATTACTTCTTATTTTAAGGCTTTTGTTTCCTATATTGAAGTGCCTAAAAAGAAGTGGAATAAGTATCATGAAGCTTATAAAGAAATTGCTAAGAGTGTTCCTATAAGAAATACTGAAGTTTATACTGCTGATCATGTTTTACCTGAACCTTATATTGAGAAAATGCCTTTCCTAGTTAAGGTAAAGGAACATTCTATGATGGCTAGTATGGTAGATGAAAGTATGAGTAAAGCTATTGAACCTGATAAACAAATGGTTGATGAACCTATAATAGCAAGTGTGAAAGACTTTGTCACTAAGTATGAAAAAGAGGGATACCCTATCCTTTGTAAGAATACCTCTAATATTGTTTCACAAAGTAGTGTTATGGGAGATAGAATCCCTGTGTTTTCTGTTAGAATAAGTGAGCATTGCTATGATAGTCCTTGTGATAGCTATATTGTTAAGTTTATGCATGGTACTGAAAGTTACTATGAAAGAGGGAAAAGTGTTCTTATGCATCTCAATAATCTCAAGTTTCCCTGTTTTATGCTGAAATTTTTATGTTGCACTTCTTTTGCCTTCTTATGCAAGTAGCCTTTGGTTTCAATAACTTGTTTGTTTACAAAATCCCCTTACATTGGAAGTGGGTTAGAATTAAATGTGTGTGTTTTTGCTTCTTAATGCTCTCTTTTACTTCAAATCATATCCCTATGAGAGCTTCGCCAAAATTATCATGCCCATCTTAATGGCTATAAAGAAAGAGCTTTATGGGAGACAACCCAATTTGTTTTTGCTTTCAGTTTGTTTTTGTTTCTTTGAGTCTTGGAAGTTATTACTTCGGTAATAACCGCTCCTTATCCGTTTTGTTTGGTTTTTGTGTCAAGATAAACCTCTAATGAGAGAGAAGTAAGATTTGGGGAAGTTGCTATCTCGAAACAGATTTTCGTGCTTCACCATTAAAATTCGTGAGAGACCTCTGTCTGTCGGATTGAGCTGTAATGTTTTGTGCTTCTGCCCCAGGATGTTATTTAACTTTCGTTAGTTTTGCACTTTTTGATTTGAGCAACAGAAGATTTTCGAAAAAATTGATATTTACCTGCTGGTCTGTTTTGACAGATTTAGCGAATCTTGCATTTGCTTCTTTACTCGATTTCCTTTTTTAATTCTTTTTGGGGTTTCAGAAGGAGTTGCTACAGTAGCTTTTGTTTTGATCGTTTTCAGTTGAAGTTGGACTCAAAAGGTTTTATCACTTCACTTATACTAATGTTGCTAATGAGAACTGTGTGAAGTTTTGTGTGAAAGAAATTTCCAGGAAGTGGAGACAATGGTGTAATAAGGAAGAGAAGGATTTTATGACTCAAGTAATAAGTATATGAAGATGAAGATATCGATGATATTCAAGTGATGACTCCGGAAAGATCCACTAAATACAAAATTCAGAGACCTGTAGAGTCCGTTTCCAACTAGGCAACTGTTCTGGTAAGAAAAGTTCCGCGAAAATACAATCCAACTATATTTTTGCAGTTTTCAGTCAATAAGGAAAGCTACGAAGCGAAAAAGGGATGGAAATGGAGCCAGGGTGGCCCACACCACCCCATGGCGCGAGCCCACCCTTGGCCGCGCCACCAGGTGGTGAGGCCACCCAGGACTCCGTCTCTGACCCGTTTTCCCCCAGTACTTTCCTTTTGATATGAAACTTCGTAATATATAACCCCCCGGATTTTCTGAGGTCCGTATATCGTGTTTCCGTCGTGTTTTCATTTCGATCTGTTTCTGCTAGGACATACTCTTTGAAAGTTTAGAAGCACCATGGTGTCCGCCAAGGATAAATGGAAGGAGCCTATGGAGGAGGATCTCCAAGACCCCAAGTAGGGGTTGGTACCTTTACTCTCTTGCCCTGCATCAACGGAAGCCCTACGAGTCACTAAGGAGTTCTGTGATAAGTACCAAGACTTGTAGAGGAAGGTGGACATGCTTCAATGGGAGAATAATAGGCTTCACAAGATGCTGGAAAATTTCCTCACGTCAACTAAGAAAATATTACCACCACCACCAAAGGAGTAATTCGTCATCAGGTTTGGCATCCCCTTGGTTTGTTCCAAGCTTGGGGGAGTGCCGCGGTATGACATCACTATCTTCTATCTTTTTACCTTATTAGTAGAGTCATATCATGAATAGAGAAGTTATTATGTAGGATGGTTTGCATTATGGAAGTGTCCCCACTCCCGTTAGATAAGTATCCCTTGGTGTGAGTTGCCGTTATGGATTATTAATGAGAAGTTCTATCATTTACTCTTTTGCATAGATTATGTTAGTTTTCAATTCATGGTTATATGATTGATCTTGTTGTTAGTATTGGTGGCACTTTGGGATCATTGAGTTAATTTAGTTGGTTTTGGCAAACCTGGCTCGGTCAGTAGCAACACCTTTTTGAGAGTTGAAAAGAAAAAAATAGAAGTACTCGAGAGAAAAATAATTTCATCATCTTTCTTTCTTGACTTGCTCATAAGTTTAGTATTCTCTAGTTAAGATCTTTTGTGCTTCCAAGGAAGATTGCATGTTTGTCTTTATCACTTGTATGTTTGTTTGTATCCTTCAACTCTTATACTTGCTACCCAGCCTTGCTAGCCAAAAACCTGTACTGAGAGGGAATTCTTCTCGTGCATCCACCTCCTTTAAACCAAAACCTTTGCCATTTGTGTCCACCATACCTACCTAGTAGCATTATTGCTATTCCAAGTAAATTCCTATTTTGTCTACCTCCCAAATTAAACTTGTTATGTGAAAATTAGTGATTAAAGCTCTCACGAACTTGATGGCACACCTTACTTTCTTGCACTTAATAAACCTGAACCATTGTGAACTCTCCATGAAAGTTATATGCTTGCAAATTATAGGCTGGGGATTAGCAGAACCATGCTGTCACGGGGAACTCTTTCAACACTTGTAAATATATACCCAGTTGATACCTTGCTCTTTTGTTTGCGGATGTCGTCGGTGTGAAATAAAAGGGGAGCTTGTAAGTCCATGGAGTTATGTATGTGTGTTAGAGAAACGCCTGGGCCGCTGGTCTAATCCATGCTGACATGGTGGAAACCTGCAGCGTAACCATAATGATATCTATGAAGCATTCTTCTTATACAATAAAGAGAGAGATAACTATTGAGAAAAAGGAAAGAAAAAAAAGAGATACTATGAAAAGAGGAAAGAGAGAAAAAAGCACCATATTCCCATGGTAAATAAGAAGATTGCTGAGATACTCATTGTCTGCTTGCCTTGTCATTTTGATATGGGGATTCTTCCGTATCATCGGGAAAGGGGTACCCCGTTGGCGGTTCTCAATGATACGCACATACTTACGATGACAAGAACTTACCGGTAACTAAAGTTGAGTAGCATGAGGAGCGGCCCTCGTACTCAAGGGACTTGGGATTTTCAGTTTATAGTCTGTCAAGCATATAACTCAGATTGGACCTCACTATCACCTTAATCATCTAAATATGCCTATGATAGGGGCAATGAGAGCTAGTAAGTATCATAATTTTTGGGAGCTCTTTATGAGACTTGCAATCCCTGCTTCCCTCTGTGAAGGGCCTTTCTTTTACTTTATAGATTGTGTCAGTAAACCTACTTCCTCTCTATCTCGGCAAGTATTTTGAGTTGATGTGTTTCATTCATTCATATGATGATTTATTCAATCATGTCTTATGTTCCTTGTTTTGCACATTGCTCTTATCTTGATGTTTACTAGTTTGAAACCTATCATTGAAAAACCATCTATTTGTGAACTCCAGCAAATTATCAACTATTCTTCGACCAAGAGCTAAGTTTGCCATTACCAATTATGATTCACTTTATGTATCTTTATTGTGTTTCCTTTACTTATTACAAGTTGAGTTATATAATAGTGAGTTGTCTTCTATTATGATCTATGTATTTGATGAATGTGATGCTTCTTGTCCGTATTCTTTTATCGACTCTTCACTCCATAAACCTAACGCCATGTTTATTGAGCTCAGTTTCACTTGGGGACAAGCGAAGTCTAAGATTGGGGGGAGTTGATACGTCCATTTTTCATCACTATTCTATGTCTTAATTCAGTATTATTCATTGATATATTTCGTATTGAGAGGTGATACTTATGTTATTTCATCTATTTTTGCATGGTTGATGACTTTTGGAGCATGGACCGCTGCAGTCAGGATTCTGATGGAAAAGGTGTTGTTTGGAGGCAAAATTCGCGAAGATCAAAAAATCCGGGAAAATATACGGAAAATCCTATTTTTCCAGAAGACTCAGGATGCCAGAAGATGGAGTGGAGGTGGGCCACAGGGGGCCCATACCACCCCATGGCGCGGGTAGGCCTAAGCCGCGCCTGGGAGTGGTGTGGCCACCCTTGCCTACTCTAGCCTCTCTCCTCTGGCGTATATCATCCCCACGAAACCCTAAGACTCGGGGAGCGACCACATAAAGATTCCGCCGCCTCTGCGGGGCGGAAAACACCGAGAGAGAAAGATCTCTCAAGCAGACAGATTTATGCAGGGGGAATTCCTTCCCGGAGAGGGGAGATCGTCGCCATCAACACCACCATCAAGATGGACTTCATCGGGATCATCATCATCACCACCACCATCATCACCATCAGCACCCTCATCACCATCTCCATATTGCTGTAAAAATTGAGTTGAATCTTGCATTAGTTCATAGGGGAAACTTTCCCGGTGTTGATTACTCTTTGTAGTTGATGCTATTGAGTGAACCATTGAATTATTGTTTATGTTCAGATTGTTATACATCATTATTCCATATGTGATCATGATCCATATGATGTCTTGTGAGTAGTTCATTTTGTTCTTGAGGACATGGGAGAAGTCTTGTTGTTAGTAGTGGAGTTGTGTTGAGAAAGATTCAATAGATTGTTATTTAAGTTGTGGTGTACTTCTTCTAGTGGTGTCATGTGAATGTCGACTACATGACACTTCACCTATATGGGCCTAGGGGAATGCATTTTGTATTTGGCTACTAATCGTAGGGGTTCCCAGAGTGACAGAAACCTGAACCCCCGTTAGGAAAACATTGCACAAGGGACGTAAAGGTCTTAGAGTTTAAAGCTGTGGTTAGGTTTCTACCTTAATTACTTTCTTGTACTTACGGATGTTTGCAAAGGGTATAATCACAAGTATGTATTAGTCTTGGATGGGGCGGTACATTAGCACAGGTTCACCCACACAACACTTAGCAAGCTAAAGAAGATTAATCAGCCATATGAAGCGAAAGCACTTGACAGTCTTCCCATGTGTCCACGAGAACATTTGGTCATCTATAGAAATACAACCGGCTTGTCCTTTGATGCATAAAGGATTGGGCCACCTGCT
Source organism: Avena insularis (assembly GCA_023614405.1). Classification (NCBI taxonomy): domain Eukaryota; kingdom Viridiplantae; phylum Streptophyta; class Magnoliopsida; order Poales; family Poaceae; genus Avena; species Avena insularis. The sequence goes on along the minus strand of CM042692.1, from coordinate 393,491,739 downwards.
GCATTTATTTCTACTGTCTTTTATTTACTCGTACTTTGTTTACTTGCTTTATCGAAAACCCCTAAAAATCCGTTTGCTAAGTATTTGTAGAGAATTCCTGATCCATACCACTAGTCAGCACCTTCTGCTCCTCGTTGGGTTCGACACTCTTACTTATCGAAAATACTGCGATACACCCCCTATACTTGTGGGTCCTCAGTGCTTCACCATAAAAATTCGTGAGAGATCTCTGTATGTCGGATTGAGCTGTAATTTTTTGTGCTTTTGCCCAGGTTGTTATTTAACTTTCGTTAGTTTTGGACTTATTGATTTGAGCAACAGAAGATTTTCGGAAAAATTGATTGTTACGTGCTTTTCCTTTTTGAATTATTTGTGGGTTTTCGGAAGGAGTTGCTACAGTAGCTCTTGTTTTGATGGTTTTTAGTTGAAATTGGACTCAAAAGGTTTTATCACTTCACTTATACTAATGTTGCTAATGAGAGTTGTGTGACATTTTGTGTGAAAGAAATTTCCAGGTTAGTGGAGAAAATGGTGTAATGAGAAAGTGAAAGGTTTCATGACTCAAGAAATATGAGTATGAAGATGAAGATATTGATATCCTTCAAGTGGTGACTCCAGAAGAATCCACTAAATGCCAAATTCAGAGACCTGCAGAGTCCGTTTTCAAATAGGTAATAGTTCTGGTAAGAAAAGTTCCGTGAAAGATCTTTCTAGTTATATTTTCGCAGTTTTTATCCAACAAGGAAAGCTACGAAGCGAAAGAGGGATGGAAACGGAGCCAGGGTGTCTCACACCACCCCCTGGCGCGGCCCCCTGGCCATGCCAGCAGGTGGTGTGGCCACCTCGGACTCCGTCTCTGACCCGTTTTCTCCTAGTACCTTCCTTTTCTTGTGAAACTTCGTAATATATAATCCCCCGGATCCCCTGAGGTTCGTATATCGTGTTCTCATTGTGTTTCGTTTCGATCTATTTCTGCCAGGAACTATTTTTGAAAGTTTATAAGCATAATGGTGTCCGCCAAGGATAAGGGAAAGGATCCTATGGAGGAAGATCTCCAAGACCCCGGTCAGGAGGAGAGCAAGAGTGAAGATGAAAAGGAGCAAGGCCAACATACGCACACCGGCATTACCATTGCAAGCATTGGAGTGGTGACAAAGCCTGCCAGGGTTAGAAGGACTGCACGGATGCAGACTGGAGGGAAAACTCATCGTCACTATTTAGCTCCACGGTCACTTCCTCCATGCACCAAGAATCCTTTCCATACCCTTATCCATGAGCATCAATACCAGAATATGCCCAAGGAGAAACTACCCTCCAATTGGGATATTCCTCGTTCTAGCCATGCAGGAAAAGAAGACTTCAAGGAGGAAGAGTGGAGAAAGAATCGCAAGAGCTGGAATTCTCAACCCGACATGATCATGAGCCGCATTGAGCAAAACTCACAGCTGATTCGTAATCTCACCTTCGAGATCGAGGACTTGGGGAAACTAATCAAAGAGCTCATCGAGAGAATACCACCACCACTGAAGGAGTAATTCGTCCTTAGGTTTGGCATCCCCTTGGTTTGTTCTGGGGGAGTGCCGCGGTATCATATCACTATCTTCTACCTTTGTACCTTTTTAGTAGAGTCATATCATGAATAGAGAAGTTATCATGTAGGATGGTTTGCATTATGGAAGTGTCCCTTCTCTCGTTAGATATGTATCCCTTGGTGTGAGTTGCCGTTATGGAATATTAATGAGAATTTCTATCATTTACTCTTTTGCATATCTTATATTAGTTTTCAATTCGTGGTTATATGATTGATCTTGTTGTTAGTATTGGTATCACTTTGGGATCATTAAGTTAATTTAGTTGGTTTTGGAAAACCTGGCTTGGTCAGTAGCACCACTATTTTTGAGAATTGAATGAAAAAGATAAAAGTACTCTTAAAGAAATATAATTTCATCATCTTTCTTTCTTGATTTGCTCATAAGTTTAGTATTCTCTAGTTAAGATCTTTTGTGCTTCCAAGGAAGATTGCATGTTTGTTTTTATCGCTTGTATGTTCATTTGTTTCCTTCAACTCTTATACTTGCTACCCAGCCTTGCTAGCCAAAAACCTGTACTGAGAGGGAATTCTTCTCGTGCATCCAATCCTTAAACCAAACCTATGCAATTTGTGTCCTATTGCTATTCGAAGTAAATTCATGGTTTTATCTACCTTCCAAATTAAACTTGTTATGTGAAAATTAGTGATTAAAGATCTCATGAACTTGATGGCACATTTTGCTTTCTTGCATTTAATAAACTTGAACCATTGTGCCCATCTATGTTGCGTATATGCTTGCACTTTGTGAGTTGTGAATTAGCAGAACCATGCTGTCATGGGGAACGCTTTCAACATTGCACTGGTACTTTGTACCTAGTTGATATCATGTTCTTTTGCCTATGGATGTCGTCGGTGTGAAATGAAAGGGGAGCTTGTAAGTCCATGGAGTTATGCATGTGTGTTAGAGAAACGCCTAGGCCGCCGGTCTAATCCATGCTGTCATGGTGGAAACCTGCAGCGTAACCATAACAAGCATCTATGAAGCATTCTTCTTATAAAAAAAAGGTTTAGAGATTGAGAAAAAGAGAAAAAGAAAAAAAAGATGATAAAAGAGGAAAGAGAGAAAAAAGCACTATATTCCCATGGTAAATAAGAAGATTGCTGAGATGCTCGTTGTCTGCTTGCCTTGTCATTTTGATATGGGGATTCTTCTGTATCATCGGGCAAGGGGTACCCCGTTGGCGGTTCTCCATGATACACATGTGCTTACTATGACAAGAACTTACTGGTGACTAAACTTGAGTAGCATAAGGAGCGACCCTCGTATTCAAGGGACATGAGATTCTCAACTTACAACTTGTCAAGCATATCCTCGTATTTGATCACCTTAACCTTAATCACCTAAAGATGCCTATGATAGGGGCAATGAGAGCTGAAAGATAATAAGTATCATAATTTTTGGGAGCTCTTTATGAAACTTGAAATCCCTGCATCCCTCTGCGAAGGGCCTTTCTTTTACTTTTTAGTTGAGTCATTAAACCTATTCCTTTCTATCTTAGCAAGTATTTTGAGTTGTTGTGTTTCATTCATTCATATGATGATTTATTCAATCATGTTTCTTATGTTCCTTGTTTTGCACTTGCTGTTATCTTGGTGATTACTACTTTGAAAGCTATCATTGAAAATTAGTTATTTGTGAACTCCAGCAAATTGTCAACTATTCTTCAACCAAGAGCTAAGTTTTCCATTACCAATTATGATTCACTTTATGTATCTTTATTGTGTTTCCTTTACTTATTGCAAGTTAAGTTATATAATAGTGAGTTGTCTTCTATTATGACTTATGTATTGATGAATGTGATGCTTCTTGTCCGTATTATTTTATCGACTCTTCACTGCATAAACCTGAGGCCATGTTTATTGAGATCAGTTTCGCTTGGGGACAAGCGAAGTCTAAGCTTGGGGGGAGTTGATACGTCCATTTTGCATCACTATTCTATATCATAATTTACTGTTATTCATTGATATATTTCATATTAAGAGATGATACTTATGTTATTTCATCTGTTTTTGCATGGTTGATGACTTTTGGAGCATGGACCGCTGCAGTCAGGATTCTGATTGAAAAAGTGCTGTTTGGAGGCAAAATTCGTGAAGATCAGAAAATCTGGGAAAATATATGGAAAATCCTATTTTTCCAGAAGACGAAGACTGCCAGAAGGAGGAGTGGAGATGGGCCACAGGGGGCCCACACCACCCCCTGGCGCGAGCCACCCTGGGCCGCGCCACTAGGTGGTGTGGCCGCCCTGGTCCACCTCCAGCTCTCCCCTCTGGCATATATTATCACCACAGAACCCTAATACCTGGGGTCGACCATAGAAAGATTCCACCGCCTCTGCGGGGTGGAAAACACCAAGAGAGAAAGATCTCTCTGGTAGACCGATTTCTGCCGGGGGAATTCCTTCCCGGAGAGGGGGGATCATCACCATCAACACCACCATCAAGCAGGACTTCATCGGGATCATCATCATCATCACCATCATCACCACCAGCACCATTATCACCATCTCCATATCGCTGTAATAATTGGGTTGAATCTTGCATAGTTCTCAGGGGAAACTTTCCCGGTGTTGATTACTCTTTGTAGTTGATGCTATTGAGTGAACCGTTGAATTATTGTTTACGTTCAGATTGTTATACATCATTATTCCATCTCTGATCATGATCCATATGATGTCTTGTGAGTAGTTCATTTTGTTCTTGAGGACATGGGAGAAGTCATGTTGTTAGTAGTGGAATTGTGTTGAGAAAGATTCAATAGTTTCATATTTAAGTTGTGGTGTACTTCTTCTAGTGGTGTCATGGGAATGTGGACTACATGACACTTCACCTATATGGGCCTAGGGGAATGCATTGTGTATTTGACTACTAATTGTAGGGTTTGCCAGAGTGACAGAAACCTGAACCCCCGTTAGGAAACCATTGCACAAGGGACGTCAGGATCTTAGAGTTTAAAGCCGTGGTTAGGTTTCTACCTTAATTACTTTCTTGTACTTACGGATGTTTGCAAGGGGTATAATCACAAGTATGTATTAGTCCTAGGAAGGTCGGTACATTAGCATAGGTTCACCCACACAACACTTAGCAAGCTAAAGAAGATTAATCAACTATATGAAGCAAAAGCACTTGACAGAATTCCCGTGTGTCCTCGAGAACGTTTGGTCATATTAAGTAATACAACCGGCATGTCCTTTGCTGAATAAAGGATTGGGCCACTTGCTGCATTTATTCTTATTGTGTTTTATTTACTCGTACTTTATTTACTTGCATTATCAAAACCCCCTAAAAATCCGTTTGCTAAGTATTTGTAGAGAATTCCTGATCCATACCATTAGCTAGCACCTTCTGATGGGGATATCTCGAAGGGGGTGAACCCAGCAGGATGTTCCGATTGGGCCAAAGGGCCTGCGGGTGCGTCCGAAAGACGGCGACTAGACTACGAAGGAGGGAAGGCCCAGCGACTGGTGACTGGAAGCCCAGAGCGTAACAGAAGCCCAGTCGGACTAGGTCAAAGCCTCCGGATCCTTATCTTGTTCGGCGATAACGTGTAAACCCTAGCGAGGTGCCTCATATATAAACCTCCCTAGGGTATCCTAGAGACTTACGTTCCATCATACACCCCCTAAAGCGACTCGCTGCCTAGCCGCCGAGCTCGCCACCCTTGTAACTCGCTCTCCAGTAATCTAATCTAGCTGGAGTAGGTCTTTACCCTCCGGGGGGCCGAACCTGGGTAAATCCATGTGCATCCGCCCCCATCTCGCACCGCAGATGGCCGCCAACTCTTCCTCACGAAACACTCAATCGCTACCAATGGTAGCGACTGCCGTGGCCATTTCCATGACAGTGGCGCCCACCGTGGGGCATAGCGGGACTAGCGTGAGTTCTGCGGCGAGACCCTACTCGCCGATCGATCAGCCGCTCGCCACCGGTCGCATGATCGCCATCGGCAGGATCTTACAGATCCTGCCTAGTAGCTATATCCCGGTGTCACACCCGGTCACTCACGGCACGGTGATGCCGGTCGGCTCCATCAACCTCTTCGTCGGCTTCATCGGTGCGATCGACCCAGCGGCGACGGTGATCGTCGGCGAATCGCCGCCACACCGCGATCTGCTGTCGGAGGAGCAGGTCTGCTCCATCAGGAGCCTCGTCACCGAGTACGACTCGGCCGCCAGCGACGCGGTTGAGGCTAACGCCGCCACCAACGATGACGCCCTAAACGACGACACCAACTCCACGACCCTTGCATCGGTCGACGGATCCATCACCGCCGCGTCACGGGAGGACTCCATCACGCGAGTCTCCAACCCCAAGGACTTCGAGGACCCCTCCATCCTGGGGATCTTCGACTCTGATTTCGGCTCGGAATCCCCCGAGGATTTTCACGCCAGATCCAATCGCTTCAACGCGATCTACATGGTGGGTAGCACGGCCGCCCCGCCATATCCGTTTGCCACGCCGATCCCGCTGACCGCGACGGCCACGGAGGTGGAGCAAGCCCGCCTGCGGCTCGCGGAGGTGCAACGCAACAAACTCGCTGAGCGCGAGAAGTACCGCCTCGAATGAGAGACGGCGCGGGAGCTGTCGCTCTATCACCAGCGCCGCATCAGGACCCGCCTAAACTCCAACGTCCAGGGCCGTGTCCTGAACTTCAACGACGAAAGCGACCCCGCGCGCGCCGCCGAGCGCGAATACTGCGAGAACGCCCCACCAGGTGGAAGCAACCCTGCGAGACCACCGCCCGGCACACCGGCGACTAGGGCCCCTCCACCACCCATGGGTCGCGCGCCCCCGCCAGACCAACCGTGGATCATCATCTCGCCCCAAGCCCGAAACGCCAACGGGCTACCACTATACTCCACCCCGATGGACAACGTCGTCGCGGCCGACGCCGCGATTGCCAACCTCGACGTCCAAGGCGACGGCGCGCTGTAGATCCAGTATGCCAAGGCCCTACTCGTCAGGGCCGTCGAGCAACAAGCCGCGGGAGTCGACCCGCGGGGGCGGATGTACTCCCGCTCATCAGCAAGCAGGGCGGCATCAAGCGGCCACCCCATCGTGGCTAACGCATTAGTTTGCCCACCACCCCAGCCCCTGGCGAACCAACCACGGGCCGCCAATCCCGCGTTGTCAACCAACGAGCCGCGACCGGCGAACAACACGGTCGCTGCCAACGGGCAGCCCCTCGATGCCCGAACGAACATCATCAACAATTAGGCGTGGCGGTCGCGCCAGCCCTACGACCTGCGACACACCCTCAACAACCACGGCGACCCAGAACCAAGAGGCTCGCTCAGCCGAGTCGGGCCACAATGCTTCGGCCCAATGATTCATGGGGAAAAATACCCCGCCAACTTCAAGGCTCCCAAGGAGATCGAGAAGTACGACCCGATGTACGACCCCGCTGTCTGGCTAGACACATACCTCATGGCAATGGGGATCGCAGGCCACACTGACCTGCTCGCCGCTCGCTACCTCCCCCTGATGATGGAGGACGCGACCCGGCAGTGGATCAACACGCTCCCGGCCGAGAGCATTGACTCCTGGGAAGAAATGCGGGATGCCTTCGTCAGGCACTTCGAGGGCTCCTACACCCGCGCCACTCCCATAGAGGACCTGGAGCGATGCATCCAGGGACAACACGAGTCGACTCGCCGGTGGATCCAAAGATGGCAAGAACTATGGATAAACGCCACCGGCATCCACCCAGACACGGCAATACACTGCTTCAAGAACGCGTGTCGGTACGAACCCCTGGTCGCCAAGATCAAGAGGGTCTACCGGACGCTCGACAACATCCCCGACCTCCTCGAGATCGCCAAGCGCTACGGGGAGGAGGACCCCAACCAAGACTCTAATGATGAGTCGGGAGGAAGACGCCGCACTGGCGTTCACGACAGCGGACGCCTACGCGACATGTGCTACAGCAACACCCGCATCACCAGCAAGCGCCGCACCGACGGGCGAGTCGACTTCGTCGCCAACGCCGGCTACGGCCAGCGCAACTCCAAGAACTACCGCGCCAATGATGCGCTCGGCTTTCGACGTAGAGCTCGTTGGGAACCCCAAGAGGAAGGTACGATGAATATAGCAGCAAGTTTTCCCTCAGTTATGAAACCAAGGTTTAATCGAACCAATAGGAGCAAGGAAACACCCCAAAGGTGTTACTAGCTGAGCTTTGGCAGGGCGCACTACCGGTGCTAGTAGCAACGTGGAGACCTACACAACACAACCACAGAACTTTGTCCCCAACATGCGATAAGGTTGTCAATCTCACCGTGTTTTGCTGAAAACAAAGGATTAAACGTATCGAATGGAAAGAAGTAATAGTTTGCATAAAGCAAACACAAAGCGGTAAAAGATTGTAGATTGTATGTAAAGTAAAAGGACCGGGATCCATAGTTCACTAGAGGTGGCTCTCCTTAGATAGATAACATGCTTGGTGAACAAATTACAGCGGGGCAATTGACAAACACCGAGAAAGCAATACATGCATATACTAATCATCTTGACTCCTTTGAGACTTGATTGGGCATTACAACATAATACATAGACCGCCATCCAACTGCATCTATGACTAATAATCCACCTTCAGGTTATCATCCAAACCCCCTTCAGTATTAAGTTGCAAGCAACAAATTATTGCTTTACGAACTGCGTGTAAAGTAAACAATACGATTGTTCTATGAACAAAGGATTGTTGTTTTCTCCCTAGTAGCAACAGCACATCTAGTACCTTAGAGATTTCTGTCACTTCCCAGTTACACGGAGGCATGAATCCAATATCGAGCATAAATACTAACTCTTGGAGTTGCTAGCATCTACTTGGCCAAGATAGCTACTAACAACGGAAAGCATGCAAGATCTCAAATAACAAAGACATGATAGAATCAATAATCAATCTGAAATAGCATCTCAATATCCATCGGATCCCCGCAAACACAACATGTATGAATTACAAATAGATGATCTTGATCATGAACGGAGCTCACAAGATCTAAACATGAAAGCACAAAGGAGGAGAAACCAGCCATCTAGCTACTACATGGATCCGTAGTCCAAGGATGAACTACTCACGCATCACACCGGAGGCTTGCATGGTGATGAAGAAGGCCTCCAGGGTGAATTCCCTCTCTCCGTGGTGCCGGAAGAGCTTCGATCCCTCCCGATCTAGGGATGGAGATGGCTGACTCTGAACTCTTCGTGGAGTTTTGATCGGGTACTTAGGGTTTATGTCCCGAGGGCATCTTATAGTCGGAAGGGGAGGCCGAGGGGGTGCCAGGGGCGGCCACACCACCCCCTGGCGCGGGCCAGGCCTGGCCGCGTGGCCAGGTGGTGTGGTGGCTCCCTGGCCCTTCTCCGTCTCGTATTCTAGCACTTGATCCCTTCCGGAAAAATAGGCACTTTGGCTTTTGTCCCGTCCAATTCCGAAATATTCATTTTGTGACTTTCCTGAAACCAAAAACAGCAGAAAACAGGCAGCTGGCACTGTGGTCTTGTTAATAGGTTAGTCCAAGAAATCATATGAAAAGTACTCCAAAGTTGGAACAAAACACAAGAAAGTGGATAAACCAAGCATGGAACATAAAAAATTATAGATACATTTGCAATGTATCAACATCCCCAAGCTTAACTCCTGCTCGTCCTCGAGTAGGTAAGTGATAAAAAGAAATAATTTTTGAGGTGACATGCACCATCAAAGACTTGATCAAAGTATTAGCAAGACATTCAAGGCTGGGATCATAGTACTATGATGCAACATGAAAAGGCACAAACAAAAGATTCATGAATAACATGCTTTGCAAGACGTTTGTTTGTTTCACATAAAGAAAACATAGCATAATAGTATTCAGCTTGTCCCTCAATAGAGTAGCAAATATAAATGCATAGGTCACCTTCAAAGTTCATAAGAGTGACTAGATACAATAGTTTCAAACAAGGAATAACAAGTTATGCATCAATCAACTAGTCTTGGGACAATGCACATAGAACTAAGAATGGCCACTATGCTCTCAAAGTAGGTGCATAAAGATAGAAGGTGGAGACTCAATATAATGGTGGAAGAAAGGCCTTTTGTAAAAGAAAGTAGGGATTCAAGTCTCATAAAGAGCTTCCAAAAATTATGGTACTTAATAGCTTTCAGCTCTCATTGCCCCTATCATAAGCATCTTGAAGTGATTAAGGTTAAAGTGAACAAACTATGGTGTACATGCTTGACGGAGTATAAGTCAGAAATCTCATGTCCCTTGTATACGAGGGCCGCTCCTCATGCTACTCAAGTTTAGTCACCGGTAAGTTCTTGTCATCGTAAGTACATGTGTATCATTGAGAACATAGCAGGTACCCTTGCCTGATGATACAGAAGAATCCCCGTATCAAAATGACAAGGCAAGCAGACAACGAGAATCTCAACATTCTTCTTATTTACCATGGGAATATGGTGCTTTTTTTCTCTCGTTCCTCTTTTCATAGTATCTCTTTTTTTTCTTTTCTCTTTTTTCTCAATATAGGACTCATTTTTTATAAGAAGAATGCTTCATAGACAGCTCATTATGGTTACGCTGCAGGTTTCCACCATGTCAGCATGGATTAGACCAATGACGGCGTTTCTCTAACACATATACATAACTCCATGGACTTACAAGCTCCCTTTCATTTCACAATCGACATCCATATACAAAAGAGCATGATATCAGCTAGGTACAAGTACCAAGTGCAATGTTGAAAGCGTTCCCCATGAAAGCATGGTTCTGCTAATTCCCAACAAATAAGTGCAAGCATATACAACATAGAAGACACAATGGTTCAAGTTTATTAAGGGCAAGTAAAGTAAAGTGTGCCTTCAAGTTCGTGAGAGCTTTAATCACTAGTTTTCTCATAACAAGTGGAAGGTAAACAAAAGCATGAATATACTTGGAATAGCATAAGCTAGTAGGTAGGTATGGTGGACTCTTTGGAATAACTTGGTTTAGGGAGTTGGATGCATGAGTGGAACTCATACTTGGTTGTGGAGGCTAGCAAAAGACTGGGAACGACAAACTAAGAGAGCAATAATGGCCATAATCATGTAGAGCGACAAAACATCATTGATCAAAGCATAAAGTGATACTACAAGTTGAAAACTAAAGAATCATAAAGGCTATGGTGACTTGTGATAGTCATAACATGGTGTGAGCATGTGCCAAGTCAACGCAAATAAAGCATCAAAGGAGAATACCACTATACTATGCTTTAATATGCTAAAACAACGCATGATTCATCCAAGGCACATTAAGCAATCTCAATTGTTTATAACAAGTCATGCTACAGCAAATAATACTAAGCATAAAGCCAAAACAATATAAAGCATGGCATGACAAAGCATAAGCCATAGTCAAAAACGAGCTCTTTTTACCACATAAGTATGAACTTTCCTACTCTTTTCCAAACCAAACAAAACTATTCGCAAACCAAAGTGTGAAAGAGGGGGTACAACCAACTTATTCAGAAAACTAAGAAAACCAAGCAAACTAAAAACCAAAACGAAAATGAAAAGGAAGACGCTCCAAGAAAAACACAACTATGCATGAAACAATAAAAATGAAGCGTTTGGAAGAAACCTGGAATTTTTATTGATGAAGAAGGGGAATGCCTTGGGCATCCCCAAGCTTTGACGCTTGTACTTCTTGGATATTTCTTGGAGTGACATGCGTGGCATCCCCAAGCTTGAGCTTTAGTCCATCCTTTATCTCATTACCCGTTCCTTCCATACACCTGAAAATTTTCCTTCATACAAAACTTCACACAATCTCATTAGCAACATTAGTGCACTTAAGATAAATAAGTCTCAAGGTTCAGTTCTAGCACCAAATAAACTTCCATTAGAACACTAGCTACTGTAGCACTTCCCTCAAAAAGCTTAATTCCCCAAAGGAACTCAAGACGGAACTAACAAGAAGCAAATGCAGAAAATGGCAGAAATCTGTCAAAACAGACCAGTAGGTAAATACAAATTTTTTCGAAGACCTTCTGTTTCTCAAATAAAAAAGTGTTGAACTAACGAAAGTTAGATAACAACCTGGGGCAGAATCACAAAAAAGTACAGCTCAAGCCGACATATAAAGCTCTCTCAGAAATATTTACGGTGAAGCACAAAAATCTGTTTCGGGACAGCAACTTTCCCAATCATTACTTCTCTCTCATTAGAGGTTACTCTTGGCACAAAAAGCAAATAAAAAGGATAAGGAGAGGTTATTGCAGAGGTAATAGCTTCCAAGACTCATCTAAAACTCTTGGGTTATCTCCCAACAAGTACTTTTCTTTAACGCCTTTAAGTTAGGCATAAGAAGCAAAGAAAGAATCAAGTGTTCTCAAATGAAGAAGCATTAAGACCAAATTTTGTTTTCATAGGAGAAGCAAAAGAAATCTTTTCTCTCTTTTTAGGGAAGTGTTCTATACCTTTCTTGAGTGGGAGTTGATATTTAATGGTGCCTTCTTTCATATCAATGATGGCACCAACAGTTCTAAGAAAAGGTCTTCCCAAAGTAATAGGACAAGAAGCATTGTATTCAACATCCAAAACATAGAAATCAACGGGGACATAGGAATCGTTAACCATAATAAGAACATCATTAATACTCCCCATGAGTTTCTTTTTAGCATTAGCATTAAGTGGGACATTCAAATAACAATCTTCAAGAGGAGGCAAATCAAGCATATCATAAATCCTTCTAGGCATAATAGAAACACTACTATCAAGATCACACAAAGCTTTGAAATCAAAGTCATTCACTTTCATATTAATGATGGGTTCCCAACCATCTTCCTATTTTATAGGAATAGAAGCTTTATGTTTCATCTTTTCTTCCTTAATCTTTATGAGAGCATCGGTAATGTATTTTGTAAAAGCCATGTTCATAGCACTAGCATTAGGACTTTTAGCAAGCTTTTGTAGGAATTTAATAACTTCAGAGATGTTGCAACCATCAAGATCAAAATCAACTTTATCATCTAAAGTAGTAGAAATATTGCTAGCCTCAACACTAGTGGTGGTAATAGTAGAAACACTAATGTTTCTAGCAATTTCATATTCTCTTTCCCACTTAGCATGTAATTCAGCTAATAGTCTAACATTTTCATCAATTCTTACTTGTATGGCATTAGTAGCTGCAAAGGGATTCTCATTAGTTTCAGGTTTAGCAGCCATTTTATTCAAAGTAGATTGAGCTTCAGCCAAAGATGTTATATTTCTTTCAGCATTAGATAGTTTTTCCTCAATAGTTTTATTGAAAGCAGTTTGTTTACTAATAAACTCTTTAAGTATAACTTCAAGCTCAGAGGGAGCACTCTTATTATTGTTGTAAGGATTTCCATAAGCATTACCATTGTTGGGAGGATATGACTTATAATTGTTGTTACCAAAATTGTTCCTATAAGCATTATTACCATAAGCATTGTTGCCAAAGTTGTTATTTCTTATGAAGTTCACATCAACTTGCTCTTCTTGAGCAACCAAGGAGGCTAAAGGGACATTATTTGGATCAATATGGGTTTTCCCATTAACTAGCATAGACATAATCATATCAATCATATCACTCAAGGAGGAGGTTTCCTCAACATAATTTACCTTCTTACCTTATGGAGCTCTCTCAGTATGCCATTCAGAATAATTAACCATCATATTGTCCAGAAGTTTTGTTGCAGCACCCAAAGTGATGGTCATAAAGGTACCTCCAGCAGCTAAATCCAATAGGTTCCTTGAAGAATAGTTCAATCCTGCATAAAAAGTTTGGATGATCATCCAAGCAGTCAGTCCATGAGTGGGACAATTCTTTACCAAAGATTTCATTCTTTCCCAAGCTTGAGCAACATGCTCATTATCAAGTTGTTTAAACTTAATTATTTCACTTCTCATAGATATAATCTTAGCAGGAGGGTAGTATTTTCCAATAAAAGCATCTTTGCACTTAGTCCAAGAATCAATACTATTCCTAGTTAAGGAATTCAACCATTCTTTAGCTTTTCCTCTCAAAGAGAAAGGAAACAATTTCAGCTTAATAATATCACCATCTATATCCCTATGCTTTTGCATCTCACAAAGTTCAACAAAGTTATTTAGATGGGAAGCAGCATCTTCATTACCAATACCAGAAAATTGTTCTCTCATAACAAGGTTGAGCAAAGCAGGTTTTATCTCAGAGAAAGTATTTTCAGCCACAGGTGGAGCAATGGGAGTGCTCATAAAATCATTGTTGTTGGTGCTAGTGAAGTCACACAACTTAAGTGTTTTCAAGAGTAGTCATTTTTTTGGGTTTTCAAATAAGAAAGCAAACAAGTAGAACTAATTATTTTGTGTTTTTGAAGAACAAAACAAGCAAACAAGGCAAAAAGAAACTAAGCAAAACAAAAACAACAAAGTAAAGAGATTGGTTATGAGGGACTCCCCTTGTGAAGATGTCCTTGACTCCCCGGCAACAGCGCCAGAAAATCTTGATGCTCGACTTTTGACGTAGAGCTCGTTGGGAACCCCAAGAGGAAGGTACGATGAATATAGCAGCAAGTTTTCCCTCAGTTATGAAACCAAGGTTTAATCGAACCAATAGGAGCAAGGGAACACCCCAAAGGTGTTACTAGCTGAGCTTTGGCAGGGCGCACTACCGGTGCTAGTAGCAACGTGGAGACCTACACAACACAACCATAGAACTTTGTCCCCAACTTGCGATGAGGTTGTCAATCTCACCGTGTTTTGCTGAAAACAAAGGATTAAACGTATCGAATGGAAAGAAGTAATAGTTTGCAGAAAGCAAACACAAAGCGGTAAAAGATTGTAGATTGTATGTAAAGTAAAAGGACCGGGATCCATAGTTCACTAGAGGTGGCTCTCCTTAGATAGATAACATGCTGGGTGAACAAATTACAGCGGGGCAATTGACAAACACCGAGAAAGCAATACATGCATATACTAATCATCTTGACTCCTCTGAGACTTGATTGGGCATTACAACATAATACATAGACCGCCATCCAACTGCATCTATGACTAATAATCCACCTTCAAAGTTATCATCCAACCCCTCCAGTATTAAGTTGCAAGCAGATTATTGCTTTACGAACTACGTGTAAAGTAAACAATACGATTGTTCTATGAACAAAGGATTGTTGTTTTCTCCTAGTAGCAACAAAGACATCTAGTACCTTAGAGATTTCTATCACTTCCCCAGTTACGGAGGCATGAACCCACTATCGAGCATAAATACTAACTCTTGGAGTTGCTAGCATCTACTTGGCCAAGATAGCTACTAACAACGGAAAGCATGCAAGATCTCAAATAACAAAGACATGATAGAATAAATAATCAATCTGAAATAGCATCTCAATATCCATCGGATCCCCGCAAATACAACATGTATGAATTACAAATAGATGATCTTGATCATGAACGGATCTCACAAGATCTAAACATGAAAGCACAAAGGAGGAGAAACCAGCCATCTAGCTACTACATGGATCCGTAGTCCAAGGATGAACTACTCACGCATCACACCGGAGGCTTGCATGGTGATGAAGAAGGCCTCCGGGGTGAATTCCCCTCTCCGGCAGGGTGCCGGGAAGAGCTTCAGTTCCCTCCCGATCTAGGGATGGAGATGACGGCGGCTATAGACTCTTTTGTGGATTTTTGATCGGGTACTTAGGGTTTTCGTCCTGAGGGCAACTTATAAGCGAAAGGAGAGGCCGAGGGGGTGCCGGGAGCGGCCACACCACCCCCTGGCAGGGGCTGGGCCTGGCCACGCGGCCAGGTGGTGTGGTGGCTCCCTGGCCCTTCTCCGTCTCGTATTCTGGCACTTGATCCCTTCCGGAAAAATAGGCACTTTGGCTTTTGTCCCATCCAATTCCGAGAATATTCATTTTCTGACTTTCCTGGAATCAAAAACAGCAGAAAACAGGCAGCTGACACTGTGGCTCTTGTTAATAGGTTAGTCCAAGAAATCATATGAAAAGTACTCCAAAGTTGGAACAAAACACAAGAAAGTGGATAAAACCAAGCATGGAACATCAAAAATTATAGATACATTTGCAATGTATCAGCCAACAACACGACAAGGCTGAAATTCGACCCCGCCGCCCTGCTCAATCAGCCCTGCATCTACCACAGCAGGGAGGGAAAACCGGCCACCCACACCACCACCGATTGCCACTCTCTCAAAGAGAATGAGAAGGCGAGACGAGCAAGGGAGGACCCCAACAACAACCCACCTCGGGACAACGGGAACGGCGGCGGCTTCGGCACCGTCGTCGGCTCGCTACATACCTTCACCGGACTCGGCACCAAGCGCGAGAAGAAGGTGCTCGCCCGCACGGTCGCCGTCAATGCGGTGACGCAAGTCGACATCCCTCACTTCCTAAACTGGTCCGAGCAGAGCATCACCTGGAGTCGCCAGGACCATGCGCCAAGGATCGAATACCCATGGCGAGTCACCCTGGTAGTCAGGCCCAAGGTGGCCGATTACTGGCTGCCCAAGATGCTAATGGACGGTGGGAGCTCCATCAACATCTTGTACCTCGACATGTTCAAAAGGCTCCAGCTCCCAGAAGCAGCCATCGAGCCAACACTGACGACCTTCCACGGCATCGTCCCCGGTCGGAAGGCATACCCGATCGGGAAAGTGATGCTGCCAGTCACCTTCGGCACTCCAGCAAATTACCGCACGGAGAGGATCGTATTCGAGTTGGTGAACTTCCGCAGCCCCTACAACTGCGTCCTGGGCCGCCAGGCATTCGCAAAGTTTATGGCGACCCCACAGTACGCCTACAACATGATGAAGCTCCCCGGGCCAAGCGGCATCATCACCGTCCACGGTGACCCTGACATGGCCGTGGAATGTGAGGACAAGGCCGCCGAGCTCGCCGAAACCGTCATCGCCGCGGAGACCGACCACGCGGAGGATCTCGCGAAATACACGGGCAACATCAACAGGGACGACCCCACCCTCCTGAAGAAACCAACCGCCGCGAACTCCACGTTCGAGGAGACAACGCACACCCGCACCATTGAGCTCGTCCGAGGCGACTCCAGCCAGACGGTCACCATTGGGGCGCACATGAGCCCCGCATAGGAAAGCGCGCTCATCGGGTTCCTCCATGAGAAGCGAGACATCTTCGCATGGAAGCCATCTGACATGCCAGGTGTCCCGAGGGAACTCGCTGAGCACAAACTCAACGCCGACCCCAAGGTGCGACCAGTAAAGCAGTCCCTACGGCCCTTCAATGAAGAGCACAGTCGAGCAATCGCCGAGGAAGTCCAACGCCTGCTAGCCGCAGGGTTCATCCAGCCAATCAAGTACTCCAAGTGGCTGGCAAACCTAGTCCTGGTTCTAAAAAAGAACAACACATGTAGAATGTGCATTGACTACACCAACCTCAACAGCGCCTGCTCGAAGGAGGAGTTCGTCCTACCGCGCATCAACCAGATCATCGATTCGACCGCGGGATCAGAGTCGATGTGTTTCCTCGATGCTTACTCTGGTTATAACCAGATCAAGATGGCGGTCGAGGACGAGGAGAAGACGGCGTTCATTACGCCATTCGGCGCATTCTGCTACACGGCCATGACGTTCGGCCTCAAGAATGTAGGCACCACATACCAGAGGTGCATGCAGAAGTGTCTAGCGAGCCAAATTGGCTGCAACATCCATGTCTACATCGACGACATGGTGGTAAAATCCACCCGCCAGGACGACCTTCTCGCCGACCTAGCCGAAACATTCGCAAACTTGCGAAGGTACAACATCAAGCTGAACCCTGGAAAATGCACCTTCGGCGTCCCCACCGGACAACTCCTGGGGTATGTAGTCTCCAAGCGAGGCATCAAAGCCAACCCTACCAAGATTGACACCATCACACGACTCGAGAAACCCGAGTGCCTGCGCGACGTCTAGAAGTTGGCAGGGCGAGTCGCGGCTCTCAGTCGCTTCATCCCCCGACTAGGCGAGAAGGCAATGCCCCTCTACCGCCTGATGCGCAAGAACCCCACGTTCCAATGGGACACGGAGGCCGACGACGCACTCAAAGCGCCCAAAGAAGTGCTACTCACGGCACCTCTACTCGCCGCACAACTCGACAAAGAGCCAATGCTCGTTTACGTCGTGGCCTCTACTCGAGTCGTCAGCGCCGTGATGGTCGTCGAACGGACGGAAGAGGGCAAGGAGCACCCCATGCAGCGCCCCGTCTACTACATCAGCAAAGTCCTAACGGACTCACGACATCGCTACCCACAATACCAAAAACTGGTGTACGCGGTATTCCGAGCACAGAGGCGACTCCCACACTACTTCCAGGAGCACCCAATCAAGGTGGTCTCCTCAGGACATCATACGCAATCGCGAGGCGACCGGGCGCGTCGCCAAGTGGGCCGTCGAAATCGGCATCCACAACATCAAGTACGAGCCCCGCAAAGCGATCAAGTCACAAGCCCTGGATGATTTCCTCGCAGACTGGGAAGAAGCACAACAACCAGAGAAGCTCCCATACCTCCACTACTGGTCACTCTATTTTGATGGCTCCAAGAATGCCGACGGTGCAGGGGCTGGGGTCATCCTGACCCCCCCCCCCTCGCCCCCAAAGGAGACAAGCTCCGCTACGTGCTCCACCTCAACTTCAAACCCTACACCAACAACATGGCAGAATACGAGGCCCTCCTTCACGGCATGAGAGCCGCTAAGGAGATGAATGTCAACCGCTTACGATGCTATGGCGACTCTGACTTAGTCGCCGACCAAGTCACCGGGATGTGTGACGCCGTCTCCCCGATGATGATCGCGTACCGCCAAGCTGTCGACCAGTTGGGAGGACACTTCGATGGCTACTCTGTCGAGTGGATCGATAGGCGCAAAAACGAGGAGGCGGACGCCCTCTCCCGCATCGGATTGACCCGACAAGGGCCTCGAGTAGGCGTCTTCCTCGACATCATCCACAAACCATCGGTCAGCCCACCAAAAGAGATCGACGTCGGGATCCCACTGCAACCAGAACCGGCCTTAGTCGCCATGGTTGTGGAACCTGGCGACTGGACAACACCATACGTCGCCTTCCTGGAACACAAACTCCTACCAAGCAATGAGACAGAGGCGCGAATGATCGCGCGCCGCTGCAAATCCTTCGTCATCATCAACGGCGAGCTCCACAAGCGCAGCGTGACTGGCGTGTTCCAGCGATGCGTACAGGCAGAAGAAGGTCGCAAGATCCTCTAGGAAATTCACGCTGGCGACTGCGGCCATCACGCCGGCGCCAAGTCGCTAGTCGCCAAGGCCATGCGGCACGGTTTCTACTGGCTCACCGCACACGCCGATGCCACCAACATCGTCCAACGATGCGTCGGGTGCCAGAAGTACGCCAACCAGACGCACCTCCCTGGCTCGGCACTCAAGAACATCCCCATCACGTGGTCATTCGCCGTATGGGGCATGGACATGGTAGGCCCGTTCAAGAAAGCCCCGTCCAGTTTCACTCACCTCCTGGCCGCAGTCGACAAGTTCACCAAATGGGTCGAGGCCAAGCCGATAAAAAAGTGCGACAGCAAGACAGCCACCAAGTTCCTACGTAAACTCATCTACCGGTACGTCTACCCACACAGCATTATAACAGAAAACGGCACCAACTTCGCCAAGGGGGCCATGGCGGAATTCTGTGAAGAACATGGCATCAGACCTGACCTTGCATGAGTCGCTCACCCGGAATCGAATGGCCAAGCAGAGCACGCCAACCAGAGCGTCCTCCATGGGCTCAAGCTGCGACTATAGGTACCCCTCGAGCGCACCCCAGGATGCTGGGTCGACGAGCTCCCCTCTGTGATATGGGGGATTCGCACCTCTGTCAACCGCTCAACCGGGTTCACGCCCTCCTTCATGGTGTATGGCGCCGAGGCCGTAATGCCAACCGACCTGGAGCATGACTCACCTCGACTCGCCAACTATGTCGAGGCGGCCAACAAGGTCGCCCGCCAAGACAGCATCGATCAACTCGACGAGGCACGCGACCTGGCTCGCTCCCGCACCACCATATACCAGCAAGGACTCCGCCGCTACCACATCCGCTGAGTACGAACTCGCACCTTCTAGGAAGGCGACCTAGTCTCGCGACTGTCCCAAGACAAGAAGGGCATGCACAAACTCTCCCCCCCATGGGAGGGACCGTTCGCCATAGGCCAAGTCCTTGGCAACGACGCCTACTACCTCATCGACATACGGGGTGACGGCCAACTAGAGGTCGGGAGGCCATGGAATGTAAACCTCCTCAGAAAGATCTATACTTAGAACCTCAGAATGTACTCCATCGGAATATATAATGAAATTCATCCGGATCGCACAAATTGTGTCCACTCGCCATATTCTTGTGCCACTCGCACTCGTACATACTAGCAATACGCTACTCACGGAAGTCAACCTCTGGTCGAGCGACCGGTACGGCTAAGTAGTGCGGCACAAGGGCACCGGAAATATTCGGGCCTTGGGTCGTCCATGAAAAACGCCAACCCGGAGCCGCCATTGGAGTCGCCTAGACCGACTGGCCCACCGGGCCAAGACATCCGGTACACGCTTCTCACAGCAAACTGTCCTTCCCATCCTCGTGCAAAGCAACTCGAATGGTTAAGTACCACGCACGGGGACTCCGCACAACGGGAACCACCATGTGGCTCGGGAACACACCAAGTAAGAGAGCTGCTGAGGACTCGCCAAGCGACTGGCTCTCTGTGCCAGGGGAGGAGACGCGTTACAAACAATGCACTCACAACCTACCAGAGGAGCATGACCAATGCGGTCGGGCACCATGCTCGGGGACTCGCTTATAAGTCAGTCCTACTCGCGCTCGGGGACTCGCCCCTCAGAAGACACGAGGGACAAAAACAATGCATAAACAAAACAATATACAAAAGTATACAATCGAGTTATACCCCATTAAAAGGGCGGACGCGCTCGGGGACTCGCTCAATTAAAACAATGCACAAACAAAACACACCACACATTCCTAGTCGCAATATGGGTCGATCGACCCCCCGTGGCATATATTGCAAGATATCTTACAGCATTCGCCACTTGGCATAAATAACAGCTTGGACAATTACATTGTTTACTCCATAGGCCCTGATGAAGAACCAGCGCCACCTCCCTTGACGCGAACAAAAGGCCGCCACAGGTTCGTCGGGTACGTCGTCAGCGACTTCGACAATGATGACCAGAAGGGCTGCTCCGAATTCATGTCGTGATGCTCCAGCTCGGGGTCACCAGGCGCCAACATCGTCTCCTGGTACGGCAGCAGATCCCCCATCGCTAAGACACGATCGGCGTAAGGGGTGGCCTTCGCGGTCAGCTTCAGCACCTCCGACATCTCCACCGTGCCGGTCGCCGATGGATAGCCACTCGTCACATCGTCAAGGTCGAAGTCGTCAGGGAAATGGGCGAGACCCAAGCTCAACGCTATGGCGGCCCCGCGCCTGAACGCTGAGCGCGTCATCCACTCCACAACGGCGGGTACCTCTTCCAGATAGCGCCACAACTCCGTAAGCCCCCCAGGAATAACTTCGGTGGGGGACATGCCCTGAAGAGCCGCTTGGACGCACAACGCTGAGGCTATGGCCGCGTTCACCACGGCAGTCACACATTGCGAGGCATTGTATGTTTGCACCACCGGGTCACTTTGGCCTACCATAGCTACAAAGTCAGGTGGCAGCGAAACTATGAAACCCCCAAAGCGGGGAGTCGACAAACAGGTCAGGCGAAGATAGGGACTCACCAAGGAGTTTGCGGCAGTTCTCCTTGACGTGCTTCTCCAAGGAGGATTGCTCGTTGTGCAGTCCCACGATGATGGAATCCGTGGCTTTGTGTTCTTCTTCAGCTGCAGCGACAACAGCCTTTGCCCGCTCCTCCGAAGAATTTGAGGCCGCCTTCGCGTCCTCCAAGTCCTTGACCAGGGAGGATATTCGCCCATTTGCCACGTCTAGCTCGGCGACCAGAACATACCCCTCACGGGCCTTGGAGATCTCAGCCGGGAAGCCATCTGCATGAAGCCATCATCGCACTATACACGACTAGCTCACACCCGAAAAAGGAGAATAAAGACAAACAGATACTCACCAACAGTTTCCTGAAGTCGCTGGTTCACCTCTTGTGCTTCGTGCAAGTCATGCTCCAAGCGCTCCCTCGCGGCCTACCGATCGGTCGACTCCCTTTGCAATCCCTGCAAACAAACATATCGCCTCAGCATTCGACAAAACTACACCCAGTTCCCAGCCGCTGAAATTCAGCGACCAGGAACTCGGGTACTGGAGAAGGAAAAAGAAAATCAATTCCTAGCCGCCAAAATTCAGCAACTAGGAATCCGGGGACTAGAGAAGGAAAAAGAGACTCAGTTCCCAGACGCTGAAATTCAGTGACCAGGAACTCGGGGACTGGACATACCTGAATAGCAGTGCCGAGCATCTTGTGAAGTCCTCCGGCGTCAGTCGACAGGATCGTAAAGGGAGTGCGCCCGCGACGGGACCCAATGTTCACATCCATGATTTCTGGACTCTGCGGAGACTGCATGTCCACCACACCTGGAAACCCCCTCGCCATGAAATGCGGGAACGTCGCCGATGCTCTGGCGGGGGCGCTGGTTGTCGGGACCAGCGCTTCCAGCACGGATGCAGCCAAGGCTGGTTCCGAGCGCGTCGCCGCCACTTCTTCGGCGATTGTCATAGCAGCCGACTCCGCGGTGCAGCCCTTGGTCGCAGCATCGTCGGTGCCCGCCTTCTGCTTCTTCGCGTCTTTGGCGGTCGCCACATATTCGGTGGACTTTCTCTTCTTGGGGAGGTCGCCCTCTCCCATGGGGGTGGCCGGTGGAATCTTGGCCACCGAAGGACGGCCAATCTTCTTGGCCCTCGACCTGCACGAGTCCCCACAATTAACATAACGACAACGCAGAAGAGCAAGGCGAACCGGGATGAAGGAGTAGAAATTACTTAGCGACTGGGAGGACGCAAAGCCCGGTGCTGATGTGAGCGGGCTTGTCCAACTCGGGACCCAACTTAAGGGTGAGCCCCCTCTCGAAGACGTCTGAAGCCCACGAAACCGCGGGCTTCCTCTACGACGAAGCAGCAGTGGCCGGGATCTCCGGCTCCGACGCGGCCGCCCTCAACGGCTGTGGCGACTTGGACGCCATCGCCTCAGCTGCTTCTTGACTTGGAACCCCTGAGGTCGTCGGCGCAATCACCGCCAGGGGAACCTCTACCACTACCTCCGTGTCCTCGCCCTCCAACCCCTTCGTCGGGACTGCATCCTTTGGGGCCTTGTGCGAGACTTCGGGGGAACCTTCATCATCGGAATCGTCATCCGACTCGAACACCACCACCGACTTGGACAGCGACGTGGGACTTCTCGCTGGCGACTTGGGCCTGCGTGCGGGCTTCGACGGCGTGGCAGTACGCCGGGATGTATGCTCCTGCGTGACCTCGTCGCCTCCGTCATGCTCGTCCAAGCTGCGGCTCGCCCCGACTTCGCGTTGTTTATGCATGCGGGTCTTGCGAGCCACGGGAGCTGGGGGAGGAACCTCTTCCTCCTCCCCGTCGCTGTCAGAAGGGTCCCCCTCGGAGTCTCCCTCTAGATCCTAGGGAACCTCTTCGTCGAGCGGAGGGAGCCAGCCCTCCAACACCTGAAAAAGCTGAGAACCACCAGGAGTAAAACACCAAACGAGGAGACTGAAAACTGAAACACGGACGTAGTGATTGGAAAGAGAACTTACTGTGGGGGCTTCGTTCTTCACAGTAGTGTATGGGGCGACCCCGACCGCCACACTGGTGAACTCCGCGTCGGTGATCTTCTTAGAGCGACCATGTAGTCCTCGGCCTCCCATGATTCTTTGATGGTTCGGGATGGGTCATCTTTCCCGATGTACTCATACATCCAGTGCGGCCGAGCCGCCATCAGAAGCAGGCGCCGCCCGAGCCAGCAGTTGTAGAGGTTGGTCGGAATCAACCCCTGGACCTTCAGCTTCTGAATCTGATCCATCATCTCTGCGATGGCCATCCGCTGGTCTTCAGGAAGCTTCTTCAGCGCCAGCCGACAGGGCTCGCTCCTCTCAGCGACGAACTCGGGAAGAGCCACCTCGCCGGTGGGACCAGCTCTTCTTCCACTCATTGGCAGCCTTCTTTGGCAGGAGGAGCTTGAAGAAGTTGGCCTTCGGCTTCAGTTGAAATTTGACTCCACCTGCGGCCAGTATCAAGCCATTGGACGCCTCACGCCCGATCCGGACGTGGAAGAGCTCCAGCCATAGCGGGAAATACGGACTGCAGCCGAGGTAACATTCGCAGAAGACGACGAAGATCGCCAGCTGCTCGGTGCTGTGCGGACCAAGATCGGATGGCTTGATCGCGTAATACGCGTAGAAGCGGCAGAAAAAGAGTGAGGGGAATCCTGCACTTTCAAGATGATCGGGAAGGCATTAACTCGCCGGATCGCGGCTTCGGCTCGGTCTCGGAGGGGGTGGGGAGAACCCGCCAATTCCCCTTGTGGAGCACTCCGGCGTCCTCGAAAGATCTAAGTTGGGCCGTGGTACATTTGGATTTCCCCCATGAGCCTTTGGGAGGCGCCACCGGATAGGATGTGGAATCGGGCAATGCGGGAAGGACAAGTCGGAACGACGTAGGCAGGAAAATTGGAGGTCGGAAGAACGAACGAGGAGGAATGAAGAATCCGAAGAAGGTCTGCGGAGCTGAACCATCACTCCCCTTATATGGGAAACGTCACCCGCCAAAATCGGGGTAGCCGTTACTCACGATAGTTGTGCCGAAGTTACCGTTGGAAATTCCAACGGATAGTTTGACCAGGTTTGACGGTCCAACTCCCTTATTTCACCCGCCACCCGCCGAGTCTTTCCATTCGCCAAGACGATGACTGGGCGGCAGCGACATTCATTGAGACGACGAGTGGAAACGTGGAGAAATTCTCCTTGGTTTTAATGGAGTCCACCACCGACTCGACAGGACGCCCAAATTGGGCTCGCTTACTTCGAACGCCAAAAGGATACCTGCGCCTACATCAACGATGGCCTCGGGGACTACTGATGGGGATATCTCGAAGGGGGTGTACCCAGCAGGACGTTCCGATTGGGCCGAAGGGCCTGCCGGTGCGTCCGAAAGACGGCCACTGGACTACGAAGGAGGGAAGGCCCAGCGATTGGCGACTGGAAGCCCAAGAGCGTAACAGAAGACCATTCGGACTATGTCAAAGCCTCCGGATCCTTATCTTGTTCGGTGATAACGTGAAAACCCTAGCAAGGTGCCTCATATATAAACCTCCTTAGGGTATACTAGAGACTTACGTTCCATCATCCACCCCTTCAAGCGACTCGCTGCCTAGCTGCCGAGCTCGCCACCCTTGTAACTCGCTCTCCAATAATCTAATCTAGCAGGAGTAGGTCTTTACCCTCCGGGGAGGCGAACCTGGGTAAACCCATGTGCATCCGCCCCCATCTCGCACCACAGATGGCCGCCAACTCTTCCTCACGAAACACTCAATCGCTGCCAATGGTAGCGACTATCGTGGCCATTTACACGACAACTTCTGGTCCTTGTTGGGTTCGACACTCTTACTTATCGAAAATACTGCGATACACCCCCTATACTTGTGGGTCATCACCTCCCATGGGTGTCGGCCATGGGGAAGGGGCTGCCCCCTCTCCTATAAAAGGCCCCCTCTCCCTCCTTCTCACTCACACCTCCTCCGGAAGGATCTCTCTCCCCCTCTAGAATTATTCCTCATGGTCTCGGATTAGCGAGATACATGTTTCGGGTGGCATTTCGTCTATAAGTAGTTGTTGCTTCCGCTACATCGCTAGAGCAAGAAGGTGGAGGTTGTTCGGTGGCCTGAACGTGTGTGCGATCACGGATGCATTGCTGAGTTGCGGCGCTGGACTTCTTCTCGATCCTGAGATCGGCAAGCGTTCGACTACATCATCGACGAGTTCAACCTCGTTCAAACTTTGTCGGTATTCAAGGGTATGTTCTCTATGTATGTATATACACTCGTTGCTTGTATCTAGTAGATAGATCTTGGTGTATAATAGTTCCCATCGTAGGAATTTTTTTGTTTTCTATGCTGCGAACCCAACATTGGTATCAGAGCCTGATCTATGCGTAGATGCTTTGAACGGGTAGTACACATATGAGTATGTGGGCGTTGATGATCATGTTATTGCATATCTTATATGTATTTTGGATATTGGTGGCATAGTGGGATGAAGCGGCCCGGACTAACTTTACATGTCCTCGCACATGAGACCTGTTCCACGCTTGACATGCAACTAGTTTTGCATAAACGGCTAGCGGGTGTATGTCTCTCCTATAGTCAATATCTGATTTACAACGAGTTTCTAATAATTTGGTTATCATCGTTGTGGTTCCATGTTCGTAGGTAAGACCGGTTCTATCTTCGAAATCCCTAAGCCATGTAAAACTTGCAATGGATAAATTAGAAGCGTCTAGTTTAGATTGTTGCTGGGCTGGTGTCATGATATGGTAATGTTGTAAGTTGATGTATAGTTGATACTCTTACAACACACCTAACATGTAAGTTCCATACACTACTAGGAAACAACTTATTAGCGGCGCACCATTTTTCACTATCCGTGGCGCATTTCCTAGTGCGCCACTGATACGTTGCCACTGATAACTATTGCGCCACAGAAATCTCAAACTTTTGTGGCGCATATGGCCAATATGCACCACAGAAGTTTTTTTCCAAAATTCAAAAAAAAAGGCGGGCCAGATCTCAAACTTCTATGGCGCATATGGCCAATATCCGCCATAGAAGTTTTTTTCAAATTACAGAAAAAAAAACCCATGCCAGATCTAGATCTGGCCGGAGGTGGTGGTTGTGGTGGTGGCTGGTGGCTGGAGGAGGGCTAGGAGGAGGTCACCGGAGTTGGTGGGGTGGAGGAGGAGGAGGAGGAGGTAGCCGGAGGTCACCGGAGTTGGTGGTGGAGGAGGAGGAGGTCGCCGGAGTTGGTGGTGGAGGAGGAGGTCGCTGGAGTTGGTGGTGGAGGAGGAGGAGGAGGTCGCCGGAGCTCGCTGGAGATGGTGGTGGAGGAGGTCTCAGTAGTTGGTGGTGGTGGAGGAGGAGGAGGAGGTTGCCGGAGGTGGAGGTGGCCAGAGAGTGGAGAAGGAGGAGGGAGGAGAAGGGGAGAAGTGTGGAGGGGAGGAGAAGTGGGAAGGGGAGAAGAAGTGGGGGGTGAAGGAAAAAGAGAGGGAGAAGGGAGCTGGCGGGATTCAAATTTCGAATCCCGCCCAAAACTTCTGTGGCGCATATGGGAGAAATGCGCCACAGAAGTTTCTCCCCCTTTTTCATTTTTTTGCAGGAAAAATCTTCTTTCGGCCATGACTTTTTACTATTTTCGAATTTGGGGATTCTGTATAATCCAGAACGACCTATGGTCCTTCAAATCGAGTAGGGAATTTCAAGATGATCATTTTGATAGGTTAAATTTTTTTTTTCTGACATCGTATGCAAAAGTTATGGTCGTTTTACCATGCCATGACCTATTTTTGCAAAAGACAACGACATTCATGTATTTCAATTTTCACTACAACTACACCCTGAAATATAAATACATCTCAAAGAAATTATTTTTTTGAAGTTTTTATCATTTTCATTTATTTTTTACAAAACTGAAAAGGCGATCCACGGGGGGGGGATCTGTTTTTGCATGTTCTGTGGTGCATACACCTATATGTGGCACAGAAACATCACTTTTTGTGGCGCATATGGACATATGCGCCATAGAAGTTTCTCTCCTATTTTTTTGGTGCTAGGTCCCATCAACTTTCTATGGCGCATACATCTATATGCGCCACATAATCATCACTTTCTATGGCGCACACGGAAATATGCGCCACAGAAATGTGGACTTCTGTGGCGCATATTGGTTTCGTGCGCCACTGATACGTCAAACTTTTGTGGCGCATATTTCCTAGTGCGTCACTGATACATATATGTGGCGCATGGTTTTACATATGTGCCACAGAATATCTTGTCTATCTATAAGTTGTTTCCTAGTAGTGATAGACCTTGGCCTTACACACAAAGGAATGATAAAGATCATACCACGATGCACATGATACTGATCAAGTGCAAGAACCATGTCATTTCACTTTACACATATGATGTTTGAATCTTATATTGCTTGTTTGGCGTTTTAATAGCATTATAAGATGATCCCTCATTTAAATATCAAGATAAACGTGTGTTCTTCCTTAAGTATGCACTGTTCTACGGATCGTGTTTTGAGACATCACGTGATGATCGGGTGTACTCGACTCTACGCTTTGATACAATGGGTGTAAGACAGTTTTACACACGCGGTACTAAGGTTCTTACTTGGCGAGCCTAGCATGTACAGACATGGCCTCGGAACATGGATCAAAAGGTTAAGCATGAGTCATATAGTTGATATGATGCCCGTATTGATGCTCGCCTTTGAGACTACACCAACTCACGTGATGATCGGACTTGGTGTAGAGGATTTGGTTCATGTAATCACCAAAAATACACGAGGGGTGTTATTTTTGAGTGGGAGTTCATTCATAATTTGGATTATTTGAACTCAATCTATCATAAACTTAGTCTAAACTTTACAAATTCTGTTGTAGATGGCACCACCTGCTTTTCATTTCAATGTGTTCATGGAGAAAGAGAAATTGCGGCAAATGGTAGAACTTTACCAATTGGGCTATGAATTTGAGGATTCTCCTCACTGCTGGACAAAAGCAATATGTGCTAGAAGCGCCGCTAGGCCCCCACCAGCTCCTGATGCCCCTAACAAGGAAAATAAAGTCTATTTGACTCGTCAGGAGGACCACAACTTAGTTTATTGCAACATACTATATGGGAAAGAGTCAGAACTTCGAAAATGTTTTGAAAATGGCAATGCCTTTGATACCATGGGTGGATTGAAAATGATTTGTGATACCCATACTGCTATAGAGAGTTATAATGCTTCTGAAAAGTTCTTTAGCTGCATGATGGAAGAGAACAACTCTGTTAGTGAGCACGTAATCAAAATGTCCAGGTACACTGATAAGCTTGTGTCCTTGGGAATAACGATTCCCATTGACTTAGGCATACATTGTGTTCTCCAATCTCTGTCACCTAGATACAAGAGCTTCATGATGAACTATCATATGTAGGGCATGAAGAAGTCTCTCCCCGAGCTTCTGTCAATGCTTAAGACTACAGAAGTGGAGATCAAGAAAGAACATCAAGTGTTGATGATCAATAAGACCACCGGTTTCAAGAAAGGCAAGAAGGGTAAACAAAAGGGAAAGAAGGGCAGCAAATATGTTGCCGCACCTGAAAAGAAATCCTGAGCTACCCCTAAGTCTGATATCGAGTGCTACTATTGCAAGGGGACTGGCCATTGGAAGCTCAATTGCCCCAAGTATTTGGCGGACAAGAAGGCCGGAAAGGCAACCAAAGTTATATGTGATATACATATTATTGATGTGTACTTGACTAGTACTCGCAGTAGCACCTGGGTATTTGATATGGGATCGGTTGCTAATATATGTAACTCGATTCAGGGGCTGCAGAACATGCGACAGCTAGCAAGGGATGAGGTCATGTTGCGTGTCGAAAATGGATCAAAAGTTGATGTGATCGCCGTTGGAACGCTGCCTCTCCATATGCCGTCGGGATTAGTGATAAATCTAAATAATTTTTATTTGGTGCATGCACTAAGCATGAACATTGTATCCGGACCATGGTTGATGCAAAGTGGTTATTCATTTAAGTCTGAAAACAATGGTTGTTCGATTTATATGAATGATATCTTTTATGGTCATGCACCTGTGATGAATGGTTTATTTCTATTGGATCTTGATAATAATATTACGCATATTCATAATATTGATGCTAAAAGGATTAAAATTGATGGTGATATATATGCATATATGTGGCACTACTATCTAGGTCATATTGGCGTTAGATACATGAAGAAACTCCATTCTGATAGAATTTTGGAATCACTTGATTTTGAATCATTTGATACATGTGAGCCATGCCTTATGGGTAAGATGACTAGAACGCCGTTTTCTGGTTCAATGGAACGGGCGACAGATTTATTGGAAATCATACATACTAATATATGTGGTCCAATGAGTGTGTCGGCGCATGGTGGAGATCGTTATTTTGTTAATTTCACTGATGATATGAGTAGATACGGGTATATCTATTTGATGAAATACAAGTTTGAAATCTTTTAAAAGTTCAAAGAATTTCAGAATGAAGTGGAAAATCAGCGTAACAGAAAGATCAAATTTCTGTGGTCCAACCGTGGAGGAGAGTATCTTAGTTACAAGTTTAGCGCACATATGAAAGACTATGGAATAGTTGCACAACTCATCCCTACCGGAACACCATAATGTAATGGTGTGTCGGAACGTTGTAATCGTACTTTATTGGATATGGTTCGATCTATGATGTCTCTGATTGACTTGCCAATATCATTTTGGAGTTATGCACTGGAAACCAAGCTGTCATTGAAATGACACCGTATGAATTGTGGTTTAGAAACAAACCTAAGCTGTCATTTCTTAAAGTTTGGGGATGCGATGTTTATGTGAAGAAACTTCTACCTGATAAACTTGAACCCAAAGAAAAAAAATACGTCTTCATAGGATACCCTAAAGAAACAATTGGTTATTCCTTCTATCATAGATCCGAGGGCAAGGTTTTTGTTGCCAAGAATGGATCCTTTCTAGAGAAAGAGTTTCTCGCAAAAGGTGTGAGTAGTCGGAAGGTAGTACTCGAAGAGGTTATTGAACCTTCTCTTCATGAAACGACGAGCGGCGCATCGCCAGAAATTGTTCTGGAGTTGACTTTGCCAAATGAAGAGGGAACTAATGATAATGATCATAAAACTCCAAAATAGGACACTACCAAACCTCGCAGGTCAGGCAGGACGCATGCAGTTCCTGAACTCTATCGAAATCCTGTTACGAATTTCATGGTTAATGAAATAGATGACCCTGCGACATAAGAAGAAGCGATGATGAGCCAGATTCCAACAAATGGCTAAAAGTCATGAAATCAGAGATGGAATCCATGTACGAAAACCAGGTTTGGACCTTTGTGGACTTACCTCACGACCGAAAGGCCGTTGAGAATAAATGGATTTTCAAAAGAAAAACTGATGCTGATGGTAATGTGACCATCTATAACGCTTGACTTGTTGCAAAAGGGTTTCGTTAAATTCAAAGAGTTGACTATGATGAGACATTCTCTCCCGTAGCGATGCTAAAGTTGGTTAGGATTATGTTAGCAATTGCTGCATATTTTGATTATGAAATATGGCAGATGGATGTCAAAACTGTGTTCCTCAATGGTAATATTGAAGAAGAGTTGTATATGATACAACCCAAGGGTTTTGTTGATCCTAAGGATGCTGACAAGGTATGCAAGCTTCAATGATCCATCTATGAACTGAAGCAAGCATCTCGGAGTTGGAATCTCCGCTTTGATGAGGTGATCAAAGAGTTTGGATTTGTCCAAACTTATGGAGAGGATTGTATTTATAAGAAAGTGAGTGGGAGCAATGTGGAATTTATGATATTATATGTGGATGACATATTACTGATTGGAAATGATACAGATCTTTTAAACAGTGTTAAAAGTTATCTAAATAACAAATTTTCGATGAAGGACCTTGGTGAAGCATCATATATATTAGGAATTAAGTTCTATAGAGATAGATCAAGACGCCTAATAGCGTTATCATAGAGTACATACCTTGATAAGTTTAAAGAAGTTTAAAATGGAAGAAAGTAAGAAGGGGTTCTTACCTATGTTGTAAGGCAAGACATTGAGTAAGACTCATATTCTGGCTACGGCGGAAGAAAGAGAGATAATGGATAAAATCCCCTATGCTTCAGCCATAGGCTCTATACTGTATGCCATGCTATGTACAAGACCATATGTGGCACATGCTATTAGTTTGACTAGTAGGTACCAATCTGATCCAGGTTCGGAACACTTGATAGTGGTCAAGAATATCCTAAAGTACTTAAGAAGAACTAAGGAAATGTTTCTTGTATACAGAGCTGAAGAAGATATTGTCACTAATTGTTATGTCGATGCTAGCTTTGGCACCGATCCGGATGACTCTAAGTCTCAATCCAGATACGTATTTCTCATGAACGAAGCAACAGTTAGTTGGAGGAGCTCCAAACAAAATGTGGTGACAAGATCGACAACAGAGGCAGAATATATTGCTACTTCAGAAGCAGCGCATGAAACGGTTTGGATGAAGGAGTTCATAACTGAACTAGGTGTGGTTCCTAGTGCATTGGACCCAATGGTGATATATTGTGACAACAAGGGAGCCATAGCCAACTCCAAGGAACCAAGGTCTCAAAAGAATTCCAAGCATATTAAGCACCGATTTCACTCCATTCGCGAGCATGTCAAGGATGGAGATATAAAGATTTCTAAAATACATACAGATCTCAATGTAGTAGATCCATTTACTAAAGTTCTCCCTAGGGCAAAACATGATCAACACCAGAACTCCATGGGTTTTAGATTTATCACTATGTAAACTATATTATTGTCTCTAGTGCAAGTGGGAAACTGAAGGGAATATGCTCGAGAGGCAATAATAAAGTTGTTATTATATGCATTCCAAGTATATAATAGATGTTTATTTTGCATGCTATAATTGTATTAATACGGAAAATTTAATACATGTATGTTTAATAAACAATTAGAAAGTTCCTAGTTATGCCTCTCTCATAAACTAGCTCGTTGATTAACAAGATGATCAAGGTTTCCTGATCATGGACATTGGATGTTGTTAATAACTTGGTCACAACATTAGTGGAATGATGTGATGAACATTCATCCGAAGTGTAGCATTACGATCAAAGTCATTATGTTTATATTGCTATAAATCATACGAAGTAATCCTAATTCTTAGACCATGAGATCATGTCATTCACTAACACTGGAAGAGTATCTTGATAACATCAAATGCCACACCGTGACAGGGTGTCTATAAAGGTGGGTTTAGTGCTACGAAGGTGTTATGTAGAGGCTCGTGGATCAAGAGTGGGGATTCGTCCATCCCGATGACAGATAGATATACTCTAGTCCCTCTCGGTGATATCACATTAAGATAGCTTGCAAGCAAGTGATGTGATCACCAGAATGTTATATCACGAGAATGAGAAAAGAGTGGATGTCGGCAACGAGATCAAACTAGGTATAGAGATACTGATGATCGAATCTCGGACATGTAATATATCGCTAGACAAAGGGATTTAGTTACTATCATTCAAGGTTCTCACGATCACAGAAGTCAACATTGAATGTGTGGGAGTCAGTATGGATCTCCAGGTTTCGCTTCTGATTATTGCTCTGAGAGGGGTATCGATCATGTCTGCATTAATCGCGAACCGTAGGATGACACACTTAAGGGGTACCAACACCATTTGGGGCAAATATGTTCTAGATGAAAGAATTGCAAAGCGCTGGAATTATTTCAATAAACACCGAAATTATTTCAGGTGAAATTGCTGAAATTGGTTCTGCATGTGATATTGAAATGTTGCAGAGGGTTTTATGCGAACGTTTGTTAATTAAAGTAATTAAAAAAGTTGTTAATAAAATAAATAAAAGAGTTTTATTAAATGAGAGTTGTATTAAATTTGGTGGAAATTTAATGCATTTTGAGTAGAGAAAATAGAGGGCCAAATTTATATGAGTGGAGCTTCCACCACATGAACAAGGAAGAGGTGGGGCACCCCCCATGGGCGCCGGCCATGGGGAAGGGGCTGCCCCCTCTCCCTCCTTCTCACTCACATCTCCTCGTGAAGGATCTCTCACCCCTCTAGAATTATTCCCCCATGGTCTCGGATTAGCGACATATATGTTACCTGTGACATCTCGTATGGAAGGAGTTGCTGCTTCCGCTGCATCGCTGCAGCGAGGAGGTGGAGGTTGTTTGGTGGCCTAAGTGTGTGTGCAATCATGGATGCGCTGCTGAGTTGCGGCGCTAGACTTCTTCTCGATCCTGAGATCGACAATCGTTCAACTACATCATCCACGAGTTCAACCTCGTTACACTTTGTCGGTCTTCAAGGGTATGTTCTCTATGGATGTATATCCACCCGTTGCCTGTATCTAGTATATAGATGTTGGCGTATAATAGTTTCCATTGTAGAAATTTTTTTCTATGCTGCGAACCCAACAATCCATCCCAACATCACAGCTATCGTTGTCTTCATCGTTCCACCCAAAAGATCATCATATGTCCACATGTTGTATTCGATGAGTCTGTCTTTCCCTTTGCCACCACCACGTCCGCCACGTCTCCTACTCCTTCCCTACACACTTATGATCTTCTGCAAGTTGAGCAGTCGATGTCGTCGACGCCGTTCACCGTGCCAGCCACGGGAAGCTCTGCCGCGGGCTCTGCCATGGACGTGCGGCAGCCTGTCGCGGGTGCTTGGCAGGCTGCCGTGGGCGCTCGGCAGCCTACCGCGGCTGCCTCCTCTGCCGCACACGCCCTCTCTGCCGCGAGTTCGGCCGCCTCTCCCATTGCGCCCCCCTCGTCGCCCGCCTCGTCACCCGCCACATCTGCAGAGGGAGATTCCTCGCCACGTGCAGCTGCTGCACCAACTCCGCCACCTCCACCGCCTCCAGTCCGTCGACTGCGCCCTCTGCCTCCACCACTTTCACACTGCATGCTTACGCGTGCGAAGACAGACGTGGTGCAGTCGAAGACCATCTTTGATCTTCATGTTGAGGGGTTATCTCCTCTCCCGAAGACATACCGTGGAGCGCTCAAGGACCCTAATTGGCATGCAGCGATGGTTGATGAGTATAATGCTCTTCTCTGCAACAACACTTGGGACCTAGTTGATCCACCTCACAATGCAAAAATTGTCACAGGCAAGTGGATATTTCGTCACAAGTTAAAGTCTCATGGTTCTCTTGATCGGTACAAGGCATGGTGGATCTTGCGAGGATTCACGCAATGTGAAGGTATTGATTTTGATGAAACTTTCAGTCCGGTTGTTAAACCCACCACGATACGAAAAATTCTGTCAATTGCTCTTTCCAGTGATTGGCTTATTCATCAGCTGGATGTCAAGAATGCTTTTCTCAACGGCAAACTTGATGAGATGGTTTATGCTCAACAACCCTCATGTTTCATTGATCTCAATTCTCCTGAGAAGGTGTGCCGCCTGAACAAATCCTTGTACGGATTGAAGCAGGCTCCACGGGAATTGTTTCAGCGGTTTGCCTCCTATATTGCATCTCTTGGGTTTCTAAGTGCCAAGACTGACAGCTCATTGTTCGTCTATCGCCGTGGCTCCAATATGGCTTATCTCCTGCTCTATGTAGATGACATAATTTTGACTGCGTCTTCCTCGACACTGCTGCACGGTTTGATTGCTTCACTCCGTTCTAAGTTCACCATGACGAACATGGGTGATTTACATTATTTTCTGGGCATCTCCATCAAGCGCAGCAAGGACCGTCTCTTTCTCTCGCGGGAGAAGTATGCTATGGAGATCCTTGACCGCACCGGTATATTAAAGTGCAAGTGTATCTCCACACCAGTTGATATAGCTTCTAAGCTTGAAGATCAGTCTAGTGATCTTGTGGCTGATCCTATAGAGTATCACAATATTGCAGGAGATCTCCAGTACCTCACTTTTACTTGGCCTGATATCTCCTATGCAGTACAGCAGATATGTCTTCATATGCATGATCCATGGGCTAATCACTTGCTCCTTGTGAAGCATGCTTTACGCTACATCCACGGCACCATCGACTATGGTCTCACTTTGTATCGACGCACCTCGAACAAACTGATGGCCTACTCTGACGCTGACTGGGCAGGTTGTCCACACACTCGACGGTCTACCTCTAGCTATTGTGTGTTTCTCGGCGTAAATCTGGTGTCTTGGTCGGCCAAGTGACAACACACTGTTTCACCCTCGAGTGCGGAGGCTGAGTATCGGGCAGTAGTAAATGTGGTGGCCGAACTGTGTTGGCTACGACAACTACTTCAGGAGATTCATCGACCGGTGCCTGAAGCTTTCGTCGTCTTCTGTGACAATGTGAGGTAAGTTTACATGACACAGAATCCAATGCATCATCAGGACACTAAACCTGTGGAGATTGATCTACACTTCGTCAGAGATCGCGTGACAACTCGCGAAGTTAGGGTTCTACATGTTCCTAGTTCATCTTTAGTTCGCGGACATTTTCACCAAAGGATTACCGTCGCCTCTCTTCTTAGATTTTCGGGACAGTCTTAATATTCGTCGGATGCCTATTTTTGACTGGGGGAGGGTGTTAGAATATGTGATTGTATCATGTTCGTATAGGTATACGGTTATATTGTGTATTCCTTTTGTATGTGTCTGTGTTGTATGAGACTAGGACTTCTTTTGTAATCCTTCTATATAATAAACAATACAAGACACCACTACGTGTGGTTTTCCTATCTTACAGCAAGCCATCGTCTTCAAAGAGATTGACAATGTTCCGAAGGTGACAACATAATCTAAACGACTTATATCGAGTTCAACATCACGAACTGCTGGCGGAGGCGGGGAGCGATGATGGTCGGCAGCTCGCCTTGCATGGCCATGATTTAGGACTGTGTACATGTGTGGCTATCTCCGAGCATGTGCAAAATGGATGGGGAGAACGATGATGCTTCTCAACGTGTTATACCGGGGAGCAAAAGTGTCTTTTTAATATGAATATATTCCTTATTCAAAAAAATTACCCCGTACGCACCGCTGACTTTTATTCCAGCCGTGTCTTTATTCTTGGAGCGGTTGCACCAGATACGGAGAAACACGGACCAGGATGCAGCATTCACACGACCACAGGAACTGTTGATCCAGCAACCGCGTGCTGTCCTCCATGGAAAACGACTACTCCCGTACGTTTCGGATAGGCACTGGCTAGTCTATCTTGGAACAAAATATCGCTTGATTTATTGGGTCAAAACACATGCGAATTTCTGGCCCTTTCGAACCTCCGACGGATCGACTAGCATAGCATGAGTGCACGACGAACAAAACGTCTTATGTGAGTGACAGGTAGGAAGACGTTTTTCACAGCGACAATAACTGATGTGGAACATTCGACACCTAACCTTTTTCCTTTTTGATTCGGGATCTTCGGTAGAGCGTTGTGTTCTGACACTACCTGGTGTGACTACTCTAGGTCACGGGAAACTCCGGATGGTAGTACAGTACATACCTACCCTCAAAATCACTACCTCTCGGTTTTTTTTTAAAACCACTACCTCTCGGTTTTAAAATATAAGAAGTTTTATCTTTTGCGGAACTAATGTATCTAGAAGTTTTTTGGTGTATAGGTTTAAAGTTAAACTGCACACTAAAAAGAATCTAGATATATTTATTTTACATAAAATAAACATTTTATATTTTAAAACGGAGGGAGTACAACCTAGTCAGCGACCTAAACCCCATGTAATGAAACAAAGTGGAATGTATCTAGATTCTTTTTAGGCGTGCAGATCAACTTTGAACCTACACACTAAAAACCTTCTAGATACATTGGTTTCGCAAAAGTAAAACATCTTACATTTAAAACGGAGGGGGTACAACCTAGTCAGCCACATAGACAGCATGTAATAAAACAAAGTGAATCACCATGTAGTACTCCTCCTCAAGACGTTTCTAATATTTTAAAATGGACTAGATATACACTTTAAAATGGATGAACGCCAAAATATATCTACATACATGTATTTTAAAGAAAACCAAAAATATCTTACATTAGTGAACAGAGGAAGTAGCCCATTTGTTAACTATTCCTACTGTACGTGAGATGGCATACCCGCCCCCTGTGAGTGTGAACGAGCAACCGGAGGAATTCAACAATTTAGACGGAAGAATCTGATTTATAAGATCTCAACCCACGTTCCTATACCATTCTACACCCCGTGTTCATAGATTTATTTTAAAAGGGGATAAAGCCCCAATCTCTGCATCAGTTGATGCACACAATCTTTTATTAAAAATCCAACATCTCAAAGAATTACATTTCAAAGATCACTTAAGATTGAAATATGAATCAACTATCGAAAAATATGAAACAAGTGACTACCTATCCTGCTTCAGTCTACTAAAATGCAGCCAGCTAGAATAGCCGAAGATGTGCCGTGCGACCATCAGGAGACGGTTGCAACCAGTAGCCATGATATCCCGCTAGTTTTGCGGTGGTAGGAGTCCAAAGCTGCATCCAATGTGCCACCATATGGATAACATGCATAGTTAAAGATAATATCATTTATGCATCTTCAAATAGACCAATATAAGACTAAAACATCAATGCGAATTATAGCCTTAGATGACTTATCAACACCATGCAACCAATTGCCAAACATTTTTGTTATATTAGTCGGAGGAGGTAAATCATATGTAAAATGAATAATGTGACATAAAAAGGCACGCAAAAGGGCAAGATATAAATAAATGTTTTATAGTTTCATGTGATCCACAGAAACAACACTTAGTACTTACCCTACACAATTCTTTTTAATTAAGTTATTCTGAGAAGTACCTTGTTATTATGGAACCACATAATTTTTTTATCTTGAGTGGGATCTTTAATTTCTAAACATATTTTCGAAGAAAAACCGTATGATCATTCATAAGGTCTTTATACATGGATTTAACTGAAAATTCCACGAATGATGTCAAGTTCCACACAAACTTACCATAGTCATCCGACAGCTAAACCATCATGAGTCTTTGACATAAGTGTAGCCAAGCATTTCACTTACCACCACTTATCACCACTAAGTACCCTCTTGAACCAATGTTTAGGGGTACTTTAGATAGAACATGTGCAACAATTACATTCTTTCGTTGCAGAATATTGTACAAGGATGAATATCGTTGTACTAAATGGGTACCTCCCAACCATATATCCTTCAAAAACTTAGTATTACAATCATCTCCTACTTTAAAATATCCTCTAGTAAAAAACTCATTCTTTACAATCATCTCCTACTTTAAAATCTCCTAAAAGGAAGAATAATAGACCGGTTTCGCTTGAACTTCGGACAATGTCTTTTAACTTAAATATTTATTACACACCAATTCTTGCCACAGTTCTTCTTCGTACAAAAGTTTAAAAAGTCATTTGCTCAATAAGCATAACAGTACAATTGCCGGCGTTATTGGTTCTTGCTTTATGGTACAGTCGGGAGAGGACCAAATTAAGCACCGGATTAAACAATTAGTGATCCAAAACCTGAATACTGCAATGAAGGGCATGGGAGGAATATTTTCGTGATTTAATTGCTGAAATGATACTACCAAAGGTCGCCGGCACCAGAAAAATTCCATGCATGGTCGCAATACACGGACCTACAAAATCGATGCTTCAATATTACTGCCTCGGTTCCAAAATATGAGCATTATTAGAAAGCTGTTTTAGCTCACTAAAAATATTTACATTGTAGAAAGTAGGTAGTATTTTTTAATAGCCTCAATGTTGAGGGCTAACATCGTGCGTGGTCCGATCTTTCACGAATCACTTAGAAATCGAGACGATGGTGAGTGGAGGAAGAGGGAGAGGATGAAACCCGTGAACTCACGTACGAAGAACACGATGAACTCACACATACACGAAGACACGATACATACCTATAGCTCACGCTGGCGGCTACTGGTCCGGCGCAATCCCTAGGATCGGCATCGGGCAAAGATCTCTCCCTCTCTCTCTCTCGAACCAGCACGGCGAGTGGGAGTCCTGATGAGATCTTGACGTCTTGGCAAAGGGCTCCGATGCGAAGGCTTTGTACAATGAGGGAGGCATGATGTAAACTCCAACAAGGTGGGGGATAATTCGTGCTCCTTTAGCAAAGGAGCATAAGACTAGAATTAGGGAAATCCACAAGGGTGTGTCTTCTAATTTTAATTATCCAAGTCTGAGTATTACAACAGAGGGTCAGGGCTATTTATAGGCCAACCACTAAAACATGGGTAATTTGGGCATAAAAGGTAAAATATGGACGAAATACGGAATATTCTCGGGCATCAAACCCATAGTTGACTTAAGACTAGAGCGTTCCAACGATAAGTCCGACGCGACCGAAATTGGCGCCAAAATTTCCGGTCAGTGCCGGTAGTTTCTGTCGGCCACCGGATTGGCGTACAGAAGAGCAGTTCTGTAATACTACAGTACTGAAAAGACTATAGCTTCTATGCAACATGCCAATCTCTGGATCTGTTCATTGGCTTACATAGAACATAAATGAAATAACAAAGTAATAATCCATGTATCATAAATAACGAAGATCCAGAAGATTCAATTATTACAATATTCGCTTAGCTTGAAGGCTAGCTTACACATTATTCAAATAGCAACATAAATAAAGATAACTACTCCATCTTAAAATTGCCCACAAGGGAACAAGTGTCGAGTGGAGTACCGCGACCTATACGATCACTTGGAATCAGAATAACCTGCAACATAAAACGTAGCAGCCCCGAAGGGTCAATACATGGAATGTATGAAAAGTAGTGCTAAGGTAAAAGAGACAATGCACCTAATTTCGTAAACCATTTGATTCACAGCAACCCATTAGGTTCACCCATCAAGTTTTAGTAATTAGGAAATAAGGATGAGTGAGAATATGCCATAGTCTCAAGATCAAGCAACTCAATAGTCTGTAACCAGGGACACGGCTAAGTACGTAGTTTTTACACCCTGGAGGGGTTTGTACACTTTACCCATATGACCTGGCCAACTCATCTCGTACAATCACACTCATATTGTGTGATGATAGGGAAAAGACCAAGATGAGACCTTTCGGGAAGTAGATCTCCAAACCCCACAGTGCACCGGTCCCAATCTACCATTCACTACATCTCTGGCTACGTTGGGTTCGGATCACCACGACCTACTAAGTCCAACTAGCCACTCATTTCTTACTGGCACATGGTTGCACACGTAAGCTACTTTAACAAAGAGAACCAATCCTTCTTAGTACCCTGGGGGGCATTTCTCACCATTATCCACACTCCGTTGACAAACCAACCATTCTGCCCAGGTAGTTCATTAACATTATGTTGTTTTAGTTTTAAACAAACACATACTTCATCATAATGTGATCCCTTTCCCCCGTCTTCACAGCAGGTCTAAGCACATCTACTGAACGGGGCTCAACTATAAGGAATTCCTACCACAATATATAGGATATAGCATAGCATAGTAATCCCTACACAATATCTACAGAAATACACTACACATGCATATGAGAAAAATAGTAGGACAAGATATGAACAAAATAGCATCTACTTGCCATGGCGGTAGGAGTCGAGAGTACAATCCTCATAGAAACAAGAGTTGCACTCGTCACAATCTACACGATACAAAATTAACACATACACAATCATAGACAAGTGTCCAAATACATGCATGATAGCTTAATACAGGTTTCAGTAACCTCTCTATGTTCTCTGATGTTTATTACTGTTGCATGATACATGGAAAAACCTTTAATGCAATGAAAACAAAACAATGCAATTTGTTATTCCAATTAATAGTCCTTTAGGCAAAACACTAAGCCTCTGCAGTAAACAGGGTTGTAAAACCTAGGAAAAAATACTACTGTGTGGACAATCTAAAATAAAGCCAAAGGCAATTGGAATCACGCCAAAAGGATATACCAATCTTTTCCTATGATTTTTATAGTACTTTAAGCCTTTTTATAATCTCAGGAAAATACGTATAGTAAACCTGCAATATTATTTTATAAAAAATTCTGCACAATTTTGTAAATCCAACGATATATTATTTGCTATTTTTGAACTAGTAAATCTTTTCTTATGAATTTCAAAGTTTTAATAGTTTTCTGTCCTTTT
The DNA here is from genome assembly GCA_023614405.1 of Avena insularis. Lineage (NCBI taxonomy): Eukaryota > Viridiplantae > Streptophyta > Magnoliopsida > Poales > Poaceae > Avena > Avena insularis. The sequence goes on along the minus strand of CM042692.1, from coordinate 393,450,217 downwards.
TTAATTATCTAAGAATTCCAGGAAATATTCCGCTGGCGAGCGGGTCCCGCCGACGCGGCGGTTGACCGGTCAGCGGTCAGCGTCGATCGCGACCGCTCGTTTCGCATCGGACGGCAGACGCGGTTCGCCTTGCTCACCTTGGTCGACGATGAGGTGGCCCGGACGTGGGCGGCAGCTCTCGCGCTTTTCAGGCCCCGCAGCGGAAAAGGGGTGAGGCGAGGCGGCGGCAAGGGGAAAGGCGAGGGGGGAGGCGCTCTGCGGCGGTGGTTCGAGCTCTCACCGACGTCAATGGTGGCGGCGGCGCGTCCAAATCCGGCGAGCAATTACCTCGTCGTGGCGGCTCAAAACTATGGTTTCAAGGGGGGGGTTCTGGAGAGGTGGAAGCGGAGATTAAGTATGCATGGAGTACTGGTGAGGGGGCGCACGCATTCGAGCCGAATTCATCGATTTTTGCGGGTGGTTTGGAGTCTGCCTCGAGCACGAGCTGGTGGAAAAGATGATAGGTGGGGTCCACCTGTCGGCGGCGCAGGGGCAGGCTGAGGGGTGTGCGCGGGCTGTTGGCGGGCCGTCGGCTAGCGGCGACGCGCTGCGCTGCGTGGTTGCTGCTACGCGCCGCTCGCTGGCGAACCCCGGGTGGGCCGCTGGGCTGGCAGTCCGGCTGGCCGGCGCGGCTCTTTCTTTTCCTTCTTTATTCCTTTTCTGATTAACTGTTTACTGAAATCTGTAGTGTTATCTGAATCTATCTGAAAATTTATACAGTTTTCTGAATTTTGGCCGTAACTTTTGATTTAGGGCTCCAAATTAAGCGAGACAAAAACCTACGGGTTCATAATCGAGTAACCTATGTATCTAAGCATCTAGGATGACTATATGACATCATCCAAGCAGATGCTAGACAAAAACCCTAGTAGTCACCTATAAGGGAAGAAAAGGCACTTGTGTGGAGTTTTGGCAAAAGGCCTTTAAAACTGAATTTTTGCAAATATGATCATGATGCAATGACAAGTATGATATGCAGTACCAATTATAATAATTGGGATGTAAAAAGACTAACCCCCTTAAGATGAATCTCGTCCTCGAGATTCGTCGTGGCTAGCAAATAGGTGTGGATGGTCCTCTCGGAGGTCATCTTCTCGCTCCCAAGTGGCTTGCTCTTCGGTGTGAGGGCTATTGCACCTTGCAAAACCTGATTGTCTTACTGCGTGTAAACCTCTCCGCTGTTTCCAAGATCCTGAACGGCTTCTCCTCATAAGTCAAGTCGTTCTCCAGCTGAACCTCTTCTAGTGACATGATGTCTCTCAATGGTGTATCGACCATCTCCGGACGAAACTTCTTCAGCTGGGACACATGGAACACATCGTGAACAGCAGATAGAGCCTCTGGCATCTCCAACTGATATGCAACCTCTCCCTTGCGTGCTAGGATCTTATATGGTCCTATAAACCGAGGTGTCAGCTTGCCTTTAATTCCAAATCGCTTAATTCCACGCAGTGGCGAAACTCGGAAGTATGCTCGATCTCCAATCTCATACACCACTTCCTTGCGTTTAGCATCAGCATAGCTCTCTGCCTTGATTGTGCTACCTTCAGCCTATCTCGAATCAGACTGACCTTCTCCTCCGCATCCTTGATCAAATCAGGTCCAAACAACTGACGCTCACCTACACCATCCCATAATAATGGTGTCCTGCATCTCTTACCATATAGCACATCGAACGGTGAAGTCTTGATGCTAGTCTGGTAGCTGTTGTTGTAGGAAAACTCAGCATAAGGCAAATTCTCATCCCAGCTGGAGCCATGAGCTAGAGCACAGACTCTCAACATATCCTCTAAAATCTGATTCACCCTCTCTGTCTGTCCATCCGTTTGAGGGTGGAAGGATGTACTGAACTCCAATCTAGTACCCAATGACTCATGCAGCTGGCGCCAAAAGTGAGAGGTAAATTGGGTGCCTCTATCTAAAACAATACTCTTGGGAACTCCATGCAAGCACACAATTTTGTCCATGTAGATCTTGGCCAATCTAGCACTGGTATAGGTGGTCTTCACAGGTATAAAGTGAGCTACATTGGTCAAATGATCAACCACTACCCAAATAGAGTCGTATCCTAACCTCGTCCTGGGCAGTCCTGTGATAAAATCCATTCCAACTCTATCCCACTTCCAATCAGATACTGGCAATGGCTATAGCAATCATGCTGGCTTTTGATGCTCAGCCTTCACTCTGCTACAGACATCACATAAAGCGATATACTTCGCGATATCTCCCTTCATATTAACCCATGAAAACCTTTCCTTCAAATCCATGTACATCTTCGTGTTACCAGGATGTATGGAGTATGACGAGTCATGGGCTTCCTAGAGAATCAACTTCCTAACTTCCTGGTCGTTGGGCACGCACAGACAATCTCCATACCATAGAGCTCCTTGCTCATCTTCATGAAATCCCTTTGCTTTACCCTCAGGTATGTTTGCTCTTATTCCTTCCATGTCGCTATCCTTCTTTTGAGCCTCCCTGATCATGTCCAGAAGCGTTGGTTTGACTTCTAGTGTTGCCAAATACCCCTCGGATACTACCTCCAACCTCATATCCTTGAATTGTTCACACAAATCCTTGGGGAACTCTCCCACGGTCAAACCATTAGCATACACTTTGCGGCTTAGCGCATCTGCTACAACATTAGCCTTCCCGGGATGATATTGCAGGCTCATGTCATAATCCTTTATGACCTCCAACCATCTCCTTTGCCTCATGTTCAATTCCTTCTGTGTGAATATGTATTTCAAGCTTTTGTGGTCCGTGAATACATCATAATGCTTACTCATCAAATAGTGCCTCCATACCTTGAGCGCATGCACAACTGACGCTAGTTCCAAGTCATGCGTGGGGTAATTCCGCTCATGGTGTTTTAGTTGGCATGAGGCGTAGGATACCACTCTTCCATCTTGCATCAACACACTTCCAAGTCCTTGACGAGATGCATCGTAGTACACTTGGAAATCCTTCTGAATATCAGGCAAACACAAGATAGGTGCGGTCACCAAGCATTGCTTCAGTTCCTGGAAACTAGCTTCGCACTCTTTTGTCCACTCAAACCTTTCCTCCTTCTTCAATAACTCAGTCATTGGCTTCGCAACCTTGGAGAAATTTCTATGAACCTCCTATAGTATCCAGCAAGCCCCAAAAAACTTCGAATATCTCCCACATTTTTGGGAGAATCCCATTCAGTAACTGACGATACTTTGCTGGGATCAACTGCAACTCCTTCACCTGACACTATGTGACATGGGTATACCCTGTCGGTACTCGAGTTTGGTATATACGGTCCAGATATGGTGGAAGCCCACGGCGTTGCCACGGCCCAATGAAGATTTCGGGTGGCCTACGGACTCTCGATAACTTGCAAGAGAAGAAGAAGTCTAAAGATAGAAAGATTGAAGGGCAAACCCTAATCTATAACCGACTCAACCTGCTACCTGAGACCTGGCCTATCTATATAAAGGCCAGGAGGGGGCGGCGAGGAGGACACACACAACCCTAGTTTCCGCAACCCTCGCCAGATTGCATCTGCGCACCATTGTAATCTTCGATTCCTTCGTTAATTCCAAGAGCAGACAAGCAAGAGTAGGGACCTCTACGAGGCCTGAACCTGGGTAAACCTTGTGTACCTGTGTGCTTGTTTGCTAGCCGATTGATGCCTCCAGCGCTACCTCCTTCTCCAAAACCCAAGTCCATAACAATGGGCATTGATGAGTTAAACCCTCGTCAATTGGCGCCGTCTGTGGGAATTGGGAGTGCTGATGTTGCGGATTCTTCGGCCCCATCAACTGCGATCTACAACTCCGCAACAGTGGAGATTCGCCAGCTCTTCAGCGCGTTCGACTTCACCATCCACACGCCGGTCACTCTGCCGACTTTCGAGTCTGTGGGCGATGGAATTAGCCTGGCGATCGGGAGCTTCTGCTTCCAAGGTGGTCAGATGGGCATGCTTCACATGCTTGACCAGCCGACAACACCATCGATTGCTCCAGCATCGTGGTTCCCTCCGCCGATCGACACCCTCAGTGAACTCAATGCTTCGACAACTGTCGAGAATACGGACAGCGACAACAGTCGTGAATCCGATCTGGGTGATCTAGCAACTAAAGATGGAGCCTACGGCTCCGGATTTGAAAGTTGTGGGAGCAACAGCTTCCCCAACCACTTCATGTGCGCTGTCATCAACGCTGGCGACTCCTTCGCCAATCGCGACAACACAGGCAACGGTGGCAATGGAACCGACCCACCAAACGGTGGCATACCTAATGGCGGACCACCCAACAGCGGCCGCACTAACGGCCCCCATCAACAACGGAGGGAAAGTCGAAACCCCCACCATGGTGAACGAGCACACTGGTGAGCATGTCGTGATCAAGCTCAACGATCTCGAATGGGCTTGCTGTCGAGACGCCCTGCGAGGCAATCCTCTGCCCCCAAGCACGCCGCAAGAACTGCTGATGGACTATCATTGGCTGCTGAAGAAAGAGTACAGACGCCAGCTACAAACAATCGCGCAACTCGAAGCGCGTAAAAAGGCGGCAAGCGAGTCGAGCCTTCGAAGGGCCGGGCTCTCCTCCCACGAAGGATCCTTCTCAAAAGGGAACGAATACGTGGCCAACAAGAGACGATCTCGAATGGCCCACCTCACCGAGCAGGAGCGCATAGAAGCTGCGAAAGTCCTCTACATCGGCTCTATGACAGTCGACACTCGGGGTAACATGGTCCCGAAGACGCCGCAAGCAGCGGTGACAGCGACCACCATATACCTACTCAAGAACCAGCCGCCAGCTAGGGATCCTCGAGCTGCCATGCACCAATCTCGATCGCAGGCTTGGGGCTAATCGAGGCCGCTCTCGACAAAGAGCCGATGCCGGAGCCGAACAAAAAACAAGGCTCTGGGAAAACTCTATTCCTCACCCTCGTCCAGCGACGACAGTCACGACCTGTCTCGACGTTGCCGCTCACGGCGACACGACCACGACTACGCACGTGATGACATCACGCAGCGCAAGATCGACAAGTCAAGGGCGCGACCCGCCCGATCGACTGACTCGGAGGACGAAGACGTGGAGCTATGTGGCGCCAGATGCTTCAGCAGGGCTATCAGACAAAAGCGAATGCCCAAGGGGTTCAAGCTCCCATCGGAGAACTCAAAGTTTGACGGTCTGCAGGACCCAAAAATCTGGTTAGAAGATCACATCTCCTCCGTCAGGCTCCATGGTGGGAGTCGAAACACAGGCATGTAATGCCTATAGCTACAGCTGCAGGGCGCTGCCCGAGCTTGGCTCAATAACCTCGTTCGTGGATCCATTCGCAGCTGGAACGAGCTGGTCTACAGCTTTGTGCGCAACTTCAAGGGCACCTACAAAAGGCCCACATCAATCGAAGAGCTGAGATGCTGCCAGCAAAGATCGAGCGAATCGTTACGCTCGTACATCCAGAGGTGGTCCATCATCAAGAACTCCACGGAAAATATCTCAGAGGACCGGGCGATTAACCCATTCAATGGCGGCGTTCGTCGCATAGAGCTCAGGGAGGAGCTGGGCCGCTCGAAGCCCAAAACCATCGACCACCTGATGTAAATCACGAATCGGTGGGCAGATGGAGAAGATTCGGTGAAAACTCGTGTTCACTCTGACGACGAAGCAGAACTCGAGCGCAGACGCGATCGCCGAAGCAAACGTCGAATGCGCATCTATGATGACCGTGACGACATCAACATGGTCGCAGCCGGCTACGCCGACAAGGGCAACGATGGCCGCAACAGTGGCTATCACAGCGGTGGATATCGCGACTCTGGGAAAACCACGCAAGTATGGCAACGCCGCACTCGCGACGAGGCACCCGCAACATCCATTGAGGACAAGCTATCCGGGCCGTGCACCGTGCACTTCTACATCGACAAACATGACGGCAAAAAGAAATCCAGCCACCTCCTCAAGGACTGCCGCGAGTTCCTCAAACTTCATGAGGGACTGGCTCGGATGAATCACGACGCGGTCAACAAGGGCTATGGAACCGCCCCAGGAGTTGTGGCTCATGGAGCTCCTCCACCACCACCTGGACCATGGGCCATGGGCACCATGATGATCCAAAAAGGCTGCCCCTCCAACCGGGTGCACAAGACCATCACTCGCCAAGTCAATTTGGCGACAAACTCACCACCATCCACCATTGAGTACCTCAGTGGAAGCGACTCCTGCATCACCTTCGACAAGCGCGACCACCCGCGCCAAGTACCTCGTCTAGGCCATTGTCCCCTCGTACTCGAGGCACAAATTGGAGGCTTCGACATGAGTCGCGTCTTCATGGATGGTGGAAGCGGCATTATCCTCATGTTCACAAGTACCTTGCGAGCAATGAAGATCCCTCTGACCTGCCTAGAGGTCTCGGACACGACATTCCACGGCATCATCCTAGGCAAGGGCATATATCCCCTTGGCAAAAGCAACCTCGATGTCATCTTCGGCACACCAAAAAACTTTCAACATGAATGCATCGACTTCGAAGTCGTCGACTGGCCCTCACAGTACCACTGCATCCTCGGACTTGTCATGTTCGCCAGGTTCATGGCAGTGCCGCACTATGCCTACCTGCAGATGAAAATGCAAGGCCTCAATGGCATCATCACAATCAACGGGAGCTTCGAGAGGTCCGATAGTTGCGACATGGAATTCAACAGAATTTCCTAGTCCTTCAGCATGCAGGAAGAACTCGAAGATTGAAGGAGTCGACAGACAACAGTCTGCCCCCCTGAGCCAGCCAAGTTCACCCGACCTGTCCTTTGACTCGTCGGTGCACACGAAGAAAGTTCAGGTCTACCCATCGGACCCGGCTAAGATGGCCGTCATCGCCAACAACTTGAGTCCCGCATAGGAACTCGCGCTCGTCGAATTCCTCCGTGAGCATTGGGAAATCTTCGCCTGGTGTCCAGCGGACATGCTAGGAGTTCCCAGGGAATTCGCCGAGCACGCACTCAATGTCAACCCAGACGCAAAGCCAGTCAAACAAACAATTCGGCGACTGTATGAGCCAAGAGCAAAAGCGGTCAGAATGGATATCAATAGACTCCTCGACGCCAAATTCATACGCGAGATCAAGGAAAGCACTTGGCTCGCCAACACGGTGCTAGTACCAAAAAAGGACACGGATATCCTACGGATGTGCGTGGATTTTACCTCTCTGAATAAGCACTGCTCAAAGGATCACTTCCCGCTGCCGCGAATCAACTAGATCATCGACTCCATCGCGGGATGTGAGCGCCTCTGCTTCCTTGACGCCTACTCAAGCTACAATCAGATTCGAATGAAGGAGGAGGATCAAGATAAAACGGCATTTACAACGCCTTTTGGTGTGTTCTGCTATAACACAATGCCCTTAGGGCTAAAAAACGCAGGAGCAACCTATCAGCGATGCATGCAGGCTTGCCTCAAGAACCAACTTGGTCGCAACATCCAAGTCTATGTTGACGACATTGTAATCAAGACCAAAGAGGAAGCTTCACTAATCGACGATTTACGCGAAACCTTCGCTAACCTCGACCACTACCGGATCAAGCTCAACCCGGACAAATGCGCCTTCGGCGTACCATATGGGCAACTAGTCGGGTATCTCATCTCCGCAAGAGGGATTGAGGCGAACCCGAAGAAAATAAAAGCTATACTGGCCATGGAGAAGCCAAAGAACATAAGAGGTGTCCAGCAGCTGGCTGGGCGACTTGCGGCGCTTAGTCGATTCATCAGTCGAATGGGCGAAAAGGCACTGCCCTTCTACCAACTTTTCCGCAAAGCTGACAAGTTCGAGTGGATCAATGAGGCACAGGAAGCATTCAAAGATCTCAAGCATCTACTGTCCACATCACCAGTACTGGTGACCCCGCGTGAAAGGGAACCACTGTTGTTGTACATCTCCGCCACTAACCAGGTGGTTAGCACGATGCTCGTGGTGGAACGAGCCGAGGAAAATAAGGTCCATGGGGTACAGCGCCCAGTTTACTACGTCAGCGAGGTACTCACCCCAACAAAGCAGCGGTACCTGCACTATTAGAAGCTAGCGTACGGCATCTTCATGACAGCCAGGCGGCTGCGCCACTACTTCCAGAAACACCCAATCATGGTGGTCAACGACACCCCGCTTGGACATATCTTCAACAATCCCGACGCCACCGGACGAGTCGCGCTTTGGGGAATCGAACTGTCTCCACGAGACATTACATATGAAAAGCGCGATGCAATCAAGTCACAAGTTCTCCCCGACTTCCTTGTGCACTGGATGGAGAATCAGCTCCCTGAAAAACTAGATATGTCCTATCTCTGGACAATGCACTTCGACGGATCCAAGCGAAAGGACGGAGCTGGCGCACGTGTCATACTAACATCGCCCCAGGGAGACAAGCTGAAATATATTCTACGAATGCAGTTTACCGTCTCCAACAACAAAGCTGAATACGAGGCCCTGTTACATGAGATGAGGATGGCAAAGGCCTGCGGCGCCAAGAGGCTCATAATATATGGCGACTCCAAGCTAGTCGTCAACCAGACAATGCACGAGTGCGACGCACTGAACGACAATATGATCGCCTACCGCGACCTCTACGACACACTCGAAGGGGACTTCGACGGTTGCGAGCTGCGACACATAGGCCGCGAAAGCAATGAAGAGGCAGACGCACTCGCCAACATTGGCTCTACCTACGCCCCCATACCACCTGGGGTATTTCTCGAGCGCATCTGCGAACGCTCCATCAAGCCAAAGGACGCAGAGAAGAAAACAAGCGCAATAACAGACTCGGGGGCTAAGCCACCCAATGAGCCAATGGCACTCGACAACCTGGAGCTCGACACAGGACTCGAAGGACCAATGGCGATCATGATGATCGAGCCCTCTTGGACTGAACCCTACATCACATACCTTCTCAGCAAGAGGCTGCCGGACGACCCGACTGATGCGCGACAAGTCAGACGACGATCCAAGGCATTCGCCGTCATCAACAGCGAACTATACAAACGCAGCATCACAGGAGTACTCCAATGATGCATCTCAAATGCTGATGGAAGAGCCATTCTCCTCGACATCCATGAGGGGACTTGCGGACACCATGCTGGCAGTCGCGCCCTTGTCGCCAAAGCTCTACGAGATGGATTCTACTGGCCTATGGCCATGCGTGACGCCAAGGACATCGTCCAAAAATGCGACGCCTACCAGCGATTCGCGGAAAAACCACATTTACCTGGCGCAGAGCTCCGGCCAATTCCATTGGCCTGGCCCTTCATGCAGTACGGACTCGACATGGTCGGCAAGCTCCTAAAGTCCTCGCGAGGAGGCTATGTCTACCTCCTTGTAGTAGTCGACAAATTCACCAAGTGGATAGAGGCCGTTCCAGTGACCAACCAATCTGGAGCCAGTGCCGTAAAGTTCTTCGAGTCCATAGTCTATCGCTTCGGAGTGCCACACAGCATCATCACGGACAATGGAACAAATTTCACCTCTAAGGAGTTCCAGGGCTTCTGCGAGGACCTAGGAATCAATGTAAGCTATGCTTCTGTATCGCATCCATAGACCAATGGTCAAGTCGAAAAAGCCAACGGGCTCGTCTGCGACGGAATAAAGAAGCGACTCCTCAGGACACTCGAACAAGCTGCAGGATGCTGGCCAGACGAGCTACAATCCGTACTATGGAGCCTACGCACAACCCCAAATAGTGCCATGGGATACACCCTGTTCTTCATGGTGCATGGTGCTGAAGCGGTGCTACCCACAGAGGTACGGTACAAGGCACCACGAGTGGTTGCTTACAATGAGCATGAGTCAATAATTTCACTCGAAGACTCCGTCCACCTCCTTGATGAGGCACGGGAAATCGCCACAGAAAGATCAACGATCTACCAGCAGAACCTTCGCAACTACCACAGCAGAAGGCTACGCCCCAGGTCCTTCGTCGAAGGAGACCTGGTCCCCTTGGAAGGGACCGTACGTGATTACAGAAGTAATCCCAGGTGGCGCCTATCGCCTTAAAGATTTCGAGACAGGAGTCGCATACTCCAACCCCTGGAACATCGCGCAGCTGCGGTGCTTTTACCCTTAGTCGTCTTTTCTTTCTTACATCGCAAATAAGGCTATTCATACAAGGCTACTTAGCCACATAATGTACCTCGTACTATCCTACGAATAAATAAAGCTAAGTGCCCCAAAGTCTGCGTTCTTTTATTTATTTTTTGCAATTTATCCACTCGGGGGCTGCGCCACCCTATACACATATGTTCTACGAACCAACGCGATATCCCGAGTAGCTGACGCACTAATCGAACCCTTAACAAACACCAACCCAGTTGCAACGCACCTGACAGGTTGGCAAGGTGCTGAGATAAACACAAGTCAGCCTAACGAAAAGGAATCGCATAGTGCAACGCACTCGCAAAACATACGAGCTAACAAGCTCTTTATATACATCAATGTCAATCAATTATACACAACATATATATATATATGAAATTTACAACACTGGTACAACTATGTGCAGGGTACAAACTAAACTAGTGTTGCAACAAAAGAACGTTTGTCTGCTCCTCGAAGAAGCCGACAATTTCCTCCGCTAGGTGATCCACCGCCTGGTAGTGAGGAACCATGTTCTAGGTCGAACCTGCTGGCGGCGCTGGCGGTCCAGCAGCAACCGCTGCAACATCCACATCAGGCATGTGCAGTCACACCAGCAACAGAGCAACCTTGGCACCAGCCACTAAAATTTGTCGTACACACTCGCGGACTCCACTCAAGTCTTGAAACTTTGCAAGAAGGGCCAACATGCTCGATGGAACGACGTCCAGCGGGAACATCGCTGATAGATATTCCTTAAGCACGATTGCGATTTCTTCAGGAAATGAAGCACTCGCGAGGCACGATCCTGCAGGGTCGCCAGTGCGATTGCACGATCATGATCCACCCAGAAGTACCCACTTGCCTGAAGCTGCTCTTGGGTCAGGTCATTCATGCGAATGGCAATCTTGTCCTTATCATCTTGCGGATGGCGTGCACTGACAACTATACCAAGCAAAGGCAAAAATATGAAGACAACGAACTATCGCGAGTGGCTACAACAAAAGATAAGGAAGCAGAAAGCTAACACTTGAATTGGTCGCCCAGCTGCGTAACCTCCCCTAGTAGATATTGCTCTCGGGCAGTGGCCTTCTCCACCCTCGACTTCCATACATCCGCGTTACCACGGAGCACGGGCAGTTCACGCTCCAGCTGCTTAACGCGGTCAGGAAGTCGTGAAAGCAGAGACAGCTCATCCACCCTTGAGCGCGACTGCGCTAAGGTATCATCAGTGGATGGCAGATTCCGAACTTCACTCGAAGGACCACTCGATGTGCCCAATCACAAGCCAAGAAAGAGATAATAAGAAGGCCAAGCAAGCAATACATGGACAAAAACTCGAGTGCATTCAAGCATAATAAAGTATCAACAGATACACTCGCCAACGTCATGTTCTAGACAAAAGGGACAGGCTATTAATTATTACAAATATGACTACTGAGGAGAAACTGGCTTCTTCGACTTGGACTTCAGTTTCGGGGGCCTCATCGAGTTTGTGGCAGTATCAGATGCCACAGACTTACGCCGGCCCCTGACGCCGCAGCCTTTGTCGCCTTCTTGGCTCGCTGCATCTCCTCAGAGTACTTCGCGACTGTGTTGATGAGTTGCGGCCCATACTTGCCACAGGCAGTTGCAAAAGGAGCAAAAACTACCTGTTGACCATCCGCACCGACAGGCATTGCTTTGGAGACCGCAGCAGGATCCACCTCGACTCCTTGGGCTTGAACCATCACGAGTGACATAGAAGCACCAGCCGCACGAAGCGAGTTCTTGAAGCCTGCAGGGATGCCTCCAGCAAGGGACTCCACCAGATCATCCACATTCTCGATCAGCTCAGCTTTGGGCGCCAGCTCCTCACAGAGGCGACTAAGTACACCCTTGGCCTTGGTCAGAGTCCCCTGGATGGAAGCACTGCGATCTTCGACTGCTGCGATGGCGCCTGCCAAGGCATCATCACGATGCAGCACCTGGGCGTCGAAGCTCAGACCACCAGCATCTACACAGAGCAAAGTATTGACAAAAAGGTCAGCACAATAACAAATTCGAAAGAAAGGACACGGCAAAAATTCAGACGAAGGATTACCTGAAAGAGCCTTGGCAATCGAGAAGAGCTGTTCTTCGAACAACTTCTCTCTAGCAGCGATGGAGGCGCGCAAATCTTCTTCATGTTTCCGCGATTCGTCAAGCGCAGCGACTGCCTCATCGCAACCCTTCACTGCAGCAGCGAGCGTCTTTTCAAGGGAAGCAGCGTCGCGAAGAAGCGCATTATGCTCAGCTGCAAAACAAGCAAAGACAGACCGTCAGTCGAGTATATCACAAGGATGAAAAAAAAAGAAGCACTCACTTTCAACCACGCGATGGTGGTTATCCAGCATTGCATGCTGGTGACCCATGGCAAGCACTTGCTCCGCCAGGCGAGCAGCTTCCTTCACAATAAGCTGCAACAGGAGAAACAACAAAGGATCAACAGATCACATAGAAGATTAACTCGACTGCAAGAAAAAGCAATATCACACATACGTGATCCTTCAGTGACTCCGAAGTCGATTGCCACGCAGTCATCCGGACAACCATATGGTGCTCCACATCGTGTGGAGAACTTGATGAATTGCGCCCGGAGTGGGCCACCAATGGAGGGGAAGGAGTCCGTTCAGCCACTTCCTTGGCTTTGGAGTCCGGGACTCCAGACTCTTTCAAAAATTGGACGTCGCCAGAAGATGACGACGCCGGTTGACTGCGGAACAAAACCTACATCAGGAAAATGCAACTCCACAAAAGAACCAAGAGAAGAATTGTATACTTACCAATCAAACTTGTCAAAATTGAAGGTTTGACCCTCCTACTCCAACGACGACTCCTTTGGTAGCCGCATCTTCTTGCGGGAAGATGGCACCACCGCACTCACAGGAACGGCAGGTATCGGCGACTCCGCACTAATAGCTAGGCCTTCTGGAGTCGAAGGAGACGACACATCCGAATCCTTGTTGCGCGAACGCTTGCGAGTGTCTGGACCACTGGACTCAGGGGCTTCCTCCTGCTCTTCAAACGGGACGGTCGACTCTGACTCGTCCTCCTCATCTACTTCGCGAGGAATAACCCCCTCAGGAAGAGGGGGCATACTGGGAGACACCTTCCAATCCTGCATACAGAAAACAAGTCAGCACAAGTGAAGGAAAAAGAAGCACTCGACAAACAAAGCTACTTCGTAGAACAACCGTACCTCAGGAGGAGGATTAGCAGCATCGAATGGAGGTATGACTGGTTCACTGGGGAGCACATCCTTGGCGGTGTACTTGGTGAGCAGTCGCACCCTCTTATCTACTTCACTCAGGAAATGCCATTGGTAGGTACGCGAGTGACATCATCCGTGCCAGCCCACTGGAACATAGGGTGGACTCTGGCCTGCAGGGGCTAGACACGATGGTGCAACCACGTGCGAATGAGGGCGCAACATCCCTCTTATTTACCCATGCGACTCTCAAGGTCACAAACGCGTTCGTACAGCACATCTGTCTCCTCAGACTCGCTGGGCATCACCACATTCTTCCAGGAGCGCCTCCTCCTGTACGGCGCTGCAGGATCGAAAGGCGCGAGTCCAAAGTGGTCTCCGTCGGCCTTCTGGTCGCGGATGTAGAACCACTTGTCCCTCCACCCTTGGACGGACGCCATGAGCTTGATGTCAAAATACGTGACGGAGGAGTCGACGTGGATACCGCAGCCTCCTACATCATAGACTATGGAGCCAGACACCGACTAGCGCTTCAGCTTGAAGAGACGCTTGAAGAGACCAAAGTGCGGCTCGATTCTGAGCCAGCACTTGCAAAGCGTAATGTAGCAGGCAATATGGAGGATAGAATTGGGGGACAGCTGATGGAGCTGGAGCCCATAGAAACAAAGGAGGCCCTTGAAGAAAGGATGTAGGGGCAGAGAAAGACCGCGAATGATGAACGCTAGGAACATCACCTGGAAACCAGCCGGAGGACAAGGGGTTACCTCACCACCTGGGACTCGCGAGTCACTGACCGCGGAAGAAAGAACTCTGTCTTGGTGCAGGAGATGGAGATCGGATGACTTGATGATGGACGCGCGGCACGCGCCATTGGTGACATGAGTGCCCGTGCCCTTCTTCTTCCCGACGACGGCGGCGCTGGTGCCCACAGCGGCGGATCTGCCCTTCTTCTTGGCCGCAGCAATGGCGGCGGCAAATTCAGCGGCAGCACCTCCTTTCTTCTTCCCTATCTTGCGGTGGCGATGCGAACGGAGGAAGTAACTAGGGAATACGCGGAGTTGGTCTAGTGCCGCGAAGAAGATGAACTCTAGGGAGTAGAGGAGCAACGACAATGGTGATGAAGGCAAAGGCAGAGAAAAGAGCAGATGGAAAAAATTACCACCGCAGTGCTGCTACTTAACCCCCTGGAAGATGTAATCGAACACCATCAGAAACCCTATCAGACGTGTGGCGCCCATCGTGATCGACACATGGAGGACCTGAAGCACAAACCATCCCCCACTACCCCCATTAGGCGTGGAAATCGAGGAGGCACAGTTAAAACAAAGATTACGCACACCCGGTCAAGTCAGGGTTAGAAAATGGGACCCACCGCTCGTCACGTCCCGTCAACCCCGCTCACGTGGGCAGCTGAGATCATCACATCGTTAGCACTGATGTCATCAAAAATTGAGCAGCAGAAGACTTCGACTACTTTAGTCCTTGCTTGAGTCTTCGAATCCACCAAGCACTCGGGGGCTACTCCCATAGGGAGCGCTAGTCGCGCACCCTACGATTTTTCTTTTTTCTTTTTCTCCTATGCAAGAATATGGACATTCAAATCGTACCCAATCACTCGAATCCGTGATTTGACTATGGACATGGGTTACTCCCATAGGGAGCGTCGGAAATAAATTCGACTGAAACAAGCAAGCAAAAGACGATAGCAGTCGCAAAAGTTCTTTAGTCCCTGCCTGAGTCTTCGACTCAACCAGGCACTCGGGGGCTACTACCATAGGAAGCGCTGGTCGCGCACCCTATGATTATTTGTGCATCGTACTATGTGTCGATAACATCCACACTCGAAGTTTATGATGACACCGCCTCATAATATTTCCCTACAAAGAGACTGTGTCTCCTGGGTCACCCGAATCATCTCCGTGATGACAAAATTCGGATGCCGCGCTTGCAGCGTGAAGATAAGACCTGAATAAGGCCTAGCAACGCATTTGCTACACACTACCAGAAATATATCCATGCCTGTTGGTACAATGAACATGCCTTGATGGACTTGTCGAGTGCTCACACCCATATACGGGAAATCGATTACTATAAGACCTCCATGTCTTGAGTCGAATTACACCAGCCCTTTTCCGAATTCGAGTCCGGGGACTCGAGTTCGAGTATATTGCGTTGTTTTACCCTAAGGTAGTTAACTGATATCGATACCTCAGTTAAATCAGACACGCACATCAACAATCCCTATGACACAAACAGAGCACTCGAAAATACTCAGTCATGCACTCGAAAGGCGTCATAAAGTCCCCAGTCGAATCTGCGATTCCACTGGACACTCGGGGGCTACTGACATGGGTATACCCTGTCGGTACTCGAGTTTGGTATACGGTCCATATATGGTGGAAGCCCACGGTGTTGCCACGACCCAATGAAGATTTCGGGTGGCCTACGGACTCTCGATAACCTGCGAGACAAGAAGAAGTCTAAAGATAGAAAGTTTGAAGGGCAAACCCTACTCTATAACTGAATCGACCTGCTACCTGAGACCTGACCTATCTATATAAAGGCCAGGAGGGGGCCGCGAGGAGGACACATGCAACCCTAGTTTCCGCAACCCTCGCCAGATTGCATATGCGCACCATTGTAATCTTCGATTCCTTCGTTAATTCCAAGAGCAGACAAGCAGGAGTAGGGACCTCTACGAGGCCTGAACCTGGGTAAACCTTGCGTCCCTATGTGCTTGTTTGCTAGCCGATTGATGCCTCCAGCGCTCCCTCCTTCTCCAAAACCCAAGTCCATAACAATGGGCATTGATGAGTTAAACCCTCGTCACTATGTGTCCGAGAAAAGCAACAGTGTTCAACCAAAACTCGCACTTGCTGAACTTAGCATATAGCTTATGCTCTCTCAACTTCTCCATAATTAGGCGCAAATGCTTCTCATGCTCATTGTCATCCTTAGAATAAATCAATATATCATCGATGAACACCATGCCGAATTTATCCAAGTACTCCATGAATACCTTGTTCATCATGGTCATGAAATATGCTGGAGCATTTGTTAGTCCAAAAGACATAATTGTATACTTATACATACCATACCTAGTGGTAAAGGCGGTCTTTGGTATGTCCTGCTCACAGATCTTTAATTGGAAATATCCTGACCTTAGATCAATCTTGGAAAATACCTTTGCTCCCTTCAACTGATCAAACAAGTCATTTATATTGGGCAGGGGATATTTATTCTTGATGGTAACTCATTAAGCGACCAATAGTCTGCCACCAGTCTCTTACTACTGTCCTTCTTCTCCACAAATAGAATAGGTGCACCCCAAGATGAAGAACTTGGTTGAATGAATCCCTTGTCCAACTGTTCTCTAAGGTGCTTCTTCAACTCCTTTAGCTCATCGACATCCATCTTGTACTGTCTCTTGGATATTGGTCCAGTTCCCGGCATTAAGTCAATGAGAAACTCCACATCACGGTCCGGTGGCATCCCTGGTAACTCCTCCAGAAAGACATCGGGGTATTCTCTCACTATGGGTATGGTGTCCATGCTAACCCCCTTAAGTGAGTTCGCCTTAGCACCCCTAAGACGTGCTGCCGACTTGAACTTAATCTTTATGCCTTGTGGTGTCCTAAGAGAGATCGCACATTGTCCACAATCTATCTGGCCATCGTGCTCAGACAACCTGCCTAGTATTACATCTAGTCCTTGTGACTCCAAAACTACCAAATGCGCTAGGAAGCTGTGTGCTCCAATACCTAGGGTAAGATCATGACATCTCTTACTAGCTAGCATCTCTCCTCCTTGTGAGCTCACTCTAATAGTCCCTTTTAGTGACTCAGTGGCTAACTTATGTCTATCCACAAATGCCCTTGATATGAATGAATGCGATGCACCAGTATCAAATAGAACAAGTGCAATATGGGAATCGATTGGAAACTTACCAATCACGAGATTCGGCTCATCACGGACATCCTCCACATCCACATGGTTCACATTCGCCTTCTGGTTGGGTCCAAGCTTGGGTCCTACTCATGTGTTCTTCTCCGGGCAGGTACTAGCATAATGGCCCAGCTTCTTGCACTTGTAACACTCCACATTGCTGAGGTCCTTCTTTCTCACATAGTCATGTCCATTGTTCCTCCCAGAGTTCCTGTGGTGGCTCCTATGACCATTATGGTGGCGGTCATTTCCTCCACGATGGTGATTATTGCTCCTGTGACCATCGTGGTGATGTCCATTACTTCCACGGTGGTTGCGGTCAGCTGCCATGCATAGAATATCCAGACTGTCCATCATAAGAGGTGCGAGCACGGTGGTGCGATCCTGAGGAGTGATGGCTGTTCTTCCTCTTGCATCCCTCCACCTGTTGCTGTTTCCCTTTCAGAATTATGGCCTTGTCCATCAGTTCCTAAAATGTCGGGGAATAAACCACAGATAGCTGAAGTGAAAGCTCATCACTGAGACCATCCAGGAACCTCTCCCTCCTCTTGGCATCAGCGTCCACATCCTTAGGGGCATAGCAGGACAAGTTGTTGAATTCCTCTATGTAGTCCGCCACAGTGCGGTTGGTTTGGCACAGGTTGCGAAATTCCTTCCTCTTCAGGCTCATGGCCCCGACAGAGATGTGGTTTGTTCGGAACCCTTCCTCAAACATGGCCCAAGTAACTGTGTCCAGCGGGTGGGTGATTTGGAAAGAATCCCACCAGGAAGCAGCTGATCCTTCTAGCAAGTGAGCAGCAAACCTCACCTTTTCAGCATCAGTGCAACCAACGGTCACCAAGTCCTTGTTCATAGAACAGAGCCAGTCGAGAGAAACCATGGGCTCAGGTGTAGAGGAGAACTTAGCTGGCCTCAGCCTTAGGAACCTGGTGAGAGCATCTCCCTGTGGCTGATTGTTCCCGTTGTTGTTGTTGTTATTGTTGTTCTGATTTGCCATAAACTGTGTCATCAGTTGGGTCAACTGTGCCTGAGCAGCCATGAGCTGAGCAATCTCATCAGGTACTTGGCGAGGAGCCATTTGCGGTTCAGCACAGGTAAGATTAGAAAGAAGCAACTAAGGAAATAATCCCTACCCATGTATAATGCTCATGCAACAACCATATATTTACAGACAATGGCAAACAGGTATCACGCAAGAAAACACACAACAAGTACAGTTCCAGGTGTTTATATTAACAGTATATAACTACAAAATAGTTTAAAAACATTTTCATCAACATCTAGATACAAAAGAGCAACAAAGGAGCAATAAACAGATTTCTGCCAGAACAGTTTAGCTGTGTTCACGAATTTTTCTGACTGACTTAAACTCGTCAGGAATTTTTGCCGATTTTTGTGCATCTAGTACAGATAACCATGCACCTGATCCCAATTTTGCAGATTTTTATCAGTTACCAATAAAATATGAAAAATCGTATAGTACAGAAGATTCAGCAGAAAACTGCTGCAGCAATAACACGGATTTTACCCAAAACTTGCCAAAACCATTAATAATTCACACGAGAAAAATCCAGGAACTTCATAGTACTGAACAGAGCATCCTAAACACAATATCCAACAGTGCCAAAGTTTACATTGATCGATATATAGCGGCTAACGAAAATCCTAGCGAAGTCTAATTTTGGAGGACCATCTCAAACTATTTGATGAACAGATTGCAATAGGTTCTGGAGCCAGCGCATGGATCCTCATGCATTCCATGGAGGTGGCATGTACACCTCCCCTGAATCTTCAGCACTCGAGTCCTCGAAGTCCACCTCATCGGGGTCCTCCTCCTCGCTTTCTTCAGCAAAGGCGTTCGCCTCATCTCCTCCATCGTCATTGCCTCCGTCATCGTCATCACCTCCATTATTGTCATTGCCTCCATCATTTCCATTGTTACCACCATTACCATTAACTGCATCATCATCATCATTGCCATCATCTTCATTACCATTATTTGGTGGCGGGTTCTGCTGCGCTTGAAGGGCAGCAATCTTGGCAGCCATCTCCACAATGGTTTGATCTCGTTCCGCCACAACTTGAGTAATTTCCACAATAATTTGGTTCAGCCCCGCAATAGTTTGGTTCAGTCCCACTATTGTAGCATTCCTTTCCACCACAACATTCTTCTGTTCCTCAATGGTGGCATCCTTCTCCGCTATGGTCCCATTGAGGTTGTAACATCCCAAATTTTACGATTGCAGATGTTACTAGAAGCATGCATCATATCCTTGCATCATGGCATCACACATCAAGAAGCTACATCAAATATTTTTCCCTAAACCCTATAGTCATATAAAGACAAAGAAAGGGTTAAACAAAATCAATCATCCTAAACCTTTGCAAAAGTGTTATATTATAACCCCATTCTAATCCTCTTCTTTTTACAAATTTTTAGAGACCGGTCTCACCTATTTCAGAGTCTGTTTGCAAAAGATATGAAACATTTGATGAATCAGAAAAAAATAAAAAAATAAAAAAAAAGGGAGATCCTAGCCTAACGGGCTGGCTAAGCCAGCCCGTAACCTACCGCTTCGCTGGCTGGCGAAGCGTGGCGCAGAAGCGCAGGGATGGACCGGTCAGACCGCAGCAGCCAGCCCACCCTGCAGACGCTGACGCCCCGGCCTCACCCCGTCGTCCTCAACGCTGCGTCGAGTTCGGGCCGAACTCGCTCCGCCACCGCCTCTGGAACGAACTACGGCCGAATCGGAGTTCGGTTCCGCGACCCCCGCGCCAGGCTAGGCCGCTTATAAATACCCCCGGCACGCCTCCCCAAGAACCCTAGTTTTTTTCCACCAATCGCCACCAGGCTGCCGCCATAGGCTCGCCGGAGTTCGCCACCACCGACGCTCACCGGCAAGGGTCTAGCGACCTCTGCCCCTCTCTTTCCCCTTTTCGAAAACCCCTTGCTTTGCCGGTTCATCTCACGATGTTTTCCCTCTATGTAGCAGACCGTAGCCTCCGCAATTGCTCGCCGGAGCTTCGCTGGAATCCGCGAGCTCTAGCCGCCGTTCGTCGTCGCCTGGGAGGAAGGGAGCTGACGCCATCCCCGGGAACGGAACAGCGGCGAGGGACCGTCCGCCGTCGTCTACTCCACCGAGCCGGGGAAGCACCGCCTCGCCGACGCCGACCGCCGCCGACGCGCCGCCGCCGTTCGCCATCGACCCCGTCACCGCCCACCTCGGTAAGCCGCCGGCCACCCCCCAAGCCGTCCGTTTCCAATCCAACGCCTAGGATTAGATGGTCAGGCCGACGGGGTACCGACCAATCCCCTCGCGCTGCGTGGCAGCACCGTCAACGCGCTGAGTCAGCCCGCGTCGGCCCACTGGACCAACCTGGTGCGGCCACTTGGCGCCGCACAGCTGGCCGCCGTCCTGTTTTTCTTTTAAATAGGCAGAAAACACTTTAATTTTGTAAAATTCATAGTAATTCGAGTTTTTGTCCAAAAATTGCGTATAATATACCGTTGGATTCGTAAAATCGAGTAGAACACAGATCTACAGTAATATTGTTGTTTTAATACAGAAATCTTGAAGTAGGATTTAAAGTGTAGATTAGAGTATTTTAATTCTAGAAAATTATCCGTAGATCCGTTTTAGTTGATTCTTGTTGCGTTGGCTTTGTTTCCACGAGACATTTTGTGGAAAATTGTCATAACTTGCTTAGAGTGATCAGATCTTTTTCGAGGTAGATTGGAGTTGTAGATCTATTTATGAGCTTGTTTATTTAGGTATTAACCCAAAATATTTAAAATCTGTGGGGAATCGATTCTAATGAAATCCCCAACTAAACAACACCCCAGAATAAAACCCTTGGTCGAAATTTGAATCCATCCTTGCATATTCACCTTCGTGCATTATTTTTGTGCAATTTGTGATTGGATCTATGTTTGTGTTTCGTTAGATTGTTCGGAGTGTGCTGAGGAGTACTGTTGTGTAGAGTGCTGCTCGGATCAAGGAAAGTTACACCACTTGTTCATATTAATGTCCCAGTTTTTAACTATGCATGTTTTACTCTTCAAATCTTGTAGTATGCATGTGTAGGTCTTTAGTAGATTTTCTTATTACTATTTTTGCAAGTGCGGTTTTCTAGCATGCCATGAGTAGCTTTATACTTAGCAATTTCCATCCTAATAGGTTCCCCCTATTTTTGCTAAGTTTTGCTTGCTATGCTATATATATATACTAAATACCGTTGGGGGGGTTCGAAAGACTCAAAAACTTTCTAAGTATAAAAGCTCCCTCGAGCAAACCTTTTCCTCTCAAAAGATCCTTCAAAATAAAAACTAAGTTTTCTTCTGGGCGGAATGGTTGTCGGGACAACGAGTGGAATTTTGGTGGAGGATGGCCGCCTAGGAATCAAAGAAGTCTGCCATGTTTCAGAATTCAGAAGCTTCTAGTGCAACCACAATACATATGGGCTCTGTCTTGGCTTAGTACTTAGTGGGAAACCTCACCGGGGTACCAACATTTGGAAGTTCTTGGCACAGTTGGATCCAGCTGGTAGAGGGGCTACTAAGGGAAGGCTTCGCCACGGTCTTGTCTGTAAAGGACTTGATCATGGATTGTGGGGAAAGTGCACAACCTCTCGAGAGTATTGCAATCTGATCGATCAGCCGAGTTCACGGAAAAGAACACTTTGAGCATCTGAAGGATGGAGCCTCTAAAAGGTTTTCCTCTCTTTTTTCCAAACGTAAAGTTTTATAAACCCTAAGACGTGAGTAATATCGCCATTGGGTGGGATTTTGGGAACTTGGTGCGTAATATCCAAGTGCTAGGTTGATTGGGCACTTGGTGAGTAATATCCACGTGTTCCATTCGACCCTATACTACTTATCAAAGTTTACAAAGTAGGGTAATTTCTTCCTCTTCTCTTATTACACTGAGAAAATTGGCTTTATGCAAGTGAACCCCAAAGCCTACTCTTAGCCTTGCATGTAGAGATAGACTTACTCTTTCTTTGGTGTAATTTGCCAATACATTCAAAGTATTGACCCAACTTGTTGGTTGCACATCTTATGTGCAGAATCCGAAGACTGAAAGGTGCGTAGGGATCACGGGTCTTCACGCAACTAGCCTGAGGCATTGATGGACTCAAGTTTTACTTAGTTTCCGCTGTTTTATTTGAGCTAGCTATAAACTATGCAAGTTGTAATAATTATACTCTGGATTATTCGTGTAATAATGACTTGTGTTTTACATGATATTCATCGACTGTGAAGTGCTAGCTATTGATCCAGGGACTAGCATGTTAATCACAGGGACTTAGGATCCCTAACGATCCGAGGTCGCAACAGATGGTATCAGAGCACAAAGTTGCCTGTAGGACGTGACCCCTAGGATTGGAAACCACCTTTACCATTGTGTGTTTTTGCCTTCCATATTCTTCTAAGTTATTTATGCTCTTCTAGTAATTCTATTCCTTATTACTTTGTGCCTAACTTTCATTCTCCTAACCTAAAGATGACGACCTTCTACTACGACACCGCCGAAGACATCAAGTGCCTGCGCTTTGGGGAATGCCTTCTGGACATCATCAAGACGTTGTAGTTGCCCATGCCATCAATCAAGGGGAGCGAATTGAGGAAGATGCACAAGGAAGGATGCTGGGCGATTGAAGTCATCCAACCGGGGCGCAGCGAGACTGAACCCAAGACAGAGGCCATTGTACTCAACATCACCAGCGACTCCAAGGAGAAAGGACTTAGCATCAGCATGCAGGAGCTCATTGGACGCCTTTGTGGACGCCACCATGAAGAGGTTGAAGGCCACTACATCAAACTCTTTGGAAGACGTGATGAGAAGGGAGTTCCAATCGAGTTAACCCCGGAGGAAAGGAAGACATGCAAGCATCAAAGGATCCAATATCAAGACTTGGAGTCCCACATCAACAATCTTGAGAAGGGGAGCTGCCTTGAGATCATGAGGAATGACGAGCTATGCGCCCTAGTCAAGGAGAAGGACGAGAAGATCGAGGAGATGGAAGAGAAGATCAAGTCCCTAGGAGGGGAGCTCACCGCCCAAGACAAGAAGTTCGCTAATCAAGAGAAGAGGGTGCAGGATAAGAACAAGAGGATTAGGGAACAAAGTCTTGTGGTCGCAAAAAACGAGATGGACTTCAAGAACTTTGCCACCATGTTGAAGGACCTGCGAGCAGCCAAGAGGAGCTTGGAGCAGAAGATCATGCCCGTGACTATGGGGTCAAGCTTGATCAAGAAGCTATAGAAGGAGGAGAAGGAACTTCAAGAGAAGATCAAAGCTGCTACCCAGGAGCTGCAAGAGGTGAAGGAACTTCAAAAGAGGCTCGAAGCTGCTACACCGGAGCCGCAAGAGGTGAAGGAACTTTAGGAGAAGCTTGAAGCCACGATGAAGGACATGGATCTATACAAGTCACTGCTGGAAAAGGAAGGCTTCATTATTGAGGATGAGGAAGTGGATGATGAGTAGAGTAGATAGTTGGACCACCTTTATTTCTATAGTCAAACATTGTTCGCGATTGTAATGAGTACCAAAACTATTTGGGTTAGTTAAACTTGGTTGAGTTGTGTTAAGCTATGTGCTATGTGTGCCTTGATTTTCTCGTGTGTTTTTCTCATGTTTACATAAGGGTAGGAGTTTATTCCTTAGGCTTTCTATCTATCTCTTAACTTGTTTCCCAAACCCCACAGATGGCGAGACGTGGGAACAACAACAACATGCCCCCAGAGATAACACAACTTCTGAACTCCCAGAATCAGATGATCCAACTCCTCACTCAAAACATGCAAAACAACAACAACCCGGCGCCTCCACCACCTCCACCGCCCCAACAGGATCACCTGACTCGGTTCTTGAGGTTGAACCCTCCTATTTTCTCAAGTAGTTCAGAGCCAATTGTGGCAGATGACTGGCTCCGCACCATCACCAAGAAGTTAGACACCGTCCAAGTCGTTGGAGCTGACAGGGTGCGCTTTGCCACGCACCAACTTGAGGGACCAGCCGCTGAATGGTGGGATAATTACCAGGTTACCCACCCTCATATTGAAGCTATCACCTGGAACCAGTTTGAGGCGGCCTTTCGTACTCATCATGTAGTCGCGGGTGTCATGTCACTAAAGAGACGTGAGTTCCACGACTTGAAATAACTCCACCGCTCTGTCTCCGAGTATGGGGACCTTTTCAACAAGATGGCACGCTATGGACCTAATGATGTTTCCACTGATGCCAAGAGACAGGAGGAGTTCCTAAGGGTACTTAATGATGAGATATCCATTCAGCTTGTGGCTCTGAAGTTTGATAACTATCAGGAACTTCTGGACATGGCAGTTGTGGTTGAAGCAAAGCAAAGGAGTATAGAGAACCGCAAGAGAAAGTCCACCTCACACAAGCACAACTCAGTCCCATATCAGAAGCAATGCACTTCGTCACCACCACCCCACAACCACAATGTTCATCGTCATGGAGGACATAACCACAATGGCCATAAACACCGCAATGTAAATGGCAATGGGAAGGATCTGAGTGAAGTGACATGCTTCAAGTGTAACAAGACAGGGCATTATGCAACTACTTGCCCTAAAAAGATGAAGAATGGGAATGGCAATGGTCACAATCATGGCAATGGTAACAGAAATGGGAAGAAGCCGAATCCATTCGTCAAAGCCACGGTGAATCATGTCTCCGTGGAGGATGCTCGTGAGGCCCCTGATTCCGTGATTGGTAAGTTCAAGCTTAACTCCACCCCCGTTGTTGTTCTTTTTGATACTGGTGCATCACATTCATTCATATCAAGGGTATTTGTCGATAGAGGCAAGATACCTACGGAGACTATTAGTACTCCCCTAAGGGTAAGTTCTCCTGGAGGAGAAATACTGGCAAGCTCTGGATGCCGTGGGTTCGAATTAAGGATTAGGGCACACACCTTTCCCACAAGCCTAGTCATTCTGGAATCACAAGGATTAGACATAATTTTGGGCATGAATTGGATGACCGAATATGAGGGAGTCATAGATTGTGCCAAAAGGACTATCGCACTCACGACTCTGGATAAGAAAAGGATCCGCTTTAAGTCAGCTTTCGCGCTCAAAGGAAGTATGGTGCACTCTCTTAAGGGGGTTAGCTTGGAGGATGTGCCAATTGTGAAGGAGTATCCAGATGTGTTTCCGGAAGAATTGCCAGGGATGCCTCCTGACCGAGACATCGAGTTTCTCATTGACTTGATGCCTGGCACTGGACTAATAGCAAAAAGACCGTACAAGATGGATGTTGATGAGTTGAAGGAACTTAAGAAACAGCTTAGAGAGCAATTGGACAAAGGCTTCATTCAACCAAGTGCGTCATCTTGGGGAGCGCTTGTCTTATTCATGGAGAAGAAGGATAAAACCAAGAGACTAGTCGTGGACCACCGGTCGTTGAATGAAGTGACAATCAAGAACAAGTACCCTCTACCCAATATCAACGACCTGTTCGATCAATTAAAGGGAGCTAGTGTGTTCTATAAGATTGATCTCCGATCAGGTTATTTCCAGCTAAAGATCCGGGAACAGGATGTACCCAAGACAACCTTCACCACAAGATACGGATTGTATGAGTACACTGTGATGTCGTTTGGCTTAACCAATGCCCCAACATACTTCATGACTATGATGAACAAGGTGTTCATGGAGTACTTGGATAAGTTCATTGTGGTATTCATTGATGACATACTCATATACTCCAAGGACGAGAAGGAACATGAGAGGCATCTGCGCCTAATCATGGAAAAGTTAAGGGAACACAAGTTGTATGCCAAGTTTAGCAAGTGTGAATTCTGGTTGAAAGAAGTGGGATTCCTTGGTCATATTGTGTCAGCTAAAGGAGTTGTCGTGGACCCAAGTAAGGTAGTTTCCGTGACAGAATGGGAGTCACCTAAGAATATGGGTGACATCAGGAGCTTCCTAGGCCTTGCGGGATATTACCGAAGGTTCATTGAAAACTTTTCCAAGATAGCAAAGCCTATGACAGAATTGTTGAAGAAAGAAAATAAGTTTCAATGGACCGAGGCATGTGAAGCAAGTTTTCAAGAATTAAAGAAGCGTCTAGTAACAACACCAGTTTTGTGTCTCCCTGACATCCAAAAGGATTTCCAAATCTATTGTGACGCTTCTCGACTAGGACTTGGTAGTGTGCTGATGCAAGATGGAAAAGTAGTGTCTTACGCCTCTCGGCAACTTAAGAACCATGAGAATAACTACCCCACACACGATTTGGAACTAGCATCAGTTGTGCATGCGCTCAAGGTATGGAGACATTACCTCATGGGCAAACATTGTGATGTGTTCACGGATCACAAGAGTCTTAAGTATATCTTCACTCAAAAGGATTTCAATATGAGGCAACGGAGATGGCTTGAGCTCATCAAGGACTATGACTTAGACCTGCAGTACCATCCTGGAAAGGCCAATGTTGTGGCTGACGCCTTAAGCCGAAAGGTCTATGTAAATGGACTTACCGTGGGAGAACTTCCAAATGATTTATGTGAGCAATTCATGGATCTCAGGTTGGAAATAGTTCCGGAGGGATACTTAGCAACTATGGAGATAGTGCCAACGCTTCTGGACCAAATCAAAGAGGCCCAGAAGGGGGACAAAGAGTTGGAGGAGATAAGAGCTAATATAAGCAAGGGTAAAGCAAAAGGGTTTCATACGGATGAACAGGGGACACTTTGGTATGAGAGGCGTTTGTGCGTTCCCGATGATCCCGATATCAGGAAGTTAATTCTTCAGGAAGCTCACGATTCGCCTTACTCAATTCATCCCGGTAATACAAAGATGTACATGGATGTGAAGGATAGATTCTGGTGGAATAACTTGAAGAGAGAAATTGCTGAATACATCTCCTTGTGTGACGTGTGCAATAGAGTCAAGGCCGAACATCAACCAGCAGGGTTGCTGCAGCCACTACCTGTACCCGATTGGAAGTGGGACAAGGTAGGCATGGATTTTATCACAGGACTAACCCGGACTCCTTCTGGGTATGACTCCATCTGGGTAGTGGTCGATCACTTCACAAAGGTGGCCCACTTTGTTCCCGTAAAGACCACTTATACAAGTGCTAAGCTTGCCAAGATTTATATGTCAAGGATCGTAAGTCTTCATGGTGTACCCAAGGGGATTGTCTCTGATAGAGGTACCCAATTCACCTTGAAGTTTTGGCGACAGCTGCACGAATCTCTAGGGACACAACTGGAGTTTAGTACTGCTTTCCACCCGCAAACAGATGGACAAACGGAAAGAGTTAACCAGATCTTGGAGGACATGTTGAGAGCCTGTGCGCTAGACTATGGGTCTATTTGGGATGATAATTTTCCATATGCGGAATTCTCATACAATAACAGTTACCAAACTAGTATCAAGATGGCTCCATTTGAAGTTCTATATGGCAGAAAGTGTAGAACTCCGCTGCTATGGAGTGGAGTTGGAGAACGTAGTTTGTTTGGACCTGAACTGATCAAGGATGCCAAAGAAAAAGTAATACAAATTCAAGAGAGGTTAAAAGTAGCCCAATCCAGGCAAAGGAGTTATGCTGATTCCAAGCGCAGGGATGTGACTTACAAAGTGGGAGATCATGCATATCTCCGAGTTTCACCACTAGGAGGAGTTAAGAGATTTGGAATCAAGGGTAAGCTAGCAATTGACCAAACAATCATAGGAGAAACCCGCACGATTTCTGAGGCATGCCTCTCTGAGGCCCATCCCACCGGCACTCGCCGGCACCACTCCGGCGCTGTCGCACGCATACTCAGGGGCTCTCGTTCACTGGATTCATCTGGTGGTGGCTGGAAAATCACCTATTCTGGGAGCTCCACCGATGGTAAGTTCCTTATTGGATCTCTTATTCTCTCGGATAATCGCGGCTGGTCATTCTCAATGCCAATGGTTCACCACTGGAAGGTAGAAGTTTGGAAAATGGGGAGGTTCTCTTGATTGGTTTTGTGGTGAGGTTCCCCTCTCATCTTGCTAGGATCAATGATATTTTGCCACCAACTTCTGCTTTTCTTGGGACTTCTCATGTTCATGAGTGCAAGAGTGATGATTTGAAACTTATGTGGCACATTACTAGCTCTACCTTGCCATCTAATGTTTTGGACAATGCTCCTGGTTTTCTGGTCCTGTATACTCTTGCTAAGCGGGTTGTGTTACTAAATTGTGACAAGGTGGTTATTGATGCTAGATTCCTTCTTCAAGATGAGAAAGTTTTCTCTGGTGTTATCTTGGATCCTGTCATCAAAAGAGTGGTGGTGGGTGATCAAATCTTCGATGTGCCCACTTCATCAACCAAACACAACAACATTTATGTGGATTTCTCTAAAGGGCTGAAGTTTGAGGATAATATGTTCAAAAAATTTGGTCACCACATTAATTTCTCAGGAGGATTTCACAGAAGACCTTTCTTCCTTGTTGGTTCATTTGGTCGTGCAAATTTTAAGATTGATATTCATACTATTGGCATTGTTCTTCAAGCTTGTTTTGGGGGTCATGCATCAAAATTTCAAGTCAAAATCCTCCAAGACAGAACCTTAAAATTCTCAGTTGCATCAAGAGTTGTGGGTTTTGAAATATATAATTCTGGTTCTTTCTCTGATGAGTCGTCCATATTAAAGATCAAACTTTGGGGTGATGGAGGCCCAAATTGGAAATTTGAAGAGAAAGAATATTACAAAGAATTGGACAAGGATTGGACAACTGTTTCAAACAAAAAGAAAAATAAATCCTCTTTTTTTGATCGTATTGGTTCTTCGACGTCACCAGTCCCATGCAATAACGGTCAAAATAAAGGTGACAATACTCGTGTAGTACCGGGTGCATCATTTGCGGAAATTGTGATTAATGGTAAAGGTATTAAAGAGGCGAAATCAACTGCAGTCAACAAATCTTCTACAATTAATTTGCCTGGTGTTTTACCATATTTGAAATTCCCTACTTTCCCTTCTTGTCCCTGGCCCGACAAATCTTACCTGCATTGGTTCAAGGCCCATGTCATGCCGCAAGTTTCACGGCCCAGGGTGTACGATTGTCTTAAGGATTTTGTTCTTGCCCAAAATATTAATTCGGCCGAAACCCCTGTTTCCTCAACTCCCTCGCCTGGAGAAACCCCAACTGCCTTGCTCTGCTCATCGCCGGCGACAACCACCGACGCAATGGCCAATATTCCACTTGACCCTCAACCATTTCTTCCCCATGGCTTCGAGATTATGCAGGTGGCTGGCAGGAATCGGGTCAAAAGGGTGGTGGTTCCTCGCTGACCAAGGGCACAAGAATAGTATGCCATTGCGCACATCCATCCCCTTCCTCCTGGTCCAGTCCCTTTTGGTAATATCAGGGATGTGTTGCAAGATTTCTTTATCAATGATGCACATGTCGAATTTCGTGATATTCAAGATTGTCCATTTGGTTCTGCATATTCCCTTCCAAGATGTTGCTATTTCTTTTGATAG
Organism: Avena insularis; assembly: GCA_023614405.1. Taxonomy (NCBI): domain Eukaryota; kingdom Viridiplantae; phylum Streptophyta; class Magnoliopsida; order Poales; family Poaceae; genus Avena; species Avena insularis. Next base: position 393,420,417 of record CM042692.1, on the reverse strand, counting down.
GCATAATGAAGGAATTAACTGGCGTAGGACTCAGTTTAACAATGAATGTTGGGTTATGCTTCTGGGTCCTCCACTTGATCACTGGCATCATGACGACCTGAATGTTGTATTCTCTGATATTGGTAAAGTTCTGCTCTGGGAGAGGGACCCTGAGCACAAGGGCAGGATCATGCAAGATGACTGGATGATGGAGGACACTAACCTCCTCTCTCCAAATGAGGCACACCTTCAAGTTGGAATGGCCATTATTCCGTTTGTCAATACATCTGAGATGTTTTCTGCTAGGAATTCTTTCTCAAAGCAAGGTCTTGAACTATGGGACAGATTCTTTGCTCCACACATGAATCCCTCACCTGACAAAGGCAAACTACAATGTGACATTTTTGTAAGTTGGTTTAATTTTATCACTCTAATGCTCATCACTCCTGAGAAATTCAGTTAGACTAGACATTTTCTCACATCTCCCCTTTGGGAGATTATTAAAGAGCCAATTACTGAAGAAACTACTTTCACCTTCATTATACCTGATGAATGTGTTGGATAGATTCCTCCTCATTGCCTGAATGATTCCCCATCAAGCATGATGGTGCCAAATGCTCCTGCAAAGAGGAGGAGGGGTAAAGAACCATTGGTGGAATCTGAGGTGAGAAGGAGCCCTAGAATTGTGGAACTTAATGGGGGCTTTAAAAGCCATATGAATTGCTCTGATCATAATTGCCTCTCTTGCAATGCTGCTCCACCTTGTCTCAGTAATAAGGTTGTTAAGAATCTTGCTGATTCATTTTGCAAGGTTAAGGAGGGGGAACTTGAGAAAAGGTTGCTGAAGAAGGGCAGGATCAATGATGTGATCATCAAGCCACCTAGAAAGCCTGGACCTAAGAAGACTGGTCCAGAACCATACCTTCCAAGCAAGAAGAAGGGAGGTGCTGCTGAATCTTATGGACAACAGTCTAAGAAGAAAGCACCTAAATAATGTGGTTAATGTTTACAAAAATCTTTCCTTTTGTGACTAGACCAGTTACCTTTCATGTCTATTATGAGTTGTTGCAGACCTATTTGCTGTTGGACATGTTTATGAATTTAGTATCCTATGATATGTTCAGTCTTATTTGTGTGACTACAAATTTTGTGTCACCCCAATGCTCACCCAATTGGTTTATAAATGAGTAACAACAGAAACTGGAAGATTCTGAACTGGAACCTCAGGGGAATTAACTCTGAAAAAAATGGCTAGCACTAAAAAGCAAGATCATGGAATCTGAATGTGACATTATTTGTCTCCAAGAAACCAAGAGAGAAAACTTTGATATCAATTATTTAAAAAAATTCTGTCCAAACAAGTTAGATAGCTTTGATTTCTTACCATCAATTGGTTCTTCTGGAGGAATTATTACCATCTGGAGCAGTACTTTATTTAATGGTACCAGGGCTTTCCAAAATGATTTCTCAACTTCTGTCACCTTCACCTCTCAATTATCAAATGATTCCTGGACTCTTACTAATATCTATGGTCCATGTCAAAATGATAGAAAGATAGATTTCTTAGACTGGTTTTCAAACATCACTATGCCTGATAGTATGGATTGGCTAGTGTTAGGTGATTTTAACCTTATCAGAAGTCTCACTGATAGAAATAAAAGTGGGGGATATGTTAATGAAACTATGCTCTTCAATATGCTATCTGCAACCTGGGTCTTATTGAGTTGCCACTAAAGGGTAGAAAATTCACATGGAGTAACATGCAAAAAGATCCACTCCTGGAATGACTGGACTGGTGTTTTACATCTAGTTCTTGGACAACCAATTACCCATACACTATGGTTACTCCACTATCCAAACTTACTTCTGATCATCTTCCCTGTGTCATATCCATTGGAACTAACATCCCCAAGGCTCAAATATTTAGATTTGAAAACTACTGGCTTCATCATTCTGATTTTAAGATGATTGTACAAAATGCTTGGAATATACCTGTGAATTATCAGGACATGGCAAAAAGAATTTGTCCCAAGTTGAAAAATGTGAGGAGAGGCATCAAGATTTGGGCAAAGCAGTTACCTTGCTTCAAGGACCAGATTGCTAAGGTGAATGACACCATTGATCTCCTAGACCTACTTGAAGAATCTAGAACATTAACCATCAACGAGTGGCACCTCAGAGATATCCTGAAATCCCATATTATCTCTCTTCTTCAGAACCAAAACACCTATTGGAAACCAAGAGGGAAAATTAAATGGGTAAAACTTGGGGATGAAAACACTAAGTTTTTCCATTCCAAAGCTACCATCAGTTACAGACACAACTATATATATATGATCAAGAATGAATCTGGACAGGAATTTACAAATCACTATGACAAGGCTGATATCATTTGGAATGACTTCAGAGCAAGAATGGGTACATCAGTCAAAACTGAGATGCATTATAACCTTGTAGACTTCTATGGAAATGGAATGGCTGATGAGATGAAGGATTCACTTGAAAAAGCTTTTCTTGACAAGGAAATTGAGGAGGTTATCCCTAATCTACCAAATGACAAGTCACCTGGACCTGATGGTTTTAATAATGAATTTATCAAAGTTGCTGGTCTATCATTGGATATGATATCAAATTACTGATTCATGATTTCTTCAATGAGAAAGTGTCCCTTGAGATCATCAACTCTTCTTACATTACACTCATACCTAAAGTCACTTGCCCATCTACATCGGCTGATTTTAGACAAATCTCCTTATTGAACTGTATATTCAATATAATTACCAAACTTCTTACAAATAGACTGCAATCTATTATTCTGAAATTGGTACATAAAAACCAATATGGATTTCTCAACAATAGATCTATTCAAGATTGCATTGGTTGCACATTTGAATACTTATTCCAATGCCACAAGTCAAAGGAGGAAATTTGAATTCTCAAACTTGATTTTGAGAAGGCATTTGATACAGTAGACCATTCTGCCATCATAAATATCCTTAAAGCTAGAGGATTTGGGACAAAATGGATTAGGTGGATTGAAATGATCTTTGAATCTAGAACTTCTGAAATTCTTCTTAATGGTGTGCCTGGTAAAAAGTTCTACTGCAGGAGAGGTGTTAGACAAGGAGACCCACTTTCACCATTACTTTTTGTCCTTACTGCTGACCTCCTACAATCAGTTCTAAACAAGGCCATGCATATGAATCTTCTAACTCCACCTATTGTGGGACCACCCAACAGTGACTTCTCAGTTATTCAATATGCTGATGACACATTGGTGATACTTAAAGCGGATGCATCTCAATTATTATGCTTGAAAGCACTTCTTCAAACTTTTGCAATTTCCACTGGACTCAAAGTCAACTACCTGAAATCTAGCATGATGCCAATAAACACATGTAATGATAGACTTATGCATTTTGCTATGACAATCAACTGTCAAACTGGATGCCTCCCTTTTACTTACCTTGGGATTCCATTAAGCATTACAAAGCCTTCTATGGAGCACTTTCTTCCCATTGTTCAGAGAGTGGAAAGAAGATTATGTGGAATTGCTGATTTCTTGAATTATGGAGGAAAACTGCAGCTGGTCAAATCTGTTCTCTCCTCACTTCCTCTATCTTATATGAGATGTTTGGAGATGCCAATAGCCATCAAGGATCAAATTATTAAATATATGAGATATTGTCAGTGGAGAAAGAAGACTGAAGATGTGCAAGCAAAAGGACAAGCTCTTGTATCATGGGACAAAATCTGCCGTCCTAAAAATCAAGGGGGTTTAGGGGTACTAAACCTACAGATTCAAAATAATGCCCTCCTTCTGAAAAATTTGGACAAATTCTACAACCACCAGGACATACCTTGGGTTCATCTCATATGGGAGACTTATTACAAAATGGAAAACTACGGAAGAAGCATGGAGGATCTTCGGTGGAAGTCACATATCAAATTAATTGATAACTTTAAAGGCATGGCTAAATGCAATCTGAAATCAGGCAGATTTGCTTATTTCTGGACTGACCTTTGGCAAGATGAGTGCTTGATGAATAAATTCCCTCACCTTCTGTCCTATGCTAAGTCCACAAACATCAGTGTTCATGATCTCCTTCATGCTGAATTTCTTGAAGATAACTTCCACCTACCTCTCTCTCATCAAGCTTTCTCTGAGTTTTTAGTCATGGAAGAAAGATGCCGGGAATTCAGGCAGGACACTCAGGAAGACACCCATGATAATTGGAACTATATTTGGGGATCAGATAAATTTGAAGTTAAAAAGGCCTACTCAGCCATGATTGGATACTCACCATCACCACCTCACTTTTCCTGGGTTTGGGCAACCTCCTGTCAAAATAAACACAAGTTCTTTTTCTGCCTTTTTCTATTAGAAATATTGAATACAAGAAACCTACTGATGAGAAAGAATTTCAACCTTCCTGATTACAATTGTGTTCCTTCCAACTGCATCACAGAAGAATCAGCAAATCATCTTTTTTGGGATTGTCCATTTGCAAAAAAATGTTGGGACCATATTTCCGAAATGTAATCGCAAATCTAACAGGATTAGAAGCTATTTCAAACATCAAAGAAAAGTTACATCTACCATTTGCAATGGAGATCATTATCATGACTTCCTGGGGTATCTGAATATGGAGAAATGAGAAGATTTTTAATGACAAAATACCCACTTTTGATAGATGGAAAGCAATTTTCTACCAGGAAATGAGATGGATACAATTCAGAATCAAAGGAAAATACAAGGAGAAATTCAAAGCCTGGCTCAATCAGCAATTAGATCAGGGATAGAATAGATTGTCTCAGCATAGATCGATTTAGATGTAACTATTTATGATCTACCTTAGATCATTTTCTCATTGTAACATACTCATATATAATAAAAAATTTGTAGTGGGGATGTTTTCCCCTACTGTTTCACCTCAAAAAAAGGGTAAGATGGCACCTCGATTCATAGGACCCTATAGGGTTTTGGCCCGTAGAGGGGAGGTTGCCTATCAGTTGGAATTTCCCGAAGTGTTGACTATTCATGATGTTTTCCATGTGTCGCAACTAAAGAAGTGTCACCCGGAAATGGCTGAAACACCACTAAAGGATACGGTTCCGTTGGATGAGGTTCAACTGGAAAATGATCTCACCTATGAGGAAAAACCCACCAGGATTCTGGAAACAGCTGAGAGAATTACTCGTACCAAGACTCTCAGGTTTTGCAAAGTTCAATGGAATCACCATTCCGAGGAAGAGGCCACGTGGGAACGTGAAGAAGACCTGAAGAAAGAACACCCACACCTATTTGCTAACCAACCTGAATCTCGGGGACGAGATTCTTCTTAAGGGGGGTAGGTTTGTAACATCCCAAATTTTACGATTGCAGATGTTACTAGAAGCATGCATCATATCCTTGCATCATGGCATCACACATCAAGAAGCTACATCAAATATTTTTCCCTAAACCCTATAGTCATATAAAGACAAAGAAAGGGTTAAACAAAATCAATCCTCCTAAACCTTTGCAAAAGTGTTATATTATAACCCCATTCTAATCCTCTTCTTTTTAAAATTTTTAGAGACCGGTCTCACCTATTTCGGAGTCCGTTTGCAAAAGATATGAAACATTTGATGAATCAGAAAAAAATAAAAAAAGAATAAAAAAGGGAGATCCTAGCCTAACGGGCCGGCTAAGCCAGCCCGTAACCTACCTACCGCCCCGCCTGGCCGAGCGGGTGGTGCGTAGCGCGTGGGCCGGCCCAGACGCTGCAGTAGCCAGCCCGCCCCGCAGACGCTGATGCCCCGGCCCCACCCCCATCGTCCTTATCGCTGCGCCGACTTCGGGCCGAACTCGCTCCGCCACTGCCTCTGGAACGAACTCCGGCCGAATCGGAGTTCGGTTCCACGACCCCTGCGCCAAGCTAGGCCACTTATAAATACCCCTGGCACGCCTCCCCAAGAACCCTAGTTTTTTTTCCACCAACCACCACCGGGCTGCCGCCATAGGCTCGCCGGAGTTCGCCGCCGCCGACGCTCACCGGCAAGGGTCCGGCGACCTCTGCCCCTCTCTTTCCCCTTTTCGAAAACCCCTTGCTTTGCATGTTCATCTCACGCTGTTTTCCATCTCTGTAGCAGACCGTAGCCTCCGCAATTGCTCGTCGGAGCTTCGCCGGAATCCGCGAGCTCCAGCCGGCGCCTCGGAAGAAGGGAGCCGACGCCGTCCCCGGGAACGGAACCGCGGGGAGGAACCGTATGCCGTCGTCTACTCCACCGAGTCGGGGAAGCACCGCTGGCCGTCCGCCGTTCCTTGACCCGACGCCACCTCGTAAGCCGCCACCCCACCGTCTGCTTTCCAATCCAATGCCTAGGATTAGATGGCCATGCCGAAGGGGTACCGACCAATCCTCGCTGGGCAGCACTGCTGGCAGCTTGAGTCAGGCTGCCACGCTGGACCAACTCAACCTGGTGCGGCCACTTGGCGCCGCATAGCTGGCCGCCGTCCTGTTTTTCTTTGAAATAGGCAGAAAACACTTTAATCTTGTAAAATTCATAGTAATTCGAGTTTTTGTCCAAAAATTGTGTATAATATACCGTTGGATTCCTAAAATTGAGTAGAACACAGATCTACAGTAATATTGCTGTTTTAATATAGCAATCTTGCAGTAGGATTTAAAGTGTAGATCATAGTATTTTAATTCTGGAAAATTATCCGTAGATCCGTTTTAGTTGATTCTTGTTGCGTTGGCTTTGTTTCCACGAGACCTTCTATGGAAAATTGTCATAACTTGCTTAGAGTGCTCAGATCTTGTTCGAGGTAGATTGGAGTTATAGATATATTTATGAGCTTGTTTATTTAGGTATTAACCCAAAATATTTAAAATCTATGGGGAATCGATTCTAATGACATCCCCAACTCAACAACACCACAGAATAAAACCCTTGGTCGAAATTGAATCCATCCTTGCATATTACCATGTTGCATGCATGCATATTCACCTTCGTGGCATTATTTTTGTGCAATTTGTGATTGGATCTATGTTTGTGTTTTGTTAGATTGTTTGGAGTGCACTGAGGAGTACTGTTGTGTAGAGTGCTGCTCGGATTAAGGCAAGTTACACCACTTGTTCATATTAATGTTCCAGTTTCTAACTATGCATGTTTTACTCTTCAAATCTTGTAGTATGCATGTGTAGGTCTTTAGTAGATTTTCTTATTACTATTTTTGCAAGTGCGGTTTTGTAGCATGCCATGAGTAGCTTTATACTTAGGAATTTCCGTCCTAATAGGTTGCCCCTGTTTTTGCTAAGTTTTGCTTGCTATGCTATATATATATACTAAGTACCGTTGGGGGGGGGGGGTTGAAAGACTCAAAATCTTTCTAAGTATAAAAGCTCCCTCGAGCGAACCTTTTCCTCTCAAAAGCTCATTCAAAATAAAAACTAAGTTTTCTTCTGGGCGGAATGGTTGTCGGGACAATGAGTGGAATTTTGGTGGAGGATGGCCGACCAGGAATCAAAGAAGTCTGCCATGTTTCAGAATTCAGAAGCTTCTAGTGCAACCACAATACATATGGGCTCTGTCTTGGCTTAGTACTTAGTGGGAAACCTCACCGAGGTACCAACATTTGGAGGTTCTTGGCACGGTTGGATCCAGCTGGTAGAGGGGCTACTAAGGGAAGGCTTCGCCACGGTCTTGTCTATAAAGGACTTCGTCGTGGATTGTGGGGAAAGTGCACAACCTCTCGAGAGTATTGCAATCTGATCTATCAGCCGAGTTCACGGAAAAGAACACTTTGAGCATCTGAAGGATGGAGCCTCTGAAAGGTCTTCCTCTCTTTTTTCCAAACTTAAAGATTTATAAACCCCAAGGCGTGAGTAATATCGCCATTGGGTGGGATTTTGTGGAACTTGGTGCGTAATATCCAAGTGCTAGGTTGATTGGGCACTTGGTGAGTAATATCCACGTGTTCCATTCGACCCTATACTACTTATCAAAGTTTACAAAGTAGGGTAATTTCTTCCTCTTCTCTTATTACATTGAGAAAATTGGCTTTACGCAAATGAACCCCAAAGCCTACTCTTAGCCTTGCATGTAGAGATAGACTTACTCTTTCATTGGTGTAATTTTCCAATACATTCAAAGTATTGACCCAAGTTGTTGGTTGCACATCTTATGTGCAGAATCCGAAGACTGAAAGGTGCGTAGGGATCACGGGTCTTCACACAACTAGCCTGAGGCATTGATGGACTCAAGTTTTACTTAGTTTCCGCTGTTTTATTTGAGCTAGCTATAAACTATGCAAGTTGTAATAATTATACTCTGGATTATTCGTGTAATAATGACTTGTGTTTTACATGATATTCATCGACTGTGAAGTGCTATCTATTGATCCAGGGACTAGCATGTTAATCACAGGGACTTAGGATCCTTAACGATCCGATGTCGCAACAGAGGTCCGCTATGGTTTGATCCCTACCAATGAGGGCTTGCTCCATTGTATTCACAGCGGTGTGCAGGGTTTCCATCTCGTATCCTTGTAAATGCACAGTGCCCTGAAAATAATCCAGCGCCTCCTTTTGCTGCATCAACTTCTCTTCCCTCTCCCAAGCTTTAATTTCCATGTCCTCTAGATGCTTCTCATGGAATGGCATGTTGTTCTGGTTGCCTGTGGTAACCATCACGTTCCCGTCTTCATTCCGTTTCCCAAGTGCAAGGAAAGGTGAACCTGCTGGCAGGCGGTGCTGGTGAAGATTGCACAGGCGTGACAATGTCACATGCATGGCTGACTCCACTCCTTGCTCCCAAGTAAGGTATTTCTTGGTGCGGTTCAGGTTCTCAATGCCAGGCACGGTGGGATCTGTAAGAACAATGGTGGTGATCGCCCATACGCGATCTCCAAGCACATATGCGTTCATCCGCCTTCCTTTGAACATCGGCATTAGCATGCCTAGCGTTTGACAAAGCTCCGCCAACTGCCTTGCGAAGAGTCTTGGTGATTGGAAAGAGTGAGAACATCTCCCATTCCAACTCTGGTGACGTCTCCCATCTATCAATTGTAAAGAGGAAAGAGTGAGAACAGCAAAGGATAAGAATTTACTAGAATGAAGGTATAAGAATAAAGACAGAATGTAAAATAGACTTAAATAAATACGAGGCTTCCTATTCCATTTCTAGGTCATGATCCTACAGTCAACACACGGCTCTGATACCATCTGTAATACTACAGTACTGAAAAGATTATAGCTTGTATGCAACATGCCAATCCCTGGATCGGTTCATTGGCTTACATAGAACATAGATGAAATAACAAAGTAATAATCCATGTATCATAAATAACAAAGATCCATAAGATTCAATTATTACAATATTCGCTTAGCTCGAAGGCTAGCTTACACATTATTCAAATAGCAACATAAATAAAGGTAACTAGTCCATCTTCAAATTGCCCACAAGGGAACAAGTGTCGAGTGGAGTACCGCGACCTATACGATCACTCGGAATTAGAATAACCTGCAACATGAAACATAGCAGCCCCAAAGGGTTAATACATGGAATGTATGGCAAGTAGTGCTAAGGTAAAAGAGACAATGCACCTAGCATCTACATGATTATTTGGCTAGTGGAGCTTTGGCTAGCTTGCACTTTTCAAACACATTTATCCTACTTTCGTAAACCATTTGATTCACAACAACCGATTAGGTTCACCCATCAAGTTTTAGTATTTAGGAAATAAGGATGAGTGAGAATATGGCATAGTCTCAAGATCAAGCAACTCAATCGTCCGTAACCGGGGACACGGCTAAGTACTTAGTTTTTACACCCTGCAGGGGTTTGTACACTTTACCCATATGACCTGGCCAACCCAGCTCGTACCATCACACTCATATTGTGTGATGATAGGGAGAAGACCAAGATGAGACCTTTCGGGAAGCAGATCTGCAAACCCCACTATGCACCGGTCCCAACCTACCATTCACTACATCTCTGGCTATGCTGGGTTCGGATCACCACGACCTACTAAGTCCAACCAGCCACTCATTTCTTACTGGCACATGGTTGCACACGTAAGCTACTTTAACAAAGAGAACCAATCCTTCTCAGTACCCTGGGCGGCATTCCCCACCATTATCCACACTCTATTGACAAACCAACCATTCCGCCCAGGTAGTTCATTAACATTATGTTGTTTTAGTTTTAAATAAACACATACTTCACCATAATGTTATCCCTTTCCCCCGTCTTCACAGCAGGTCTAAGCACATCTACTGAACGGGGCTCAACTACAAGGAATTCCTACCACAATATATAGGATATAGAATAGGATAGTAATCCCTACACAATATCTACAGAAATACACTACACATGCATAGGAGAAAAATAGTAGGACAAGGTATGAACAAAATAGCATCTACTTGCCTTGGCGGTAGGAGTCGAGAGTACAATCCTCGTAGAAACAAGTATTGCACTCGTCACAATCTACACGATACAAAATCAACACATAAACAAACATACACAATGATAGACAACTGCCCAAATGCATGCATGATAGCTTAATAAAGGTTTCAGTAACCTCTGTATGTTCTCTGATGTTTATTACTGTTGCATGATGCATGGAAAAACCTTTAATGCAATGAAAACAAAACAATGCAATTTGTTATTCCAATTAATAGGTCTTTAGGCAAAACACAAATCCTCTACAGTAAACAGGGTTGTAAAACCTGGGAAAAAATACTACTGTGTGGACAATCCAAAATAAAGCCAGGGGCAATTGGAATCGCGCCAAAAGGATATACTGATCTTTTCCTATGATTTTTATAGTACTTTAAGCCTTTTATAATCTCAGGAAAATACGTACAGTAAACCTGAAATATTAGTTTATAAACAAATTCTACTCAATTTTATGAATCCAACGATATATTATTTGCTATTTTTGGCCTAGTAAATCTTTTCTTATGAATTTTACAAATTTTAATAGTTTTCTGTCCTTTTTTTAATTATCTAAGAATTCCAGGGAATATTCCGCTGACGAGCGGGTCCCGCCGACGTGGCGGTTGACCGGTCAGTGGTCAGCGTCGATCGCGACCACTCGTTTCGCATCGGAAGGCCGACGCGGTTCGGTCTTGCTCACCTTGGTCGACGGCGAGGTGGCCCGGTGACGGTGGCGGGCGGCGCTTCGGTGACCGGCGGCGGCTCTCGCGCAGCTATCCTCTGGTATCCTGCAGGCGGAAAAGGGGTGAGGCGAGGCGGAGGCAAGGGGAAAGGCGGGGGGGGGGGCGCTCTGCGGCGGCGGTTCGAGCTCTCACTGGCGGCGGCGGCGCGTCCAACTCCGACGAGCAATTACCTCGTCGTGGCGGCTCAGAAACTAGGGTTTCAAGGGGGGTTCTGGAGAGGAGGAAACAAAGATTAAGTATGCATGGAGTACTAGCGAGGGGCGCACGGATTCGAGCCGAATTCAGCAATTTTTGCGGGTGGTTCGGAGTCTGCCTCGAGCACGAGCTGGTGGAAAAGATGATGTGGGGTACACTGCCGCCGCGCAGGGCGGTTGGCGCGCCAATGCCGCGGCTACGCTGGCCACACGTGGTTGCTACGCCGCCGCTGGTGCTGGCGAACCCGGTGGGTCATGGGTCATTGGGCTGGTGATACGTCCAAAACGTATCTACTTTCCCGAACACTTTTGCTATTGTTTCTCCTCTAAACTTGTGTGGTTTGGATGCAACTAACACGGACTGACGCTGTTTTCAGCAGAATTGCCTTGGTGTCTACTTTTTGTGCAGAAAATCAATTATCAGGAAAAATCCCGGAAAATATGCCAAAAATCCTATTTCGCCCGAAGACTCTAGGAGCCAGAATACGAGACAGAGAAGAGCCAGGGGGTGGCCACACCACCTTGTGGCGCGAGCCAGGCCAGGCCGCGCCAGGGGGTGGTGTGGGCCCTCCAAGCACCCCCTCGGTCTCCCTCTTTGCCTATAAGAAGCCTTCTAACCTAAAAACTCCAGGGGGTTCGACGTTTCTCCAGAAGGAGCTCCGCCCCGCCGCCACCACCAGATTCCACAAAAACACTGAAACTCCGTTTCGCACTCGGGATGGGGAATTGGAGGAGATCATCGCCATCATCATCACCATCGCTTCTCCATCGACCATCCATGTTTCCCCCATCTATGAGTGAGTAATCCCCCGCTGTAGGCTATGGGGATGGTAGGGATTGGATGAGATCGTTCATGTAATGGCATCAGATTGTTAGGGCATGGTGCCTAATATCTTTTATTAGTGCTTTATGACTTTGTCGCGACTTGTGGTGCTTAATGCTTATCACTAGGGCCTGAGTGCCATGTTTTAAGATCTGAACATGTTATTGATTCATTATGATAGTATTGTTTATGGTCTTATCTGCAAGTTGTATACACACGTTGTTGTCCAGAACCAATGGCCCCGAAGTGACAGAAATAGGGATAACCGGAGGCTATGGCTTTGATGTGAGGATCACATGTGTTCACGGAGTGTTAATGCTTTGCTCCGGTGCTCTATTAAAAGGATCACCTTAATTGCCAGTAGTTCCCTTGAGGCCCCGCTACAAACGGGCTGGCTTGATAAAAGATGTTGTGCAAGTTCTCATTGCGAGCACATATGACTATATATGGAACACATGCCTAGGATTATCTAGTACTTGGATGCTTTATCTTATTTATCTGTAATTGCCCTACGTTCTGATTGCTATGTGAATTGTCTTGTCCATGCAACGCCCATCCATCCATCCCTATGCCTACGGCACTCGAATCCCACTGTTTGCTGCTATTGTTACTGCTGTCTTTACTTTATTACTGCTGTTACTTTGCTATTCCTACTTCAAAACTGTTGCTACTAATAAACTACTATGATCAAGATTGTTTCCAGGTGCAGCTGAATTGACAACTTAGTTGTTAAGGCTTATAAATATTCTTTGGCTCCCCTTGTGTCGAATCAATAAATTGGGTTTCACTTCCCTCGAAAATACTACGATACACCCCCTATACTTGTGGGTCATCAAAAATATTTTCTGGCGCCGTTGCCAGGGAGCATAGCTTTATTTATCAAGTTCACTTGGATTCTCTATTGTTCTCTGCTATCCATCCATCATGGGTAAGTCTCGTGATGGCAAGTTTCCTATTTTATCATCCACTACAAGAAGAGGTACAGTTCTGAACACCTCTGCTGCTCTTGATGCACCATCTGTTACAAGTAAGCTCGTTACACCACCACATACACATGCTACACACACTGCTACTACTGTTGAATCTGAAACTTCGGATGCTTATGATGCTGCTTCTACTGTGCTTGATAAGAGTGGTTCATTAGGTCCTTTCCTAGATGCTACGATTTCTAGAACTATAGCTGGAAATACAGAAACTCCTAATGAAGACACTGCCACACATGTTAGTTCTCCTGAGTCTAGTGGAAGTTATGATATTGAAGATCGTTATGTTGAGATGACTGCTGAATTTATTAAAGAATGTAAAAACACCCATGATAGGAGCGCTGCTAAGAGTCTCATTGAGAGGCGTACTATTAGAACCAAATTGTCTCCTATTGCTAAGTTTGCTGCTTCTCCCATAAACATTATAGATGAAGATTATGATTTCTATCTCGATCTATCTTACATAGCTATTGTCGAGAAAGAACCTTTTTGTGGGACTAAGAATGAAAGTTCGGTAGCACATATGAATGGACTTTCTACCATGAGTGGCTTGTTTTATGATGATGTTAAGATTCGTACTTACTTTGTTGCCACCCTTTTCACTGAAAGGAGAAGCTAAAACTTGGTTTAGTAATTTACCTCCTGGATCTATTGATAGCCCTGAGTGCTTGATTAGTACTTTCCTGCAGAAATATTTTCCTCCTAGTGCTAGACATGCTATTTCGCAGGAACTTTTTGATTTTAAAGAGGGAGAAAAAGAGGTATTGCCTGAATCTTGGGCAAGGTTTTGTGCTTTGATTCATGCACAAGCTGGAAGTCCATTACCTAAGAATGAGATTCTTGATATATTTTATAATGGACTAACCGAAGAATCTAGGACATACCAAGATAGTTGTGCTGATTGTGTTTTCAGGAATAGGACTCCTAAGGAAGCTGAGGAATTAATGGCTAAAATAAGTAAGAATTATGAAGATTGGACTCCTCCTAAACAAGCTATACCTGAAGTAATTGTACCTGAACCTTCTATTCCGGAGCCTATTCCAGCATCAAAGAAGAGGGGAGTTATTGAATTAAATGATGAAGTGATGAAGGAAGCTAAAAATGTCTTAGGGAGAAGGGAATTAAAGCTGCAGATGTCAAGAATTTACCTCCTATAGAAGAATTATGTAAGCATATTCCCTACTCACCCACTATTGAGGTACACTCTCTCCAACACTTTGATGAAGGTGATATCCCTTACTCTAAACCTCCTGATCAATGCTTAGAAGAATTCGATATCTTTATTGTTCAGCAAGATAATTTTAATAAAAGGGTGCAAAATCATCTAATGGAAAACACTAGAGCTATTGTTGAGTTGAAAGATATTGTGGAAAGAACCTCTAACGATGTTAAAATGATTGTTAAACACTTTAAAATGGTTCAAACTCAAATAGATCAACTCGTTAAAGTGCAGAACGACTTACTAGTTAATGCTGCTAAAGAAAAACATGCTTATGAAATTAGAACTAGAAGTGGTGCTTCTACCCAGGATCCTCTATATCCTGAGGGGCAGCCTAAAAGAATTGAGCAGGATTCTCAACAAGCTCAAAATAGTGGTTCTACTCGTAAGAAAAGGAAAAAGAAACATAAAACTGTTGTAGAACCCTCTGAACCTGCTTTAGATCCTAATAGTATATATATCTCTGATGCTGAAACTGAAAGTGGTAATGAAGAAAATGAAGCTCCTAATGAAGAGAAAGTTGAGGAAGAACTTGAAAACCACACTAAGAATACTAAATACACTAAAGAAGATTTTATTGCTAAGAAACATGGTAGTGAAAGTGAGCCTTGGGTCCAAAAACCTATGCCTTTCCCTGATAAGAAACACAAGTCAAAGGAAGATGAACACTATAATAAGTTTTGTGAGTGGATGAAACCTTTATTCCTGCAAATTCCTTTGACTGATGCTATTAAATTGCCTCCTTACTCAAAGTATATAAAGTATATTGTCTCGAATAAAAGGAAGATCCCTAATGAAGAAATCTCTACTTTGCTTGCTAATTATTCCTTTAATGGTAAGGTTCCAAAGAAACTTGGAGACCCAGGGATTCCAACTATCCCTTGCTCAATTAAGAACAGTTATGTTAGAACTGCTTTGTGTGATTTGGGAGCTGGAGTTAGTGTTATGCCTTTCTCTCTCTATAAGTGGCTTCAACTAGAAAAATTAATACCAACTGATATATCTTTGCAAATGGCTGATAAATCTACCACTATTCCTGTTGGTATATGTGAGGATGTACCTGTTCAAGTGGCTCATAATTGCTTGATATTAACTGATTTTGTTGTGCTTGAAATGCCTAAAGATGATAATATGTCTATTATTCTTAGGAGACCTTTTCTTAATACTACAGGAGTTGTTATTAATTGTTGGAGATATGCCCAAGAGGCAATAATAAAGTGGTTATTATTATATCTTTATGTTTATGATAAATGTTTACATCCCATGCTATAATTGTATTAACCGGAAACATTAATACTTGTGTGTTTTGTAAACATAAAAGAGTCCCTAGTAAGCCTCTTGTTAAACTAGCTTGTTGATTAATGGATGATCATGGTTTCCTGATCATGGACATTGGATGTCGTTAATAACAAGATCATATCATTAGGAGAATGATGTGATGGACACACACCCATAGTAAGCATAGCATAAGATCAAGTCATTAAGTTCGTTTTGCTACAAGCTTTCAAATGCATAGTAACCTAATCCTTTGACCATGAGGTTATGTTAATCACCATCACCGGATGGATACTTTGATGACATCAAACACCGCTTCGTAACTGGGTGGTTATAAAGGTGACATTGGGTATTCTGAAAGTATGTGTTGAAGCGCATGGACCAAGATTAGGATTTGTCCATCCATATGACGGAAAGATATGCTCTGGGCCCTCTCGATGGAATGTCATCTAGTTAGCTTGCAAGCATGTGACTAAGTCACAAGGGATGACGTATCACGGAACGAGTAAAGAGTACTTATCAGTAACGAGGTAGAACTAGGTATGGATATACCGACGATCAAACCTCGGATAAGTAGAGTATCGCGTGACAAAGGGAATTGGTTTCGTATGTTAATGGTTCTATCGATCACGAAGTCATCGTTGAGTATGTGGGAGCCACTATGGATCTCCAGATCCCGCTGATGGTTATTGATCGAAGAGGTGTCTTCATCATGTCTGCATATTCACGAACCGTAGAGTGACACACTTAAGGTTCGAAGTTGTTTTAAGTAGATATGGAATATGTGTTGGAGACCGAATGTTGTTCGGAGTCTCGGATTGGATCCGGGACATCACGAGGAGATCCGGAATTGTCCGGAGAATAAGATTCATATATTGGGGATCATTTTCTAAGTTAGGAAATGTTCCGGAGTATTTGTATGGGGATTTTAGAAGGTTTTGGAATGTTCCGGAAGGTTCTAGAAGATTTCTTGGAGTTTGTTTGAAAACCAAGAAAGGATCAAGGAATCCTTGTAGGGCAAGACAAGGAGTAGAGGGGGAGGAGGACTCCTTCCCCCTTCCCAATCCTGGCCAAGGAGGGAGGGAGTCCTACAAGGACTCCACCTCCCATGGCGCCCCTCCTTTAAATAGAGGTAGAGGCGCCACCCCTTGCCCCCCTTCACTCCAAACCCTGGCCGCCTCTCCTCCTCCTTCCTCTCGCCAGCTTAGGCGAAGCCTGCAGAATTCTCTACTCCACCACCACCACACCGTCAGGCTGCTGGGATTCCGTGGAGAAGATCTACTACCTCCGCTGCTCATTGAACGGGAGAGGAAGGTCTCGGCCTGACCGACTCATGAAGCGCTTTGAACGCGGCGCCGGAAGGATCGTCCACACGATCTTGAGATCGGCAAGTGATCGACTACATCAACCCCGAGATCCAATCTCGTAACACTTTCGGATCTACGAGGGTTAGTACAGATCTATCTCGTTGCACATCTCTAATAGATTAGATCTTGGCTTTTATCTAGATTAGATCTGGGTTTTGTTCGTTCTTGCGGTAGAAATTTTTTGTTTTCCATGCTATGAACCCATCAGTGGTATCAGAGCCGTATCTATGCGTAGATCTGTTGCACGAGTAGAACACAATGGTTTTGTGGGCGTTGGTGCTCGTGCCGTCTTTTGCTTTGTGTACTTTGCATCTTGCGGTATGGTGGGATGAAGCGGCTCGGGCTAACCTTACATGTCATCGCACATGAGACTTGCTCCACGCTTGACGTGTAACTTGCTTTGCACAAGTGGCTTTGCGGGTGTCTGTCTCTCTCACCATAGTATAGATCCAATCTACACTTTGCACTTGATAGCACTTGTATCAACGTTGTGGTTCAGTTTCGTAGGTAAGATCCGTTCTTATTCGAAAGCCCCAAACCACGTAGAACATGCAAAGAAAATTAGAGGCATCTAACTTGTTTTTTCAGGGGTTTTGTGATGTGATATAGCCATCATGTGATTGTGATTATTTTTGATGTATGCAATGATCCTTGTTGTAATATGGCAACCGGCAGGAGCCTAATGGTTGTCTTTAATTCTGTTAAGACCTGCGTGTCTATTCATCTTGTAATGGCTTTATTCCAAGTAGTTGTAATAGTTGCTAGTGATGATGGACAACCATGAAGCGACGCCACTGACCTTGACGCAATGGTGGTGATGATGGAGATCATGTTCGTGGTTTGGAGATGGAGATCAAAGGCATAAGAAGAAAGGGCCATATCATATCACACTAATTATGAATTGCCTGTGATGTTAATCCTTTATGCATCTTGTATTGCTTAGATCGTGATGGTAGCATTATAATATGATCCCTCTCACTAAATATCAAGTAATAAAGTGTTCGTCCTTAGTAGGCACCGCTATAAGACTCGCTGCTTCAAGCATCTCGTGATGATCGGGTGTGATAGATTCTACGCAGCATACACGGTGCAAGCCAGATTTGCACATGCGGATACTAAGGTTAACCTTGACAAGCCTAGCATGTACAGACATGGTCTTGGAACACGGAATACCGAAAGGTAAAGCATGAGTCATATAGATGATATGATGAACATGTTGATTGTTCGCCTTTAAAGCTACATCATCTCACGTGATGATCGGACTTGGTGTAGTGGATTTGGTTCATGTAATCACTAAAACAACTCGAGGGATGTTGTTTTGAGTGGGAGTTCTTTTGTAATTTGGATTAGTCAAACTCAATTTATCATAAACACAATCAAAGTGTATTTGTATAGTTTGTTGTAGTCATTGGCATCCGTTCACCACCTTACGCTTAGTTTTAGTTGAGATAGTAGAACTATAGAAATTCTGGATATTTGCTTTACGAACTGGTATCGTATTGTTTTGAGTGTCAATCTAAAGTTTAAAAGTCATATTGCAAACTTTCAGCAAACTCTGTTTACTCTGTGAAGTTTAATAAACAATATTAAATCAAGAGTAACAATTCCAGTGTTAGTATCTAATGTATCATGTTTGCCTCCATGATTCTTGATACTCAAAAGATTGTTTTTAATATCAAGTTTATCTAAGAGCTGAAAGCGATGTTTCAGAAACCATCATATGTGAAAGGTATTGCGATATCTAAAACAATGTGTTGGTTACAACATGATAGAGTATATGTCCTCATATTTGATGAGAATTTGTGAAGGTTGGAGACGCTTATCCCTAATCCTCCAAAAGGTTTTGGAAAAGAAACATTATACTCGCAATTCACCTTTATAAGCTATAGCAGCTTGATCATGAAAGTTGTCATGATAAGGATGAATAGAACATGTAAGTAAAATGTTTACTACACTAAAAGATTACTAAAGAATAGAACTTTGAAAGAATGCCAAACATTTGATGAAGGTGATCCACTTCAAAGTGCAAGTCCAAAGGTATTAGTATATGACTATACACACTTTGTACTATGTGTCATGTGAATGACACCACTATTGATGTTGATAGATTCTTTTAAAAGAAAAGGAATTGTTGAAAGAGAATCTATAAAATATTTGGCAGAAAAGAAAAGATTGGAGATGTCCAACTTAAGTATATAAAAGATACATGTTATGGCTGTATTCCTTGCTTGTTGAACAATGTAGTTCTACGGTATTGGATACCGAATTGGTTGGTATGAAGTGTCATATAGGACAACACAATTCATGAACTGCAATGGCCTAAGTAACTAGCAAGAGAATATGTTATGATGCTCATCGAAAACAAACAAAGGGTTGTTGTGTTGCTCGTTAACATCAAAGCTTGCCTTCAAGATTTGTTTCAATAATTGTTATTTTGATCAGGTATTATGACGACAAAAGGTTGTTCAAATAATTACCGTATTCCATAATAGATGGATGATATACAACTCTGGTTGGAGAAATAACGACCATAAAACTAATGCTAAAATGTCGCAAGACAAATAATTGAAAGATCACTTGCGAAGAGACATCGTTGTTTAAATTATATTGAAAGGGATACATGAAGAAACTCCGTGTTGATGGATTTTTGGAGTCTTTGATTTTGATCAAATGATGCTTGTGATACTTTCCTGGAGATAATTAAAACTCCGTTCGTAGGCCAAAAGAGGAATGGACGACTAACTGATTGGAATTGTACATATTGATGTATATAGTCCATTATGTGTAGTCGTGGGCGATGGATTTCAACTTCATATGTTTTCTCCGAAGATTTGAGTGAGTATATGTATATACTTACTTAATAAGGAAGAAGTATGAAACATTTGAAAATGTTCAAAGACTTTCAAGATGAAGTGGAAAATCATTGTAACAAGAAAATAAAAAGTTTATGATTGGATCATAAAGAAAGATGTTTGAGTTACAAGTTTAGCAAAACACCTAAGATTTGAGGAATCATTCCATGGATTTGCATGTCCCAAAACACCATAGGAGTATGGAGTGTTCGAGATATGTAATGAAACCTTGTTTGACATGGTAAGATCAAAGGTGTCATTTATAAAACTGCCATTATATTTTAAATATTAAAGCTTTAGTGACTACCGCTTTTACACTGAAAAGAGCTCCATCGTGATCCATTGAAATGACACCATATAAGTCATGGTTTGGGATAAAACCCAGGTTGTCCTTTCTTAAATTTTTTGGTATGCTAGGCATAAGTAAAGTGTTTACAACCAAAGTCGGATGAGCATGTCTTTGTAGGTTATTTCGAATAATCATTGGGTATTCCTCCATAACACCGAAGACAAAAGTGTTTGTCGCTTAGAATGTCGAGTTTCTTGAGAAGGAATTTTGGTGAAAAGTTAAGTGGGAGGACAATAGAACTTTGACAATGTTGTTGAACCTTGGCTAATATGTTCTGAGTTGCGCAGCGTCGGAAAGTGTCCCGGAGGCAGCAACAATGCTCATGGCTCACGTGCCTCAAAGGTTGTGGTCACGGAGATCTAAGTTATTATTGAACCAAGTAGGTCGGGTAAGTAATCAAATGCCAAGACTTGAGAGTTAAATCATTGTTGTTTGACAATGATGAACCGACTACATGCAAAGAAGCAATGATGGGCCCTGACTTCGTTAAGTGGCTTGAAGCCATAAAATCCGTGATAATTCCATACACGAGAAATCAAGCTTTGAATTTGAAAGACCCTCCGAAAGGTGCAAGACCTTACAAATGATATGGATCTATAAAGAAATAGACATGGATGTTTCACATCTATGAAATAGTCGACATGTCGGAAAGAGTTTACGACAATGTTCAAGGAATTGACTATGATAAGATTTGATCTTTCATAGTGATATTTTGTCTGGACGGATTAATGTAGCAACCACTACATATATTTTGGTATATGGTAGTTGAACAAACAAAACAAGTTCTTCTAATAGAATGGTTACCTAGGATGTGTCCATGACATGATCCAAAGGGTTTTGTTAATTCAAAGGATGCTAAAAGAGTATGCAAAACTTCAATGGTTGAAGTGAGCATCATGAGTTGGAATCTTCACCGTGATGAAACCGTTAAAGGTTTAATTTCATCGAGACGATGAAGATGCTTGCATTTTGCAAGAAATTAAGTGGAGCTTAAGACATATTTCTAATACATTATGTGAAAGACATATCGTTGATTAGAAATGATGTATCTTTTATTGACACAGGTTAAGAATTTCATTTCGATGAAAGACTTAGGCATAACCCAAGAATTAGGCATCAATGTCTATATGTATAGATTGAGGCGCTAATATGGTTTTGCAAAATGTACATAGATAAGATGTTGAATGAGTTCAATATGGAAACAACAAGAAAGGTTCTTGACTCACGGAAAGGACTGAATCAAGATTCAAGTGTGTTGACACGAGATTCAAGTGTTTTGACACTTGGTGAAATCACAAGAATATTTTGATCAATCATTCTTTGAGATGTACACATCCAGATATGTCCTATGCTCTAAATGTTATGAGCATATATCAGAATGACTCATAAGATGATCATTGGACAATAGTAGGGATATTCCTATGATCTTTGGAAGAACTAAGAATATATTATTTATATATTGATGACAAATAGTTCATTGTAAATTGTTGCATTGATACTAGTTTTGTCACAAATTAAGTTTATCTCAATTTAAACTATGGGTGGCACAATGTAATGGAAAGGAAGTTCCATAACGGATTTGGTTGAGTACCAAAGTTAAAACATTATGACAGATACTACAACAAAAGGCTAAGTATATGATCATATTGTAGCAGCAAATGAGGGCATTTGCGTCAAGTAGTTTGTTATCAAACTAGGTGTGGTTCATAGCGGGATAATACTATGAAGATACATTGTATGACAATTGTATCAACATGATTTAATCCCAAGGAACTAAAGGTCTGACCAAAGGACCAAATTTATACAATGCCATCTCATTGGAGAATGAGTAAAGGCGTAGAAACGCAAGGACATGCAAATACACACGGACCTGGAAGTGTCAGATCGGAAGATTATGTTTACCACTAGCAATAGTGTCTATACAACACCAGAAAGCCATAGGTGTTGAATGCACAAATTTTTAACTAGATTATTTACTCTAGTGCAAGTGGGAGACTGTTGGAGATATGCCCAAGAGGCAATAATAAAGTGGTTATTATTATATCTTTATGTTTATGATAAATGTTAACATCACATGCTATAATTGTATTAACCGGAAACATTAATACTTGTGTGTTTTGTAAACATAAAAGAGTCCCTAGTAAGCCTCTTGTTAAACTAGCTTGTTGATTAATGGATGATCATGGTTTCCTGATCATGGACATTGGATGTCGTTAATAACAAGATCATATCATTAGGAGAATGATGTGATGGACACACACCCATAGTAAGAATAGCATAAGATCAAGTCATTAAGTTCGTTTTGCTACAAGCTTTCAAATGCATAGTAACCTAATCCTTCGACCATGAGGTTATGTTAATCACCATCACCGGATGGATACTTTGATGACATCAAACACCGCTTCGTAACTGGGTGGTTATAAAGGTGACATTGGGTATTCTGAAAGTATGTGTTGAAGCGCATGGACCAAGATTAGGATTTGTCCATCCATATGACGGAAAGATATGCTCTGGGCCCTCTCGATGGAATGTCATCTAGTTAGCTTGCAAGCATGTGACTAAGTCACAAGGGATGACATATCACGGAACGAGTAAAGAGTACTTATCAGTAACGAGGTAGAACTAGGTATGGAGATACCGACGATCAAACCTCGGATAAGTAGAGTATCGTGACAAAGGGAATTGGTTTCAGATGTTAATGGTTCTATCGATCACGAAGTCATCGTTGAGTATGTGGGAGCCATTATGGATCTCCGATCCCGCTGATGGTTATTGATCAAGAGGTGTCTTCATCATGTTCAGATATTCACGAACCGTAGAGTGAAACACTTAAGGTTCGAAGTTGTTTTAAGTAGATATGGAATATGTGTTGGAGACCGAATGTTGTTCGGAGTCTCGGATTGGATCCGGGACATCACGAGGAGATCCGGAATTGTCCGGAGAATAAGATTCATATATTGGGGATCATTTTCTAAGTTAGGAAATGTTCCGGAGTATTTGTATGGGGATTTTAGAAGGTTTTGGAATGTTCCGGAAGGTTCTAGAAGATTTCTTGGAGTTTGTTTGAAAACCAAGAAAGGATCAAGGAATCCTTGTAGGGCAAGACAAGGAGTAGAGGGGGAGGAGGACTCCTTCCCCCTTCCCAATCCGCCGGCCAAGGAGGGAGGGGAGTCCTACAAGGACTCCACCTCCCATGGCGCCTCCCTCCTTTAAATAGAGGGGTAGAGGCGCCACCCCCTTGCCCCCCTTCACTCCAAACCCTGGCCGCCGCCTCTCTCCTCCTCCTTCCCTCTGCTCAGGCTTAGGCGAAGCCCTGCAGAATTCTCTACTCCACCACCACCACACCGTCGTGCTGCTGGGATTCCGTGGAGAAGATCTACTACCTCCGCTGCTCTGAACGGGAGAGGAAGGTCTTCGACTCCGCACGCAGGACCGATCATGAAGCGCCTGTAACGCGGCGCCGGAAGGATCGTCCACACGATCTTGAGATCGGCAAGTGATCGACTACATCAACCCCGAGATCCAATCTCGTAACACTTTCGGATCTACGAGGGTTAGTACAGATCTATCTCGTTGCACATGTCTAATAGATTAGATCTTGGCTTTTATCTAGATTAGATCTGGGTTTTGTTCGTTCTTGCGGTAGAATTTTTTTGTTTTCCATGCTACGAACCCATCATTAATTGTAATCAAGGAAATGTGACTTTCAATGTGAATGACAAGGAACATACTGCCTATTTCCCCAAGAAGGTTGAAAGAACTTATGGTTTGAATTCAATTGAACATGTTGAGGGCATTCAAGTTGGAGAAATATATTTTCCCATACCAAGAGAAAAATTTGAAACTATTATGATTGGGACCATTGCTATCAAGGTTGAGGTAACATAATCATTAGTGGAATACAAAGTTTTGTCTCATCTGGAATTGTTTTGGTAGCAAGACCTGATCAACCTTGTTAACAAAAGGATTTCATTGAACAAAACAATGTTCTCACTATGATTATTTTTGTGTACTTCTATTCTATCCATTTTAGTTTTTGCTTTCGTTTAGTTTTCTTTTGTTGTTAGTTGCTTGCATGTTAGAGTGTCTTAGAACTTCTGTAGTTCTAGCTTTGTTTTGTCCTTGCATCATGTTTCCAAAAAATCATTCTCCGTAAAATCATTCTTCTATGCCTGAAAATGCCCAAAAATAAAGTGTCTCGAAAAATTCCAGAAAATTCATATTAAATTTCTACGTGAAAAAGGGGCAGAGGAGTACCTAGGAGGTACCAGGGGGAGCGCCATGTGGCAGGAAGGCAGGCACACCACCTGGTGGCGCGGCCTGCCCTGGGTGGCGCCATGCCCTGGTGTGGGCCACCCCTGGCCCCCCACTAACTCTCTCACCTGCCACTTTCGTCTCTCTCCCGAGCAAGCTCCAGTTCATTGCTCAAAATCGTGTTCTTGCTGTGCTTGCTCTCAATTTTTTCGATCTCCTTGCTCAGCCCATCTTTCTTGCTGAAATTTGGAGCATTTGTTCCCTAGTATGTGACTCCTCTCCTTGTCCAAGTAGATTTGTGTTTGGTGGATTATATCTTGAGTATTTGATGCTGTAGGTGACAGGTTATGAGAGCTTGTAAGCTTGTTTGATGCTTAGAGATATAGTTTTGATGCATGTTTAGGCCTCTTACAAGTACCTATGAGTAGCATCCTTCATTACATTTACTTTGCAATGACTTGTTTAATAGGTGTTTAAATTTCAGAATACCAAGCATGAACAACCATACCTTTGGAAAGATATTTGAGAGTGATGCACCTAGGAGGTCGAGGCCCTCAAGATCAGCATCTCAGTTTAGGCCATCATACAACGAAGATCTCATTGCAACTTGTATTGGTAATGAAAGGGATGATGGGGATGCTCACCCATCCACGTTTCCTTGTTTTACTTTCTTACAAGCTGCAGGTATTCTTGATGATTTCTTGCTACTGATTGAGAGGGTTGGTTTGACCTCATATATGCAAGATGAGAGTGAGCAATATGCTATGCTCACTAAAACCTTCGTTGAGAGCTTCACGTTTACTAACACATCCTATCAGTCAACTGTCTCTTTCAAAATTTATAATTTTCCCTTCACCATGCCTTTGGAGAGATTTTGCAGTATTGTAGGTGTACGCATGACAGGGACCATGAAGAAAATTCAAGGGTGACCCGCTGATTTGTTGGAGCTTTACCGAGGTGTGACCAATGATGATGACCGCGTGGCGCAGCGCGAAAAGATAAGAAATATCCAACTCCCTGATCTTAGATACTTTGCATACTATCTAGCTACTAGCATACTTGGTAGGGAGAACACAAGTAATTTCTCCAACTATCATTTTGCTTTCCTTGCTGCTGCGCTTAACATGATACTCGGTACAATCTTGCCTCGCTTATCGCTCGCCGCCTAGCTGCTAGGGGGCCTATCTATGGGGGCATCATTGCCTCGTGTATAGTCAATGCATTAGGTCTTTTAGTGGATCCCAATGATGCTATGCTGGAACCACAGAGGCTTGACCTTGTTGCTATGAAAACTCATCACTTTGTCACTACTACTTCTGATTTGAACAATCTAGTTTATAGGATGCTTTTCACTGACGGGGATGAAAGGGAGATCCTTTTGCCACAGCCTTCTCTATTTAGTGTTCACAGGAGACCGTGGTCGCGCTCCATGGAGGAGGTGGACGAGCAGCTTCGCTTGCTGGGTTTCCACGAGCAGCACCAGGAGGATGTGCCCTCCTATGATTACTCTGCACATTACGGAGGGACGTACTCGAGCTCGCACCAGGACGAGGGGACCTCTTCGTCGTACCACGGTGACACTTCATCCTGGCCAGCTTGGGATTGCTACCCACTTAGGCCAAAAGCCTAAGCTTGGGGGGAGGTACGCCGACACCGCACTCATCTCCATATCATTTTGCATCGGTACCTTGTATATTCATGTTTTGTTCTCTTTTTAGTTTTCGTTCTTCCTTTGCTTTTTCTTTCTAAAAAAACAAAAAAGACCAAAAATATTTCTGTTGTTTCTCTTTGGTTTGCTTCTTCTTTTTGCCTTGGTTTGTTTTTCCCTTTTTGCTTTGTTTGAACTATTCGAAAAATTCAAAAAGATTTTGCTTTGCTTGTTTTTCGCCTTTGGTTCTTGTTTTAAAAATTGAAAACACCAAAAATATTTGTCGTCCTTCTTTGGTTTTGTGAGTTTGCTACAGGGTTCATCAGTCCTTAGTGGATATTGGTTTCATATTATTATTCAAGCCACACAAGTGAAGAGCAATAATGAGGATTATTGACAACTTGAGGCGTGGTAAGAGGCTGGTAACGAACTCTATTTGTTTTCATTTTTTACATATACTCGTCACTGTGGGCATGCTTAGTCTGTTCATGTAGGGTGTATGTTATCTTTGGATGCTTAGTAGTTCTTGCTTTCGTATGATTAGTTCCAGCTTGCTAATAGTTTGTATCATGTCTTATGAATGTTTGCTTGCATTACTCTATTCATAACTTGGTATGACACCGTGGTATCCTCCTCTGGATGTTTCATTTCAATTGACTTGGCACATGCTCACGCATGCACATGACTGTAATAATCAGTTAAGCCTTGATGAATTATTTTGCCTTGAGGATCTTGAATCACTTTCATGCCATGATTAGTCCTGTTTTGTTGCAAGCATGATTATGACAGCTATTGCTCTCTCTTTTGTCGCTCCCTTACTATTGCTAGCCTTCACTTCCATTGAGTATTTTACTCAGGTTTCCAACTCCCTTAAACCAAATATTGCCAAAGTGTCCACCATACCCACCTATTAGGATCATTTGCTACTCCCGTGCATATTCATTATGCCTTGTTTTCTTCCGAATAAAATGTTTGTTTGTTATGAGAAAGTTAGTTAGTAAAGCTCTCACGAACTTGATGGCACACTTTATTTCCTGCACTTAATAAACCTGAACCATTGTGACTCTCCATGAAAGTTATATGCTTGCAAATTATAGGCTGGGGATTAGCAGAACCGTGCTGTCATGGGGAACGCTTTCAACACTTGTAAACATATACCTAGTTGATACCATGCTCTTTTGTGTGTGGATGTCGTCGGTGTGAAATAAAAGGGGAGCTTGTAAGTCCATGGAGTTATGTATGTGTGTTAGAGAAACGCCTGGGCCGCTGGTCTAATCCATGCTGACATGGTGGAAACCTGCAGCGTAACCATAATGATATCTATGAAGCATTCTTCTTATAAAAAAGAGAGATAGCTATTGAGAAAAAAAGAGATTTATGAAAAGAGGAAAGAGAGGAAAAAACACCATTTTCCCATGGTAAATAAGAAGATTGCTGAGATACTCATTGTCTGCTTGCCTTGTCATTTTGGTACGGGGATTCTTCCGTATCATCGGGCAAGGGGTACCCCGTTGGCGATTCTCTATGGTACGCACATATTTACGATGACAAGAACTTACCGGTAACTAAAGTTGAGTAGCATGAGGAGCGGCCCTCGTACTCAAGGGACATGGGATTTTCAGTTTATAGTCTGTCAAGCATATAACTCAGATTGGACCTCACTTTCACCTTAACCATATTAAAGATGCTTATGATAGGGGCAATGAGAGCTCAAAGCTAATGAGTACCATACTTTTAGCATTTGGAAGCCTTTCAAAATTATTCAAAACCTTTTCCTTTACTTGTTGAGTCTCCATATATTCTTTGAGCACCTTCTTGAGAGCATAGTTGTCATTCTTTGTGCTTGTCCCATTACTTGATTATTTGTGTTATGACTTTGATGCTTGTATCTTTGATATCTTTACTTCTAGTCATCACTTGAACTTCAGAGGTGCCTTGACATTCATAATCTAAGGCAAGCAAGATACCACTCTATCATACCTTTTTATGAGCATTGTAATGTTGCTTATGTTTATGCTTCATGCTACGTATTATTTTTGAGTTGGAATCTCTTCATAGCTTGCAATGCCTATTAAGTAAACTTAGTTGCATACTCTTTTTTATGAACTGGCTAAGTAGTTGATCACATTGCTGAGAATATTTACATTATATGAAGCAAATGTGTTCGTGAAAGTTCTTTTATCGCACTCAGTTTTCAACTGAATTGCTTGAGGACAAGCAATAAGCTAAGCTTGGGGGGAGTTGATACGTCCAAAACGTATCTACTTTCCCGAACACTTTTGCTATTGTTTCTCCTCTAAACTTGTGTGATTTGGATGCAACTAACGCGGACTGACGCTGTTTTCAGCAGAATTGCCTTGGTGTCTACTTTTTGTGCAGAAAATCAACTATCAGGAAAAATCCCGGAAAATATGCCAAATATCCTATTTCACCTGAAGACTCCAGGAGCCAGAATACGAGACGGAGAAGAGCCAGGGGGTGGCCACACCACCTGGTGGCGCGGGCCAGGCCAGCCCGCGCCAGGGGGTGGTGTGGGACCTCTAGGCACCCCCTCGGCCTCCCTCTTCGCCTATAAGAAGCCTTCTGACCTAAAAACTCCGGGGGGGTCGATGTTTTTCCATAAGGAGTTCTGCTCGGCCGCCACCATCAGATTCCACGAAACAGCACTAGAAACTCTATTCTAGCACCCTGCCGGGACGGGGAATTGGAGGAGATCATCGCCATCATCATCACCATCGCTTCACAATCGACCATCCATGTTTCCCCCATCTATGAGTGAGTAATCCCCCGCTGTAGGCTATGGGGATGTTAGGGATTGGATGAGATCGTTCATGTAATGGCATCAGATTGTTAGGGCATGATGCCTAGTATCTTTTATTAGTGCTTTATTACTTTGTCACGACTTGTTGTGCTTAATGCTTGTCACTAGGGCCCGAGTGCCATGATTTCAGATCTGAACATGTTATTGGTTCATTATGATAGTATTGTTTATGGTCTTATTTGCAAGTTGTATACACACGTTGTTGTCCGGAACCAATGGCCCCGAAGTGACAGAAATCAGGATAACCGGAGGGAATGGCTTTGATGTGAGGATCACATGTGTTCATGGAGTGTTAATGCTTTGCTCCGGTGCTCTATTAAAAGGAGCACCTTAATTGCCAGTAGTTCCCTTGAGGCCCCGCTGCAAACGGGCTGGCTGGACAAAAGATGTTGTGCAAGTTCTCATTGCGAGCACGTATGACTATATATGGAACACATGCCTAGGATTATCTAGTACTTGGATGCTTTATCTTATTTATTTGCAATTTCCCTATGTTCTGATTGCTATGTGAATTGTCTTGTCCATGCAACGCCCGTCCATCCATCCCTATGCCTACCGCACTCGAATCCTACTGTTTACTGCTATTGTTACTGCTGTCTTTACTTTATTACTGCTGTTACTTTGCTATTCCTACTACAAAACTATTGCTACTGATATACTACTGTGAGCAAGATTGTTTCCAGGTGCAGCTGAATTGACAACTCAGTTGTTAAGGCTTATAAATATTTTTTGGCTCCCCTTGTGTCGAATCAATAAATTGGGTTTCACTTCCCTCGAAAATACTGCGATACACCCCCTATACTTGTGGGTCATCAGCTGGCGGTCCGGCTGGCCGGCGCGGCTCTTTTTTTCCTTCTTTATTCCTTTTCAGATTAACTGTTTACTGAAATCGATAGTATTATCTGAATCTGTCTGAAAATTTATACAGTTTTCTAAATTTTGACCATAACTTTTGATTTAGGGCTCCAAATTAAGCGAGACAAAAACCTACGGGTTCATAATCGAGTAACCTATGTAACTAAGCATCTAGGATGACTATATGACATCATCCAAGCAGATGCTAGACAAAAACCCTAGTAGACACCTATAAGGGAAGAAAAGGCACTTGTGTGGAGTTTTGGCAAAAGGCCATTAAAACTGAATTTTTGCAAATATGATCATGATGCAATGACAATTATGATATGCAGTACCAATTATAATAATTGGGATGTGACAAGTTCGGTCGTCGCCAATTGGTTTCGGTGACCGTCGGTAATTCTAGCGAGGGGGTCAGTCCACCGGGTATTCCGGCACGAAAACCGGTTCACCGATTATGTCGCTGGTTTGAGCCGGAACTTCGTCTTGTGATGGCTTGGCTCCTTCTCTTGGTATTTCTTCATGGGGTGCATAGACGAGGATGCATAAGGTAATGGCATGAAGTAGCAAGCCATCTAAGGACGTATCGAAATCACACGAGAAGAGGAGCGAATTAACCTTAGCTTGAAGGAGCTTGGCTCGGGCATGAGTCATCGGTCCACTTGGGGGAGTTGGTGGTGTAGGTGTAGGTACGTCCGAAGGATGGGCTGCATCAGCTCCCCCCCTTGGTAAAGATTCGTCCTCAACTTTTCATGCATAACATCTTGAACATCTCCATGGAAAGGTGAAAGGTCCTTGACGTTGAACGTATTTCTCACAAGGTACTTGGAGGTCCGAATGTCTATGATGTAGGCATTGCTGTTGATTCTCTTGAGGACCTTGAAGGGGCCATCTCCTCTTGGTTTGATATTGGAATCACGTTCCTTGGGGAAACGGTCCTTGCTCAAGTGTATCGACACAAGGTCACCTTCCTCAAAGATCCTTCTTGTCCTTGTTTAGCCTTGATGCTTGGTGAAGGACTTATTGCTCGATAGTAGCTCTTGTTTCTTCGTGAAGCTTCTTCATAGCTTGAGCACGCTTGTCAATGTCCATGTTGGTGCGCTCATGGAGAGGAAGTGGTAATATGTCGAGCGTACTGAGGGGATCGAAGCCATAGACGATCATGAATGGGATCATCTTCGTTGTAGAGTGCTTGGCACGATTGTAGGCAAACTCGGTGTGGGGAATACATTCCTCCTAGTCCTTGAGGTTTTTCTTGCAACACGCGAAGGAGAGTGTTGAGGCTTCGGTTGACGACCTTGGTCTGGCCATCGGTTTGTGGATGTGACGCGGATGATAAGAGTAGCTTTATTCCGAGCTTGTCCATGAGTGTCTTCCATAAGTAGCTCATGAATTTGACGTCGCGGTCGGCGATTCTTGTCCTTGGCACTCTATGAAGATGGACGATTGCCCTAGAAAACAAATTGGCAACATGTGAAGCATCGTCGATCTTATGACACGGAATGAAGTGTGCCATTTTGGAAAAGAGATCCACGATGGCAAATATAGAACCATGACCATGTTTAGACCTAGGCAATCCTAACACAAAGTCCATGCTAATGTCCGACCAGGGTGCATGAGGAATAGGTAGTGGCATATAAAGACCAAATTGGTTAGACTTAGACTTAGCTTGAACACATGTAGTTCATCGTTGGACGTAGTGATCCATGTCTCTCTTCATCTTGGGCCAATAATAATGAGTGGCGAGCATGTCCAATGTTTTGTCACGTCCAAAATGACCCATAAGGCCTCCACCATAATATTCTTGGAGAAGCAAGTTTTAGAGAGATGACTTCGGAATGCAAAGCTTGTTTTGTTTGAATAGAAAGCCCTTATGCAAATAGAAATCATCAAATCCTTTGACACTTGAATGGGTCGGAAGCATACAAAGCTTTTATTTCATCAAGACCCAAGATGTTTACTTCGAGTTGAGTAAGAAGGCTTGTGTTCTTGCGAGACAAAGTGTCCGCAACTACATTATCTTTGTCTTTCTTATATTTGATGATGTAAGAAAAGGACTCCATAAATTCAACCCACTTAGCATGTCGTTTACTCAAGTTGGCTTAACCTTTGAGATATTTCAACGACTCATGGTCGGAATGTATCATAAATTCCTTAGGCGAAAGGTAATGTTGCCAAACTTTAAGAACACGAACTAAGGTAAAAAGCTCTTAGTCATATATCAAATAGTTAAGGCGTGCACCATCAAGTTTCTCTCTATGGTAAGCAATGGGATTTCCATTTTGCATAAGGACTCCTCCAATGCCAATACCGCTAGTGTCACACTCTATCTCAAAAGTTGTTGTGAAATCCGGTAACGCGAGAAGAGGTGCTTCGGTAAGCCTCTTTTTAAGCTCATTAAAGGATTTTTGTTGTGCTTTGACCCACATGAATGTGACATTCTTTTTGGTCAACTCATTGAGAGGGAAAGCGATGGTAGAGAAGTATTTGACAAAGCAACGATAGAAACCAGCCAACCCATGAAAACTTCGAAGTTCACACACATTTGTGGGAATGGGACAATCTTGTATGTATTTGACTTTAGAAACGTCAACTTCAATTCCATTCGATGAAACAACAAAACCAAGGAAAATCAACTTGTCTTTAGCAAAAGTACACTTGGGAAGATTAGCATATCGCTTTTCATTTCGAAGGATTTGTAAAACCTCCTTTACATGTGTAACTGATGTCTGCAAGAGCATAGATTGTTTGTAGCTAGTTTCGAAGTTCAGATATCGATCCCACAGGGAGACCAAAGGTAAGTGTTTATTGGTGAAGTCTCTATCACACCCGAAGTTGTCATAGGTCTTCGAGTGAATTAACTGCAAGTGTTGAAATAAGAATGGGGTTTTGATCAAATGCGATAGATTTGAATAAAACAAAAACGTAAACTTCAGAAATATGAAGCATAAAAGTAAAGAACGACTTTGCTTGTTTGTTGTTTCCTGTAGATGATGAAAGAAGGCGCGGGGAAATTCAGTTCATGGTGATCGTGACTGTGCAAGGTGGACGAGTGGTAAATGTAACAATTATAATCCATAGATATATGTGTAGGCGAGCAACCCATAATTAGTCGGAAGTCCTCTTGGTAGATTTCATCCCAACTTTAATCCTACTAGCCTGCTACCAAAACCATGGTCAGACACTAGATGATTAAGACCCTTCAGGTTGCTTAGCGATTAAGCTCCTTGGATCAGACTAATGCAATAAGAACAGTGGTTACTCATTATCCTCGAATCATCTAGCTTTCAATTGATATCCCCGTGTCACCCGATGATCGCCGGTCCACTAGCGAACAAGATCTTATCTGTGTAGAACAAGGTATCATGTTGTTTGGACCCTTAATTGGACAATAAGCATTAGGCATCCCACAGATAGTCAAGCACATGTCTTATAGTAAGTAGAATCAATCACAAACTAATGGAAAATATATGAAGGCACATCACATCTCACCAATCCCCTACATCTCCCACGCCCAAGGGAATTACTCACACATGAGAGAAGAACAGATCATCAATATAATTAAATAAAGGGAAACCGTCTTTATATTACCGTGGAGATCCACAATAACAATAGAAAAATATCCAACTCAATTCAAGATGGGAAGAAACAATCTCAAACCCTAGTCTTGCAAGGTGGAGATCCCTCTCTCTCTCTCAAGTACAAGTAGTGGCTATGGGGTGTGTTGGCTAGGAGGTCGAAGATCATGGAGCGAGATGACGAATGTCTTCTCCTTCTTCTCCGGATCTCTTCTTTCTCCCTTATGGATGGTGTGGTGGCTGCTATGTTCTGTTTTCATCCTCGTTTCCTTCACTGAAGTTGTCCCTTTTGACAAGACAAAGGCAACGGTAACTATACGGCAGGAACTATACGGCCAGAAAAATATTCCCGCCGTATAGTTGCTCGTTAAAGCTCCCGTGAGCTCCCCTCATGAGCTTCCAAGGTGGGGCTCGCTTGTTTTCTCTAGAATATTGTGTTTCTCTAGTTAAATCCCTCTATTGACGTTTAGAACCTGAAACACACATTAAAAACCAAGTTTTCTTTTCTACCAAAGTATTAGCGTTAGGTAAAACCAGAAAACAATCAAATCCGGGAGAAAACCACCAATAAAAGCTATCAAAAATGTATCAAATCTCATAGCTATCAACTCCCCCAAGTTAGATGTTGCTCGCCCTTGATATATCCATTTTGCATCACTATTCTATATCATAATTTACTGTTATTCATTGATATATTTCATATTAAGAGATGATACTTATGTTATCTCATCTGTTTTTGCATGGTTGATGACTTCTGGAGAATGGACCGCTGCAGTCAGGATTCTGATGGAAAATGTGTTGTTTGGAGCAAAATTCGCAAAGACCAGAAAATTCGGGAAAATACACGGAAAATTCTATTTTTCCAAAAGACGAAGGATGACAGAAGGGGGAGTGGAGATGGGCCACAGGGGTCCCACACCACCCCCTGGTGCGGGCCACCCTTGGCCACACCAGCAGGTGGTGTGGCCACCCTGGCCCACTCCTGGCTCTCCCATTTGGCATATATTATCCCCACGAAACCCTAATACCTAGGGAGCGACCACAGAAAGATTCCGCGGCCTCTACGGGGCGAAAAACTACAGAGAGAGAAAGATCTCTCCGGTAGACAGAATTCTTCCAGGGGAATTCCTTCCCAGAGAGGGGAGATCATCGCCATCAACACCACCATCAAGCTAGACTTCATCGGGCTCATCATCACCATCATCATCACCATCATCTCCATCACCACCATCATCACCACTTCATACCGCTGTAACAATTGGGTTAAATCTTGCATAGTTCTTAGGGGAAACTTTCCCGGTGTTGATTACTTGTAGTAGTTGATGCTATTGAGTGGAACCATTGAATTATTGTTATGTTCAGATTGTTGGTTATCATTATATCATCTCTGATCTTGATCCATATGATGTCTTGTGAGTAGTTCGTTTAGTTCTTGAGGACATGGGAGAAGTCATGTTGTTAGTAGTGGAGTTGTGTTGAGAAAGATTCAATGGTTTGATATTTAAGTTGTGGTGTAATTATTCTAGTGGTGTCATGTGAACGTCGACTACATGAAACTTCACCTTTATGGGCCTAGGGGAATGCATTATGTATTTGGATACTAATCGTAGGGGTTGCCAGAGTGATAGAAACCTGAACCCCCATTAGGAAACCTTTGGACAAGGGACGTCAGTGTCTTAGAGTTTAAAGTTGTGGTTAGGTTTCTATATTAATTACTTTCTTGTACTTACGGATGCTTGCAAGGGGTATAATCACAAGTATGTATTAGTCCTAGGAAGGTCGGTACATTAGCACAGGTTCACCTACACAACACTTAGCAAACTAAAGATGATTAATCAACTATATGAAGCGAAAGCACTTGACGATATTCCCGTGTGTCCTCGAGAACGTTCGGTCATCTTAAGTAATACAACCGGCGTGTCCTTTGGTAAAGAAAGGATTGGGCCACTTCCTGCAATTATTATTATTGTCTTTTATTTACTCACACTTTATTTATCTGCATTATCAAAACCCCCTAAAAATCTGTTTGCTAAGTATTTACAGAGAATTCCTGCTCCAAGCCACTTATCAACACCTTTTGCTCCTCGTTGGGTTCAACAGTCTTTCTTATCAAAAATACTGCGATACACCCCCTAAACTTGTGGGTCATCAAGACTATTTTTTGGCGCCGTTGCCGGGAAGTAAAGCGATATTGGAAGTGGAACTAGTAAAGGAAACTTCTACTGTGAGTATTGTTTACTTCTGATAGTTGCTTTATTTCAATATGGATAATTCACTTAGTTTCTTATTTCGTAATGCTACTACCATTACTAAGGTAGTAGATGAACCACCACCTGCTGAGAATGATACTTTTAAAATACCTACAATAATTGTTGATCGTGTTATGGATAACTACTATTTTGGAGATGGAACTGTCCATCTCGGTGATCATTTGCTCTTTATACATGAATTATGCTGGTTGTTCAAGTGTGCAGGTATTACAACAGATCAAGTCAAGAAGAAGTTATTCTCATTGTCATTGAAAGAAGAGCTGAGGAATGGTATAAGCTGCTGAAGAATGGTCAAGCTCTTGAATGGGAGGAAGTAGTACCTCTCTTTTATTCAAAATTTTATCCTCGTAGTGAGATTCATAAAGATCGGAATCAAATATACAACTTTTGGCCTCTTGATGGAGAGAGTACAGCTCAAGCTTGGGGGAGATTGAATTTACTAATTCTCAAATGTCCTATTCAGGAGCTCCCCAACAATATTATTATCAATAACTTTTATGCAAGGCTTTCTCTTCATGATAAGGATCTATTGGATGATTCTTGTGCTGGATCATTTACACGCATGGAAGAAGGAGCTAAATGGGATCTTCTAGACCGTATTCAAGACAATGTTGAAGCATGGGAGAATGATAAAGGAAGAAAGTCAGGTATAAATTATGATTATGAATGCATTGAATCTTTTATGGGAACTGATGACTTTCAAAACATTAAAAATTCTTATGGTCTAGACTCTCAAGATATTGCAAGTTATTTTAAGGCTTTTGCTTCCTATATTAAAATTCCTAAAAAGAAGTGGAATAAGTATCATGAACCTTATAAAGATATTGCTAATAGTGTTCTTGCAAGAAATACTAAAGTTTATACTGCTAATCATGTTTTACCTGAACCTTACATTGAGAAAATACCTTTCCTAGTTAAGATAAAGGAACATTCTATGATAGCTAGTCTGGTTAATGAAAGTACAAATAAAGCTGTTGAACCTGATGAACAAGTGGATGCTGAACCTGTAGTAGCGAATGTGAAAGACTTTGTCACTAAATATGTAGAAGATGGACACACTATCCTCTGTAAGGATACTTCTAATATTGTTTCACAAAGTAGTGTTATGAGAGCTAGTGTCCCTGTGTTTTCTGTTAGGATAAGTGATCATTGCTACAACGATTCATGTGATAGTTATATCGTTAAATTTATGCATGATACTTAAAGTTATTATGAGAGAGGGAAGATTGTTATAATGCATCTCAATAATATCAAGTTTCCTCGTTTGATGCTTAAAGTCTTTATGTTGCACTTGTTTTGCCTTCCTATGCTAGCAATCCCTGGTTTCAACAACTTGTTTGCTTACAAAATTCCCTTGCATAGGAAGTGGGTTAGACTTAAACATGTATATTTTTGTTTCCTGATGCTCTCCTTTACTTCAATTCATATTCTCATGTGAGCATCATTGAAATTATCATGTCCATTTTAATGGCTATAAAGAAAGAGCTTTTTGGGAGACAACCCAATATATTTTTACTTTCAGTTTGTTTTTGTTTCTCTGAGTCTTGGAAGTAATTTTTTCAGCAATAACCTCTCCTTATCATTTTTTGTTTGGTTTTTGTGTCAAGATCAACCTCTAATGAGGGATAAGTAAGATTTGGGAAAGTTGCTATCCCGAAACAGATTTTTGTGCTTCGCTGTAAAAATTCATGAAAAATCTCTGTATGTCGGATTGAGCTGTAATTTTTTATGCTTCTGCCCCAGGTTATTATTTAACTTTAGTTAGTTTTGCACTTTTTGATTTGAGCAATAGAAGATTTTCGAAAAAATTGATCTTTACCTACTGGTCTGTTTTGACAGATTTTTGCCACTCTTGCATTTGCCTCTTAAATCGATTTCCCTTTTGAATTCGTTTTGGGTTTTCGGAAGGAGTTGCTACAGTAGCTTATGTTTTGATGGATTTCAGTTGAAATTGGACTTAAAAGGTTTATTACCTCGCTTACACTAATGTTGCTAATGAGAATTGTGTGAAGTTTTGTGTGGAAGAAATTTGCAGGTTATTGGAGAAAATGGTGTAATAAGATAGTGAAAGATTTCATGACTCGAGCAATAAGTGTATGAAGATGAAGATATTAATGTTATTAAAGCGGTGAATCCGGAAGAATCTACTAAAGACCAAGTTCAGAGACCTACAGAGTCTGTTTTCGAATAGGTAACAGTTCTGGTAAGGAAAAGTCCATGAAAAATCTGTCCAGTTATATTTTTGTAGTTTTTATCCAACAAGGAAAGCCACGAAGCGAAAGAGGGACGAAAACGGAGCCAGGGTGGCTCACACCACCCCTGGCGCGGCCCCCTGGCCGCGCCAACGGGTGGTGTGGCCACCTGGGACTCCGTCTCTGACCCGTTTTCTCCCAGTACGTTCCTTTTGTTGTAAAAAATCGTAATATATAATCACCTGGACCCCCCGAGGTTCGTATATCATGTTATCGTCGTGTTTTCGTTTCGATCTTTTTCTGCCAGGAACTATTCTCAAAGTTTAGAATATTCATATTCTCACCTTCAAGATTGAGGACTTGAGGAAATTGATTGAAAAGCTCATCGAGAGAACACCACCACCACTAAAGGAGTAATTCGTCATCAGGTTTTGGCATCCCCTTGGTTTGTTCCAAGCTTGGGGGAGTGTCGCGGTATCATATCATTATCTTCTATCTTTTTACCTTTTTAGTAGAGTTATATCATGAATAGAGAAGTTATCATGTAGGATGGTTTGCATTATGGAAGTGTCCCCCCTCTCGTTAGATATCTATGTATCCCTTGGTGTGAGTTGCCGTTATGGAATATTAATGAGAAGTTCTATCATTTACTCTTTTGCATATCTTATATTAGTTTTCAATTTCTATTATATGATTTATCTTGTTGTTAGTATTGGTATCACTTTAGGTCGTTGAGTAAATTTAGTTGGTTTTGGCAAACCTGGCTCGGTCAGTAGCAACACTATTTTGAGAATTGAATGAAAAGATAAAAGTACCCTAAAAGAAATATAACTTCATCATAATTTTTCTTGAGTTGCTCATAAGCTTAGTATTCTCTAGTTAAGATCTTTTTGTGCTTCCAAGGAAGATTCCATGTTTGTTTTTATCACTTGTATGTTTGTTTGCTTCCTTCAACTCTTATGCTTGCTACCCAGCCTTGCTAGCCAAAAACCTGTACTGAGAGGGAATGCTTCTTGTGCATCCAATCCTTAAACCAAAACCCATGCCATTTGTGTCCACCATTGATAACCCACAAGTATAGGGGATCGTGTGTAGACTTTTTGATAAGTAAGAGTGTCGAACCCAACGAGGAGCTAAAGGTAGGATAAATATTCTCTCACGTTCTATCAACTACTGATACAACTCTACGCACACTGAACGTTTGCATTATCTAGGAAATAAAACTAGAGCAACAATACGAGTAATAGAGATAACTTTGCATGATAATGAATAACAAGAAAGTAAATCTAGTTGTTGCAGCAATAAAATACATTAAACTAACAGAACCATGAGTGTGGAATAGTGGTGGTAATTGTGGTGGCTTTGTCCAAGTTTAAATAGTGAATAGATCAGGTTCATTGTCTTCAATGCAGTTTTCTACGTGGGAGAGGCTAAATATACATGCGTTTCACTACTTTGAATTACATGTACTATATGATTGGATTATTAGCAAACATCTGTAAGTACTAACAATGCATTAAGGTTTTCCCAACCATAGCCTTAAGTTTAATGGTCCTCTTACTCCCATACGTGCAACGTTCCGGTTCGCATCCTCAGGTTTCTGTCACTCCGGCAGAACTCCCCCTTCCCTTTACACATACTACAAACCCTATAATGTTTAATCCATGTGCGTACAAATATAATGGACAGCAAATGACTGTACCATATCAACATACAACTCTAATGAACCAAAGACGTTCAACCATTCAATCTAAGATCAAAGAAACTACGCAAACATGACATAGATCACAGGATTATAACTTATAGCATCAAACACCATGTTTACATAGGACTGTACAGAGGTGTGTGGGAGGATGAACCACTGCATACTAGGAGGATTAGGTGATGGAGATGGCTATGAAGATGGTGAAGTGGGCGGTGGCGGCGCCGGCGCCGACGCGGGGGACTCCTTCCCCGCCGCCGGTATCATGGGGGAGCACCGCCCCTTAGCCCCCTTCCTTCATGGCTTCTTGCGAGCCCTCCCCCATGGAGATGGGATCCATGGGGGACGCAAAAAGGTGGCTTTGGTGGCTGCAAATTCGTGGATGGATATCTCTTGGGCGAATTAGGTTTCCTCCCTTTATATAGCTTAACGGATTCCCGTCACCCCATCTTGGGCTGCAGTAAATCGGGCCTAGCAGGCCCGTCCGGACTCAGAATCAGCTAAATTTTATGTCTAGAACGTTTGTCGTGAAAGTTCCAACAACCTTGTAGCTTAAGAGTTTTCCGGTTGATGCCGTCTGCAATCCAAAACATGACCATCTTCAAAAAGAGTTCTGAGACAGATTTTTGGAAAAATCCCAATTTGACTCCAACAACGTTTCCACTTGTATTCTTGGTAATTCATAGACAGCAAAGTGTAAACAAGAACATAGTGCACTTTTGCAACTATTAGTAGGTTAGTTCAAATAAATCATAAACTTTATACAAAAAGGAGTGTCAAAAGCATATTATTAGCATAAAACTATCAAAAATTATAGATACGTTATGAACGTATCAACATCCCCAAGCTTAGTTCCTGCTCGTTCGAGTAGGTAAACGATAAAAACAATATAATTTTTGAGGTGACATGCAGACAACACAATCTTAATCATCATTATTATAAAATCGTTGATAGATGGGATCAAGGTACTCTAAACATGAACACGAAAGATAGAGTTCTACCAATAAGACATAGCAAATATGTTGTAACATGAAAAGGTACAAACAAAAAAACCGTGAATAACAATGCATTGAAAGACGTTTGTTTGTTTCGCATATAGAAAACATAATAAGAGTGGTATTCAGCTTGTCCCTCTAGAAAAACATAAATGCATAAGACACCTTCAAAGTTCATAAGGGTGACTAGATACAAATAATTTAAGAACAAGCAATGTCAAAGTTATGAATCAACCAACAAGTTTTGAGACAATGCACATTAAACTAAGAATGGCCACTATGCTCTCTCAATTGGTGCATGAAGATAGAAGATGGAGACTCAACATAAAAGTAAAAAAGAAAGGCCCTTCATAGAGGGAAGCAGGGATTTCAAGTTTCATAAAGAGCTTCCAAAAATTATGGTACTTATTACCTTTGAGTTCTCACTGACCCTATCATAAGCATATTGAAGTGATTAAGGTTAAAGTGAACAAACTATGGAGTATATGCCTGACAAAGTATAAGTTGGAAATCTCATGTCCCTTGAATACGAGGGCCGCTCCTCATGCTAATCAAGTTTAGTTACCGGTAAGTTCTTGTCATAGTAAGTACATGTGTATCATAGAGAACCGCTAACGGGGTACCCCTTGCCCGATGATACAGAAGAATCCCCATATCAAAATGACAAGGCAAGCAGACAATATGCATCTCAACATCTTCTTATTTACCATGGGAAAATGGTGCTTTTTTCTCTCTTTCCTCTTTTCTTATCTCTTTTTTTCTTTCTTTTTCTCAATCTCTGTCTCTCTTTTTTTTATAAGAAGGATGCTTCATAGATTGCTCATTATGGTTACGCTGCAGGTTTCCACCATGATTAGGCATGGATTAGACCAGCGGCCCAGGCGTTTCTCTAACACATATACATAACTCCATGGACTTACAAGCTCCCTTTTATTTTCACACCAACGACATCCATAGACAAAAGAGCATGATATCAACTGGGTACAATGTACAAGTGCAATGTTGAAAGCGTTCCCCATGACAGCATGGTTCTACTAATCCCCAACATATAAGTGCAAGCATATACAACATAGACGACACAATGGTTCAAGTTTATTAGGGGCAAGAAAAGTAAAGTGTGCCATCAAGTTTGTGAGAGCTTTAATCACTAGTTTTCTCATAACAAGTTTAATTCGGAAGGTAGATAAAAACATGAATATACTTGGAATAGCAAATTCTAATAGGTAGGTATGGTGGACTCTTTGAAATAACTTGGTTTTATTTGGAGTTGGATGCATGAGTGGAACTCATACTTGGTTATGGAGGCTGGCAAAAGACTGGGAGCGACCAACAAAGAGAGCAATAATAGCCATAATCATGCGAAGCGACAAAACATCATTAATTAAAGCATAAAGTGATATTACAAGTCGAAAACTAAAGGATCATAGAGGCTATGGTGACTTGGGATAATCTTAACATGGTGTGAACATGCGCCAAGTCAACCCAAATAAAGCATCAAAGGAGAAAACCATAATATTATGCTTTAATATGCTAAAACAACGCATGATTCTTTCAAGGCACATTAAGCAATCTCAATTGTTTATAACATGTCATGCTACAGAAAAAATAACTAAGCATAAAGCCAAAAAAAGATCAAGCATGACATGACAAAGCATATGCCACAGTCAAAAACAAGCTCCTTTTTACCACTTAAGCATGAACTTTTCCTACTCTTTTCCAATCCAAACCAATCTTATTTGAAAACTAATGTGTGAATGAGGGGGTCCAACCAATTTATTCAAGCAAACTAAGAAAACCAACAAAAAAAACTAAAAACGAAGATGCTCCAAGAACAACACAACTGTGCATGAAACAATAAAAATGAAGTGTTTGGAAGAACCTGAGATTTTTATTGATGAAGAAGGGGGTGCCTTGGGCATCCCCAAGCTTTGAGTCTTGTACTTCTTGGATATTTCTTGGGGTGACACTGGGTGGCATCCCCAAGCTTGAGCCTTAGTCTATTCTTCATCTCATTACATCATTATTTCCTTAACACCTGAAATTTTCATTAGCAACATTAGTGTACTCAAGATAATAAGTCTTTGGGTTCAGTTTCAACACCAACAAAACTTACATTAAAACACAAGCTACTATAGCACTTTCCTTAAAAAGCTCAATTCCCCAAAGAGAACCCAAAAAGGAATCAACATGAAGCAAATGCAAATAATGGCAAAAATCTGTCAAAACAGACCAGCAGATAGAAACCAATTTTTTCGAAAACCTTCTGTTGCTCAAATCGAAAAGTGTTGAACTAACGAAAGTTGGATAAGAACCTGGGTCAGAAGCACAAAAAATAACAGCTAAAACCAACATACAGATATGTTACATGAATGTTTACAGCGAAGCACAAAAATCTGTTTTGGGACAGCAACTTTCCCAAGCATTACTTCTCTCTCATTAGAGGTTATACTTGGCACAAAAACGAAAATAAAAGGATAAGGAGCAGTTTCTGCAGAGGTAAAAACTTCCAAGACTCAAAGAAAACAAATGTAACTGGTGTTTGATGCGAAGACAAATAAATAAAAAGATACAAACGCTCCAAATTTATTCAAGTTTCTATGCTGCTCAAAAAACAAAGTTTAAAGATTTGCAAACCGGGGGGTTGTTGAAGAAACTTTTGGCCATTCTTCAATTGCTCTGTTTGGTGTTCCTTATTCTCTACGAAAAAACTTTAACACAAAAACTTTCCCATTCTTTTCTGCGGTTTTTAACTGAAAAGCTTCCGTGAAAAGATTTGTTTTGGTTTCATAGGCATGAACACAAGTGTTCAAGGTCGACCCCTACTTAGCCATTACTCATCTTTCCAATCACTTTCCTTTTTGAAAACGTTTTTAGATAACAAGTACAACTAAATTTTTTGTAGTTCGCATTCCTATCCATACTAAGATAGAGAACAACTTAAAAATGAAAGTAAAAACTACTTAGAGATAAAACAAGTGCACACAAGAATATTCACCCACACGCTATTGCTCCCCGGCAACGGCGCTAGAAAAGGTCTTGATAACCCACAAGTATAGGGGATCGTGTGTAGCCTTTTCGATAAGTAAGAGTGTCGAACCCAACGAGAAGCTAAAGGTAGGATAAATATTCTCTCAAGTTCTATCAACCACTGATACAACTCTACGCACACTAAACATTTGCATTATCTAGGAAATAAAACTAGAGCAATAATACGAGTAATAGAGATAGCTTT
Organism: Avena insularis; assembly: GCA_023614405.1. Classification (NCBI taxonomy): domain Eukaryota; kingdom Viridiplantae; phylum Streptophyta; class Magnoliopsida; order Poales; family Poaceae; genus Avena; species Avena insularis. The sequence goes on along the minus strand of CM042692.1, from coordinate 393,376,658 downwards.
GCATGATAATAAATAACAAGAAAGTAAAGCTAGTTTTTGCAGTAATAAAATACACTAAACTAACAGAACCATGAGTGTGGAATATTGGTGGCTTTGTCCAAGTTTAAATAGCGACTAGACCATGTTCATTGTCTTCGATGCAATTTTCTATGTGGGAGAGGCTAAATATTCAAGCGCTTCACTACTTGGAATTACATGTATTATATGATTGGATTGTTAGCAAACATCCGTAAGTACTAACAATGCATTAAGGTTTCCCCAACCATAGCCTTAAGTTTAGTGGTCCTCTTACTCCCGTACGTGCAATGTTCCGGTTCACGTCATCAGGTTTCTGTCACTCCAACAGAACTCCCCCTTCCTTTTACACATGCTACAAACCCTATGATGTTTAATCCATGCGCGCACAAATATAATAGACACCAAAGGACTGTACCATATCAACATAAAACTCTAATGAACCAAAGACATTTAACCATTCAATCTAAGATCAAAGAAACTACGCAAACATGACATAGATCATAGGATTATAACTTATAGCATCAAACACCATGTTTACATAGGACGGTACAGAGGTGTGTGGGAGGATGAACCACTACATACTAGGAGGATTAGGTGATGGAGATGGCGCTGAAGATGGTGAAGAGGGCGGCGGCGGCGCGGGGGACTCCTTCCCGCCGCCGGTATCATGGGGGAGCACCACCCCTTAGCCCCTTCCTTCATGGCTTCTTGGGAGCCCTCATCCATGGGGGGAGGCAAAAACGTGGCTTTGGTGGCTGCAAATTCGTGGATGGATATGTCTTGGGTGAATTAGGTTTCCTTCCTTTATATAGCTTATCGGATTCCCATCGCTCCATCTTGGGATGCAGTAAAGCGGGCCCGTCTGGACTCGGAATCAGCTAAATTTTATGTCCAGAACGTTTGTCGCGAAATTTCCAAAAACTTTGTAGTTGAAGAGTTTTCCGTTTAACGCCGTCTTCGACCAGAAACGTGACCATCTTTAAAAAAAGTTCTAAGATAGATTTCTGAAAAAATCCCAATTTGACTCCAACAAGTTTCCACTTGTATTCTTGGTAATTCCTACACATCAAAGTGTAAAACAAGAACATTGTGCACTTTTGCAACTATTAGTAGGTTAGTTCAAATAAATCATAAACTTTATACAAAAAGGAGTGTCAAAAGCATATTATTAGCATAAACCATCAAAAATTATAGATATGTTATGGACGTATCAACCATACCTACCTATTAGCATTATTGCGATTTTCAAGTAAATTCCTATTTTTATCTACCTTCTGAATTAAATTTGTTATGTGAAAATTAGTGATTAAAGCTCTCACGAACTTGATGGTACAATTTATTTTTCTTGCACTTAATAAAATTGAACCATTGTGCCCATCTATGCTGCGTATATGTTTGCGCTTTATAAGTTGAGAGTTAGCAGAACCATGTTACCATGGGGAACGCTTTCAATATTGCACTTATTTAGTTGATATCGTGATTCTTTTGCTTAAGGATCCTGGCGGTGTGAAATAAAAGGGGAACTTGTAAGATCATGGAGTTTGTATGTGTGTTAGAGAAACGCCTGGGCCGTTAGCCTAAGCCATGCCTAATCATAGTGGAAACTTGCAGCATAACCATAATGAGAACTCTATGAAGCATCCTCAATAAAAACTTATGCAAATAGCAAATAAAAAGATTGCTGAGATACTCATTGTCTGCTTGCCTTGTCATTTTGATTATGGGATAGCTCCTGTATCATGTGCAAGGGGTACCCTGTTGGCTGTTCTCTATGATTCATATGTACTTACAATGACAAGAGCTTACTCGTGACTAAAGTTGAGTAGCATGAGGTCCGGTACTCGTAAGCACGGGGCATGAGATTTTCAACTTATAACTTGTCAAGCATATCCTCATATTTGATCACTTTAACCTTAATCACCTAAAGATGCCTATGATAGGGGCAATGAGAGCTGAAAAATAATAAGTATAATAAATTTTGGAAGCTCTTTATGAAACTTGAAATCCCTGCTTCCCTCTGTGAAGGGCCTATCTGTTACTTTTTAGTTGAGTCAGTAAACCTATTTCCTTCTATCTCGGCAAGTATTTTGAGTTGTTGTGTTTCATTCATTCATATGATGATTTATTCAATCATGTTTCTTATGTTCCTTGTTTTGCACATTGCTCTTATCTTAGTGATTATTACTTTGAAATCTATCACTGAAAACCCGTTATGTGTGAACTCCTGCAAATTGTCAACTATTCTTCGACTAAGAGCTAAGTTTGCCATTAACAAATGTTATTTACTTTATGTATCTTTATTGTGTTTCCTTTACTTATTGCAAGTTAAGTTATATAATAGTGAGTTGTATTCTATTATGATTTGTGTATTAATGAGTGTGATGCTTCTTGTCCGTATTCTTTTATCGACTCTTCACTCCATAAACCTGAGGTCGTGTTTATTGAGCTCAGTTTTCGCTTGGGGACAAGCGAAGTCTAAGCTTGGGGGGAGTTGATACGTCCATTTTGCATCACTATTCTATATCATAATTTACTGTTATTCATTGATATATTTCATATTAAGAGATGATACTTATGTTATTTCATCTGTTTTTGCATGGTTGATGACTTTTGGAGTATGGACTGCTGTAGTCAGGATTCTGATGGAAAAGGTGTTGTTTGGATGCAAAATTTGCGAAGATCAGAAAATCCGAGAAAATACACGGATTCTATTTTTCTAGAAGACGAAGGATGCCAGAAGGGGGAGTAGAGATGGGCCATAGGGGGCCCACACCACCCCCCTAGCGCGGGCCACCCTTGGCCGTGCCAGCAGGTGGTGTGGCCACCCTAGCCCACTCCTGACTCTCCCCTTTGGCGTATATTATCCCCACGGAACCCTAATACCTGGGGCGCGACCACATAAATATTATGCCGCCTCTGCGGGGCGGAAAATTACAGAGATAGAAAGATCTCTCCGGCAGACAGAATTCTGCCGAGGGAATTCCTTCCCGGAGAGGGGAGATCGTCGCCATCAACACCACCATCAAGCTGGACTTCATCGAGATCATCATCACCATCACCACCATCATCACCACTTCATACCGCTGTAACAATTGGGTTGAATCTTGCATAGTTCTTAGGGGAAACTTTCCCGGTGTTGATTACTTGTAGTAGTTGATGCTATTGAGTGGAACCATTGAATTATTGTTATGTTCAGATTGTTGCTTATCATTATATCATCTCTGATCTTGATCCATATGATGTCTTGTGAATAGTTCATTTAGTTCTTGAGGACATGGGAGAAGTCATGTTGTTAGTAGTGGAGTTGTGTTGAGAAAGATTCAATGGTTCGATATTTAAGTTGTGGTGTTATTCTTCTAGTGATGTCATGTGAACGTCGACTACATGACACTTCTCCTTTATGGGCCTAGGGGAATGCATTGTGTATTTGGCTACTAATCGTAGGGGTTACCAGAGTGACAAAAACCTGAACCCCCGTTAGGAAACCTTTGCACAAGGGACGTCAGGGTCTTAGAGTTTAAAGTTGTGGTTAGGTTTCTATCTTAATTACTTTCTTGTACTTGCGGATGCTTCCAAGGGGTATAATCACAAGTATGTATTAGTCCTAGGAAGGTCGGTACATTAGCACAGGTTCACCCACACAACACTTAGCAAACTAAAGAAGATTAATCAACTATATGAAGCGAAAGCACTTGACGATATTCCCGTGTATCCTCGAGAATGTTTGGTCATCTTAAGTAATACAACTGGCTTGTCCTTTGCTAAAGAAAGGATTGGGCCACTTGCTGCAATTATTATTATTGTCTTTTATATACTCGCACTTTATTTATCTGCATTATCAAAAACCCCTAAAAATCCGTTTGCTAAGTATTTATAGAGAATTCCTGCTCCAAGCCACTCATCAACACCTTCTGCTCCTTGTTGGGTTCGACACTCTTACTTACCAAAAATACTGCGATACACCCCCTATACTTGTGGGTCATCAGCCCTCGAGTGACAAAGAAATAAGTAAGAATAGCAGAGATTCAGGACTGAAAATAAAGGAACTCACAAGTTTGAATTGGTGTCCATTCTTTTCTTCACAATCCCTACAATCTTAAATATGATCATACAAGCATTCACAACACCGAGTCCACTTCCTAAACACATATATCTTGTTAGCAAATAAATCATATGCCCGAGCAAGTTTTGAAAGTTTTGCTAGGAAGGTGAGACAAATTCTTTTGGTGTCTCTCTTTATTGAGAGATGAAAACTTTTTGTTCTTGTTCATTTAACCAATTAAGAGTACTCAAGTTGGCATCAGAACATTTAATTTGAGAACAACTCATCTACTCCCATGTCAAAATTTCAAGGTTCTCAAAGCACCTTTTTCTTTCTTTTGTCTTTCAAAAACTTTAGCTCTTTCATAGAGAAATCATGCCACTATTTTTAACATGTTAATTGTCGATGTGTTGTGCACTCGGGACCATGCCAATAAATAATGTTGAGAAATTATGGGCCAGTGGAGTACTACAACTTCACTTGGAACGTGAAACCATGAGGAGACTAAAAAAATTTACACGTCATAGCATTGCTGCTACAGACGTTTACATAAATCAATAGTCGAAATCAAGTGGTTTCCCACATTTAGATCGTTCATTGGCCAGCGGAGTTAATAGTTCCCCATGTAGCGTGACAGAGTTGTAATGACACACGTAAAGCAATATCTTACGGTAATTATTAGAAAAAGTAGTGGCATAATTTCTACTACTTCGAAGCATCCACTTAATCAAACAATTTCAATCAAGGGTACTATCGAATATATTTATATTAAGCTCATATGGGATGGAGTAGTTCTAAAATCAAATTCTTTGAGCTAAGCATGGACTCAAGTCATCTTTCAGATGCTTTTTCTTGTTATAAAAATGTAGGAATTATTTTTGACCAAGTTCATTGCTCATTGTTTCAAAGCTAAAAAGGAGATACTAGCAAAGGTATAGAATTTGTAGGATAACAAGCTAAGTGGGGAGTGACTCCAGTGCAAGCGAGTTAATAATTTTAGGATCAATTTAAGGTTGCAAAGAGTTTGACGAAAGGAATGTGATACCTCCTCTTGCTTGCTTCGTTCCCGTATTTGAGTCGAACCTCTCCTACATTTCCATATTTCCAAATCACCTGAAATTAAGTAATCTCCGAGAGAAACAAAGAAACAAACTTGCAAATAAAATTACAACTATTTTTTTTGTATTTTCGGTTTAGAAATGCAAAGATGGAAGTAAACATGCAATTCTAAAGAAATAAAATAAATCAAAAGAAGAAATGAAAATATGAATGCAAAGTTTGGAGGTTTTCTAACCTCCCCCAAGCTTAGGCGATAGCGAAGCTCAGTTGTTGCCGTCATTTGGCGGCTGGTGCGGATACTGTTGGGTCCGCAGAATAGAAAACAAAAAATTTCCTACGATGTGAACTATACGCCAAGATCTATCTACTAGATACAGAGCAACGGGTGGATATACATCCATTGAGAACTTACCCTCGAAGACAACGAGTTTTGTTAACGAGTAGGAACTCGTGGATGAGGTAGTCGTACACTTGCCGATCTCAAGATCGTGATGAAGTCTAGCAGGTCCGGCTCCAGTTCGTCCATTAGATCCAGCTCCAACAAGTCCAGCACCACCAAGTCCAGCACCGCAAAGCAGCGGTGCATCCGTGATCGCTCACACGTCCGGTACCCCGACAACCTCCGTCCCTCACTCCAGCAAAGCAGCGGAAGCAGCAACTCCTTTCCAGATAAAGCCACCGGGAACATGTATCTCGCTAATCCGAGACCATGGGGGAATAATACTAGAGGGGGAGAGAGATCCTTTACGAGGAGGTGTGAGGAAGAAGGGGAGTGAGGGGGCCTTTTATAGGAGGAGGGGGGTACCCCTCCCCATGGCCGGCGCCCCATGGGGGGTGACTCCTCACCTCCCTCATTCATGTGTTGGTAACCCCTCCACATTAAAATGCCCCTTCACATTCTCTTTTAAAGTCTCCACTTTAAATGCATTAAATTTCTCCAAATTTAATGCTCTCTCATTTAATAAAACTCTTTTATTATTTTTTATTCATAATTTTGTTAATTACTTTAATTAACAAACATTCACATAAAACCCCCTGCAACATTTCAATATTACATGTAGAACCAATTTGAGCAATTTCACCCGAAACAGTTTCGGTGTCCATTCAAATAATTCCAGCGCTTTCTTAAATCTTTATCTAAAACATATTTGCTCCAAATGGTGTCGGTATCCCTTAAGTGTGTCACCCTACGGTTCGCGAATAATGTAGACATGATTGAGACTCCTCTCAGATCAATAATCAGAAGTGGGACCTAGAGATCCATACTGACTCCTCCATATTCAACGATGACTTCTGTGATCGTGAGAACCTTTAACGCTTGTAACTAAATCCCTTTGTCTCGCGATATATTACATGTCTGAGATTCGATCATCGGTATCTCCATACCTAGTTTTATCTCAATTTACATGCACTCTTTATCGCTCCTGATATAACATTATAGTGATCACATCACTTGCTTGCAAGCTATCTTAATGTGATATCACCGAGAGGGCCCAGTATATCTATCCGCCATCGGGATTGACAAATTCCACTCTTGATCCATGAGCCTCAACATAACACCTTCAGCATCGAACCCATCTTTATAGTCACCTTGTTACGGTGTGACGTTTGATGTTATCAAGATACTCTTCCGGTGTTAGCAATTAACATGATCTCATGGTCTAAGGATAAAGATTACTTCGTATGATGTTATAGCAATATAAACATAATGAGTTGATCGTAATGCTATACTTAAGATGAATGTTCATCACATCATTCCACCAATGTTGTGACCTTGTTATTAACAACATCCAATGTCCATGATCAGGAAACCTTGATCATCTTGTTAATCAACGAGCTAGTCTATAAGAGAGGCATAACTAGGAACCCTTTTTGTTTATTAAACACAAATGTATTGATGTTTCCGATCAATACAATTATAGCATGCAAAATAAACATTTATCATAAATATGGAATAAGATAATAACCACTTTATTATTGCCCTCGGGCATATTCCCTTCAGTCTCCCACTTGCACTAGAGTCAATAATCTAGTTTGAAAAACTTTGCGTATTGAACACCTATGGCTTTCTGGTGTTGCATATATGCGATTGCTAGTGGTTAACATAATGTCCGGATCTAACAATTTCAGGTTCGTGTGTATTTGCATGTCTTTGCGTCTCTACGCATCACTCATTCTCAAATGAGATGGCATTGTATAAATTTGGTCCTTTGGTGAGACCTTTAGTTCGTTCGGGTTAAAATATGTTGATATTATTGTCACACAATATATCTTCATAGTATTAGCCCACTTTGAACCACACCTAGTTTGATAACAAACTACTTAACACAAATGCCCTCCTTTGCTGCTACTATAGCAGTTATATACTTAGCCTTTTGTTGAAGTATCCATCACAATGTCTCAACTTTGGAACTCATCCAAATCCATCATGGAACATCCTTTCCATTACATTGCGCCACCCATAGTCTAAATTGAGATAAATTTTAATGTGTATCTTGTGACAAAACTAGTATCAATGTAACACTTTACAATGAACTACCTTTAATTATTTGTCACTTATATATGATATATTCTTAGTTCTTCCAAAGCTCATAAGAATATCTTTACCATATCCAATGATCATCTTATGAATCATTCTGGTATGTGCTCATAACATTTAGAGCATAGGACATTCTGGATATATACACATCACGGTATAATCGATCAAAATCTTCATGTGATTTTACTCACCAAGTGTTGAAACACTTGAATCTTGATACAATCCTTTCCATGCAGCAAGAACCTTTCTTGTTGTTTCCATATTGAACCCTTTCAATATCTCATATATGTACGTTTGGCACAACCATATTAGTGCCTCAATCTATCCATATAGATATTGATGCCCAATATTCTGGTTTTGCCTAAGTCTTTTATCGAAATCTTATTTTAATGAAATTCTTAACTTGTGTCAATACAAGATACATCATTTCCAATCAACAATATGTCCTCTACATAATGTATTAGAAATATGTCTCAGCGCTCCCACTTAATTTCTTGCAAATGCAAGCATCTTCATCATCTCCGATGAATTTAAACTCTTTTAACAGTTTCATCATGGTGAAGATTCCAACTCCGCTATGCTTACTTCAACTATTGAAGTTTGCATGCCCTTTTAGCACCCTTTGAATTAACAAAACCCTTTGGACCATGTCATGTATATGTCCTAGGTAACCGTTCTATTAGAAGAACCTTGTTTTGTTTATTCAACTACCATATACCAAATCATATGTAGTGGTTGCTACATTAATCCGTCAAGACTAAATATCGCTATGAAAGATCAAATCTTGTCATTAGTCAACTCCTTGAACATTGTCGTAAACTTCTTTCCGACATGTCAACTATTTCATAGATGTTAAACATCCATGTCTATTTCTTTATAGATCCAAACACGACTGATAGGCTTCACACCTTTTCGGAGGGTCTTCCAAATTCAGAAACTTTATTTCTCGTGTATGGATACTATCACGGATTCTATGACTTCTAGTCATTTTATGGAGTCAGGGCCCATCATCGCTTATTTGCATGTAGTCGGTTCATCATTGTCAAAACAATGACGACTTCTTATCAAATCACACCATTTGATTCTTACCGACCCACACGGTTCAATAGGAACTCTAATCTCTGAGATCACAACCTTTGTAATGACGGGAGCCATGAGCATTGTGGCCGCCACCGGGACACTTTCTGGCGCTGCGCTACTTAGCACATATAGCTAAGGTTCAACAACCTTATCAAAGTTCTATTTTACTCCCACTTAACTTTTCACGAAAAATTCCTTCTCAAGAAACTTGACATTCCAAGTAACAAACTCTTTTGTCCTCGGTGTTATGGAGAAATTCTCAACAAATTCTTTGGGATAACCTACAAAGACGTGCTTATCCGACTTTGGTTGTAAACATTTTACTTATGCATAGCATACCAAAATTTAAGAAAAGTCAATTCAGGTTTTATCCCAAACCATAACTTATATGGTGTCATTTCAGCGGATCATGATGGTGCTCTTTTCAGTGTAAAAGCGGTAGTCTCTAAAGCTTTAATCCTTAAAACATAATGGCAGTTTTATAAATGACACCTTTGATCTTACCTTGTCAAACATGGTTTGATTTCATCTCTCGAATATGCCATACTCCTATGGTTTATCGGGAAACACAAATCATGGAACAATTCCTTAGATCTTAGGTGTTTTTGCTAAACACGTAACTCAAATATCTTCCTTTATGATCGAATCATAAACTCTTTATTTTCTTGTTACAATGATTTTCCACTTCATCTTGAAAGTCTTTGAACAATTTCCAATAAGCCAGTCATTCGTTCCTCTTTGGCCTATGAACGGAGTTTCAATTTTCTCGAGAAAAGTCTCACAAGCGTCAATTGATGAAAAGCAAAGACTCCAAAAATTCCATTAACATGGAGTTTCTTCATGTTTCCTTTCCAATATCATTTCAAAACAGCGATGTCATTTCATAAGTGATATTTTAATCATTTGTCTTGCGACATTTTAGCAATAGTGTTTATGGATGTGATTTCTCCCACTAGACTTGTAAAAATTCATCCATCCTTTATGGAATACGGTAATTATTTGAACAACCATTGTTCTCGTAATACCGGAACAAAATAACAATTATTAAAACAAATCTTGAAGGCTAGGTTTGATGACAACGAAAAACACAATAACACTTTATTTGTTTTTGATGAACATCATCACTTATTATCTTGCTAGTTACTTAGGCCATTGTAGTTCATGAATTGCGTTGTCCTGTATGACACTTCATACCAACCAATTCGGTATCCAATACCGGTATCCAATACCTCAGAACCACATTGTTTAACAAGTAAGGAATACAACCATAACATGTATATATTCTATATACCTAAGTTGGACATCTCCAACTTTTTCTTTTTTGCCAAATATTTTATAGATTCTCTTTCAGCAATATCCTTTTCCTTTTAAAAGAATCTATCAACATCAATAGTGGTGTCATTCACATGACACATAGTACAAAGCGTATATAGTCAAATACTAATACCTTAGGACTTGCACTTTGAAGTGGATCACCATCATCAAATGTTTGGTGTTCTTTCAAAAATCCATTCTTTAGTAATCTATCAGTGTAGTAAACATTTTACTTACATCTTCTATTCATCCTTATTATGACAACTTTCATGATCAAGCTACTATAGCATATAAGGAAGAATCGCGAGTATAATGTTAGTTCCCAAAACCCATTTGGGAGATCCTGATGCTTAGCATCTCCATCCTTCACAAACTCTCATACAATATGAGAACATGCATTTTGCTAAATTATACTCTATCATAATGCAACCAAAAACATTGTTTCAGATATCACAATATCTTTCACACATGATGGTTTCTGAAACAATTTTCAGCTCCTATATAATCTTGACATTAAAACAACTTTTGAATATCAATAATCATGGAGGCAAACATGATACTTTAGATACTAACATTGGAATTCTTACTCTTGATTTAATACTACTTATTAAACTTCATGGAGTAAATAGAGTTTGCTGAAAGTTTGTAATAGGACTTATAAACTTTAAATTGACATTCAAAACAATACGATACCAGTTTGTAAAGTAAATATCTAGAATTCTATAGTTCTGTTATCTCAATTAAAACTAAGCATGAGGTAGTGAACAGACGCCAATGACTACAACAAATTATGCAAATTCACTTTGATTTAGTATATGACAAATTGAGTTCGACTAATCCAAATTAGAAATGAACTCCCACTCAAAAACGACATCCCTCGTGCCTTTTTGGTGATTACATGAACCAAATCCACTACACCAAGTCCGATCATCACGTGAGTCAGTGCAGCTTCAAAGGCGAGCATCTATATGGGCATCATATCAACTATATGACTCATGCTTAACCTTTCGGTCCGTGTTCCGAGGCCATGTCTGTACATGCTAGGCTCGCCAAGTAAGAACCTTAGTACTGTGATCTCGAAACACCCGTTGTATGAAAGCGTAGAGTCGAGTACACCCGATCATCACGTGATGTCTCGAAACACGATCCATATAACGGTGCATACTTAAGAAAGAACACATTTTTATCTTGATAACTAAGTGAGGGATCATCTTACAATGCTACCAAAAGCGCCAAACTAGCAGTATAAGATGCTAACATCTAATTGTGTAAAGTGAGATAATATGGTCTGTGCATTTGATCTCTATCATTTGCATCGTGGTATGATCTATATCATTCCTTTGTGTGTAAGGCCAAGGTCTATGGAGCTTACACGTTGAGTGTGTTGTAAGAGTATCTATCATACATCTACTTACAACAATACCATATCAAGACACTAGCCCAGCAACGATCTAAACTAGACGCCTCTAATTTATCAATTGCAAGTTTTACGTGGCTTAGGGCTTTCGGAGATAGAACCGTTTACCTATTTAACATGGAACCACAACGAGGATAACCAAGTTATTAGAAACTCGTTGTAAATCAGATATTGACTATAGTAGGAGAGACAGACACCCGCCAGCCACTTATGCAAAACTAGTTGCATGTCAGTCGTGGAACCGGTCTCATGTACGGTGACATGTAAGGTTGGTCCGGGCCGCTTCATCCCACTATGCCACCAATATCCAAAATACATGAAAGATGCAATAACATGATCATCATCACCCACATATAAACATATGTGTACTACCCGTGCAAAGCACCTATGCATAGATCAGGCTCTGATACCACTGTTGGGTCCGCAGCATAGAAAATAAAAATTTTCCTACGATGTGAACTATACGCCAAGATCTATCTACTAGATACAGAGCAGCGGGTGGATATACATCCATTGATAAATTACCCTCGAAGACAACGAGTTTTGTTAACGAGTAGGAACTCGTGGATGAGGTAGTCGTACACTTGCCGATCTCAAGATCGTGATGAAGTCCAGCAGGTCCGGCTCCAGTACGTCCATTAGATCCAGCTCCAGCAAGTCCAGCACCACCAAGTCCAGCACCACAAAGCAGCGGTGCATCCGTGATCGCTCACACGTCCGGCATTCTCGACAACCTCCGGCCCTCGCTCCAGAAAGCAGGAAGCAAGAACTCCTTTCCAGATAAAGCCACCGGGAACATGTATCTCGCTAATCCGAGACCATGGGGAATAATACTAGAGGGGAGAGAGATCCTTTACGAGGAGGTGAGGAAGAAGGGAGTGAGGGGCCTTTATAGGAGGAGGGGGGTACCCCTCCCCATGGCCGGCGCCCCATGGGGGGTGACTCCTCACCTCCCTCATTCATGTGGTGGTAACCCCTCCACATTAAAATGCCCCTTCACATTCTCTTTTAAAGTCTCCACTTTAAATGCATTAAATTTGTCCAAATTTAATGCTCTCTCATTTAATAAAACTCTTTTATTATTTTTTATTCAGAATTTTGTTAATTACTTTAATTAACAAACATTCACATAAAACCCCCTGCAACATTTCAATATTACATGCAGAACCAATTTGAGCAATTTCACCCGAAACAGTTTCGGTGTCCATTCAAATAATTCCAGCGCTTTCTTAAATCTTTATCTAAAACATATTTGCTCCAAATGGTGTCGGTATCCCTTAAGTGTGTCACCCTACGGTTCGCGAATAATGTAGACATGATTGAGACTCCTCTCAGATCAATAATCAGAAGTGGGACCTAGAGATCCATACTGACTCCTGCATATTCAACGATGACTTCTGTGATCGTGAGAACCTTTAACGCTTGTAACTAAATCCCTTTGTCTCGCGATATATTACATGTCTGAGATTCGATCATCGGTATCTCCATACCTAGTTTTATCTCGTTGCCGACATGCACTCTTTTATCGTTCCCGTGATATAACATTATAGTGATCACATCACTTGCTTGCAAGCTATCTTAATGTGATATCACCGAGAGGGCCCAGAGTATATCTATCCGTCATCGGGATTGACAAATTCCACTCTTGATCCATGAGCCTCAACATAACACCTTCAGAGTAATCAACCCATCTTTATAGTCACCCACGTTTGTGACGTTTGATGTTATCAAGATACTCTTCTGGTGTTAGCAATTAACATGATCTCATGGTCTAAGGATAAAGATTACTTTGTATGATGTTATAGCAATATAAACATAATGACTTGATCGTAATGCTATACTTCGGATGAATGTTCATCACATCATTCCACCAATGTTGTGACCTCGTTATTCACAACATCCAATGTCCATGATCAGGAATCCTTGATCATCTTGTTAATCAACGAGCTAGTCTATAAGAGAGGCATAACTAGGAACCCTTTTTGTTTATTAAACACACATGTATTGATGTTTCTGATTAATACAATTATAGCATGCAAAATAAACATTTATCTTTAACATGGAATAAGATAATAACCACGTTATTATTGCCTCTCGGGCATATTCCCTTCAGATACTGCTGGTAGAAGTCGGGGAAGTGGGTCATGAAGTGACTGAAGTTGTGAGTCAAAGTGTTCACATCTTCATTCACATCCTAAAGAGTGTGGTCGATCTCCCCAACATTCTGGTTGAGCTGCTCGAACTCCTGGTAGGGGCATAGCCGTATCCCTATTTTGGTTGGTTAGGCCACAGGTCCCATGCTCCTCCTTGCTACTCCTGCTCTCCCTCCCAAGCAGGGTTGTGTCCCTGCTCTTCCTCATGCTCCTGCTCCTCATCATCCTGCTGCCCTTCTTCTTCCTCCTCCTCGGGCTGGTTCTCGGCCAAGATCGCCGTCACTTGGTCCTTGGTGAGGATCCAAGTGTCCTTGTCCACAATTGAGAAGGCCTGGGGGCAGGGCAACTGAATCTTCTCACCCTGTACATCATCAAGATAACCAAATTGATATGCTCGGAGTCTCTGGTTAGCATGTTAAACACCAAGGAAGCCACAAAGAGTCAAATATTTGACATCCATAAGTTTGGAGCCATCAATAGGTTCCATGACAGGTAGTATAACGTTTAATTTATAGGCAAGGTGGGTTACCAATCCACCAATGCGAATATCACCTTTGGTCTTGTTGCTTTGGTCGCGGAAGTGCTGGATGAGTAGAGCTATAGGACTAGGGCTTTGCGGTGAAGTAGGGAAGAGAGCCTTGGTGATCATTGCCTTGTGCGCATTGGCCAGGGAGCCTGTGTCACCTCTCCCCAGTAGTGTGTTGGCGAGGAACAGAGCATAGTAGCGAATGGTTGGGTTCTGAATGGTGGACATCTTCTTCTGATAAAAGTGTCTGCCACCATTAACAGAAATAACCTCCCAAGTTGTTCCACTTGTGATGCTATAGAGGTTAGTAATATTGGGATCCCCAGTATGGGGGAGGCTAAAAGCATTGCAAAATTGTTCGTAATTTATTTCATAGTGCTGCTGGTTCATGGTGAAGCTGATCGTGCACATGTTACCTTTCTCCTTGTGGTCGTCATAGAAGGAGACAAAGAACTTGTGGGTGAGTTCAGGGTTTAGTGTTTAGGGTTTAGGATCAATAATCAATCTGAAATAGCATCTCAATATCCATCAGATCCCCGCAAACACAACATGCAGAATTACAAATAGATGATCTTGATCATGAACGGAGCTCACAAGATCTAGACATGAAAGCACAAAGGAGGAGAACCAGCCATCTAGCTACTACATGGACCCTTAGTTCAGAGATGAACTACTCGCGCATCACACCAGAGGCTTGCATGATGATGAAGAAGGCCTCCAGGGTGAATTCCCCTCTCTAGCAGGGTGCCGGGAAGAGCTTCAGATCCCTCCCGATCTAGGGATCGAGACGACGGAGGCTATAGACTCTTTCGTGGAATTTTGATTGGGTACTTAGGGTTTCCGTATCAGAGGCAATATATAGGCGGAAGGAGAGGCCGAGGGGTGTCTGGCTGTGTTGCAGTGGTGTGGCCAGGCCCCAGCCCCTCTCCATCTTGTATTCTGGCTCTAGATGTCTTCCGGTAAAATAGTGACTTTGGCTTTTGTCCCGTCCAATTCCGAAAATATTCAATTTCTAACTTCCTAGAACCAAAAACAGTAGAAAACAGGCAGCTGGCACTGTGGCTCTTGTTAATAGGTTAGTCCAAGAAATCATATGAAAAGTACTCCAAAGCGTGGACAAAACATAAGAAAGTAGATAAAACCAAGCATTGAACATCAAAAATTATAGATACATTTGCAATGTATCAGACCCCGAGCTTGAGCCCTCGCCCCGTTGGAGCTTGCTTGAACGAAAGAGGTTACCGATTTTGTTCATCGTGATGCACTGAAAAATTTCACCATAAAACCTTAGGCATATAGTTTCTATATGATATATGAACGATTCTACATGGAAAAATTCAATCCTAACATGAGAAATTAATAGGAAAAACGAAATAAGCTTGATTTCATCCACTAGACCAATGTTAGAGTTTCAACGATGGAAATCTGAAAATAAAGCATGGATAGGGAGAGAAACATACCAATCTGTTGATTCTCCCACTCAAACAAACAAAATCTGCGAAGAATCAAAAGTTCTAGGTGGATTTTGAGAGGTTTCGAGAGATAATATGAGAGAAATAATGAGGAGAGGAGGAAAACCTAGCCGCCCCGTTGCGATTAAGTGGTCGCGCTGACCTATACGATCGAAACTATACGGGTGGGTGATGTAGCTTCGCCTGTATAGTTGTGGCGGCGCTGCCAACTAGGATTTCTTTATTCAGAAAACAACTATACGAGCATAACTATATTGCTGGATCAAAATGATCCCGCCGTATAGTTGGTCGTTAAACCGTCTGACTCTCGAGATAAATTTCTAAAACTAGCATTGATATCTATACGACCGGAACTATACGGCAGGAATTTTTATTCCCGCCGTATAGTTGGTCGTTAAACTCTTAGTACCTTTTGGGATGAAATTGTACGAAGGAATCGATATCTATACGACCGCAACTATACGGCCAGAATTTTTATTCCTGTCGTATAGTTGGTCGTTAAACTCTTAGTACCTTTCAGAAACTTCTGTACGGAGGCATCGATATCTATACGGCCAGAATTTGTATTCCCGCCGTATAGTTGGTCGTTAAACTCTCTGTGCCTTCGAAGAAAATTTGTTGGTGGCAAAGATAACTATACGACCGGAGCTATACGGATGGAGTTTTTTATTCTAGCAGTATAGTTGGTCGTTAAACCATTAGTAAACATCAAAAAAATTCTATTTCTTCGAGGATACCTTCTTATCCCATAACTTAGCAAAATACATAGTTTCTAGCAGAAAAATGACAGTAAAAACTATTGACCAACATTAGCATATTAAAAGCAAAATTTTAGCTTCTGCCAATAGAAAACTCAAACTTTTATTCTTATTATTATTCTCTACTTATTCAATCGACATTTCTACTACTTTTTGATAGCTGCATCTTCACGGGCGCGCTTCCGCAAAAATGTCTGTGAAAAAGTGGTAGGAATGCGATGAACTTCTTATTCTTTATTCTACTAAATTGACGAACAATGGGCTGACTCCCATCAAACATTTATTAAGAATGGTTGAATAAATCAACCTCTTTTGTCTTCTCGAATTCTTACCTTCGGTTGCCCCTTATCAATGGCACTTACCACGTGAACTCGTTTTGCCGGTGGAACATATCTTTCTCCTGCTTCTAGCTTATTTGGAAAATACCGGATGATTTGGGCATCATAAACATTAAAGATTATCTTCCGTTCTGCACAATCTACTGATGCACCTGCAGTACTAAGGAAGGGTCTTCCAAGTATTATAGATAATCTTTCATCTTCTGGCATTTCAAGAATAATAAAATCAGTGGGAATAACATGTTCATATATCCTAAGTAAGACATCCTCAATCATACCAATGGGTTGTTTAGTGGACTTGTCAGTCATCTGTAAAGTGATAGTAGTAGGAGAATACTCCCCTAATCCTAACCTTTTATAGAGGGAGTATGGCATTACACTAACTCCTGCTCCTAAATCACACAAGGCATTGTGAATATCAGTTTTACCAATTGAGCATGAAATAGTTGGTATTCCAGGATCTCCAGACTTAGACAATAGCTTCCCATTAGCAGGATAGCTAGTTACCATGGCAACAGTTTCAGTCCTTTCTTTCTTTCTACTAAGAATATCACGAAGGAATTTACCATAAGTTGGAACTTTGATTACATCCACAAATGGAATTTCCAGACGAAGGTCACTAAGTGCCATTGTAAAAGAATTATAAATTACCTCATCCGGTGCTTTCTTTTTTCGATCAGGGTAAGACAACATTTTCTCACCTGACTTACTCTTGTCTTTTACCTTTTTTGGGGGTCAGGCTCTTTCGTTGCTTTATTTTGTTATTGCTTATTGCTTTTCTTATTTTCTACTACAACAACTTCATCTTCCTTACTTGTTTCTTTATCTTCTCTTGGATCAACCGTCTCTGCATCAGAGTCATAATGATCATCTTGTGCATCATTTTGGTCCCCCTTGGTCTGCTCTTGCGTCTTAGTTTCATCTTGAGGATCCACCAATGTATCATCTTCTTGGCTTGCTTCGAGCAAGGCTTTTTCCTTGCGCTCTTTTTCAGCTTCATATTCCGGTGGTCCTATGGGTCGTGTAACAACTGCACACCTTCTTATGACAACATTAGTAGAAACAGGAATATCTTCGTTTTCACGAAGAAAAATTTGATAACGAGATGCTATTTGCTCACACTGGGTTTCAATCATACTAAGATACTTACGAAATAATTTTATTTCTTGGCCTATCTCATCATAATTGTCTGTGAGTTCTGCCAAAATCTTTTTATGTTTTTGGAAATGCCTATGCAGGTTATTATGAGATTTTATTTGTCGATGCTTTAATTCTTGAAAAACTTTTATAGTTTCATCTTCTTCAGTTAAAACTTGGAACAAATCTTCTTTGTTTTCCTTAGCAAGTTCAGAAGGTATACCTTTTTCTTTCATAGTTTTGCGTACCTCAGGCATAAGATCAGGAGTTATCCAAGTATCGTTTTTTTCCAGCTTAGTGCCAAAATCAGGATTATATAAAGAATCATTCTTAGCCCTAGTAGACATTAATTCCAAACATTCTTTAATAGTTAAAGTATATATTGATCCTCCTGCTAGGAAATCAAGTAACTCTCTACATTGAGTATTGATACCATGGTAAAATAAATGGCAAATTGTTAGTTCAGAATAGCCATGATTAGGAATACTATTGATCATTCCAAAGAATCTTTCCCAGGCTTGTGGGTAGTTTTCTCCCACATTCTGACTAAAATTGCCTATGTTCTTTCTTATTTAAGTTACCTTTTTAAAAGGAATAAACCTGTTTATCAATTTAGTAATGCAGTTTTCCCAACATTTAATGTAATGGCGAGGGAGATAATATAACTAGTCTAGAGCTTTACCTTTAAGAGACCATCGAAATAATTTAAGACAAGAGAAGTCTCTTGGCAAACCTTTTAGTCCAAGTGATGTTATCACATCGTTAAACTCTCTAATATGTCTTCCTGGGTCTTCATCTTCCCTTCCACTGAAAGCTTCTTCCTGCAAAATTTTAATGATTCCACCATCAAATCGATATTCTCTAACTCCAGGATTAGGGAACTCTATTGGTTGTTTAAGAAATTCAGAACTTGGAGCACTGTATTCCCCAAGAGTTTTCTCAGGATTCATAGGAGTTGTCCTATAAATAGACATGATTTCCATAATATCACTCAGGTTTTCAACTTCAACTTTATTTTATCTTAAATTTTTTCAACAATTTCTTCGTGCCTCTGAGCAGGCACGCGCTCAATATAATCCGACAGGTAGGTCCTACCAGAGCGTGTAGACACTTTGTCTCCTAAGGAGAACATTTTGTAGTACCAACACCTAAAATGTCAAAAGACAAACACTTAGCGCTTAGATACCCGGCAACGGCGCTAGAAAATAGCTTGATGTCTACAAGAACACAAATCGTTTGTATCTAGTTTCGAAGTTCAGATATGATCCCACAGGGAGCCCAAAGGTAAGTGTTTATTGGTGAAGTCTCTTTCACACCCGAAGTTGCCATAGGTCTTCGAGTGAATTGACTGCAAGTGTTGAAATAAGAATGGGGTTTTGATCAAATGCGATAGATTTGAATAAAACTAAAACGTAAACTTCAGAAATATAAAGCATAAAAGTAAAGAACCACTTTTCTTGTTTATTGTTTCCTGCAGATGACGAAAAAAGGTGCGGGGAAATTTAGTTCATGGTGATAGTGACTGTGCCAGGTGGACGATCGATAAATGTAATAATTATAATCCTATAGATATATGTGTAGGCGAGCAACCCATAATTAGCCGGAACTCCTCTTGGTAGATTTCATCCCAACTTCAATAATCCTACTAGCCTACTACCAAAACCATGGTCAGACACTAGATGATGAAGACCCTCCAGGTTGCTTAGCGATTAAGATCCTTGGATCGGACTAATGCAATAAGCACAGTAGTTACTCATTATCCTCGAGTCAACTAGCTTTCCATTGATATCCCCGTGTCACCCGAGGGTCACCGGTCCACTAGCGAACAAGATCTTATATGTGTAGAACAAGGTATCATGTTGTCTGGGCCCTTAATTGGACAACAAGCATTAGGCATCCCACAGATAGTCAAGCACACGTATTATAGTAATTAGAATCAATCAGAAACTAACGGAAAATATATGAAGGCACATCACATCTCACCAATCCCCTACATCTCCCACGCCCAAGGGAATTACTCACACATGAGAGAAGAACGGATCATCAATATAATTAAATAAAGGGAAACCGTCTTTATATTACCGTGGAGATCCACAATAACAATAGAAAAATATCCAACTCAATTCAAGATGGGAAGAAACAATCTCAAACCCTAGTCTTGCAAGGTGGAGATCCCTCTCTCTCTCTCAAGTACAAGTAGTGGCTATGGGGTGTGTTGGCTAGGAGGTCGAAGATCGTGGAGCGAGATGAAGAACGTCTTCTCCTTCTTCTCCGGATCTCTTCTTTCTCCCTTATGGATGGTGTGGCGGCTGCTGAGTTGTGTTTTCGTCCTCGTTCCCTTCATGGAAGTTGTCCCTTTTGACAAGACAAAGGCAACGGTAACTATACGGCAGGAACTATACGGCCAGAAAAATATTCCCGCCGTATAGTTGCTCGTTAAAGTTTTTGGAAGCTCGCCTCACGAGCTTCCAAGGTGGGGCTCGCTTGTTTTCTCCAAAATATTGTATTTCTCTAGTTAAATCCCTATGTTGACGTTCAGAACCTGAAACACACATTAAAAACCAAGTTTTCTTTGCTACCGAAGTATTAGCGTTAGGTAAAACCAAAAAACAATCAAATCCGGGAGAAAACCATTAATAAAAGCCATAAAATGTGTCAAATCTCACAGCTATCAGTAACATGTTCCGAAAGTGACTTGTTATAAACAAGAATATCATCAAAATAGACAACAACACTCATTCCAATGAGAGAACGCAAAATATGATTCATAAGGCGCATGAAGGTGGATGTGGCATTAGATAAACAAAAAGTCATGACCAACCATTCATAGAGGCCAAGTTTGGTCTTGAAGGCGGGTTTCTACTCATCACCTTCCGCCATGCGTATTTGATGATAACCACTACAAAGATCAATTTTCGAGAAGATAATGGCTCCACACAACTCATCAAGCATGTCGTCAAGACATGGTATAGGATGTCTATAACATATGGTGATAGCATTGATTGGACGGCAGTCCATGCATAACCACAATGTATCATCCGTTTTGGGAACGAGAATCACGGGTACCGCACTTGGACTAGTGCTAACTTGGATCAAACTTTTGGAGACGAGTTGGTTGATTTGTCATTCGATCTCTTTTGTCTCCTCTGGGTTCGTGTGGTAGGTGACGCGGTTTGGAAGAGGTGCGCTGGGTATGAGGTCAATGCGGTGCTCGATTCCGAGAATAGGAGGTAGTCCATGAGGGAGCTTTTCGGAAAACACATCCTTCAATTCCTGCAAAATAGCCATCAAAGAGGGAGGAATATTTGTCAAGTCATTAGTTCCTTGCGCTAGTCCCTTGCAAATGAGGACATAGTGAAAAATGGATGGGTTATTCCTCACATCTCTCATCTCACTTTTGGTGGCAAGGAGAACAGTCTTAGATTTTCCACTCGAGTTTGGCTTATGTCTCTCACTCGCTATATGGTGGTTCTCTCGCTCACAATTCTTCTCACAAGTTGGTGTTGTGGTTTTCGCCCTCGCTAAAGCCTTTGCATTGTCCACAATTATTTGGCTAGGAGTAATTGGTTGCAAAACACATGTATTGTTAAGCCATTTGAAGGTGTATACATTTGTGTGGCCATCATGTAGAGCACCTTTGTCAAATTTTCATGGTCAACCAAGCAACATATGGAAACCGTCACTGGGGATACATCACACTCTAACGTGTCTTTGTAGGGTCCAGTAGAGAATGTTACCGAGACGATATGCATGATCTTCGCAGACCCTTGGCCACTTAGCCATTGGACATGGTAGGGGTGCTTGTGTGGATGGAGGGTGAGGTTGAGCTTCTCACACAACTCCCTCCATCTATGATCACTTTGATAGATTTCCCGTTGATGCCAGCACATGTTTGGAAGATGTTGGATCTTTGATCTTCATGTTCATGGACTTGAGTAGTCAAGATTCTTATGACAACAAGCGATGGACTTGCGTCATGTTCACACATGAGTTCTTGGTCATCTTCCACATGTTTCCTTGTCATTGCTTCTTTGACTCGAGCATAAAATTCATCTTCACTCAATTATTCCTTGTTGCCATTGTCATGGATGAACAATACTTTCTTGTTTCCACAAGTGGATAACTTGTGTCCTTTTCCTCCACACTTGTAGCATTCGCCATTTAATGGCGGGTTATCCTCTGTATGCTTTCCACTTGGGGGTGGTTTTCATTGAGGAAGTGTGGGCTTGAAAGGAAGCTTGGAGGTACGTGAGGAGCTTTTGTTGAAGGTTGTTGGTGTAGCGGTTGAAGCTTGCTTGTAGGTGAAGTACGTTTTGGGTTTGTTGTATTTGATGTCCTCTTGTACTTGATGCTCGGCTTTTGTGGCAATGTACACAAGCTCAACCATGTTGTTGTACTTTTGGAACTCAACAATGCGCTTGATTGTGTGGTTCAAGACGATAAGAAAATATGCCATTGTTTGCTCATCGTGCTCTTCAATGTTGGCGCGGATCATGTTGAGCTCCATTTGCTTGAAGTACTTTTCCACGGTCTTTGTCCCTTGATTAAGCGATTGTAGCTTGTTAAAGAGTTCGCGCGTGTAGTGCGTAGGAACAAAGGGAGATCTCATATGAGCCTTCATGTCATGCCAAGTTGTGATTGGAGCCTCTTCTCTTGCTTTACGAGCGACTTGAACTTGTTCCCACCAAAAGTTGGCATAATCATCGAACTCAAGCGAGGCCATTGCGACCATCTTCTCATCACTATAATTGTGCATACGGACGATCTTGTCGACTTTGAGAGCCCATGATAGGTATTCCTTGGGATCATTTGAACCGATGAACTTGGGCATCGGGAACTTGAGATTGCCAAAAGTTTCTTCATCATTACGGTCACGATAGCGGTTGTTGCCATCATGGTTACGGTCTTCATCTTCCATGCAATCATTGCGATGAGCTTGGTGACCTTGTTGGTACACTTGCGGTTGAGGAGCCGCGTGTTGGGGCGGTGGAACTTGGTTCTCGCGACGTTGGTTGGGAGCTTCCTATTGCTCTTGGCGTGGTTGTTGACAAGGTTGAGGAACTTGGGCCGCAGGAGGTGATGAGGATGTGGGTCCTCTTGCCGTGGTTGATGTTGAGGGGTGGCTCATTCCTCGGTTATTGACGTGGGTTAGGAAGATGGGCCTCTTAGTGAAGTTCATGGTCTCAAGCCTCTTGACGTGGTTGGCGGTGCTCCACATGTACCATGCGACACTCTATGTCTTGATGTTGTGGAGGAGGCTCGTCATGGTGACCATGGTGGCGGCATGGATGTTCATGATGGCGATGACGAAGAGGAGGATCTTGGAGAGCTTCATGTTGACGACGAGCTTGTTCCTCCAAGTTGGAGTCATCACTTGTTGCAAGAACGTCTCGCGGATGAGGACGGTGTACTTGTGGTTGTACTTGAGGTTCCACTTGTGTTTGTGCTTGTTGGACCACTAGTTCCCTTGCATGCTGATGGTGTTCTTCTCGCCTTGCTCGGGGCCGTGAAGAGAAATCACCAGCATAGCTTGATGTTGCAGCGTGTCATGGGGAAGGTACATAATGCGAAGAACTTCCATCTTCAACCACAGGGGAGTCGTTGCGTCTTGGAGCATTTGCATGAGGGTCTTGACAAAGAGAAGAATGGTGACACGACGAGCTTGACGCACTCGAATGGAGCCATGAAGATCTTGATGCGCGTGAACATGGTCTTGTGTTTCGTGCGAGCTCGGCCAATGACCTTTGTAGTTCTTTGTTTTGGTTAGCGAAGTTGATGTGCATGGCCCTCGTCTTTTGTTGTTGTAGGACATCAAAGCGGTTGTCGATGCTATGGAATTTGGCTTGAGTTCCTCCAAATTGTTCCTCTTGTCGTGACTCAAGAGCATTGCAACATTCACGGAACTCATGGTGAATGATGTAGTGGCTTGCGCGCGTCATGTACGGGTGTAACACCCCGTCCACTCCTGGGCCCGGGGGGTGTCACTCCTGGCAGCTTAATAGGATATCTAGACTGGCCCCACAGACCAACACTAGTCTTTTCACAAGACTTTGTCCTCACTGCGCATCTTGCTACCCACTTCCTTCGGTCACCCATCCTAGAATTGCTCTAGGCCAAGCACGCTTAACCTTAGAGTTCTTTTCGAATGAGCTTCCGGAAAAGAAGTTGCAACTTGTTGATATGGGTATCCTATCAATCCTATTAAGCCATGTGCCTGGATCTCACAACGGGCCTTCGTCTTCACCTTGGGGAGGTAGTTGGATTGACTCACCGTGCCTATCCATCATGCAAAATAATGATGACCAACAAGTATAGGGGGTGTATCGCAGTATTTTCGATAAGTAAGAGTGTCGAACCCAACGAGGAGCAGAAGGTGCTGGCTAGTGGTATGGATTAGGAATTCTCTGCAAATACTTAGCAAACGGACAATACGAATAAATAAAGTACGAGTAAATAAAAGACAGTAGGAATAAATGCAGCAAGTGGCCCAATCCTTTATGCAGCAAAGGACAAGCCGGTTGTATTACTTAAGATGACCAAACGTTCTCGAGGACACATGGGAAGACTATCAAGTGCTTTCACTTCATATAGTTGATTAATCTTCTTTAGCTTGCTAAGTGTTGTGTGGGTGAACCTGTGCTAATGTACCTACCTTCCTAGGACTAATACATACTTGTTATTATACCCCTTGCAAACATCTGTAAGTACAATAAAGTAATTAAGGTAGAAACCTAACTACAGCTTTAAACTCTAAGACCCTTACGTCCCTTGTGCAATGGTTTCCTAACGGGGGTTCAGGTTTCTGTAACTCCGGCAACCCCTACGATTAGTAGCCAAATACACAATGCATTCCCCTAGGCCCATATAGGTGAATTGTCATGTAGTCGACGTTCACATGACACCACTAGAAGAAGTACACCACAACTTAAATATCAAACTATTGAATCTTTCTCAACACAACTCCACTACTAACAACATGACTTCTCCCATGTCCTCAAGAACAAAACGAACTACTCACAAGACATCATATGGATCATGATCAGAGATGGAATAATGATGTATAAGAATCTGAACATAAACAATAATTCAATGGTTCACTCAATAGCATCAACTACAAAGAGTAATCAACACCGGGAAAGTTTCCCCTATGAACTATGCAAGATTCAACGCGATTGTTACAGCAATATGGAGATGGTGATGAGGGTGCTGATGGTGATAATGGTGGTGATGATGATGATGATCGTGATGAAGTCTAGCTTGATGGTGGTGTTGATGGCGACGATCTCCCCTCTCCGGGAAGGAATTGCCCCGGCAGAAATCTGTCTACCGGAGAGATCTTTCTCACTCGATGTTTTCCGCCCCGCAGAAGCGGCGGAATCTTTCTTTGGTCGCTCCCCAAGTCTTAGGGTTTCGGGAGGAATATATACGCCAGAGGGGAGAGCCAAAGGTGGGCTAGGGCGGCCACACCACCTGGTGGTGCGGCCTAGGGTGGCCCGCGCCAGGGGGTGGTGTGGGCCCCTTGTGGCCCATCTCCACTCCTCCTTCTGGCTTCCTTCGTCTTATGGAAAAATAGGATTTTCTGTATATTTTCCTGGATTTTCTGATCTTCACGAATTTTGCCTCCAAACAACACCTTTCCATCACAATCCTGACTGCAGCGGTCCATGCTCCAAAAGTCATCAACCATGCAAAAATAGATGAAATAACATAAGTATCATATCTTAATATGAAATATATAAATGAATAATAGTAAATTATGACATAGAATAGTGATGCAAAATGGACGTATCAACTCCCCCCAAGCTTAGAATTCGCTTGTCCCCAAGCGAAACTGAGCTCAATAAACATGACCTCGGGTTTATGGAGTGAAGAGTCGATAAAAGAATACAGACAAGAAGCAGCACATTCATCAATACATAGATCATAATAGAAGACAACTCACTATTATATAACTCAACTTGCAATAAGCAAAGGAAACACAATAAAGATACATGAAGTAAATCATAATTGGTAATGGCAAACTTAGCTCTTGGTCGAAGAATAGTTGATAATTTGTTGGAGTTCACAAATAACTGGTTTTCAATGATAGCTTTCAAAGTACTAATCACCAAGATAACAGAATGTGCAAAACAAGGAACATAAGAAATATGATTGAATAAATCATCATATGAATGAATGAAACACAACAACTCAAAATACTTGCTGAGATAGAAAGGAATAGGTTTACTGACTCAACTAAAAGGTAAAAGAAAGGCCCTTCACAGAGGGAAGCAGGGATTTCAAGTTTCATAAAGAGCTCCCAAAAATTATGATACTTATTAGCTTTCAGCTCTCATTGCCCCTATCATAGGCATCTTTAGGTGGTTAAGGTTAAAGTGATCAAATACGAGGATATGCTTGACAAGTTGTAAATTGAGAATCTCATGTCCCTTGAATACGAGGGCCGCTCCTCATGCTACTCAAGTTTAGTCATCGGTAAGTTCTTGTCATCGTAAGCACATGTGTATCATAGAGAACAGCCAACAGGGTACCCCTTGCCCGATGATACGGAAGAATCCCCATATCAAAATGACAAGGCAAGCAGACAACAAGCATCTCAGTAATCTTCTTATTTACGATGGGAATATGGTGCTTTTTTCTCCCTTTCCTCTTTTCATAATCTCTTTTTTTTCTTTTTCTCTTTTTTCTCAATATCATACTCTTTTTTATAAGAAGAATGCTTCATAGATGCTCGTTATGGTTACGCTGCAGGTTTCCACCATGTCAGCATGGATTAGACCAGCGGCCCAGGCGTTTCTCTAAAACACATGCATAACACCATGGACTTACAAGCTCCCCTTTCATTTCACACCGACGACATCCATACACAAAAGAACATGATATCAACTAGGTACAAAGTACCAGTGCAATGTTGAAAGCGTTCCCCATGACAGCATGGTTCTGCTAATTCACAACTTACAAAGCGCAAGCATATACGCAACATAGATGGGCACAATGGTTCAAGTTTATTAAGTGCAAGAAAGTAAAGTGTGCCATCAAGTTCGTGAGAGCTTTAATCACTAATTTTCACATAACAAGTTTAATTTGGAAGGTAGATAAAACATGAATTTACTTGGAATAGCAATAATGCTAATAGGTAGGTATGGTGGACACAAATGGCATGGGTTTGGTTTAAAGGAAGTGGATGCATGAGAAGAATTCCCTCCCAGTATAGGTTTTTGGCTAGCAAGGCTGGGTAGCAAGTATAAGAGTTGAAGGAAACAAACAAACATACAAGTGAAAAAGACAAACATGCAATCTTCCTTGGAAGCACAAAAGATCTTAACTAGAGAATACTAAACTTATGAGAAAATCAAGAAA
Organism: Avena insularis; assembly: GCA_023614405.1. Lineage (NCBI taxonomy): Eukaryota > Viridiplantae > Streptophyta > Magnoliopsida > Poales > Poaceae > Avena > Avena insularis. Next base: position 393,349,445 of record CM042692.1, on the reverse strand, counting down.
GAAAGATGATGAAATTATTTTTCTTTAAAGTACTTTTATCTTTTTCATTCAACTCTCAAAAATAGTGTTGCTACTGACTGAGCCAGGTTTTCCAAAACCAACTAAATTAACTCAATGATCCCAAAGTGCTACCAATACTAATAACAAGATCAATCATATAACCACGAGTTGAAAACTAAATAATATACGCAAAAGAGTAAATGATAGAACTTCTCATTAATAATCCATAACGACAACTCACACCAAGGGATACATATCTAACGAGAGAGGGGACACTTCCATAATGCAAACCATCCTACATGATAACTTCTCTATTCATGATATGACTCTACTAAAAAGGGTAAAAAGATAGAAGATAGTGATGTGATACCGCGGCACTCCCCCAAGCTTGGAATAAACCAAGGGGATGCCAAACCTGATGACGAATTACTCCTTCGGTGGTGGTGGTAATATTTTCTTAGTTGACGTGAGGAAATCTTTCAGCATCTTGCAAAGCCTATTATTCTCCCATTGAAGCATGTCCACCTTCCTCCTCAAGTCTCGGTACTTATCGCAGAACTCCTTAGTGACTCGTAGGGCTTCCATTGATGTAGGGAAAGTGACTAAAGGTACCAGCCCCTGCTTGGGGTCTTGGAGATCTTCCTCCATAGGCTCCTTCCCCTTATCCTTGGTGGACACCATTATGCTTCTAAGCTTCAAAGATAGTTCCTGGCAGAAACAGATCGAAACGAAAACACGACGAAAACAAGATATACTAACCTCGGGAGATCCGGGGGATTAAATATTACGAAGTTTCACAACAAAAGGAAGGTACTGGGAGAAAACGGGTCGGAAATGGAGTCCGGAGTGGCCACACCTCCTGGTGGCGCGGCCAGGGGTGGGCCCGCGCCACAGGGTGGTGTGAGCCACCCTGGCTCCGTTTCCTTCCCTCTTTCGCTTCGTAGCTTTCCTTATTGACTGAAAACTGCAAAAATATAGTTGGATAGTATTTTTGCGGAACTTTTCTTACCAGAACTATTACCTATTTAAAAGCGGAGTCTGCAGGTCTCTGAATTTGGTCCTTGATGAATTTTTTCGGAGTTATAACTTGAAAGGCATCCACATCTTCATTGTAAGAATCTCCAGCAATATAGTGCTTGAGTCGCTGCCCATTCACTACTTGTGTAGTATTATCTTTTAAAGAAGAAATTTTTATTGCTCCTGAACGGTATACTTCTTCAATAATGAAAGGTCCTTCCCATTTTGACAGGAGCTTTCCTGCAAAAAATATGAGACGGGACCTATACAATAGAACTTTCTCACCAACATGAAATTCTCTCTTAAGTATTCTCTTGTCATGCCATCTTTTAACTTTTTCCTTAAAGAGCCTAGCATTTACATAGTCTTCACTCCTCCATTCATCTAAAGAACTTAAGTCAAATAATCTTTTCTCACCTACGAGCTTACAATCTCTATCGAGTTCTTTAACTGCCCAGTAAGCTTTGTTTTATAATTCTAAAGGTAGGTGACAAGCTTTCCCATAAACCATTTTATAAGGAGACATCCCCATAGGTTTTTTGTAGGCAGTCCTATAAGCCCATAAAGCATCATTCAACTTTTTAGCCCAGTTTTTTCTAGATCTATTAACAGTATTTTGCAAGATGGATTTAATTTCTCTATTTGATAACTCTACTTTCCCACTAGTTTGAGGGTGATAAGCTGAAGCAATTCTATGATTAACATCATATTTAGCAAGGGTCTTTCTAAAACCACCATGAATGAAATGGAAACCTCCATCAGTGATGAGATACCTAGGCACTCCAAACCTAGGAAAGATAATATCCTTAAGCATTTTTAAAGAAGTCTCCCCGCCAGCACTCTTCATAGGAATGGCTTCTACCCACTTAGTAACATAATCAACGGCAACAAGAATATGAGTATAACCTTTCGAGGGAGGAAAAGGACCCATAAAGTCAAATCCCCGGCAATCAAAGGGTTCAATAACTAGAGAGTAGCTCATAGGCATTTTATTGCGTCTAGAAATATTACCAACACGTTGACACTCATCACAAGATAAAACAATTTTTCTTGCATCTTTAAAAAGGGTAGGCCAGTAGAAACCTGATTGTAGCACCTTCTACGCAGTTCTATCTCCTGCATGATGTCCTCCATAAGCATTACCATGACATTTATGCAATATCTCTTTTTGTTCATATTCTGGAACACATCTTCGCATAATACCATCCACTCCTTCTTTATATAAGTGTGGGTCATCCCAAAAATAATGCCTCAAATCATAAAAGAACTTTCTTCTTTGCTGAGCTGTAAAAGTTGGAGGCAAATACTTGGAGACAATAAAGTTAGCATAATCAGTGTACAAAGGGCTCCCTCACGAGTTTACCCCTACCGCAACCAACTGTTCATTTGGAAAACTATCATTAACAGGCATAGGGTCAAAGGAGATATTTTCCAATCGAGATAAATTATTAGCTATAGGGTTTTCAGCACCTTTCCTATCTACAATATGTAGATCAAACTCTTGTAAAAGCAGCACCCATCTAATAAGCCTAGGCTTAGCGTCCTTCTTCATCATAAGGTACTTAATAGCAGCATGATTAGTATGAATGGTGACTTTTGAGTCTACAATATAGGGTCTAAACTTATCACAAGTGAAGACGACAGCTAGAAATTCTTTTTTGGTAGTAGCATAATTCCTTTGAGCAGCGTCTAGATTCTTACTAGCATAATGAATAACGTTTAGATTTTTATCAATTCGTTTCCCAAGGACAGCTCCTACAGCAAAATCATTAGCAATAGGAGCTGTAGTTAAAGCCTTCTTAAGAGTTTCCAAAGCTTCCTTACAATCTTCATCAAAAACAAAGGGTACATCTTTTTGAAGAAGATTAGTGAGGGGTTTTGTTATTCTAGAAAAATCTTTAATAAACCTTCTATAGAAACCAGCATGACCAAGGATACTACGAATACCTTTTATGTCTCTTGGGCAGGGCATTTTCTCAATTGCCTCAACTTTAGCTCTATCCACCTCTATGCCTCTTTCGGACACCTTATGCCCAAGGATAATCCCTTCATTAACCATGAAGTGGCATTTCTCCCAATTAAGAACAAGATTAGTTTCTTCACACCTCTGCAAGACTTTATCAAGATTGTGAAGACAATTATAAAAAGAAGTTCCATTGACGGAGAAGTCATCCATGAACACCTCCATAATTTCCTCGCAAAAACCATGAAAGATAGCAGACATGCATCTTTGAAAAGTAGCAGGAGCATTACAAAAACCAAAAGGCATGCGTCTATAAGCATAGGTTCCGTAAGGGCATGTAAAAGTAGTTTTTTCTTGATCTTGTTGTTTAACAGCAATTCGAGAGAAACCAGAATATCCATCAAGAAAACAAAAATGGGTCTTTTTAGACAACCTTTCTAACATTTGATCAATAAAAGGAATCGGGTAATGATCTTTCTTAGTAACTTTGTTAACTTTCCTAAAATCAATGCACATCCGATAGCCCACTACTATTCTTTGGGGAATACACTCATCATTATCATTAGGAACAACGGTAATTCCTCTTTTTTAGGAATACAATGAACAAGACTAACCCATTCACTATCAGCAATAGGGTAAATAATACCAGCATCAAGGAGTTCCAATACCTCATTTCTTACCACTTCCTTCATCTTAGGATTTAAACGCCGTTGGTGCTGAACTACTGGCTTTGCATCTGGCTCTATATTGATAGCATGCTGACATATAGTAGGAGAAATTCCTTTTAAATCATCCAAAGTATAGCCCATAGCCCCTCGGTGTTTCTTCAAAACCTCCAATAATCGTTCCTCTTCCTTCCCTGAAAGTTTAGAGCTAATAATAACAGGATATATCTTTTTATCATCAACGTAAGCATATTTAAGATCGTCTGGGAGAGGTTTTAGATCGAAAAACGGATCCTTTTTAGGTGGCAACGTGGTACCCAAATCTTCCATAGGCAAGTTATGCTTAAGCATCTTAGGTTGACGACGGAGAATCTCGTCAATCTCATTTCTTTCTTCCATGAAGATCTCACTTTCGTGGTCTTCCATATACTTCTACAAAGCATTATTAGGAGCAAAAGAAATAGAAGCAAGTTGTTCAACTCTAAAATCCTCATTATGGGTTTGATTTTCACAAGGTTCTTTAGTAAATTTCGAAAAATTAAACTCATAAGATTCCCCATCAAACTTAGTCAAGATTTTCTCCCTTTTGCAATCTATAATAGCTCCACAAGTACTCAAGAAAGGTCTACCAAAAATGATGGGATAAGTTTTACTAGCAGCTGAACCAAGTACTAGAAAATCAGCAGGATATTTAATCTTACCACAAAGAACTTCTACATCCTGCACAATACCAATTGGAGAGATGGTTTCTCTATTAGCAAGGTGAATAACCACATCAATCTCTTCCAACTCGCAGGGACTGATTTCATGCATAATTTCTTTATAAAGCTCATAAGGAATAGCACTTGAACTTGCACCAATATCACACAAACCATAATAGCAATGATCACCAATTCTAACAGATAACACAGGGACACTAGCCTTTTTAGTTCTATTAGGATGTGAGACAATATTAGAAGTGTCCTCACAAAAGACTATGTGCCCATCTTCTATACTTTTAGTTACAAGATCTTTAACAATAGCTACTACAGGTTCAATGCTTATTTGTTCATCAGGTTTTACAGTTCTGTTTTCGCTTTTAGTGATTACACTAGTTCTCATAGGATGATCCTTTACCTTATCTGGGAAGGGTATCTTCTCAATGTAAGGTTCAGGTAAAACATGATCAATAATGCAATACTCAGTACTTCCAATAGGAACACAGTTAGTAATATCTTCATAGGGTGCATGGTACTTGCTCCATCCCTTTGTTGGGATTTCAATATAAGAAGCAAAAGCCTTAAAACAATTTGTAATAACTTGGAAATTAAGACCATAAGCATTACTAATATTTTGAAAGTCATGAGTACCCATAAAAGATTCAATGCATTCATAATCATAATTTATACCTGACTTTCTACCTTTGTCATTCTCCCATGCTTCAACATTGTCTTGAATACGGTCCAGAAGATACCATTTAGCTTCTTCTTCCAGAGTGAATGATCCGACAAGAAGCATCCAATAAATCCTTATCATGTAGAGGGAGCCTTGCATAAAAGTTATTGATAATAATATTGTTGGGGAGCTCATGAATGGGACATTTGAGCATTAGTAACTTCAATCTCCCCCAAGCTTGAGCTGTACTCTCTCCATCAAGAGGCCAAAAGTTGTATATTTGATTCCGATCTTTATGAATCTTACTAGGAGGATAAAACTTTGAATAAAAGAGAGGTACTATTTCCTCCCATTCAAGAGCTTGACCATTCTTCAGCAGCTTATACCATTCCTCAGCTCTTCCTTTTAGTGATAATGAGAATAAATTCTTCTTAACTTGATCTATAGTAATACCTGCACACTTGAACAACCCGCATAATTCGTGTATAAAGAGTAAATGATCACCGGGATGGAGAGTTCCATCCCCAACATAGTAGTTATCCATAACACGATCAATAATTCTTGTAGGTATTTTAAAAGCATCATTCTCAGCAGGTGGTGGTTCGTCTACTACCTTAGCAGTGGTAGTAGCTTTACCAAATAAGAAACTCAGCGAATTATCCATAACAAAAATAAAGCAACTAGCAGAAGTAAACAATACTCACAGTAGAGGTTTCCTTTACCAGTTCCACTCTCCAATAGCGCTTCACTCCCCGGCAATGGCGCCAAAAAATAGTCTTGGTGACCCACAAGTATAGGGGGTGTATCACAGTATTTTCGATAAGAAAGAGTGTCGAACCCAACGAGGAGCAGAAGGTGCTGGCTAGTGGCATGGATCAAGAATTCTCTGCAAATACTTAGCAAATGGATTTTTAGGGGTTTTTGATAAAGCAAGTAAATAAAGTACGAGTAAATAGAAGACAGTAGGAATAAATGCAGGAAGTGGCTCAATACTTTATGCAGCAAAGGACAAGCCGGTTGTATTACTTAAGATGACCAAACATTCTCGAGGACACATGGGAAGACTATCAAGTGCCTTCGCTTCATATAGTTGATTAATCTTCTTTCGCTTGCTAAGTGTTGTGTGGGTGAACCTGTGCTAATGTACCGACCTTCCTAGGACTAATACATACTTGTGATTATACCCCTTGCAAACATCCGTAAGTACAAGAAAGTAATTAAGGTAGAAACCTAACCACAGCTTTAAACTCTAAGACCCTTACGTCCCTTGTGCAATGGTTTCCTAACGGGGGTTCAGGTTTCTGTCACTCCGGCAACCCCTACGATTAGTAGACAAATACACAATGCATTCCCCTAGGCCCATATAGGTGAAGTGTCATGTAGTCGACGTTCACATGACACCACTAGAAGAAGTACACCACAACTTAAATATCAAACTATTGAATCTTTCTCAACACAACTCCACTACTAACAACATGACTTCTCCCATGTCCTCAAGAACAAAACGAACTACTCACAAGACATCATATGGATCATGATCAGAGATGGAATAATGATGTATAACAATCTGAACATAAACAATAATTCAATGGTTCACTCAATAGCATCAACTACAAAGAGTAATCAACACCGGGAAAGTTTCCCCTATGAACTATGCAAGCTTCAACGCAATTGTTACAGCAATATGGAGATGGTGATGAGGGTGCTGATGGTGATGATGATCCTGATGAAGTCTAGCTTGATGGTGGTGTTGATGGCGACGATCTCCCCTCTCCGAGAAGGAATTCCCCCGGCAGAAATCTGTCTGCCGGAGAGATCTTTCTCTCTCGGTGTTTTTCGCCCCGCAGAGGCGGCGGAATCTTTCTGTGGTCGCTCCCCGAGTCTTAGGGTTTCAGGAGGAATATATATGCCAGAGGGGAGAGCCAGAGATGGGCCAGGGCGGCCACACCACCTGGTGGCGCGGCCTAGGGTGGCCCGCGCCAGGGGGTGGTTTGGGCCCCCTGTGGCCCATCTCCACTCCTCCTTCTGGCTTCCTTCGTCTTCTGGAAAAATAGGATTTTCCGTATATTTTCCCAGATTTTCTGATCTTCGCGAATTTTGCCTCCAAACAACACATTTTCCATCAGAATCCTGACTACAGCGGTCCATGCTCCAAAAGTCATCAACCATGCAAAAACAGATGAAATAACATAAGTATCATATCTTAATATGAAATATATCAATGAATAACCGTAAATTATGACATAGAATAGTGATGCAAAATGGACGTATCAAATAACAATGGATTGTATATGAAAGGTAATATGTGGTGGGTGTTAGCCTTTTACCGCACCTTGGGGATTGCAACGAACTAGTAGCTACACGTGAGAATAAGCTTGCAAAATGGAAATGCAAAGAAAGCTCACACTAAATAAAGAACTAAAACTATCAAAAGCAATTGGTGGAAGGTTAGGGTGGTGTAAAACCAAACGAAAAGATCCATAGAAAAGGTTATTATTAAAGGTGGTATAGAACCAAAGATCAAAAGCAAAAAGGATACGATCTACCGAACACAAAAATACACACACGTGGAGACGGATTTGGTTAGCACAACTATGAAAATGAGCACCAAAATGTCCTAACGAATACTTAGCTCGGTTGTCGTGCCAACGCAAGGAGAGACCACAACTCGTTCGCCAAAAGAGGATAAGTAACGGATTTGTGCACTTACCTTGGTCGCGCTCTTTTTCTCTCTCTTTGCTTACAAGCTTGAGACTCTCTTTGTATTGGGAGACTATGTATCTTTCTATTTTTCTTTTGATTTTTGATTTTCTATTTTTTATTATTTTTCTCCCTTTCTATACTACTATGTCAACTTTTATATTTGCTTACACACTCTCACTTTCTAAGGGAAAGTGCACAATGCTTAGGCAAACGCAAAATGAGCTGCTCTCATAGGATAGATACACACAAAGGAAGAAGGGTTAACAAGGTGGGGCAAGTTATACCTTCGATATTGTTGACGACTTGCTACCGATGTTGGGGATGATGTTCGGACGTCACGGTGTCGAGAAGCACAGGATGTGATGATTTTCAGAAGCTTGATGTTAGTTAAGGCGACACACACGCGAAACACAAACAACATAAGAAGAAAAATGGTCAAAATTGGGTCAGAAAAGAGGCCAAACCGGTGGCATCGGACCTGTCGCCGGAATTTTCGGCAGGAATTATGGTTTGTCAGAATCATCGCCGGAAATTTCGGCGGCACGGTCGGTTCATCGGATCTAGCACCGGTTCGTGTTCGTGAAATCTGTGAAATTTTTCGAAAATCTGTCGAAATTGGGCTGGGGAAAGGTTAAAAGAAGGTAGATCGACACCCAAAGCAATAGATCTATGGACCAAAACCACGAAAAACTCACCAAACCGAGAGATCGATCCGAAGGTAATTTGGGCCTCTTTTTTAGTGATTTTCAAATTTTTGGTGGATAGAAGAAAAATTTGCGGAGGAATTCGTGAGCAACGAAGCTCTTGATACCAATATGTTGAGGGCTAACCTCGTGGGTGGCCCGATCTTTCACGAATCCCTTGGAAATCGAGGCAAGGGTGAGTGGAGGAAGAGGGAGAGGATGAAACCCGTGAACTCACGCACGAAGAACACGATGAACTCACATGCACACACACGAAGACACGATACAAACCTATAGCTCACGCCACCGGCTACCGATCTGGCGCAATCCCTAGGATCAGCGACGGGCAAAGATCTCTCTCTCTCTCTCTCTCTCGAACCGGCACGACGAGTGGGAGTCTTGGTGAGATCTTGGCATCTTCGCAAAGGGCTCTGATGCCAAGACCTTGTACAACGAGGAAAGCAAGATGCAAACTCCAACGAGGTGAGGGATAAATGGTGCTCCTTTAGCAAAGGAGCATGAGACTAGAATTAGGGAGATCTACAAGAGTGTCTTCTAATTCCAATTATCCAAGTCTGAGTATTACAATGGAGGGTAGGGGCTATTTATAGGCCAGCCACTAAAAAAGGGTAATTTGGGCACAAAAGGTAAAATATGGACGAAATAGGGAATATTCTTGGGCATCAAACCCATAGTTGACTTAATACTAGGACATTCCGGCATAAGTCCGGCGCGACCAGAATTGGCGCTGGAAATTCCGGTCAAGCCGGTTATTTCGGTCGGCCACCGGAATGGCGTACAGAAGAGCAGTTTGGTCACCGCTGGTTGGTTTCGGTGACCGCCAGTATTTCTGGCGAAGGGGTCGGTCCGCTGGGGAAACCGGTTCACCGGTTCTCTCACTGGTTTGAGCTGGAACTTCGTCTTGCGATGGTTTGGCTCCTTCTCGTGGTATTTCTTCATGGGGTTTATAGCTGAGGATGCATAAGGTATTGGCATGAAGTAGCAAGCTATCATTGAAATCACACGATAAGAGGAGATAATTCACCTTATCTTGAAGGAGCTTGGCTCGGGCACGAGTCATTGGTCCACTTGGAGGAGTTGGTGGTGTAGATGTAGGGACGTCCGTAGGATGGGCTGTATCACTCAATCGCCTTGATGGAGCGCAATCTTGTCATATGTTAGCAAAGAGTAGAGAGGGAGCGCTTGACGAAAGCTCGTGTCGGTGTAAGATTCCTAGAGGCCAATTGTAAAAACTTCTCTTTCTCTACATAGGTCCAAGTGGTAGAAGACTGCCTGAACTCGACACTAGAACTCTCCGTGTGAATCTTAGAGCTCTAGTGTCTCATCTTGCTTTGATGCAAGTGAGAGTAAATGAAGCTAAGTACATACCATGTGAGGCTAGTCCTAGTGGGAGTATCATAAGGCCACCTTGGCAAAAACTGATGTGGTACCACAATTAATAAAGAGAGAGGTGTTAGTAGTATCATAATATGATACTGTATCATAGCTCGTGAAACTAGGTAATTTAATGACCAATACATCTCATACACACAATTGCATTGAGATTGTAGAAAAAATTAAATACAATGGTACTATGATACTACTAGATGATACTAACCACTAGAGAGGTAGTATCATACACTAGTATCATATGCATGATACTAGTAATATGATACTCCCACTATGACCAGCCTGATAGATCATTTTACAGGCTTCATTAGCTTCGTAATGATTAACGTTGCCCTTTAGAAGTGGTAAATGTGAAGGTACACAATAAAGTGATGTTCGCCTGATTTATGACGAACTAAGTGACATTGGGGGGGGGGGGGGGGTCCTTAGGACATCTTCATCGAGCCGACTCATTCGATCACCGGCTATCTCAATCGGTCCATGCGAACAGGCCGGAGGGGAAAACCTTTCCCAACGGCCTGACTCAAACGACCACGCGTGTCCTGGCCAATCCATTCCCTGTCTTCTCACCTGGCAGGGACCCAACGGCCACTAGTCTCCAACCCCAAACGCATCAATGGAGTAGGCTGACTCGTAGGGTAGCCGCGCCGCTGACTCCTAGGCTGGTAGCGCCGCCTGACGCCTACACTACATGTACCACCAAACGCCTAGGTTGGCCGCTCGCCATCAATTTCTGCGTATAGAACGACGCGTCAGCATCCAATGCCCTCTCCTTTTAAAGGCCATCTCCTCCACCCACCTTCCACGCCCCCACCCCAGAGGAAACACGGTAGCCATAGCAGGCGACATAGGTTCAAGGGGTGGGCGGGTGGGACGACCGTCGGGGCCGGGCAGGGCGACGTCGAAGAGGACGACGTGGGGGAAAGGCTGGACAATTTCGTCAGCGCCTTCCCCATTGCCATCTCCTTGGCCACCACCTGCGGCCATCAACAGTCTCGACTATTTCGAGTTCTACGTCACCATACACCTGGGCATGAATGGAGACACACTTCGTCTCCCCACGAAGTTCGCCACGTCGACGAGCAGGAGCCCCACCATGTGGTGCTGAAGTTGCCCAGCGGCTTGACTGGCCTCTGGATCGTGGAGGTGTTGTTCGACCGCCTCGACCAGATGTACCTCGACAACGGGTGGAAATGTTTCTGCCGTGCGCACAACATTGAAGTCGGACACTTCCTCGTCTTCACGTACGATGATGAAACCATGCTCATCGTCCGCATCGACAGGACCATGTGCAGCCGCCACTACCACACCATTTTCGAGTCCAATGACTAGGCGAAGACGAGACAGGGTCTTCTAGATTAAATCTATAGTTTTTTACCTTCTCTATATGCCTTCGGAGCAAGCAAAATTTCCATGCATATGCCAAGACCGAGTTTTTTAGATGAAATCTATTATGTATGTAATGCAAGACAATTGTAGACAAATCTATGTACCCAATGCAAGACAAATGTAAGCAAAACCTATAAAACTATGTTTGCAATGCAAGTCAAATTTAGACATGATTTTTATAAAAAACCAAAATGAGTCGGCGTTGTTGGAGGCACCCCCGATCCAAACGGACAAAGACCAAAATAGCCTGATTTCGTATCCGCAGACCGACCAAACAGACAGATTCAGACACCTTCTGTGTCCGATATGGGACGGCCCGGTGGAGATGCCCTTAGTCTATTGCAATATTTAAAGACCAAACAGTGGACCCAATACAAGAACAATTTAAATCCTGGGCAAACTATAAATTTAAAAGCTAAAATTGCTATTTTCAATCAAATTTTCATTAAATACATTGCGTGGCTCGGGTGAAATTTGATCCAGTGGCGGAGCCAAAACCTCTTCAGCCCGGGAGGAAGTGTGCGCACGCTAGAGGGGCCTTGGGTCCCCACTGGACCAAACCCTCTCCCTCCTCACACAAGGTGGACCCATTTTTTGGCATCTCTTGTCCTTGCGCATTTCTTTACCTCGTGTCTTCTTTGACAATTCTATTTTGTGAAATATGTCTTCAACACCTCAAACGATTTCAACACGGATAATCTGGTGCGGCACATAAGTAAGTATAGTTTTTTTACCTTTTCCTTCATAAATATTGAAATTCGTATATTTTCAAAACAAAAATTACAGGACTCATAATTTAAGAAGTTGGGAAATATTTTCCAGAAGTTGAGATAATATGTTCATAGGGTTCAAGCTAATTGTTCATGAGACTCAAAATAGAAGTCCATACGATTTTGGATAATTTCTCATGTGGGTCCAAACAAATGTTCATGTATTACATTTTTTATTATATATGATTTTATAAAATTAAATAAGAAAAATGTAGCAAAGAAATCTAAAAAAAAGAGAATAAAAATAAAAGAGGAAAATGAAAATGAAAAACAAAAATAAAATAAAATGCAGAAAATGAACAAGAATAAATAAAATAATATGTTTGGATAGTCACAAAGAAAATAAAAGTAAGTAAATTAAACTAAAAAGTAAAGAAATAAAGAAAGATAAAATGAAAAAAGAAAACGTAAAAAATAACAAAGATACATAAAACTAGTAACAAAATCTTACCGTGTTGATTTTGTCGTAATCCGAGAGCAAACTATGTTTAAAACACTAACTAATTCAAAAATTGTCTATTGCACTGCTCTCGTTTTTTCCAAAAACTAGGAAACAATACTTCTTCGTATAAAAAAGATAGAAAACAGACATACAACTACATATTCACATATAATATTTATGCCAGAATTTTCGCTAAAAATTTGTTATATTTTGGACACCACGAAAAAGTCAAATTTTGGGATGAAATAATATTTTTAATTATTTCATACAATCACAATTTTTTCATGCAACCAAAATAGACCTTTTTCGAAGAAACTTTGTACAAGTATGCAGAACATATGTACGATATTCTTAGATTTGTTTTTGGATTTTTTTTTCAAAACTAAAACTGCCATTTCTTTAAAAAAAAGAGATTTAGTGATCTCAGGTGCCACAAAAGGGCTATAGAACTAATTTATTTTTGTTGTATGTTAGTTGCTGATGAAGAAGAAGGTGTGTTTGTGGCTAATGAGAGGGTGGAGAACATTCTCGGTTTCTCCGGTGAAGCCTATGGGCTATGTAGTACTCCCTCCTTTCCAAAATATAGACTGCATATAAGATTTTATAAAAATCAAATGATATGAAAGTTTGATCAAGTATGTAAAGAAAAATATAGACATCTAAAATGCCAAATCACTGCCACTAGATTCGTCATGTTGTATTTTGCGTGTGGTATATATTGTATGTTGTATGTGGTATATACTGTATGTTGTATGTATAGATAATTTACTCAATAAAATTGGTCCGTTTACATTTAACTTCACTGCAAAATGTCACAGCAAGGAGAGAAGACATTGTGGGCCCAGGATCTCGACGAGATCCTTGTTAGTACGATTGCCAGATGTTTAGAATAGTATTTATAATGAAAGTTTAATTATTTTAGACTCAAGACATGTTCAAAACGTCATCTATTTTTGATATGCAGGAGTACTTAACATAAGATATTAAAAATGCAATCATTTCGAAATGACCTCAATGAGTAATGCTTTTCTACGACACTTTTTTATAGTATAAATTTGCAATAATTAGTCGTCGTACCTCTGAACTATCTTTCCCAACGTTGCAAATTTGTACTCCCTATACTACTACTACTAGTTGGCCTACTTACAGATTCTTGACAATGATTTTCTTGTGCCGTGCACGCAGTGCAGCCACTAATGGCATGCGAGGAAAGTAGACAGTTTTAATGGCTTTGTCTGTGAGATCGATCTCGCGCTGCAACCAGCGCCGGCCCTGAGCCCGTGCAACCTGTGCGGCTGCACAGGGCCCCAAATCGCTAGAGGCCCCACCCAGCTAAGATACATTACGTATTTACGTATGGCTGCTAAGTAAAATTCATTTAGAAATTGATCCAGTGAAATTCAGCCGAAGCAGCTGGGGCTTTTGGAGACTCACATACAACCGCACGTGGATGGACCATCCGCACCGCATGCACCCAGTCCAGTGCTCCAAACTCCAGATCGCTCTGCATGTCACGTCTAATTCTTGATGTTGTCCGCTCTCACATAGTTCTCTTCTACCTGTCGAGATTTCTTACGGTTTTCACAGAATTTAGGAAGAGTAATGTTGAATGTTTAGGCGTCTACTCCCTTTGTATAGAAATGATTTATTTAGGTTTGTTTAGATTTAAATATATCTAGACACATTTTAATTGATAGATATATTCAAATTTAGACAAACCCAAGTCAGTTATTTCTGAATAGAGGGAGTAGTTTTTTTTACGAAAATTGCTATTAAATTATCAAAAAATAGACGTCCATATTTTCTTATAACAGGGCCCCATTTTTGTTCTTGCACCGGGCCCCTTACATCTCAGGGCCGGCCCTGGCTGCAACTTTACAACTGCTTTGCGCTGTTATTTCTGCCTTTGCTTTCTCCCCGCAGTCTGCCATGTACTGATCGCGTCAAAGAGCCGGTAGTAAAGCCACTTACGCTCGCAGGTGTACGAATATTTTCAAAAAGATGTCCAGGAATGAAGGAAAATCTCGCCAGTAGTAAAGCTCAAGGCATCTGAACCTTCAACGTCACGTTCACATAGCCGACCATAAGATCGGTCGTCAAGAAAGCAGAGCTTGCCGCTCTGTGCTTTTCTAGAAGTAATCGTAGCTTCACCTACTAGCACAAGTGTATGTGCATGCACAATATGCTCTGCTCTGAACGAGCCACTGATGTGCTCTGCTCTGAGTGAGCCATTAACAATTCTTCTGCCATGGGTGGACCACGTACTACAAGCTAGTCCACCTAATGGTTGAAGCAAACAAACCAAACTCACTAGCTAACTTACATTTCTCACCTTTAATTCTCGACCAAACCACTCCGTACTAGTAGTTGATGAGCCCAAAACAGGACAGGTTCTGGACCCGTTGGTCTTGCCAAACATGTTGGCGTGAAATGTCATTAAGAAGAGGGAAGCAAGGAACATTCCGAGGAAACCACATAAAGCCAAACTCACTTACTCAATCGTTAGGTGCCACAGCTTGTGTGGCAACTCCAAAAGCCAAGGCTCGCCGCATAATGTCTTCATCCACGAGATGCACCGCCTCGGCGTAAGTGAGCTACTTGCCGTTGAAGATTCTTCCGTCGCCCACCTTCCACACATTCTAGAGTAAGTAGAGAAGCCGACCACTACGTACCCTCCTGGTTTTCTTGTACGCCTCCACCAACATGGCATCCCACCACTCACTGAGCCAAGAGTATTGAGCAGACGTGACGGCCTCAGGGCTCACGTGCAGTGAAAAATCATGAACCATTCTCCAGTCTTGCGCAGTGAAGGGAAAATCCTTGCAAAGGTGTGTACCGTTTTCTGTGAAACCAAGACAGAGCTGACAGCACTGGCGGACCATAGTGTAGGCCAAAAGGATCATGATCCCCCAACTTAATTACGATTTGGATAATAGCACTTAGTATTTATCATTTTTGATCATGTAAAATATAAAATACTCCTATTTGCCCCCCTCAATTGTCATATAATGTCTTTTGGCCCCACCTAAATTATGGTCAAGATCCACCGCTGGCCGGGAGGATCAACTATGGGGCTAGCTCCTCATGGCCAATCTGTAGCCGTGAGGATCCTGCCTTGGAGAACCAACAAATAGAACATGTCGCATTTGTGTTCAGCGAAGACCCCGCTGATCTTCCGAGAGCCAAACTTCGGGAAAGAGCCCAGAAATTGGGCCTCGTAGGCCGAGCTACTAGTGTAGATTCCATCGTCCGTCCAATGCCACCTTACTGAGTCAGGCCGCGAGGTGTCAAGCGTATTGTTAGCCACGAAAGAGGCAACGATGATGAAGTCAGGTAGCCACGTAACAGTATTTAAATGAGTTACTGAGGTGATACAGTTGTCATTCTCCAGCTCCTTGTATACTTGACAGTTCTTTTTGGATGCGATCTTTTACAGATTAGGGGCGGTGTCACGCATACGCCCATTTCCAGTCTAGTTGTCTTGCCAAAACAAAGCCTTTTCTCCATCCCCAAAGGAAATCTTGACGGAGGCACACAACAACGCCATGTTCACTTCATCACATGGGAATATAGACCCGACCAAAGGACTGTTGGGGTTTGTCCGCCGAAACCAAGTCCATCTTAGGTGAAGAACATGCCCAAACCGCTCGAGGTCAGGCATGCCAAGGCCGCCGAGCTTTAGGGGTGGCAAACCTGGTTATACTCCATGCTTTCGAGGAAATAATAATATTAGTATTATCATATTTCATGTTCATGATAAATGTTTATACTCCATGCTATGATTGTATTAATACTCCCTCTGTTCCAAAAATATAAGGCGCCTAAGGTTTAGTCAAAAGTCAATATTTTCTAAGTTTGATCAAGATTATACACAAAAATATAAATATTTATAATGCCAAATCAATATCAATAGATTTATCATAAAGTATATTTTCTTATTGTGTCCATTCTATAATGTAGATGTACATATTTTTCCCTAAATATTTGGTCAAGTTAGTAAGATTTGACTTTTGACCAGTACTTAGACGCCTTATATTTTGGGATAGAGGGAGTAGGAGATATTATACATGTGTGGTTTGATAAACAACGTCGTGGCTCTAGTAAGCATCTTCTTGACTAGCTCGTTGATTAATGATGGTTATGGTTTCCTAGCCATGGACATGTGTTGTCAATTAATAATGGGATTATGCCATTAGGAGAATGACATGATGGACAAATCCAACTAATAAAAGCGATTAGATCGTGTCACATAGTTAAATTTCCAAACATGATATCTGACAAGTATCATAATCTTTAGAGACCATGATATTATGTTATTCACTTGTGTTGGAAGAATGCTTCGGGGGCATCGACTGTCACACCGTAACTGGATGACTATAAAGGGGTCTTTCAGGTACTTCGGAAAGTACTTATTGAGTTTCATGAATCAAGACTAGGAGATATACTTTGGGCCCACTCGGTAACACACATGATATGTCGCCTATAGGCACATGACTGATGAGTATGTTCACATGGGATATTGTATTACGAGTAAAGAGTACCTGCCAGTAACAAGATTGAACTAGGTGTAGTGATCCAGATGTTCACCATGAAGTACCGACGATCAAATCTCGGGCAAGTAAAATATCACGAGACAAAGGGAACGGAATACATGATTTTTTCAATCTTGGACATCGTGGTTCAAACCGATAAACATCTTTTTTGAATATGTGTGAGACATTAAAGACATCTAGGTCCCGCTAATGATAATTGATTAGAGAGGTGTCTCGATCATGTCTACATCTTCTTGAACCCATAGGGTCACACACTTCATATAAGGAAAGTGGATTTTAGGGTTTCAGGAAAGTTCGAGAATTTTTTGATAGGATATCGAGAGCTTCTAGAATGTTCTAGTAGGTCCCGTGGTGGGGCCCACCTACCCTGAAGGGTCTAGATGGACCTGAAAGGGGGCCACACTCTGCTTGGCCCATGCGACCTCGGGAGGGGAATCCCTAGGATTCTCAATTAAGGAAGGAAAGAGGGGGTGCCCTCGAGGGGGAGTTCCTCCTTGGCCGCCGGCCATAGTCTTGGTGGTCAAGTCTTCCCACCAGGTCACCCCAACACCTATATATATAGAGGATGTGACACATGGGGAAACACATCAAACCCTAGTCGTTTGCCCTATTACTCTTCATCATCCCCTGTCCCCGTGTGCTGGCAAAGCCCTGCCTGTAAGGATCTCTACCATAGCCACCACCATGTCGTGGAGCCGACTTAGATCCCATCTACCTCTCTCTCTAGTCTTGCTGGATTAAGAATAAGGAGACTTCACCGAGTTGTATGTGTTCTAATCTTGGAGGTGCCTTCCGTTGCGGTGCTAGATGAAGGAGATATGCCCTAGAGGCAAATAATAAAGGGTGTTTATTATCATATCTCACTAGTTCATAATAGTTTCATACTATGTTATAACTATATCAATCAGAAACATTGATACATGTGTGGTATGTAAACAAACCAACTATCCCTAGTAGTCTCTATACAACTACTTTATTGGGAAACTGATGATCAAGGTTTCCTGATCATGGTGCATTTATTGTAGTTAACAATGAAGTCATATCACTGGTATTATGATGTGATGGAAATTACCCATATAAGTATTGTAACATGATCAAAGTCACAAAGTTCATGTTGTAATAGTTAGAAATGAAGTACCATAATCCTTAGACCGTGAGATCTTGTTTAATCACTATCACCCATGGTTGCTTAGACTAGATCAACCATCACATCATAGCAGGGTGATCATAAAGGTATATGTGTATATGTTGGGTATTCTAGAGGGGCACATTGAAGCGCATGTATCAAGTTCAGGATTTGTTCTCCTTCATGACGGGAAGATACAAAGGGCCCACTCAGTGAGATTACATCCATAATTATTGCACAACATGTGGCTAGGTCACATGGATGGAATATCACAGAATGAGTAAAAAAGCACTTGACGGTAACGAGATAGAACGAGGTATTGTGATGCCGATGGTCAAGTCTCGAACAAGTGGAGTATCGAAATAACAAAGGGAATAAGATTCAAAGTTTACTGTTCAAACGACAATATCAATCGTGGAATGTGCATGGTTCATTATGGGCATCCCGGTCCCGCTATGATCATTGATATAAGATATAGTCTCGATCATATCTATGACATTCCCGAACCATAAGGTAACACAATTAAGGGTACGATGACAATTTGAGATTGTTTTGGATATTATGGATCATGAGAGTAAAAAGAGAGAACACCTAAACTGTTCCGAGAGAGAATAAGAATCGTTCTAGGAAGATCCGAAGTCGTTCGAAATGGACCGAAAGGTGTTTCCGGACAAGAGGATAGAATAATATATGTTTATATATTAATTAATGGAATTAATATTAAATAAATATTTATTATTAAAATTTTAAAAGGGAAACTTCCCCTAATAGGCCAAATCCCTAAAGGGGAAAGAGCCCAAGAGGTCAAGCCACCCGAAGGGGGAAAAGGGACAGTTGTCGCCGGCCTCAGCCACCGCGCGCGTGGGGCCCACCTGTCTAGCCCGATCGACTGGCCTTCTGCCATGGCGCCTTCCCTCCCTAATGTTTAGTCCCACCCCGAAACTTGGCAAGGTGGGGGTATCCCATTTTCCTCTCTATATAGGAGGGTCCTATATGAGGAAAATACAACAAAGTAATTGAGAGATTTTCCAAGGCATTTTCCTTAGAGAATTTCTCTCCCCTCTCTCTTCTCTCTTGCAACTCATTTGATTAGGTCTACATGCAAAGGAGTGCTTCGTGTACCTTAGTTGTCTTTGCAGAGATCCCAGCCAAAATATTTACTTCCTCACTCACGAAAGAGATCAGTGATCCGGAGGTCGTCATCATATACCGGACATGTGCGAAACCACGAAGGTGTTATCACTAGTAGCACCTGGTCTAGCGTGCAAGAACTTGCGGTGACTTGCGAGAAGCTTCGTGACCTTTAAGTCGACTACGGTCTCGACAAGTTCATACACGCCCCCTCGGAATGTTAAGCGTTTTCGGTCTTTAAGGGTATGTTACCGAAACCTTCTCCATTACAATATTACACATAGATAGATCCTGGAAATTGGTGTTGCGCTAAATCATAATAAAAATGTGTTTTCTGCTGTCGAACCCCTTCAATGGTATCAGAGCCGATCTATGCGAGGTAATTCTTGTACGATTAGAAAACATGTTGATTATGTGCGCATTGATCCTATAGTTGTTACCATCCCACGTGCACTTGTTTATATCGCGACACTGTTTGATGAAGCGGCTCGGACCAACCTTACGCGTAATCCTACGCGAGACTGGTTGCACGCTCAACATATGGCTTGTATCGTATAAGTGGGTAGTGGGTGTTTGTCTCTCTTTCAGTAGTTGATATAGCATTTGCAACGGAGGGCCCTTAAAAATGGTGTAGTAGAGAAAACTGTTGGATCCATGTTGTGGTTGGAAATTCGTAGGTAGAAACGGTTCTATCGCAAAATCGTAACAACCACGTAAAACTTGCAAAAGATAAAGTAGAGACGTCTAACTTTATTTTGCAGGAGGCAAATGATGTGATATGGTCTTGGCCAAAATTAAGGTAAAGTAGTTTACTCTATGTTGCTAAGTAGTATAGTAATGATCGTTTTGATGAATGACCAACTGGTGGCACCATGGACTTGACGCCATATCGCGGCGCTCTATGGAGACCATGGCCCATGAAGATGGACCATATCATATCACTATTACTGCATGTGATGTTGATACCTTATACATCTTGTTGTGGGCTAATGTTAGATACACAAAGTTAGCATTAAATAAGATGATCCTTATTTAATACCAACTATAGTGTTCTCCCATTAGTGTGCAACTACCAAGAAAGTCCATCGTTATGAAGCAGGTCGTGAGAATTAGGTGCTAGCCATATCGATGTTCACATACATTGGGTGCAAGCCATGTATGCACTATGAATACACGAAGGTTGAGTTGGAGAGCCTAGCATGTACATCCATAGCCTTAGAACACGAGAAGATTGTGTAGGGGTTCCACGCATGAAAACAATAATTTTTTACCCTACGCCCCTGAACCCTGATGTTGCCAGGACCTATCTAATAGTAATACAGTTACGGGAGGGGCTTTTCGCCAACTTACCCTTGAAGACCGAAAAGTGTTGTCAACGCTTAGGAGAGCGTGGTTGATGTAGACGAGCCCAAACCAACCTTAAGGTCGTGATGAAGTCCTTGCTCTCCAGCGGCTCCAACGACTTGAGTGCCTCAAGTGTGACACCTCGCGAGGAGTTACACGCGTCCGGTTCCTGACGATCACTCCCGCTTCCCCGATCCAGCAGCAGTTGCGGAAGTAGAGCTCCTGGATCCGAATACCGCAGTGCAACGGTGCTCCATGGTGAAGATGTCTCTCATTCGCGTAGTCCGAAATTGGGACCATGGTCACGAGAGAGAGAGAGAGAGAGAGAGAGAGAGAGAGAGAGAGGTATTCTGATGCTGATGGTCATGTCTCAGACAAGTGGAGTATCGAAATAACAAAGGGAATAAGATTCGACGTTTACTGTTCAAACGACAATATCCATCGTGGAATGTGAAGGGTTGATTATGGGCATCCTGGTCCCGCTATGATCATTGATATAAGATATAGTCTCGATCATGTCTATGACATTCCCGAACCATAAGGTAACACAATTAAGGGTACGATGAAAATCTGAGATTGTTTTGGATATTATGGAATCATGAGAGTAAGAAAGAGAGAACACCTGAACTGTTCCGAGAGAGAATAAGAATTGTTCTAGGAAGATCCGAAGTCGTTCGGAATGGACCGAAAGGTGTTTCCGGACAAGAGGATAGAACAATATATGTTTATATATTAATTAATGGAATTAATATTAAATAAATATTTATTATTAAAATTTTAAAAGGGAAACTTCCCCTAATAGGCCAAATCCCCAAAGGGGAAAGAGCCCAAGAGGTCAAGCCACCCGAAGGGGGAAAAGGGACAGCTGTCGCCGGCCTCAGCCACCGAGCCCGTGGGGCCCACCCGTCTAGCCCGATCTACTGGCCTTCTCCCATGGCGCCTTCCCTCCCTAATGTTTAGTCCCACCCCGGAACTTGGCAAGGTGGGGGTATCCCATTTCCCTCTCTATATAGGAGGGTCCTATATAAGGAAAATACAACAAAATAATTGAGAGATTTTCTAAGGCATTTTCCTTAGAGAAATTCTCTCCCCTCCCTCTTCTCTCTTGCAACTATGGCCCCCCAGGTATGTCTACACACGCAAAGGAATGCTTCACCGCGGCACGCCGTTGTGCTGCAGAGATCCCAGCCAAAATATTTACTTCCTCACTCACGACAGGGATCAGTGATCCGGAGGTCGTCATCGTATACCAGACATGTGCGAAACCACGGAGGTGTTATCACTAGTAGCACCTGGTCTATCGTGCAAGAACTTGCGGTCACTTGCGAGGAGCTTCGCGACCTTTAGGTCGACTATGGTCTCGACAAGTTCATACACGCCCCCTCGGAATGTTAAGCGCTTTCGGTTTTTAAGGGTATGTTACCGAAACCTTCTCCATTATAGTATTACACATAGATAGATCCTGGAAATTAGTGTTGCGCTAAATATAAAAAAAATGTGTTTTCCGTTGTCGAACCCCTTCAATGGTATCAGAGCCGATCTATGCGAGGTAATTCTTGTACGATTAGAAAACACGTTGATTATGTGGGCATTGATCCTATAATTGTTACCATCCCACGTGCACTTGTTTATATCGTGACACTGTTTGATGAAGCGGCTCGGACCAACCTTACGCGTAATCCTACACGAGACTGGTTCCACGCTCAACATATGGCTTGCATCGTATAAGTGGGTAGCGGGTGTTTGTCTCTCTTTCAGTAGTTGATATAGCATTTGCAACGGAGGGCCCTTAAAAATGGTGTAGTAGAGAAAACTGTTGGATCTATGTTGTGGTTGGAAATTCGTAGGTAGAAACGGTTCTATCGCACAATCGTAACAACCACGTAAAACTTGCAAAAGATAGAGTAGAGACGTGTAACTTTATTTTGCAGGAGGCAAATGATGTGATATGGTCTCGGTCAAAATTAAGGTAAAGTAGTTTACTCTATGTTGCTAAGTAGTATAGTAATGATCGTTTCGATGAATGACCAACTGGTGGCACCGTGGACTTGACACCATATCGAAGCGCTCTATGGAGACCATGGCCCATGAAGAAGGACCATATCATATCACTATTACTGCATGTGATGTTGATACCTTATACATATTGTTGTGTGCTAATGTTAGATACACAAAGTTAGCATTAAATAAGATGATCCTTATTTAATACCAACTGTAGTGTTCTCCCATTAGTGTGCAACCACCAAGAAAGTCCATCGTTATGAAGCAGGTCGTGAGAATTAGGTGCTAGCCATATCGATGTTCACATAAATTGGGTGCAAGCCATGTATGCACTATGAATACACTAAGGTTGAGTTGGAGAGCCTAGCATATACATCCATAGCCTCAGAACACAAGAAGATTGTGTAGGGGTTCCACGCATGAAAACAATAATTTTTTACCCTACGCCGCTGAACCCTGATGTTGCCAGGACCTATCTAATAGTAATACAGTTACGGGAGGGGCTTTTCGCAAACTTACCCTTGAAGACCGAGAAGTGTTGTCAATGCTCAGGAGGGCGTGGTTGATGTAGACGAGCCGAAGGCGACCTCAAGGTCGTGATGAAGTCCTTGCGCTCCAGCGGCTCCAACGACTTGAGTGCCTCAAGTGTGATACCTCAAGGGGAGTTACACATGTCCGGTGCCTAACGATGACTCCCGCTTCCCTGATCCAGCAGTAGTTGTGGAAGTAGAGCTCCTGGATCTGAATCCCGCAGTGCGATGGCGCTCCACGGTGAAGATGTCTCTTGTTCGCGTAGTCCGAACTTGGGACCACGGTCACGAGAGAGAGAGAGAGAGAATATCAATTGGAGGTCTCCCCAAAAGTGAGGAACCTTTATTGAATATTGTGTGTATTTATCTGGCCAGATACCCCCACTATATATAGGGGAAGGGGAGGTACTACCTCCCTCCAAGTCCCGAGGTGGGACTAAAGGAGAGGGAGAGGGGGAGGGGTGGCGCCGTCGGCCACCCCCATGGGCCCCACGCGGGGGGGCTGGCCCACTAGGGTGCCGGTTACCCCCTCTGGCCCTTCTCCCTCTTGCCTTTCCCTAATGGGCCCTCTTCCCTCCGGAATTGGCCCATTAAGCCTTTTGACCTTTAAATTGATTCTCTTTTATTAAATAATTATGAATAAATGATTAAATCAATATTTCACATTCATTCATATATTATTCAATCTAAGTGGTTATGGAACACCTTCCATCTCCACTCCGGACATCCTCCGGACTTACCGAAACCCTTCCGGTTTTCTCTCTACTATTCTTCAGCGATTCTTCCGATCGTATAAACACTCTCTAAGCATCATCAAATCCTTAAGTGTGATACCCTACGGTTCGAGAACACTCCCAGACCAATGATCGACAAAGGGACTTGGATGGCCATGTGACCCTCATACGTCCATTTTGCATCACTAATCTATATCACAATTTACTGTTATTCATTGATATATTTCATATTAAGAGATGATACTTTTGTTATTACATCTATTTTTGCATGGTTGATGATTTTTGGAGGATGGACCGCTGAAGTCAGGATTCTGATGGAAAAGGCACTGTTTGGAGGCAAAATTTGTGAAGATCAGAAAATCCTAGAAAATATATGGTAAATCCTATTTTTCCAGAAGAGGAAGGATGCCAGAAGGGGGAGCAGATATGGGCCACAGGGGGCCCACACCACCCCCTGGTGCGGGCCAGCCCTGGTGGCGCCACCAGGTGGTGTGGCCACCCTGGCCCACCTCTGGCTCTGCTCTTTGGCGTATATATTCCCCACGAAACCCTAAGACTCGGAGAGCGACCACAGAAAGATTCTGCTGCCTCTATGGGGCGGAAAACTGCAGAGAGAGAAAGAGCTCTGCGGCAGGCAGAAATATGCCGGGGGAAATTCCTTCCCGGAGAGGGGAGATCATCGCCACCAACACCATATCAAGCTGGACTTCATCAAGATCATCATCATCTCCACCAGCATCATCATCACCACTTCATACCGCTGTAACAATTGGGTTGAATCTTGCATAGTTCTTAGGGGAAACTTTCCTAGTGTTGATTACTTGTTGTAGTTGGTGCTATTGAGTGGAACCATTGAATTATTGTTATGTTCAGATTGTTACTTATCATTATTTCATCTCTGATCTTGATCCATATGATGTCTCGTGAGTAGTTCGTTTAGTTCTTGAGGACATGTGAGAAGTCATGTTGTTAGTAGTGGATTTGTGTTGAGAAAGATTCAATAGTTTGTTATTTAAGTTGTGGTGTTATTCTTCTAGTGGTGTCATGTGAACATCGACTACATGACACTTAACCGTTATGGGCCTAGGGGAATGCATTGTGTATTTGGCTACTAATCGTAGGGGTTGTCGGAGTGATAGAAACCTGAACCCCCGTTAGGAAACCTTTGCACAAGGGAGTGTAGGATCTCACAGTTTAAGGCTGTGGTTAGGTTTTTATCTTAATTACTTTCTTATAGTTGCGGATGCTTGCAAGGGGTATAATCACAAGTATGTATTAGTCCTAGGAAGGTCAGTACATTAGCATAGGTCCACCCACACAACACTTATCAAATTAAAGAAGATTAATCAACTATATGAATCGAAAGCACTTGATAGTATTCCCATGTGTCCTCGAGAACGTTTGGTCATCTTAAGTAATACAACCGGCTTGTCCTTTGCTAAAGAAAGGATTGGGCCACTTGATGCATCTATTATTCTTGTCTTTTATTTGCTCGTACTTTATTTATCTGCATTATCAAAAACCCCTAAAAATCCGTTTGCTAAGTATTTACAGAGAATTCCTGCTCCAAGCCACTCGTCAACACCTTCTGCTCCTTGTTGGGTTCGACACTCTTACTTATCAAAAATACTGCAATACACCCCCCATTATGTTTGAACTCCTAGAAATTGTTAACTATTCTTTGACCAAGAGCAAAGTTTATCATTACCAATTATGATTTACTTATCTTTATTGTGTTTCCTTTACTTATTGCAAGTTAAGTTATATAATAGTGAGTTGGCTTATATTATGATTTATGTATTGATGAATGTGATGCTTCTTGTCTGTATTATTTTATCGACACTTCACTCCATAAACCCGAGGTCATGTTTATTGTGCTCAGTTTTCGCTTGGGGACAAGCGAAGTCTAAGCTTGGGGGGAGTTGATACGTCAATTTTGCATCACTATTATATATCATAATTTACTGTTATTCATTGATATATTTCATATTAAGAGATGATACTTATGTTATTTCATCTATTTTTGCATGGTTGATGATTTTTGGAGGATGGACCGCTGAAGTCAGGATTCTGATGGAAAAGGCATGTTGGGTTCCATAGCAGAAAACAAAAAAATTCTATCTACTCGAACACTAATACCAGGATCTATACTATATAGACATAAGTAACGGAGGAGGGATACGATATTCATACCTTTGAAGACCGAGGCACGCCTTACGTAGGAAGGCGTATATTGATGAAGATGAGCAGAACCCCAAGTATGGTGCCTCCGAAGTTTGTCACACGTCCGTTGTAGGAGACGTCAACCGGACTCCGATCTAGCCGAGCAGCAGAAGAATTAGATGCCAGATCGCGGATCACACGATGGTGGTGTGAGGGTGGAGAACTCACCCACGAGGTCCTCCCCAATCTTACGGAGAAGTCCTCAATGGATGAGAGAGAGAATGAGAGGGAATGGGATGATTCCAAAGGGGGAGGGGATACCCCTATATATAGTGGGAGGGGGGCGCACCACCCTAGGGCCAGGCGGTGTGGGACTAACCCCCACACCCACCGGCCACCTAGGGGCAGCCGCTGGCCCTAGGTGGGCCCCATTTCGGCAGCACGCTAAGCCTAGGCCGGCTGGCCCCCTCTCCCCAGCCCACGAAACCTGAACCCCCGTTAGGAAACCTTTGCACAAGAGTGTGTAGGATCTTAGAGTTTAAGGCTGTGGTTAGGTTTTTATCTTGATTACTTTCTTATAGTTGCGGATGCTTGCAAGGGGTATAATCACAAGTATGTATTAGTCCTAGGAAGGTCAGTACATTAGCACAGGTCCATCCACACAACACTTATCAAATTAAAGAAGATTAATCAACTATATGAAGCGAAAGCACTTGATAGTATTTCCCATGTGTCCTCAAGAATGTTTAGTCATCTTAAGTAATACAATTGGCTTGTCCTTTGCTAAAGAAAGGATTGGGCCAGTTGCTCCATCTATTATTATCGTCTTTTATTTTATCGTACTTTATTTATCTGCATTATCAAAAACCCCTAAAAATCCGTTTGCTAAGTATTTATAGCGAATTCCTGCTCCAAGCCACTCGTCAACACCTTCTGCTCCTCGTTGGGTTCGACACTCTTACTTATCAAAAATACTGCGATACACCCCTATACTTGTGTGTCATCAGACCCCTGTGCGTTCCACGAAAATCTTTCGTCGTTTGAACTGGGACGGTCGTGTCTTATACCCTTTGTCTCTTGATACTTTCATTGCCCGAGATCTGATCAATGACATCATCATGTCGTGTTCAATCTCGTTACCAAACAATGCTACTTGACTCGTTCCGACAAGTGATATCCCCATGATCAAATCACACGCTGCGCAGCTATTGGATATAACTTCTCCGGGTGGGCCCTTGGGTATCTTTCCGTCACGTGTACGAACAAATCCCGCTCTTGACATATATTGCCTCTACGGTTTTGTTAGACCCCTCCTTTGTAAAGGAAAAGGATCCCTGTGATTGCAATGCTAGTCCTTGGATCAATGCTAGCATCCACAATTTAAGATGAAGTACACAGATACAAAGGTCGTTTATTACATTCATTACAGAGATAAACATAGTCTTTTACAACTCAGGGCCATAGGCCTAATACAAGAGTTTAAGGAATAAGTAAATAAACATAAGTCTTCATCTTCATGTGCCACAGGCAAGCATGTTGAGTGTAGACTCATGACTCCTACTCATCATCGGAGTAACCTGCAACATCACAAGTTACAGCCACAGAGGGTTAATACTTTGGAATAGTATTGGCAAGTGATACCTTTGTTTATTTTAAGTGAACTATATTACTATATGCATTTTGGCTAGGTGTAGCTTGGCTTGCTTTGCTCAAAATAGGTTTTTCCTATTAGTTGAAATCACTAAGTTTTCTTTGACAAAACTTTTCCCAAGAAACCACCAATAGACATTGGGGTCCTTACCCTTGTTCACCCACAAGTTTTACTTAGAAGTTGGAGTGATGAGATTCTTGTAGCTTCCATGTCTTGATGCTCAAATTGTCCATTGCCATGGACTTGGCTAAGTACTTAGGTTTTTTTCCATCTGCAGAGGTTGTGCACTTTCCCCACCAGACTTGGTTTCCCAAGACAGGACCTTTCAGAAGCCTTTCCTTAGTCAAATGGACGCGCTCCAACCTATCATTCCCACTACCACCTACTGTCCAAGTGACTAAGTTCTAGAAACCTATATGATCATGGCAGAGCCCATATTGCCAAGTGGGGGCACTGTAAGCTTTCTCAACACTTGGCCTCCAAATCCCTTTGTGCCTGGGTGGCATACCACAAGTGAGATACACAAGCCAAATCCATGGCCTTGCGTAACCACTCAACATAAACCAATCCTTCCATTCCACCCAGGAGATTCATTGACTTAGTGGTTTTATTAAGAAAACTTAAGTCTCATGACTTAGAAATATAGCCAAAATAGCATGAATAGATTATACCAACCCTTGTTTGCTAATAGCTAGGCTAAGCATGGAATGGAAACTTAACTTAGGGAAAAATCCCTAGCAATTCTACCATTCTAAACTACATAGGATTTCCCAGCATATCATTTGACAAAAGTAGCATGCATGTCTTAGCAAAATATCTAATGCTAGTATAAAATATAGGAATGAAATATTCATGAAATATCACTTGCCTTGGTAATGGAGAGAGTAGCACTCTTCACAATCACAGTCACTAGCAAAATCTACACAAAATTTGTAACACACAATTACACACAATTACATACAATCAAAAATATGAATGCATGCATGCAAGAATTACTAAGTGATGAATTTTGAAAACTCTACCAAGCAAGTGCATGATACATAATCATAACAAGTCACAAAGTTTGCTAACTGGACTCATTTAGCCCTAAAACAATTTGCTAAACTAAAACTATACTCAAATTGGACCTAAACATGTTTCTGCATATAAAGTCATTTTTAACATTTACTATTCATTAAACACATTGGATATTCAGAAATGTCTTGACTCACTGAATCCAACGGTATAAAGTTTGCAAAATTCCAACGTGGGAATCAAAAGTTATAGCCAATTGAAAATTTGATTCAAATCTGTTTTTGAAATCTGTTTTTGATCTAACCCTAGACACGCGTCGCGTTATAACTGGTGCGTACCGGTTCGCACCGGATCACCCTCCTGCGCTGTTGGATCTAACTAACGTTTCACGGCTCAGATCTGTCTATACCCCTTCGTTAAGTGAACTGTCTCTACGCGTAGGATCCAGATCTGACGGCTACAATCTATTGACCAGAAACGGGCAGCGCTAGTGGCGTTGACTGGCGGCGGCGCGTCTGACTACGGTGGCGCCGGCGCTCTAGGTCGTCCGGGGAAGCAAGAAGGCGCTTACCAGGACCGTGGTGGCGTGCTAAAGCTCGAGGTGGCTCTGGTTTGTCAAGGGGCGCGCAGATACGGCGATGATTGCTCGTCGGAGTAGAGACAGACATCGGCACGGTCAGTCATCGTCGTTGGCGAGGTTGTCGATCACTAGGAGGCAAACAAAGGGCGTGGTCAGATGCAGGATATCACGGAGGAGATGTGTGTGTGAAGGAGGAAGCTTGGGGCGGTCTGGACTTACCACTGGAGGTCGTCAGAGTTGAAACCGAAGACGGTGGCGGCCAGTCGTCGACGTTGGTGGAGCTACGGTTCATGCGGAGGCAAATGGGGTGTGTCAGTAGTTGCGCAGAGATTCACTGAACATGATAGCATGAATGGGAGGCAGAGGGGAGCTCGGAACTCACCGGAATTCGCCGGCGCAGTCGTCGGAACAGCGGCGGCGTCGTGCGAGTCGTGGGCGGCCTGGTGGCGTGAAGGCAAAATTGACTGGGGGGAAATGGTCGTGGGGAGGTGGGGATCTTATAGCCAAAGGCTCGACAGGAAACGCTCGTTGCATCAATGCTAATTAATCTCGCGGTATCAGTGCTGCAACGGCCAGCGGTGGAGATCATGCACGGATTCAGGGGGAAGACGAAGACGACGTGGGACGGCCGCTGGTCGCGAAATAAACGAGAGGGGCGTGGGGTCCGTCGGCTGAAGGAAGGAGGCGTGAGAGAAAAGAAAACCCCGGGTGGGCTAGTTGGGCTCGATTCGATGCTGGGCGAAACTTTGGCCTGACCTTTTATTTTGTTTATTCCTTTTCCTTTTCTATTTTGGTTTTCAGGAATGATTTAGATATGAATTCAAATCCCTTTTGAATTCAAACAATTCTGGGGATTTTTGCAGGGTATTGTGGTTTCAAAAATCAGTTATTTAACCATGTGGTTACCCTGCAAGGGCTTGGTCAAGCTTGGACTTAAAACAATCAGAGACTTTGCCTCTGGTTTGCAAATGTTTAAAAATAGGGTTTTGAATTTATTTCCAAGTTGAAAACTTTGGTCAAACCTTTACACCTAAACTTTCCAACAATGGAGGCAAGCAAACAAGTTCCTAAACATTCAAGTTTCAAAGGGTGATGGCCATTTGAATTAAATTGCTCACATGAAATCATAGCATCAAGTTTCTGTTTTTCTGAAATGGTTTTGATTTTGAAACACTAAATGATGATGGATGCATGGATGATATGAATGAGTTTTGGATTATGAATTTAGGGATGTTACAAATCTAACCCCCTTAAGATGAATCTCGCCCTCGAGATTCGGATTGGCTAGCAAATAGGTTAGGGTGGTCTTTCCGAAGATCATCTTCTCTTTCCCATGTTGCTTCCTCTTCGGAATGATGATTCCATTGCACTTTGCAAAACTTGATAGTTTTTGTCCTTGTGACTCTTTCTGCGGTCTCAAGAATCTTGACAGGCCTTTCTTCATAGGTGAGATCACTTTCTAGTTGAACATCTTCCAAAGGTATGGTATCTTTCAAAGAAGATTCTTCCATTTCTGGGTGACATTTCTTAAGCTGACTCACGTGAAACACATTATGGACAGCTGACAGAGATCCTGGTAATTCAACTTCATATGAAACTTCTCCCTTGCGACTTAGAATTTTGAATGGTCCAACATATCTTGGTGCCAACTTTCCTTTGATTCCAAATCTTTTCACCCCACGAAGTGGTGATACTCTAAGGTAAGCTCTATCCCCAACTTCGTAGGTGATTTCTCTACGCTTAGAATCCGCGTAGCTCTTCTGTCGGGACTGTGCTATCTTCAACCTATCCTTGACCAATTTGACTTTCTCTTTAGCGTCTTTGATAAGATCAGGTCCAAACAAACTTCTTTCTCCCACACCATTCCATAGCAATGGGGTGGTACACTTCCTTCCGTAGAGAAACTCAAATGGTGCCATTCCAATACTAGATTGATAACTGTTATTGTAAGAGAACTCTGTGTAAGGAAGACTTTCATCCCAACTTGCTCCATAGTCTAGGGCACATGCCCTCAACATGTCTTCAAGTATTTGATTAGTCCTTTCTGTTTGTCCATCAGTTTGAGGATGAAAAGCAGTGCTGAATTCCAATCTCGTTCCCAAAGATTCATGAAGCTGTCTCCAAAAGTGAGAAGTAAACTAAGTTCCTCTATCTGACACAATACTCTTAGGCACACCGTGAAGGCATACAATTCTGCTCATGTAAATTTTGGCTAACTTGGCACTTGTATAAGTGGTCTTCACGGGTATAAAATGAGCCACTTTAGTTAGGCGATCCACTACTACCCATATGGAATCATACCCTGACCTGGTCCTTGGTAATCCGGTAATGAAGTCCATACCGATATTTTCCCACTTCCATTCAGGAATAGGCAGTGGTTGAAGCAAACCTGCTGGTTTCTGATGCTCCGCTTTCACTCTACTACACACATCACACAAAGCAGTATGTTCGGCGATATCTCTTTTGAGATTGTTCCACCAAAATATTTCTTTCATATCCATGTACATCTTGGTGTTTCCTAGGTGAATAGAATACGGAGAGTTGTGAGCTTCCTGTAGAATCAGTTTCCGCAACTTCGGGTCTTGTGGAACACAAATACGTTTCCCGTGCCATAAAGTACCTTGTTCGTCTATATGGAAACTTTTAGCTTTCCCTTGGCTAATCCTTTCCTTAATCTCTTCGATTTCTTTATCCGTCTTCTGGGCTTCCTAATCTTATCCAACAGAGTGGGTTGAACATCCAAAGACATGAGATGTCCTTCTGGCACAATCTCCAATCTGAGTTCTTTGAATTGCTTACACAAGTCATCTGGCAATTCACCTTTGGTAAGGCCATTTACAAACACCTTACGACTTAGAGCATCTGCTACTACATTTGCTTTACCGGGGTGGTATTGCAAACTTAAGTCGTAGTCCTTGATAAGTTCTAGCCATCTTCTTCGTCTCATATTGATTTCCTTCTGGGTGAAGATATACTTCAAACTCTTGTGATCGGTGAATACTTCACAACGCTTTCCCAAAAGGTAGTTTCTCCATGTTTTGAGTGCATGGACAACAGCGGCTAACTCTAAATCATGAGTAGGATAGTTTACTTCATGAGTTTTGAGTTGTCTCGAGGCATAAGCCACAACTTTTCCGCCTTGCATAAGTACGGCACCTAATCCTTGATGAGAAGCATCACAATACACTTGGAAATCCTTTTCCAAGTCCTGGACCTGAGGCTGTCTTGACACAAGCCTCTTCTTTAATTCTAGAAAGCTGAGTTCACAACCTTCAGACCAAGCAAATTTCTTATCTTTCTTTAACAATTCTGTCATTGGTTTAGCAATCTTTGAAAAAATTTCAATGAATTTTCTGTAGTAACCTGCTAAACCAAGGAAACTACGAACCTCTTTTACGTTCTTAGGAGATTCCCATTCTGTCACAGCTGAAACTTTAGCAGGATCAACCGCTACACCATCCTTTGTCATAACGTGACCAAGAAATCCAACTTCCTCTAACCAAAACTCACACTTGCTGAATTTGGCATAAAGTTTATGTTCTCTCAACTTCTCAAGTATCAAACGCAAATGTCCTTCATGTTCTTCTTTGCTCTTAGAGTAGACTAAGATATCATCGATGAAAACGACAACAAACTTGTCAAGAAATTCCATGAACACCTTGTTCATCATATTCATGAAGTATGCTGGAGCGTTGGTTAAACCAAAAGGCATCACAGTGTACTCATACAATCCATACCTTGTGGTGAATGTTGTTTTAGGTATGTCTTGCTCTCTTATCTTGAGTTGGAAATACCCTGACCGGAGATCAATCTTCGAGAACACACATGCTCCTTCTAACTGATCAAACAAGTCGTTGATTCTTGGTAAAGGATATTTGTTCTTGATGGTTACCTCGTTGAGAGAACGGTAGTCAGTGCATAATCTTTGTGTTCTATCCTTCTTTTCTACAAATAAAACTGGAGCTCCCCAAGATGAAGAACTTGGCTGGATGAATCCTTTCTGCAATTGTTCTCCGAGTTGTTTCTTGAGTTCCTTTAATTCGTCAACTGACATTTTATAAGGTCTCTTTGCTGTTGGTCCCGAACCTGGTACCAAATCTTTTATAAACTCCACATCTCTATCTGGTGGCATTCCCGGTAACTCTTCCGGAAACACATCCGGATACTCACACACAATTGGTACAGTGTCCATGCTAACCCCCTTAAGGGAATTTAGCTTACTTCCTTTAGATTCAAAGTTGGATTTGAATTTTATTCTTTTCCCTTCTGGGGTTGTGAGTGAAACAGTACGATTAGCACAATCAAGCACTCCTTCATACATAGCCATCCAATCCATTCCTAGAATTACATCCAATCCTTGGGAATCTAGAATTATCAGGCTCACTGGAAACTTATGCTTTCCAAACTCTATGACAAGATCCCGGCATCCAAGACTTACTATCATATCTCCACCCGGAGAACTAACTTTTATTGGACACCCAATGTTTTCAGACGCAAACCCATTTCTATCAACAAATGCTTTTGATATGAATGAATGAGATGCACCGGTATCAAAGAGTATAAATGCTGGAATTGAATTGAGTCTGAACTTACCAGCAACGGCATCAGGCTCCTCATAGACCTCCTCCACATTGATGTGGTTAACCTGTCCTTTCTGAAAAGGATTGGGCTTGTTAGGTCCTTCAACTTTCTTTTCAGGGCACTCATTAGCATAATGCCCCAGCTTCTTGCATTTGAAGCATTCAACCTGACTGATGTCCTTTTTAGGCTGGTTTCCACTTCCACTTCCACTGTGGTGGCTCTTATGTCCACTCTTGTGATTCTTGTACTTATCATTGTCATGACTGCGATGATGCTTGTTGTCATGACGGTTGTGGTTGTGGTGCTTGTTAAATTTCCCATGCTTGTGGGATCCTGAGCTGACACTATCATCATAGTGAGATCGTTTATGAGACGATCCCGAGCTGTGCTTGTCGGAGTGTTTCCTCTTCCTATTCTCGACTTGCTTCATTTTACTCAATAGCAGCCTTGTCACACAGAGACTGATAAGTTGGAACATATGCCACAGACAGCTGCAGATTCAGCTCATCATTCAAGCCTTCCAGAAACTTTTCCTTTCTTTTGGCATCTGTGTCAACCTCATCCGGTGCATAGCGCGCCAGATTGTTGAACTCTTCTATATATTCAGCCACCCTGTGGTGGCGCTTCAGTTGTGAAACTCCTTCTTTTTCAGGCTCATCATTCCTGGTGAGATATGAGTAGTGCGAAAGCCATCTTCAAAGATAGCCCAAGTCACCTCATCAATAGGAGTGGTGATCTGGAAGTTGTCCCACCATGTGGCGGCTGGTCCTTCCAACAGATGTGCTGCGAACCTGACTTTTTCAGCATCCGTGCAGCCCACGGTCACTAAGTCTTTGTTCACAGAACGTAGCCAATCATTGGCCACCATGGGATCAGTCGTTCCCGAAAACTTAGCTGGCCTCAGACGCAGAAATCTGGTGAGCATATCAAAACCCGGAGGGTTGTTGTTGTTATTGGGGTTGTTGTTGTTATTGGGGTTGTTGTTGTTCTGGTTTTGGATGAATGTCGTCATCATTTGCATAAGCTGTGTCTGCGCATTCATCATCTGTTGCATTTCCGGGGTAATGTTGTTGGGGTTGGGGTTTGCGCGACGGGGAGGCATCTGTGGTTTGTTCAAATAGAGATAAGAATGAGATACCCTTACATGATTCATTACATCACATAAGCAAACACATAGCATGCAACACAAGGATCAAAGTTCAACAACAAGATAACAAAGTCTCAAAGTAAAAACACACAAGTGGCAAGCCATCCACATGTCGGATGGTCCAATAACCGAGTAGTCAAGTCTACTCATCAGCATCAATCTCCTCCTCGACAAAGGTAAGACCTGCGTTCTCCATCCCGGTCTTGTTCTCCTCGATAGTAATGGTCAAGGACTCAATCTTGGTCTTGAGAGCCCTCTTTTGGAAGCGAAGCCTCTCAATAACCATCTGCTGCTGCTCTAGCTCGAAATCCTTGGACTTCAGTTCCTCGGTCATGTCCCGAATCTTCTTGTTCCTATCCTGGACACGTTTCTCCTGATTCTTGAACTTACGGTCCTGGGTGTCGAACTTCGCCTCCATCTCCTTGACTATCTCGTCCTGCTGCCTTGAAGAGCTTGTCCTTCTCGCAAGCTGCACTGAGCTCGTCATTCGAAAGCATGACATTGGTCCTGTCAGTATCCACGTGCCTAATAAGAGTCTCTAAGTCCTGGAGGTACAGGCGTATCGGCTCTGCTGCGGCCCTCGAGTCGTCCTCAAAATTGATGGACTCTCCGTCATCATCACGCCTTCCGAAGGCGTGGAAGTGAGTGCCTCTAACCTGTCGGGAGTGACGACCTAACAGTCGTCCTATCAAGTCCTGCATGACAACCTCCATGCCTCTCTCCCTGTCATCGTGCATAAGCTTGAAGACGATGGCCTCCGTAGTAGGCTCACAAGGCGTCTGGCTGGTTCACCTTGAAGCCCCAGAGGTCCTTCCTCTCAAACTTGGTGAGTGGGTGCACCATAATGGTGGGAAGAGGGATATCGAGCAAGGTAGTAAGCTCTACGATACGAGGACCAAAACGGGTAACCTGGAACTCCTCAACAGTGCTGATGGTAATAGGCATCTATTTATAAGACTGAAAAAGTTAGAACAACACAAGTTAAAACAAGACAAACACTCATACATAACCATGGAACATAAAAATCACACAAGTCATGCATACACAATTCCATTACATCAATCAAGGTCCAAACTTATTTAAGGTATCAATTTTGGAAAAATAAGGTGATAGATGGTGGTCCAACTAACGAAGTGTGCTCACAATCCTATCTCACTAGTTCTGGTGGCTAACACAATGTTCCTGGAGGCAATCCACCTATCTTGTTCACATGATTCTATCACTAAGTCTATAATATCTCCCCTTAATTCTTCGTTGGTGGCTTCCAACTCTTGGGTAAGTTCCTTTTCTTTCTCTAAGTCTTTTTGGAGGTTGAGCATCCTGCACTTGACTCTAGCACTTAGTTCTTTGATGGTCCTCCAAGCTGCATCTCTGGCTGACTCAAAGAATGTGGTGTGCATCACAGTGTTGGTGTACATGCAGAAGGCTCTTTCTTTGTGGTTGTCTTCCTTGTTTTTGTACAAGTGAAGTTACACCCACCAATACTCCACTCCTTCATCCATCACTGGAAAGCCCTTGTACACGGCTGCACCATGTGCTTCCATTGCCTCCATGAGGTCCTTGAGAATTTTGGGAAACTCAGTTTCACACTCCAAGGTCATGGTCATGAGTGGTCCTTTCTTCACGGCTTCGTTTATGGAGTCCATCTACAAATAGAGATGAGAATGAGAAGATTAGAAAAGTTTACGAGAAGAATAGACAAGTGTAGAAGTAGTTAAAAATTTTCCTTAGTGGTTTCCAATCCTAGGGTCATAATCCTACAGGCAACACAAAGGCTCGATACCATCTGTTAGACCCCTCATTTGTAAAGGAAAAGGATCCCTGTGATTGCAATGCTAGTCCCTGGATCAATGCTAGCATCCACAGTTTAAGATGAAGTACACAGATACAAAGGTCGTTTATTACATTCATTCCAGAGATAAACATAGTCTTTTACAACTCAGGGCCATAGGCCTAATACAAGAGTTTAAGGAATAAGTAAATAAACATAAGTCTTCATCTTCATGTGCCATAGGCAAGCATGTTGAGTGTAGACTCATGACTCCTACTCATCATCGGAGTAACCTGCAACATCACAAGTTACAGCCACAGAGGGTCAATACTTTGGAATAGTATTGGCAAGTGATACCTTTGTTTATTTTAAGTGAACTATATTACTATATGCATTTTGGCTAGGTGTAGCTTGGCTTGCTTTGCTCAAAATAGGTTTTTCCTATTAGTTGAAATCACTAAGTTTTCTTTGACAAAACTTTTCCCAAGAAACCACCAATAGACATTGGGGTCCTTACCCTTGTTCACCCACAAGTTTTACTTAGAAGTTGGAGTGATGAGATTCTTGTAGCTTCCATGTCTTGATGCTCAAATTGTCCATTGCCATGGACTTGGCTAAGTACTTAGGTTTTTTCCATCTGCAGAGGTTGTGCACTTTCCCCACCAGACTTGGTTTCCCAAGACAGGACCTTTCAGAAGCCTTTCCTTAGTCAAATGGACGCGCTCCAACCTATCATTCCCACTACCACCTATTGTCCAAGTGACTAAGTTCTAGCAACCTATATGATCATGGCAGAGCCCATATTGCCAAGTGGTTGCACTGTAAGCTTTCTCAACACTTGGCCTCCAAATCCCTTTGTGCCTGGGTGGCATACCACAAGTGAGATACACAAGCCAAATCCATGGCCTTGCGTAACCACTCAACATAAACCAATCCTTCCATTCCACCCAGGAGATTCATTGACTTAGTGGTTTTATTAAGAAAACTTAAGTCTCATGACTTAGAAATATAGCCAAAATAGCATGAATAGATTATACCAACCCTTGTTTGCTAATAGCTAGGCTAAGCATGGCATGGCAACTTAACTTAGGGAAAAATCCCTAGCAATTCTACCATTCTAAACTACATAGGATTTCCCAACATATCATTTGACAAAAGTAGCATGCATGTCTTAGCAAAATATCTAATGCTAGTATAAAATATAGGAATGAAATATTCATGAAATATCACTTGCCTTGGTAATGGGGAGAGTAGCACTCTTCACAATCACAGTCACTAGCAAAATCTACACAAAATTTGTAACACACAATTACATACAATCAAAAATATGAATGCATGCATGCAAGAATTACTAAGTGATGAATTTTGAAAACTCTACCAAGCAAGTGCATGATACATAATCATAACAAGTCACAAAGTTTGCTAACTGAACTCATTTAGCCCTAAAACAATTTGCTAAACTAAAACTATACTCAAATTGGACCTAAACATGTTTCTGCATATAAAGTCATTTTTAACAGTTACTATTCGTTAAACACATTGGATATTCAGAAATGTCTTGACTCACTGAATCCAACGGTATAAAGTTTGCAAAATTCCAACGTGGGAATCAAAAGTTATAGCCAATTGAAAATTTGATTCAAATCTGTTTTTGAAATCTGTTTTTGATCTAACCCTAGACACGCGTCGCGTTATAACTGGTGCGTACCAGTTCGCACCGGATCACCCTCCTGCGCCGTTGGATCTAACTAACATTGCGCGGCTCAGATCTGTCTATACCCCTTCGTTAAGTGAACTATCTCTACGCGTAGGATCCAGATCTGACGGCTACAATCTATTGACCAGAAACGGGCGGCGCTAGTGGCGTTGACTGGCGGCGGCGCGTCTGA
This sequence comes from Avena insularis, assembly GCA_023614405.1. Lineage (NCBI taxonomy): Eukaryota > Viridiplantae > Streptophyta > Magnoliopsida > Poales > Poaceae > Avena > Avena insularis. The sequence goes on along the minus strand of CM042692.1, from coordinate 393,310,814 downwards.
CTACGGTGGCGCCGGCGCTCTAGGTCGTCCGGGGAAGCAAGAAGGCGCTTACCAGGCTGTGGCGTCTTTGAAGCTCGAGCTGGCTCTGGTTTGTCAAGGGGCGCGCAGATACGGCGATGATTGCTCGTCGGAGTAGAGACAGACATCGGCACGGTCAGTCGTCGTTGTTGGCGAGGTTGTCGATCACTAGGAGGCAAACAAAGGGCGTGGTCAGATGCAGGAGATCACGGAGGAGATGTGTGTGTGAAGGAGGAAGCTTGGGGCGGTCTGGACTTACCACTGGAGGTCGTCGGAGTTGAAACCGAAGACGGTGGCGGCCAGTCGTCGACGTTGCTGGAGCTACGGTTCATGCGGAGGCAAATGGGGTGTGTCAGTAGTTGCGCAGAGATTCACTGAACATGATAGCATGAATGGGAGGCAGAGGGGAGCTCGGAATTCGCCGGCGCAGTCGTCGGAACAGCGGCGGCGTCGTGCGAGTCGTGGGCGGCCTGGTGGCGTGAAGGCAAAATTGACTGGGGGGAAATGGTCATGGGGAGGTGGGGATCTTATAGCCAAAGGCTCGACAGGAAACGCTCGTCGCATCAATGCTAATTAAGCTCGCGGTATCAGTGCTGCAACGGCCAGCGGCGGAGATCATGCGCGGATTCAGGGGGAAGACGAAGACGACGTGGACGGGGCCCGCTGGTCGGTGAAATAGACAGAGGGGGCGTGGGGTCTGGCTGTCAGTGACTGAAGGAGTGCGCTCGCGCGTGAGAGAAGAAAAGAAAACCCCCGGGTGGGCTAGTTGGGCTCGATTCGATGCTGGGCCAGAAACCTGGCGCGCGGCCTTTTTATTTTGTTTATTCCTTTTCCTTTTCTATTTTGGTTTTCAGGAATGATTTAGATATGAATTCAAATCCCTTTTGAATTCAAACAATTCTGGGGATTTTTGCAGGGTATTGTGGTTTCAAAAATCAGTTATTTAACCATGTGGTTACCCTGCAAGGGCTTGGTCAAGCTTGGACTTAAAACAATCAGAGACTTTGCCTCTGGTTTGCAAATGTTTAAAAATAGGGTTTTGAATTTATTTCCAAGTTGAAAACTTTGGTCAAACCTTTACACCTAAACTTTCCAACAATGGAGGCAAGCAAACAAGTTCCTAAACATTCAAGTTTCAAAGGGTGATGGCCATTTGAATTAAATTTGCTCACATGAAATCATAGCATCAAGTTTCTGTTTTTGTGAAATGGTTTTGATTTTGAAACACTAAATGATGATGGATGCATGGATGATATGAATGAGTTTTGGATTATGAATTTAGGGATGTTACAGGTTTCCTCCGAATACCTGAACACACCTTTATAACCACTGTATTACCAAGTGTCTCTTGATGCTATCTAAGCACTCTCGGGAGACAGTGATTGATATAGCCTCACGGTCTAAGGAATAGTCTACGAGGATCCATTTCTAATCATCGTAACTTGAACTTTGTGACATGATCGGGTCACGATGTTTAGGTTGGGTATTAGTTCATCATCTCATTCTCCGAATGAGATGACCTCATTTCCAACAGGCATAAATGCCACGTGATCAGGAAACATGATCATTTGTTTACCAATGAACCAGTGACTAGAGTTTCACTGGGAACCCCTGGTTGTTTGTATATCACACGTGTATTGATGTTTCCACTCAATACAGTTATAGCATGATACAAAACTTAATCATAAACTATATGAAATATGATAATAGTCCTTACTACTATTTGTCTCTAGGGCATATTTCCAACAGTCTCCCACTTGCACTAGAGTACAAATACACTAGCTGCATTTGTTCTCAATCATTGGCACCAAGTATCCGGTACCCTGAACATGCTTGCTCATGGAAGAGGTTGAATCTTGGGTCTGTACTTTACAGTCCCAAATCCTTTGCAACTTACTAATGTCACCTTGATTTACATCAATACTTTATCATCACATGATAGCATCTGCGTGTATGCATCACCGCTATGGCAGCAGAACGAGGCCTGATTCCAGGAGCCTACAGTGACGTTAGATCAACCTCGAGGGCTTTCTCATGGGCACTGTGCCTTGGGACACATCATTCTATGTTAAAAGCGAACTAGCCCCGCCATAACATTATACAACACTTTAGATGGTACCCTTATCTATTATTATAAATGTATTCATCGAAACACTAGTGCACTCTGTGCAACTTTCGATGTTTTGTTCACCTTGCTTCCTACTTGACTTTAATTGGTATCTACAGGAGATTCCAACATATTCCCTTATAACAGAACTCTTATGCTTTAAGATATGTTTATCCTTTATGGATTTGGAAAATGTATCCACAGTTCTCTACTAGACACTACGGACAAACTTAGCTCAGTATTCTGTGATTTGAACTTAATCACTTTCAAACGTTCCTTATTTGGATTGCATATTATGCTAAGTTACCAGCATGGTTTCTAAGATAGAACCTATGTCTCAACATAGTGGATGACGATCATCCTTTTCTTTCTTTCAACCATTGATGTTAAACTTAATGCTATTCCTAATTTGGGTTATTAAGGACTAGTTCCTTAATTAACTTCTATTCTGAAACCCTTTTCAGAATCCCTTAAGGAATACTACATAATATCATAATACACCTATTATCAATTTCCACACCTTATAAATCATTATTTATAAGTATTTGCGCTTTCATCCTTAACATATTTAAGAATTACTCCTATAAGCTCCCACTCAAAATATGTTCCTACATATTTGAGTTTGAGACTCATATTGCTCCCACTTAAAAATATGTCAATCACATATTGTTTTAGGAAGACTTTCATAGCTCCCACTCAATTTTATGCAAATTGCATATCTCCTTTACTATTTTGAATAACTTCAAAATCCTTTGATCAAATATCAAACTTGGAGATTTACTATGAGATACTAGTACTTTACTAGTTTTAAATCCACTAGAAATTTATCACACATGAATCAAGTTCATTTGAATTCATCCAATACTTGACAAATTGTGCTTTTGTCATTTACCCCTTTTTCCTACTATGGCTTTGCAGTCTTTTGGGAAAATTCAAGTAACTCCTTTTACTTGTGAGATTCAGCAACGAATTGCTTTCTAATCTCAAGGGACGTTTTCTTCTAGGATTTCTCATAATTTCATTTACCATTATTTCCTTAGTAGTTCGTAGGTATGTCACATTTCAAAAATCATGACAAGTGGTTCACAAGTGTCTCCATACAAGATATGGATTTACATTTTGAATCCTACTTTATGTAGTGACAAACAATAGTGGAGGGAAAAACACAATGATCAAAATCATTGATCCTTTCCTTCCGTGAAGAGAATCATTCAGAAACGATGTCCGTTGCGCTTCTCAACACTCTGATCCAGGGTTTTGAATCCTCATCGTGTTTTACACTAATTTCCATTTGCTCATAATTGAGAAACATCACTAATAGTGGGCTTTCTCAAGAGTGCACCAAAATCCAAGCAATACAAATCTTTCTTTTGGTTTGAGCTATGGGTTTCATATTCAAAGTTTCCAATGAATACACTACAAGGACTTATTCGCTATTGTTTTGGTTATACCGGATAACCCCAAAACTTTCACGAATTCAAATGGTTTACTAATTCAAATTAAGTGCTAACTATTTCTAACTAATGGTCTCTACATATACACTACAAAAATTTATTTGGTGCCTTTTATTCAACCCCTTTTGATATCTAATATCACATTGTGATGCTTTGCATTTTGACATTTCAAAACACTTTGCATTCCACAATTTCTTTCATGCCATTCTTATAAGTTCGAATTTCATTACTATTGATCAAATCATAGTAATTAGATTCTCTTTTATACTTATACCCTTTTATTGATGAAACACTTTGATCAAATCAAATAGTTTCATATTCATGTTTCCTTTGGTAAACTTACTTTACACATTTAAACAATCATTTAATGGTAATTACCATTTTTTTTAAACCCAGTACATCGGATATGTATTAACTTTTAACAATTCATTAAACACTTTGTATTCAAGTAATACACGGTGTTCAAGTTATTTTGCCGAACTTAGGCATGATTTATATGTGAGAAGAAATCGAATGACTTTCACATATTATCACATAACTTTGAATTTAAGCAATGGTTTCATTCATTAATGAAATATCATTAAGTTAGGTATTTTAAACAAGGCATTTTAATATTTTATAAATGTTCATGCATTATCAATTAGTTTCAAACAATAAGGATAATTCACACATAATAAAACAAGATTTGAACACGAATA